>CM060943.1:596016331-597266331 GCA_030765085.1 Allium cepa | reverse complement strand
ATAAACTATTTTATTAAAATATAAATATTAATCATATCTTTAAAACATAATACCAATTAATCTTTAAAATAATTTCTATTATAACTAATTTAATAAATATTTACCTTCAAAATTTATACAACTTAAATAATAATCTTCTTAAAACATTCCTTAAAGTCAACTTTAAAACTCCTAACTTTTACTCAAAAACCTACTTAAAAACGTACTTGACTTTCAGGGAAATACACTTCCATTCCATAATAATCCAAAGAATTCCTTTTATAAATCCTGCTTGATTTATCTCAATTCAAATTTACGTTCCAACCCCATAAATTTTCTTCCCATACTTTAAAAATAAACACCTTTTTATTTTTAAACACATTTCCCATTTCCTGGAAAACCACTTTCAAAATATATACTTAAATTATTTAAAATAAGTTGCTAAATTATTTATTCAAAATATACGTTTGAAAATCTATAAAAGTTTTCTTGGGTAACTTAAATCAAAATTTCCTTTTAATATAAAGTTATTATATCAAATACTTATAATAAAATTTCCTTTAGAAAACATAATACTGATTTACCTTTAAAATAATTAAATACCATAATTACTTAATTAAATGTTTACTTTTCACTTAAAAGTAATTAAAGATAATAATTTTTCTAAAATATTCTAAAACACATTTTTAAACTTTCTAGTTTATACTTTGAAAGTTTTCTTTTGAAACATACTTCATTTCCCAGGAAAAATACACTTTCCATCCTTTAAAAATAATCTCACTATTATTTTTAAAACAATTTGCGCCTTCTCATAGAAATTCCCATCGGAAATCTATAATTTCAAATCTATTCCCCGATAAATATTCCATTTCCTTTATGAACCCAGTTTACAAATTTCCATTCCTCATTTCCTTTTAAATCATAATTTCAAAAACCTTTAAATTTCCAAACTAGTTTCCTGAATTTAATTTCCTTAAATTCATTACTCAAAAATCCCTTTTCATTTTCCTTTTAATCCCAATTTATTTTATTTATACTTTAAAAATACCAGATTTATATTTATCCAACCATACACAGCATAACAAAATTCCCAATCATTCTATCCTAGGATATAAATGAAATATATCACGGATTACGAATGAAATCTCTATATTGTGAGGAATCCTATTGGATCTCTCCAACCTGTTTCCCTGCATCCATAGATGTTAGCACAACAAATAAATATCAATCCAGACTGATATTAATATTCATATTCAACCAATCACTCAATTATTTAAATATCAACTATTTAAATTAAATGGTATCCGGATGTGAGTGAGATTTACCCACCTTGAATTTCGATGAGCGTTTTAAATTTTAAATTAAATCGAACCGTTCGATTTAATCTAAAATTTCCACTTGCTTCAATCATTTCCGGACTTGCTGCAGCGCGTAGACCACGTCGACGCGATTCCGGCTTCTTGTTTAGTTTGAATCTGATAACGTATGCTCAAGTTACGATTTTATAAAGTTTGAATAACATTTTGAAACAATTTTTTTTAATTAAATTACCATCGGCCGTACATCTTCTTCCTCAAACACGCACTTTTCCAGTGAAGCCGAACCCATCATACGCGGCAAAAAGCTGATCACCACCACCCCCAAATGACGACCGGACCTCGATCAGAACCCACCCTCACGAAGCACATTGTGACACTCATCCCTGGCCAGAGCGACGCCAAGCTCGGCACCCCCTTTGACCCCAAAATCAAACACGAATGGGACCCCTATCGGCCTAATATCTGGTCACCTCGTCGACCCATATACGATCTTGACCGTTGAATACGTAGATCTCTCTGTGGTCTACAATTCTCTAGTTGAAGTTGTAGCCTGAAACTAAGTGGATAAAGAGAGATCGAGGGAGGAAGATCGAGGCATTTCAGTCATTAAATGGATAAGCGGCGGCCGTGTTTTGAAGAGCTAGGGTTTCTCTGGCTTGAGTGAATTTATTAACGTGTATTTATATTATTTTAATATTAAATTCAATTTTAACGAGCATTTACAAACAAACTCTAAACAACGCATGCCGCCTGGCGTTTACAAGGTTTTACCCACATTCCGAACATGATGGAACATATTTCGGAGGCTAATTCGATTGTATG
Organism: Allium cepa; assembly: GCA_030765085.1. Taxonomy (NCBI): domain Eukaryota; kingdom Viridiplantae; phylum Streptophyta; class Magnoliopsida; order Asparagales; family Amaryllidaceae; genus Allium; species Allium cepa. The sequence goes on along the minus strand of CM060943.1, from coordinate 597,264,211 downwards.
CGCGAGTTACGGAAATAAAATCAATTTTAAATTAAATCAATTAAAATAGTTTCTATGCGCTTTGAGCTGTCACGGTCAAACGACAACTCCGATTGCTACGAAAATTAAAGTCCCATAATAAATAACTATTATGGATCCAATGGAACAGGTTTCGTCGAATTCTGAGACTGTGCCCCGGAAGGCTATTTTAACTCGTCGATAAATTCGACCGATTTTCAAAATCGTCGAAATCACTTAAAAATTCCACTTTTAAAATTTTACTAACTTTATTATAAGTCATACAGAATTTATATTCACATCAGAAATCATTCTAATTCATTTCGAACCAAAATCTGATTATTTGCATTATTATATTATTAAATTAATATAAAATTCCAAATTTAATCTATCGACTTTTAATTCCATCCAACAGTCCAATATTATAATTCAAATCCAAATAGACTTAAAATAAATTTTAGAAACCATTTCCGTTCCATTTGCCTCCAGATTCACAAATTATTTCAATTTCAAATAGTTAATTATTATTATTCAAATTCAATTTAATTACCATATTTGAAATTATAACTTATTTTATTAATTTAACCAAAATCTTTTTATTTCAAAATCAAATTATAATTCAAATTCAACATTTAAAATGAATTAAATGTTCAAAATCTAACGACCAAAATTCTGGATCGTTACATTCCTCTCCCCTTATAAAAATTTCGTCCCCGAAATTTGCTAAGGTAGGAAAATGCTACTAAACTCATTTACTTACCCAAACTTACATTTACTTCACCAAAAATTTTAGCTCAATTCCAAATCATTTGCTTATTTAACCTAAAAGCTTTGTTTTCACTTTTCTTTCAAAACCAACTTTACTAGTTAATCAAAATTTTCAAAATTTTTATAACTCCCAAAATCTTGGAAATTTTTTGACAGCGTCTCCTTTGTACGAAGAGCGTTTTACAATACACAATAGATATAAATATATATACATCGACCCACATGGTCGGAAAACAAAATATACGACAATATATCACAATATATTGTCATTTTCCAATTTATTGCGTAGGCATACCTTTTGATTAGCATTTTAAAAGCAAGTGGCTAATATATATTGCATTTACGCGCTCCAACTCTATTGATTGCATCCCTTACCTGTACTTACTTAAACAAACACATCAGTTTTCAATAATATGAAAATTTAACAATATTCCATTTATTAATCTAAACCAAACATGTCAATTTCAAAGCCCGCACAGCAATTTTCGAAATCCTACAAGTACCATCTTTATAAGCAATCACAAGTTTTCAACACCATTAAATTTTCCTAACAAATTAAAACTTCATTTTATTCCACTCAAATGATTTACAATCAAGTTTACCCTTTTTTTACAATTCATATTTACTACAACCAGTTCATTTTCACTTCAATATGATTAACACATGCTTTACTTACATCAGTTTACTTCAATTCAATTCCAAATTGATTCACAATCAAATTTTTATTTTAAATTTGATATATTTGCATTATATTCACAATTCACTCCATTTATATGCAAATCCACTAAATTAAATTCCGACCCATTCATATTTATTCAAAAACCACTTATTTACTTCCTTTAAACAATTTACTTCCGTTTATAACAAAATGACAAATTTTCTATGCAAACGTAAATGTTATTCATGAAATAACCATTATTTAAGCTTATAACCATTTTAAATTAATTCCAACTCAATTTATGTTAATTTTATTCAATTCTACATTGTTCATAATCCAAACATTCTTATTTCATTGCAATTTATTAAATCAAATCCCTATTCTCATTTCAAGTTCATCATCCAACTTAAGTTTATATTAATATCACTCCATTCTGGATTATTTACAACTCATACATTCTTATTTCAGCACGATAAGAAATTAAAATTCTTCCGCTTGCATTAAAATTTTATTATCTAAACAACTTTCATTCAAGACCCCTTATAAAACTCGACCACAATCATTTTCCAATTTTGTTTAAGTTATTTCAACTCCAAAATAACTCCATTTCTTCTTACATCCGTTTTATTTTCATTTTAATTTGATTCTCATCCCATCAAATTCTAATCCATTACAAATTTTAATTCAACTAGTTTACCTACTCAATGCGTTTCAAATTTAATTCATCTTCTAAATTCATTTTTGAATTTACTTAATTAATAACATGTCCATTTTCAATTATCTTACATCCAAACTGAATTTATTTGCAGTTCGGACCATGTCTATTCTAACCCAACTTTATTTCATTCGACAATATCCACATCATAATTAATTCATTTACAATATATACCGAATTCCATTTAATTAAGCTTACGTTATTTTCATCTTCAAATAATTCCTTTGGATTTAGTGGAGTGAGCATTTACTTCATACAATATCCTTTTAACTTAATTAAATTTTCTTTCAATTCAATTCTTTTCCAATTCTAATTCAAGTTCAACTAAATTTATTCAGCCAACTTAAATTCTTACCATTACCTTTAGTATTTTAAATAAGAGTTGAATTTTGTAACGACCCGTCAATTTCGTGGATTTAATTTGGTTAAATTAATGATTTTTGTAATTAAATTTAGTAGAAATAAAAACTTCATAAACAAATATTGAAAATGAACGCTAAATTAAATTATATAAATGGTGACTTAAAATCTATTTACTAGCAATTTGAATAAATTTCAATAAATAAAATGGGATATAAATTTTATTTAAAGGAAATTAATTTATATGTTAATGTAAATTTAGAAAATATTAGAATAAATGATAATTCCATTCGTACTTGTAAGCAGTTATTATAAGTTGCATGTTGAAAGGGTTGATTGAATTGGAATTTATATTTAATTTAAATGAAAATCTTAAAGGTTTACAATAACGGAAATTTAGAAAATAAGGTTGGAACAAGTTGATAAGTAATAATCAAAATAAGGGATTATTATTAATGTAAATAAAGTTGAAACAAATTGGATACAGAGAAATAAATGTAAGCATTTAATATATTAATTAATGCTGGTTTGATGATAACGTTACTTGGTGATTAATTATAGAGTAACGGAAGTGTGAACGTAAAGTAATAAAAGCATAGATTTATGTTAAGTAATAATTTGTGGATTTGGGGAATAAGTTGAAATTTTGATAATTAAGAAATTAATACGAAAAAGTATGTAAAGTAAGTTATAGAATGTAGAGTAAGTTATATAATGTAAAGTATTTGAAGACCGTAATTTATGTGTTCAATATATAGAAATACACATTTAAAAACATAATATTCCTTCAAATTTAAAATGTAAATAGGTGTATATTTAGGTAATGAAATAAAATTTGCATGGAAGATGAAATTGAGTATATCAATGGAATGAAATGTGAGACAAGTGTTAATTGTGGTATAGAGTTATAATAGACTCAATTTAAGGTTGGAATTAAATCAAATCCGTTTAATTGGAAACTTATTAAAATAATTTGGATTCAATTTATAATAAAGGTGTTATTTTAAGAAACTGAAATAAATTCTACAATGGATGAATTAAGCTACTTTAAATTGAGATGGAATTGAGTTTAAAGAATTATAAATTTATAAGTAAATCAAGACGATAAAATTTATGAATTATAATTAATAGTGAGTTAATTTATTTAATTTATATCAGTTGGATTTATTGCAAATGAATGAAATCAAATATGTAATTATTACATTAATTTAAAAATTAAGTTGAAAACGAGAAATATTTATGTGATAATTTTAAATCCAATGGTAAGCCCTTCTATTTGAATTTATGAATGGAATAATCATGGGTAAATTCAACTTAATGGAAATTTTGGAAATTTATTTATAATTTTTGAATTTTATGAAATTGAAGACTTCTATTGATTAATGTTTAATAAATTGACTTTTAAAAATTGTTAAATAATCGTAAATGTTTGAAAATTATAAAGTGATAAAGATTGCAAAGTTCGGAATTTTTAACGCGAAATTTGATTTAATTTATTTATTTTAAATTTATTTAATTGGTATAAAAATAGCCATTTTGGCCACAGACTCAGATTTCGACGAAACCAGTTTCGTCGGATCCGTAACAGTGATTTACTGTAGGGTTTCAAGTTTCGTAGTGATCGGACTTGTCATTTGATCGTACGAACGCGAAACGCCTTGAAATCGATTTAATTGAAATCAATTTGAAATCAATTTGGAAATATTGATTTCAGCATAACTTCTTCATACGATGGAATTTGGACGTGAAACTTTTTCCATCGCGTTCAGAATATTTTAAAATACCTATTTTGATATATGGGTTTACCCAATTTCGTTTCGGGGTCAGAATGGGCTTTTTGGGCCAATTATCGTTCAGCACATTTGTTTATCGGATCCATCTACTATATTTCTACCCTACCTATATAAACCCAGTTATAAACCCTAGCATCCATCTATTCTCATTTGTTGTGCGTTCATTTCCTCAGCTCCTCTCCTTTCCAATGGCTGCAAACCCTAGATCCAATTTCAATTCAAAATCAAAGTCGAAAATTCAAACACCTCATAAAAATTCAAAAAAAAAATGTTGTTGCTCTCAACGAGCGTAATTCATTGGTGTAATTCGTTTTTCGATTGGAGTTATAGTTTGCTCAGAAATTTGCCGTTTATCCTCGGCCGTTCATTTGGGGTTTGATCGGCAGTCACGATTCTATGATTCAAGGTTATGGGCACGTAGAGGGAGACGCTGGGAGTTCATCTGTACAGATGGGTTGGCGAATCAACGGTCCGATTTGTGTGGAAAATTCAATTAGGGTTTCGGTATGGGTGGCGGCCGATGGCATTTAGGTCGACCGAAGAGGAAGTGGAGGCCATAGGGGGTGCGGCTCATCGAGCTAGGGTCGATGGTGGTGGCACCGTGTTCAATGGAGGTCGGAGTAGGTGGGAAATCTCAGTCAAATGCCACGGTCAAAGCTTGGAATTGAGTTCGTTTTCTTCACTATGCACGGCCTACTGGAGAAGAAGCGAGTGTTTTTAGTGATGACGTGTCGTTTAACGTGTGGGTGCAGTTTCATTTAATTTTGTTTTTGTTTTTTTTTCCAATCTTCAAATTTCAATAACTTTCGTATACGAAGTCGTACTTACCCGAATTTTTTTTTGTTAGGATCGTAATAAAATTCCGGATGTCTTGGCACTAGTTTGGATAGATTTGGAGACTGTGTAAATTTTGGGTTTAAATTGGATTTAAATCCAATTTAAATCCAAAAGGTGTGTGTTTTAACCCACTCACAACTTCTAAAACTTCTTATGTTTGTTAAATTGATTTATGATATGGGTAGAAATTCATTTACGACTGTTTGGCATATTCTATTCATCATCTCAGTTAGATTGCATTTATTTAAATTAAATTGTTATTTAATTTTATTATTGCATATAATTTGACAGTTAAATTTATTTATTTTTGCATATAAACTTCCAATTAAACAGTTATTAATTTATTTGTGAATATAAACTGTTCGTTGATACCTGTTATATTTTATGTGCTATTTATTGATGTTTGTTCAAATTGGATATGATTGAAATAAATGGTTTATGAATGATGTTTGGTGAATGGATGATGTGTTCTATATTATATAATCTGCAAGTAATCATGTATTTCATTTCATTCGGGATTGCGATTTGAAATGATATACAACCGCATTTTATTTTTAAATTGCGGATTGAAATGATAAATATCCGTATCACTTGACCATAGGATAGAAAATTTTATACAGGCATTATGTATATATAAAATTGTTTTTGAAATAATTTCTATGGTTTGGATAGGATAAAGTTTAATAAATATTAAATTTTGATATTTTATAAATATTATTTTATATATACATATATAGTTAAATTGTGAATTTAAGCTATGTATAAATATGTTAAATAAAAATGAATAAGTTGAAAAATGGAGTTTGATAATTTTTATTATATGATTAAGTACAGGTTTAAGATATTGTATATATATAAAGTTTAAAATGGTCCAAATCAATTAAGATTTGAAGATAAATTGGAAATTTATTTGGAATTGAGCTTATTAAAAAAAAGAAATTTTAAACTCTACAAATTGAGGTAAAACTTAGTAAACTTGGAAATTGTAAAGTTATGAGATTTATAAATGGATTTTTATTTCAAGATAAATTATACGAATATTTCTAGCATAAATAAATTGAAGGAAATATTTAAGTTGTTAGTAACTGGAGTTTTATTTTAAGTGATTTTGATTTATTATGAAAATATTTCAAACTAAATAATAGGACTTTAAATTGTTGAATAGAAATTTCCAACCTTAGTTCCAATTGTTTAATATTCAAAGTTTGAAATATATTGAAACTGAAGTGGTTATTGAAACTTAAAGCGATTTTGAAATTTATGGATTTTGACTTAATTTTTAATGAAATAAATTGTAAGCCGCGGAAATTATTTTATTTTATAAAGAAATTTTAAATGCAAACTATTTTATTCTATATACCGTTTGAATATCCAAACCATCCAAGTTTTAGAAGTTATGGTTTTAAAGCTATGAATTTCGCAGTATTATGTTTTGAAAGCTATAATTCAAATGTTTAGTTTCCAGATATTATAAATTTTATAGCAGTATACTTTTGGAAGAGAAATATGTTTGAAATAAAATGATATTATTGATTTGGGTTTTATAAAAATAATATTAAAATGAGTTGTTTTGGAAATGGAAATGATATCGTACTTATGGGTTTTGAAATGGATAACTATATTCAGGTTTTAAAGTATAAACTATTTTTAAATGACCGCGGTGTTATAATAACGTTTGGTTGTTAAAGAGACCGGGATCGGAAGTTGTCATACTCTCTGCCAACTTCGAAAACCACTTTAACAACCGTGTACGCGGTGGAGATTCCAGAATGAAGTAGGTTGGTGGCGGCGTTTCCTATAAGGTAAATACGTGGACCCAACTCCCGTGAGTTGGCATAAGGTGGCTAAAACAGGAGCGATTGACGGGTTAATAAGGTAGCACCTTTGATCGACACTTCCCTTCGATACTATACTCTGACTTTGGATTGATTCGGTGGCCACCTTCACTTTTGATTTCTTTGATTTGGGGGAGTTTGTTCGAGGTGGGCGGTAGCTGCGCGCTACGCGTTACCACCGACCCGGAAGCGTAATTGGTATATCTACCCTGGTATTACTTAGTTGTGCCGTGTCACCTACCATACCGAGCCTTGTACGAGTTTGGTTTTCTCCCGTAGCCCGTGTGGTATCCTCTGGTGGCTTCCCAATCAGGAGGGACTATGATATTGGATGGACTACTGAGACTATTATTGTGTTAAGGTGGAGATTGTGGAACTCCTTAACGCTATTTAAAAGTAAGTTTATTTTACAATTAGACACTATTATAATAGCGAAATATACTACATAGTAAATAGTTTAACAGATCCTTAAGAGATGTGAATCCCGAGCATCTTTTAAGTTACTGCACTCATATTTATCCCGGTTGATTTAACTTACATAAGATCTTTTAGTTCTGACTCGAGTGTTTTGTCTTTTCAATTCGCTCGGGTCAGTCCGAGCGTTTCAGGATCGAAGACTTTAGCTCTGGAGGACGAAGGCGGAGATTTCTATTATTATTATTATTATTATTTATATTCCACTACACTCATATTGTTCCGCTGCATTGTTATATTGGTATGTGAACTCTGATACTTATTGTATAAAGAAGAATCAAATGTTTTGTAAACAATTTTATGAACTGTATATTTATTATATATTTTATCTTTCCGCTGTGAGATTCTGTTTAGTTTTTTCTCTTCTCTGTTTTTCTTATTTACCCCATAACAATCCGCCCTTTTGTATGGTTTGAATTGGCCGTGTGTCGATTTAAAGCGTGAGAAAAGGCGGGACGTTACAAATTTCATTCATATTATTTATAACACAACTAAATTTGATTTTAACTCAATCCAAATTCAACTCAATTTCTTTTAATTTAAGTTAAATCCAATTTTTATTTCTCCATTCAATTTAATTTTTTTAGTTTACTTTCTAATATATAAGTTTTAAAACTTATTTAGTAACCTAAGTCCATTCATCCTTTTATATTTCACTTTACCTTATCTCACTTTACATTTCATTCAGGATTTAAAATTTGAATTTCCCATAAAATTCCAACCATTTTATTTTGGTTTTACAATTTCATTTCCTATCCATAAGCTCACCAACTTATTTATTTAAAAGCTTATATTGTTCATTTGAGCCCATCTTCATCTTATAATCCCAATTCTAGATTATATATATAACATTTAATAACTTAAGAATATAAATTTTCATTACACAATTATAATCCACCATTTCAGATTATATGTATAACACTTAATAGCTTATGGGTACAAATTCATTACGCAATTATAACCCACAATTACAAAATCATTTTACATTTCAACTTTATCCACTTTAATTCGATCTCAATTTCAATTTTATTTAACTTATCTCCAATTAAATTCAAATACATTGTATTCACTACCATTCATTCAAGTTAAACTTTAATTCCAGGACTAAATTTTCATTTTTCCTTCTTAATTAGATCAACTTTACTTTAAAAGTTCAATAGTTGATTCATCTTAACTTTACACATTATTTAAATAGAATTTTCCAGAATTCAATTGCCCGGTTTTATTTCAAAACCATTTTGAGATAATAATCAACACATACCCACTTAGTATATCAATTCAAATCTCCAGATTCCAAAATACTTGGTTTTACCAAACAAATTTCCCTTTCGAAATTTCTAAAAACACTTTTATACCCAACAAGTCCAAACAAATATCATAACCACTCACCACGGAAGCAATCCATCACTTAAGAAACTCGAAAATGAATACTGATGATGTGGCCATCATCATCAGGATTATTTTCCAACGACTGAAGTAAGTTCAGTGCTTCCTTACTTCCACAAATTCCTTTCAAACAATTTCCATTCAGAAATATTTCCCAAAATAATACTCCATCATTGCCTTCAAACACTTTGAAAAACATTTCCACCATTTCCAAGGTTTTATATTCCCAAATTTTTTGTTTAAATTCATTTTAAACACTTTTCAAAATTTTCGAAATTTAAATTCTGGTTTAATTCAAATTTAGTTATTCTTCTTTTGGATAAATCATACTTATAGAATTTTATTTGGTTATAAACCTTTTCAAATTTTAGACTCTTATATTTGATTATAATATTAACAACCAAGCATCCAAATATATAATAATTTCAGAAAATTATTCCTTTTATATCCAAAATATAATTTCGGGTAAAATTATTTCATTTACCCACTTTAAAAACAATACTATGTCGGTTTATCTTGTTTAAGAGTTTAGAAACCCCTATCGATACGGTTGTACTTCCCGTACTGACCAGAATTCATAAACACTCAACCGATAATTCAACACGGTATAAAAACAATTTTATATTCACTAACAAGTATGCGCTCATAGCTATTAATGCACTCAACTCATTATAGAGTACCATCGACTCGGTTTAATGAGTAATTTCCCCACCAGAGCCAAGGTTATCGCCAACCTAAGCTCTGATACCAAGTGGGACGACTCGCCCTTCTCGACCCTCGAAAATTGACACAAAATATGCCATAACATAATATGCCACGATCGATTGCCGGAAAAGATAGATAGTTGAGGAAAAAGAAAGAAGATAGAAGAAAGAAGGAACTAAACAATAACAAAATCTCACAATCGCAGCGGAACAAAATATAATACATAATATCAGATCTTTACACAAAATGAAAACTATATTTGTTTTATACAATATATCGTCAGAGTATCACAAACAAACATCAAATTTCAACCTGACAATATCAACAATCACACCAGCGGATATAAACAAGTACGGATAATACGTCTCAGACTCCAGTTCCTCTCTTGAGCTCCACAACATCCTTTCCTGTAATCTATAATACTCGGTCTGACCCGAGCATTATAATGAAATAACACCTGAGTCGGTCTGGAATACCAGCTGATAAAAATACACCCAAATTTATTATTAAAGTTCAAAAATCCTTTTGAAAACAAAAGCATCTCGTAAGACCACGCCACAAATAAACATTTCGGGTTTTTACCTTACGATGGCTAAAACACTTTTTATAAAAATCCTATGATATTATAATAGTGTCTATTTACAATTACTTATTAAAATAGCCAAAATTTTTACATCTATTAAATTCCAGTACTAGCCACAAAGTGGGTAATACGAACAAAACTCATAAAAGGCTCGTAAGGAGAATGGAATTCCAACTAATGACTAGGCACTGGGGTACCACCTGTCACAGTACGTGGCCTAGATCACCGTACCGAGGATTACTTCCAATTCCCTGCAACATAAGACCGGGATTACCTCTTACTGGATAATCCCGAGTAAGATCACCTCACGGTTAGGATCAGCAACCGCACCACTAAGCCGAATAAAAAGAGACATCTAGGCAGGGATGAGCTTACCCTAATGGGTGCTACCTACATAGCCTTGCTGCATATCCCTTGATTTTCAGTCATTCCCAGTTGATGAGGCTTGAGGCTAAGTGTTACCTTTTAGAATGCTTCATTTATAATGCCCATCGTCCACCTGACGATGTCCCGAAAGTATTCATCCATGCAAGTCCATCCCGGGTTCGAACGAAACCGAAGGCACTACTCCTAATACATCCATTTTGGAAATATCCTCAGGATTAGTAGCGACTAGCCCTTGCACTTCACTGCTCCATCTTTGACACCAAACTCGTTTTTCCCACGAAAACGTACAAACCAGATCGAAGTGGTTTTCGAGAAATTAATCCCGATCCCGGTCTCTTCGAAACGATCAACGCATTGGCCACTATTGATAGTCGGTGATTTAACTATCAATTAATATTCACAAACATCCATCAACCATAAATAATTTCCCCAAATTGTTTATTACTCTCAAAAATATCTTCGCAAGATATATTTCCATTTTCAACCTTTTAAAAAAACAGTTTTCAACCCACACCCTTCTCATGGAATAAATTTCCAAAAATCTATTTCCATTGAATACATCCAAGTCCAAATACTGTAGATTTAAAATAATTTAAATCGTTTTATGCTTGAATATACCTTTAAAGTATCTCAAACAAAACTGCTTTATAAAATACAAACTACTTTTCTCTAAAATAAAAGTTAAGCCATACTAAATTTAAAATAAGAGTTATGAAATTCTATACTAATTTCCAAAAATAATTTAATTAAACTTATTTTAAAAAAAACTATTTTATTAAAATATAAATATTAATCATTATCTTTAAAACATAATACCAATTAACCTTTAAAATAATTTATATTATAACTAATCTAATAAATATTTACCTTCATTTATACAAATTAAATAATAAACTTCTTAAAACATTCCTTTAAAGTCAACTTCGAAACACCTAACTTTTACTCAAAAACCTGCTTAAAAACGTACTTGGCTTTCAGGGAAATACACTTCCATCCCATAATAATCCAAAGAATTCCTTTTATAAATCCTGCTTGATTTATCTCAATTCAAATTTACGTTCCAAACCCGTAAATTTTCTTCTCATACTTTAAAAATAAACACCTTTTTATTTTTAAACACATTTCCCATTTCCTGGAAAATCACTTTCAAAATATATACTTAAATTATTTAAAATAAGTTGCTGAATTCTTTATTCAAATATACTTTTGAAAATCTATAAAAGTTTTCTTGGGTAACTTAAATCAAAATTTCCTTTTAATATAAAGTTATTATATCAAATACTTATAATAAAATTTCCTTTAGAAAACATAATACCGATTTACCTTTAAAATAATTAAATACCATAATTACTTAATTAAATGTTACTTTTCACTTAAAGTAATTAAAGATAATAATTTTTCTAAAATATTCTAAAACACACTTTTAAACTTTCTAGTTTATACTTTGAAAGTTTTCTTTTGAAACATACTTCATTTCCCGGGAAAAATACACTTTCCATGCTTTAAAAATAATCTCACTACTATTTTTAAAACAATTAACGCCTTCTCATAGAAATTCCCACCGAAAATCTATACTTTCAAATTTATTCCCCGATAAATATTCCATTTCCTTTAGAAACCCAGTTTATAAATTTCTATTCCTCACTTTTGTAACATCCCGCCCATCTGACCGCCCCTAGTCGGTAATTAAATCAACTTGAAACGTTCAGAATGACGGATTGTTATTCAGTTTATAAGGTTTAAACAGAATCAGCCACAGAAACACAGAATAATTATATTTCACATAAATGAATTTTTGTACATATATCAAAGTTTATAAAATGCATTAAATTTATACAACGGAATATTTCTTTTAAGTACAAAAATCCCTGAAAAGCTAAAGTGAAGCGTTTTCCCCCTCTCTCTCTAACTTCGCTGCCCGAAAATCTTCAAGCTATAAAATACTCGGTCTGACCCGAGTATTACATTCAAAAGAAAATAATACACGGGTCAGTCTAATTCAAACTCAGTTATTAGTGCATAGAGGCAATAATAATCAAATAACAATTAGACGACAGTCATATATAAATTCACCTATCCGATCCTTTAACAAGAAATCGGATAACGGTAAATATGACACTTAACAGTGTTAAACAATAAATCAGTAGATTCGAATTATCAACGAAGATAGATGAAGGGATTATCAATGGAGAAAATTTAGAAGAAAAAAAAATCAGAATTGCCTAAACGACAATTAACAACAAAATCATCAAATTTAACCAAATCAAAATGCGATTCAAAATATATTGAATTGAATAAAAGAAACAGTTCAAACAATTGAAAAATCAATTAAAACGTCAACTCGAGTAGGGCTGCAGTACACGCACACGTGCACTGCCTCGCCACTACAGAATATGGAATGCATAAAAGATCAACGGAAGTTCATAAACGAGCACAAGGTCAAACCCGAGCGTTTAAGCTGGATTCAACTCAAGTATACAAATCAATGTACAAGTCACAATACAACACTGCTCGGACCAAATACTATCAATATGGACGAACAGAGACTCCGAGCATTTCAGAAGATATGCGCAGATCTGAAACAAAAATGGCCAGTCCAACCCATGTAGGAACATATATATATATGCAACAAAATAGCAGATTGAAATGCTCAGAAATGAATACAAAATGACTAGAGTCGAACTAACATAGCAACAATATGCTAAAACATACAGACAAGAATGTCTGAGTTGAGAAACAAAGTTCATAACCAAACTGCAATTGTCACAAAGGCACAAGGCCATCAACATTGAAGTGGATCGAGCAAGTGCAACCATTAAAATGTACTGTTTTTTTTTTCAAAACAAAATATTTGAATTCAACAATGAAACAAAATGAGACTGCAGACACCATGTAAATACAAGGGCAGAATTGCAATAAAAACTGCAGCCACCACAAGATCACGAGGGCAAAACTGCAACAGTGCACAGTGAAGCGAATACGAGATAAAGAAGCACAACAAGTATACAACTACCAAACTGGGTCAAGCAAGTGCAACACAGTGACAAGCTACCCATATTTCAAAATACAATCATGTACAACGACTGCAATTTCAAGAAAGCACCATACAACAACCAAGATGCAAAGGTCAAGCCATTGTTGCCATGACTCAACTCAATTGCAAAGCTTCAACAAATCAAAACGGTATCAAAGCACATGTATGCAGACCCAGTGCCAAAATGACCAAGTACAACTGGAATCAAGAAATACAACTTTAAGTTAAAAGCTATGCAGTGAAGACATAACCAAGTATATATGAAGACCACTTGAAGTATGTCAAACAGACTGCATGATAAACTCAAAAATGTGCGTATGAAGTATACAAGTAGCAGTATGCAATGTCGAGAAACAACATCAAGTTCAAATAACAACAAGTGAATCAAACTAGCAACAAGACTCAAGTCAGTAAATGCTTCAGTAGAAAAGATGAGTGCAGACATACACATATATACATACATGAATGTATGTATACATATGATCAGAACTTCAACCAGACAGTACAAGCTCGAGGCAATTATGATTGCAGTGCAGACTCGAAGTTACAAAACAAATGCACACAAACAGTGACCATATGAATATATGTAAATGCAACAAGAAATGCTCAGGAATGAATATCAAGTGATACAACTGCAAATACCACAAATACAATGGCACATGTGAAACAAGTGAATCAAGATACCAGACTCACACAAGTGAACAAGATTTCAAAGCTCAGACTCAATAAAACAACACTACAGGCAAACACAAAATACAACTCAAAGTGAAAATTGATGAAAACAATAGCCAATTCAACTCACTTGCCGAAGACAAGATCATCGTCAGTCAAAAAGGAACATTATGTAAAGCAACAAATCAAGTATACTACTGGGGTGAACGCAAATGGCCAGAGTCAAGCACACCGAGGCTTCCAAAAAAATCAAAGTCAATGACACAGTGGTAACCATCAAAGTAAATTTTCTTTTACCAAAGACAACAGATTCAAACCAAATCAAGAATCATCAAAGCCACGTAAATCACACAATCACAAATATAAGAAGTTCGAATTAGATGTGAGCAATAAAATTACTCACCTTTGTCGAAACGAGGAGCACGAACGATCGACGGAGCAAGCAACCAAAAATCATCACTGATTCGATCGAATAAAGTTGGCGCCTTCGAATTAATCAAGCCCTAATTTTGGAACGGAGGACGAACGAAGATAGGCCGCCATTTTTAATTTTTTTCTTATGCTAGGTTTTTTTTTTGAACGAATGCAAATGAATGGGGTGGGGGTATCGGGTATTTTATGAGGAAGGGGGGAAGGGACACGAGTTCGTGGCTAAAGATATTGGCATTAAATGCCTCGGTACCTTATGTTACTTATGCCATGCTTTGTTGACTTCGGCCGGTATGAAGTTATGATGATAGATATGTTTGCATTTATTAGCTTGGGTTGTTTATACTTAAATATGTTTATTATATTTTATTTATTTATTTTTAATTTTTTTAATTTTTGAATTCAATTTGTTTTCGACACAAATTTCAACGCGTTTAGGTGTCGTATGCTCACAAAACAACACCGATAAATACGAAATTTGAAAGCCGGTAATAATTCAATATTACCGACCCAATGGAACTGGTTTCGTCGAATTCCGAGACCGTGCCTCGGAAGGCTATTTTTAAATTCATTTTAAACGATAAAATTTCTAAACTGAACAAATCAATTTCCTGAATTTAATTTCCTTAAATTCATTACTCAAAAATCCCTTTTAATTTTCCTTTTAATCCCAATTTATTTTATTTATACTTTAAAAATACCAGATTTATATTTATCCAACCATACATAGCATAACAAAATTTCCAATCATTCTATCATAGGATATAAATGAAATATATCATGGATTACGAATAAAATCTCTATATTGTGAGGAATCCAGTTGGATCCCTCCAACCTATTTTCCTGCTTCCACAGATGTTAGCACAACAAATAAATATCAATCCAGACTGATATTAATATTCATATTCAACCAATCACTCAATTATTTAAATATTAACTATTTAAATTAAATGGAATCCACATGTAGTGAGATTTACTCACCTTGAATTTCGCCGAGCATTTTAAATTTTAAATTAAATCGAACCGTTTGATTTAATCTAAAATTTCCACTTGCTCCAATCATCTCCGGACTTGCTACAGCGCGTAGACCGCGTCGCTGCGATTTCGGCGCTTCTTGTTTCATTTGAATCTGATAACGTATGCTCAAGTTACGAATTTATAAAGTTTGAATAACATTTTAAAACAAATTTTCTTTTTTTTTTTAATTAAATTACCATCGGCCGCACATCTTCTTCCTCAAACACACACGTTTCCAGTGAAGCCGAACCAATCATACGCGGCAAAAAGCTGATCGCCATCACCCCCAAACGACGACTGGACCTCGATCAGAACCCACCCTCACGAAGCCCGTCACGACACGCATACCTGGCCAGAGCGATGCCAAGCTCGGCACCCCCTTTCGCCCCAAAATCGAACACGAACCAGACCCCTATCGGCCTAAATTCTGGTCATCTCATCGACCCATATACGATCTCGACCGTTGAATACGTAGATCTCTCCGTGATCTACAATTCTCTAGTTGAAGTTGTAGCTTGAAACTAAGTGGATAAAGAGAGATTGAGAGAGGAAGATCGAGGCGTTTCGGCCATTAAATGAATAAGCGGCAGCCGCGTTTTGAAGGGCTAGGGTTTCTATTGCTTGAGTGAATTTATTGATGTGTATCTATATTATTTTAGTATTAAATTCAAATATAACGAGCATTTACAAACGAACTCTAAACAACGCATGCCGCCTGGCATTTATAAGGTTTTACCCGCATTCCGAACACAATGGAACATATTTCGGAGGCTAATTCGATTGTATGCGTGAGTTACAGAAATAAACGATCAATTTTAAATTAAATCGATTAAAATAGTTTCTATGCGTTTTGAGCGGTCACGGTCAAATGACAACTCCGGTTACTATGAAAATTGAAATCCGATAATAACTAACTATTATGGATCTAATGAAACTTGTTTCGTCGAATTCTGAGACTGTGCCCCGGAAGACTATTTTAACTCGTCAATAAATTCGACTGATTTTCAAAATTGTCGAAATCACTTAAAAATTTCACTTTTAAAATTTTACTAACTTTATTATAAATCATACAGAATTTATATTCACATCAGAAATCATTCTGATTCATTTCGAACCAAAATCTGATTATTTGCATTATTTTATTATTAAATTCCGTTATTAAATTAATATAGAATTCCAAATTTAACCTCTCGACTTTTAATTCCATCCAACAGTCCAATATTACAATTCAAATCCAAATAGACTTAAAATAAATTTTAGAAACCATTTCCGTTCCATTTGCCTCCAGATTCACAAATTATTTCAATTTCGAATGGTTAATTATTATTATTCAAATTCAATTTAATTACCATTTTTGAAATTATAACTTATTTTATTAATTTAACCAAAACATTTTTATTTAAAAATCAAATTATAATTCAAATTCAACATTTAAAATGAATTAAATGTTCAAAATCCAACGACCAAAATTCTTGGTCGCTACAAGGATATTATACAAGTATTGATTTAGAAGACTGTATAGTATCAAGAGCAGATTCAAGAGGCTGATATAGAGATTCAAGAACTAAAGATTGAAGACTCATGAGTTTTGAAGATTCAAGATATCCAGATAAGTTATAGAGTCATGGATTATTTTGTTAAAACCCCGATAACACTTATTTGATCTCTCTTCATTTTTCAAAAAAGATTTAAAATCTATTTCCGATTTTAACAGATTTTCAGTTTCAAAATTGATTTTGAAGAATCTCTATTTTTAAAATTATTTTCAAAACAGCCTTCAAATGATTGCTAACTTTTTTATTATTTATTTACAAGATTATTATATTTTTGAGTAATTAAGTTTTTAAATATTTTATTTTAAATATACTTTTAATCTGTTACTTTGATATAATTTTAGTTTTATGCTTTCTAAATTCTTATATTATTTAAAAGTACATTTTGACATCTATTAAACATTGATTTTAAATATATATATATTCACTTACACACACACACACTCTTAATAGAAATTCATATTTAAATATTTCATATATTAAAATAATTTTATAAAGTTTTCTTAAGATTTATTATGATTAAAATGCGTATATTTTATGTTTAAATGATTTTACAAAGTATAAAAATATTTTACAAAGCTTAACATTTTGAAAACAATTTTTATTTAATAGTTTTTCAAAATTACAAAGGATATGTCGACATATCCCCATCATGTACGTCGAAGTATAAGCTGATTATTTCAAAATTTAAATTTAAATGGAATTGTCTTTTCATCATATCTCTTCATGAATGGACATGAATGTTGTTTCTCTGTAAATAAAGGTGTTCCAAACAATTTTTTCAACTACTTTCTCATATTTAATATCCTCTTTTAGTCTCTAGATTTCTAAAAGAAAATCTATTCAAAATCTTCTCAAATTCAACCTAAATCAAATTCAAACTCTACTGATTTGATTCTCTATTGTTCACTCTTTGATCTCTAATCTCTCTCATTCAAATCAAGATCAAAGTGTCATTCAAGAGGTTATAGGATCATTTGTACTTAAAATCAGGAAATTGAGTCTGTAAAATCTATCAAATCATACTCTTATACTCTTGGGTGTGCTTGGTATCCCTGGAATCCAAGCGGGTTTGCTTGTGTCGTGTTTGAAACAAGTAGCTGTGCTTGGTATCCCATTTGAATCCAAGTGGGTGTGCTGGGGTCCCGTCCGAATCCAGTGAGTGTGCACGGGGCTCAAAGAATATGGAAGGCGTGTCTCATAGCCTTGAAATCGAGATTTATTGACTTTTACGTTTGAAAAATATATGTACAAGAAATTATACAATACTAGATGTAGGGTAACTCTTAACCAATATAAAAAATTCGTACTACGTCTCTTCAACTTTTTACTTTTACTTTTTCTACATTTATATATGCTTGTGTTTGCATCTCTGATTATTGATCTGAATTGTTTAATCATAATGCTAAAAGAATTTAAAAAAATAACAAAAAATAATAAACACTATTCAACCCTCTTCTAGTGTTAAATTAGCCTTAAGATCCATCTTCCGTGAACTAACAAGGACATTATGGACGAAAGATATGGGTTATTGGCTTGATAGCAAATTGGTTTTAGTCTTATATTTGGAAAGCCTTTTATTTAAGTTGAGAAAATCTTTTGGGCTTATATTTGAAAAGACTTACAATGTAGGTAGAAAATGTAAGACATATTCCTATTTGAATTATATTGTCCAAGTACTAAAATAGTAAAGATCGAAATTTTTATTCACTAGACATATGTTGTTCTGACTCCCTTCTCATTACCACACAATTTAGAAAAGGCGATGATGAAGGCGAAGACGATGATGAGACTTGTGGCAGTAGTCTATTTATTTACTTGTTATTTTTTATTGTTTTTGATGTACCCATGAAATAAAAACAATGCCGCAATTTTAGAATATTGTATCATTTATATATCACGAATATTATTGGGTTTTTGTATTATGGATATTTTGTTATGGTTCTGAATGACATTTTGAAATTTGAATAAAATAGGAACAGTTGTTTTTATTATATTTTATTCTTTCTCTATGAGATTTTGAATGTATAGATAAATAGCACTATATAGTTTTTTACCAACCAACATTCAACTTTGGGATGGTTTTAAGTATCAACGGGCCTTTTTTGGATTAGAATTTAGGCTTATTTCAGGACGGGTTGCTATATTTGGTATCAGAGCCTAGGTTACCCGATCAATGGAGAAAAGTATATGTATGAGTGAAGTATTTGTTAATTTTTAAAAGTATTCTTTCAAAAACTCTGGTATATATAAATATATATACTTATTTTGAAGCTGTTCCTAACTCTATAAATTCCAACTATAAAGGTAGCTACAATCATATTTCGAAAGGATGGATGAAGCGACCATGCATTAGAAAAATAAATAGAGTTAAATTTATACGCTGCCTCGATTATCCTCGGGAAGAAGGTCATATCGTAAGGAGTGGACTAAGAAAAGCATGAGCGCAACATATGAAAGCACCCTATAAGCCGAATGGTATTTATTTCCTTTATTGACCTAGACTTCCTTGTAATTGTGAACTCTAAAACATGTCGATGTTCACCTTAGATGTAACTAGAACATTAACATAAGTCTCATAATATATAATAGGGATAGAAAATGTAAATGGAAAAGATTGCAACTTCAAGGATAAATAAAGCAATAAATATGGAATAAATACGTGGTTACAAGAATTTAATGATGATATAAATAGACTAATAAAGAGATTATTAAAGAGATTGTGGAGAGATAAGGAAGGCATAGTAGGAAAAATTATAACGAATGAATAAATAAATGTCTTTCTTAATTGTTCATTAGAATTTGTTTGCGCCAAAAATTGGCACAAACACCGTAACACCCCGCATTTTTAAATATAATCAATTCAATTAACATAATTGCAAAATAGAATATAAATGTCAAATATATGCATTTAAGAATTAAGAGGTTACATAGATTTACGCATGCAATGAGTGTATGATCAATTAATGCATCAGTCAACTAAAAAAGGAATTAATTAAGAGACATAGAGGCGTCAATTAGTCAGAGAATATGTCACGTTTATAACATTAATTAATTAAGGATCTTCTAATAAAGGGAAATGTATGTGGGGATAAATTAAATGATAACATACATACATATATGTATTAATCTATAATTGATGCAATCAATTAATTAAGAAATTAATTAAAGACATTTAGTAAGCGTCAATTAATAAAAGGGAGAAACTTAATGTCAATTAATTGGGTAATGAATTGGCGGTTTAAATATATACAACTAATAAACACATGATTGAGTGAGCATAAGAATTAATTTGAATATTGATTAAAATGGGAAAACATATCAATTGATTAATTGACAATTATTTGAGCGTTTTAAAAAGGGTGCCAATTAATCACAGAATATGCCCTTCTTACAATAGCTAGTAATGTAAATAAATTATTTAAAAGAAAATGCCAGTTATAAGATTATTTGTTTCCAAGTTAAAAAGAAAAAAGAGGAAGTGGAATGCGTATAAAAATCAAATGGAGTAATTAAGTTTACGATGAAGGTAAATTAATAAAAAAAATATATATAACTATTATATACAATCAATTAATAGAGGTATCAATTAACGTATTCAAATAGGTAAGAAATTATAATGTATAAGAATCAATTAATATTGGATACACACACATATATGTATATATGTATGATCTAATTAATTGGATAATTAATAAGAGAATCTTATTTAGAAGGAAACGTGAATTTATAAGATCGTATTACAAAGGAATAAATGAATAACATTGGATAATTATACGTTATAAGCTAACATAAACAAATCAATATATGATGGTGAGGATTGTTTTTAGGGTTAATCGGATGTTTCATAGTTGTTCACTACACCTATAAATTGAACGTGACTTAACGCTAGCCCATATTATTTTCTTCGAATCAGCTGCTGTCATTTACAACAAACTCCTCTTCTCTCATCTTTCCTTTCTCTTCCGTCAATCAAATCTTTCCCCAAACAAAAAAATTAAGCAAGGAAATACATTCAAGCAAATCAGAGAATTGTGCAAACAAATCAGGGAATTTATAGCGAATTAAAAAAGGGAAAAGCGAAGAAAAGCGTAGCAATTTAAAAGGGATAGAAATTGAAGCTAAGGATGACATGTGAGTGGATTCATTTATATATCTTTTAAGTTTAAGATATATTATTGTTAATTCCCGTTTAGATAATTTTATTCAATAATTAATCCTATTAATTAAGTTATGCTGAACTATAAGGAATTTATAGTATTAGTATTTATTTACATATGTTTCTACATTTTGGATTTCTATGCAAGCGTCAGTCTTCTTCTATTTTCTTCTCTTTCTTCGCATATGGATTAGAATAAAGTAAATGTGATTATGGATTAAATAATTGTGAATGAAGGAAATAAGATGTAAAGTAATAAAAGTTGAAGGAGTGGAATTCCTGTAATAAATTACGTTAAAATGAGAAAAGTTAATTAATCTAATAATTGGATTTGGAAGTAACTAAAAGGTTAATTCGTTGGTTTAGAAAATAGGATACATTTCTATAATTTAATATTTAAAAGACAATAATGAATGTAATTGCTAGAATAAAAGAAAAGAAAGAGAATTGGTGTAAAATAGAGAAACCACTGTATTTTACACTATTTTAAGTAAAAGAAATATCTAGCAGTTACAGACTATTATTTATAGTATTATTTAATATTAAAATATGGAAATGAATTTTTAAATATATTTTTTATAACCAACCAAATAAAATAGAATTACTTCCTAGAATAGAAGATAATAAAGCAAAGTATGACATGAATCAAGTAAATTATTAGATAAGAACTTGAAGCTGTAAACGATAATGAACCTTGGTCTGCATTCACTGTGCCGACTATTTAAGAAGATACTTATTATGATAAGTAAATTATATAATATAAGAGAATAAAAGAATATTCTATATCATAATAAAAGAAGGTAGATTAGAACAGAAAAGAAATGCTAGATTATGCACGGACTATAAAAGAGGAGAAAATGACAATTACATGTAGAATTATAAAATAGGTTATAATATGGTAATAAGACTGAAAAAGCTTACTTCGAGACTTTGAATAAATTAGTGAGCAATAATAATGGTAGAGGCTTATTTCAATAAATTATATTAAGTCAATAATCAAATAAAGTAGGAATGATAAAAGAGGCTTATTTTAATGAACTTAAGATTTATATTAAGTTAAATAAGCAAGATAATGAATGTGGCTCATACCAATAGCATTCCCTATTAAATAAATGAAAATCTCACAATAGATGGAGGTGAGACGAGGGCAAGAATGTGCTAATTAGGGTAAATAAGTAGCCAACAGAATAAGAAAGTAAACTAAATGCAAATTAAAAGATTAGACTTAGGGTCTAATAAAAGAATTGAGATGCGTTTGGAGCAGCCCAAAGGATGAAGCGTCTAACGAAGTAGTTCATCACAGATTTTAGAAATGGAAAAGCACGTCCAACTTAGTATTTTTAGGCTTCAAGAAAGTACGAGACTTCAACGGGACGTGATGATACTCTAGGATGACCCTCTGGGTAGGCCTAACGAAGCTGCACCCTCGGAGGCAGGTCTGTAGGTGTTCCATCAAGAGAGTATGACTTGACTGTATTTGCATTGTAGGCCTAACAAAGCAGACCTTTGTAGGCAGTCAAAAGGGCTTGGTGTTCGAAGTAGGGTATTCGTATGTTCTGTACCTGCAAGTAAGTTTAAGGATAGTCGCATGCGGATATCGGCCAACATCAAGACCAAGAGCGATTTCGGGAAAGACTAAAGTTAAACCAACAGGCCAATGATTCTTTCACTATAGAGACATTGGATGAGGGGCACACCATTTGGATGTTAGATTGTTTGCAGTAGGGCACTCCCACTTAACTCTTTAGAAGTCTTTCGGTTAGTTGAGGGGTGGCTGCGTGGGGCCATAGCCACAATGAAAAAGAGACAAAACAACTAGAATATCTGCATTGTAGGCCTAATGAAGCAGTCCTTTACAGATATAGAAAATCCCTGACTGAATTCCGTACAAGGTAGACCTTGTTGGCGGGATTCAGATCGTAGACAGAATGATTACATAGTCCTTAATGTACGTATTGGGTGGTACATTATGGATGTCCGAGCACTGGCATAAACTAGTGCGGACGCGATTTACGTTTTCATATTAGGTAGTGGAGCATCTGTATTGTAGGCCTTATGAAGTAGTCCTTTACGGATGTAGCTATGGAACGCCCGTGGAGCAAGATGATGGAGTATCTGTATTGTAGACCTTACGAAGCAGTCCTTTACAGCTATAGCTATGGAGCAAGACGATGGAGCATCTATATTCTTACGAAGTAGTCCTTTACAGATATAGTTACGGAACGCTCTCGAAGCAAGACGATGGAGCCCTTTTCGAGGAGGATACAGAAGGTACCATGGGTGGTACCTAGGACTAATATGGTCATTGGGCATATAGCTATATATACGTATATATTAGTTATTAGGTTTTAATCTACTATACAGTAGATGGGAATGGTTCACGAATAGAGGCGAGAGTATTGTAATCTAATGAACCTAACATAAGAGCAAATGGAAATAAAATGGTATATGTAGAATTAAGCCTAGAAGTATATAATTTATTCATTCACCAGAACTTTTGTTCTGACCCCCTCCCCATAACACCCTACAGGTTAGGTAGATGGCAGAGACTTCCCAGCTTTTAGACACTTGTTTAGAAAGTGTTACTATATTGGTGAGTATTTACTTCTATTATATTTTAGTTAATTCCACTGTGAGATATTTAATTGAGCTCTGATATATTTGTCTTTGCCTATTTGCAGGATACTAAATTCCCAACTTGGGCTTCAATAGGCCTAAGTTTTGGCGCTTTTTGCAAAAAATCCAGACTCATTGGAATTCAGGTCATTACAAACACCCACTAAAGTTTGCGTAGAGGAATACATGAAGAATATTAAATGTAAACAGAGAGAATATTGCAATAAAGCAATAAGAAATAAGCAAATAATATAGATGCAACAATTTATAGTGATTCGCCGTTGCTTACCTACAACCACTTTGAAGAGATAGCTTTTGTTAATCACTTTGTAAAATGAGTACAAGAAGGATCGAATGAAAATCCTTAATTACAAAAGAATACAAAGCAACCAACAACGTAAAGATCTCAAAAATGAACAATCAAGTCTGTCTTTATAGAGGAAAACAGTGAAATATCTTCCTGAAAATTCGACAGAAGGATCTCTAAAACCATAGGGCCTACAAGAGAGATCGCATGACCCAGATCCCAAGGAATAGGGATCAGGTATGTTCCCTATTGTTGAAGATTTAGGAGTTGTGATCCTTATGAGAGCTTCTCCAAGTTGTATTATGCTTGACCTCTAAGTTTCATGCGAATTAGATTAGGAAAAAATGAGTTATTGATCAATCATTATTGCAATATGTAATGTTGTCTAATTCTGGTCGATCCCTCTAGAGGGAAGAGGGTTGATCCCTCTTGTTTGTGCATTTTGTGTGCCATCCCTAAGGTGGACTCTTTAGGATCCCCTCATCTTGTTCCCAAAGTATCATGTGTATCTGACATATGAGTTTGAAATATCGATCGTTTTCCGTTGAGTCGCACTGTTTTGCTGAAGTGATCCGATCCCTTTGGTTGAGAGAGATTGTACCCGATCCCTTTTCTGGACTAGTTTATATTCCATACTTAGAACATTCTGTAGAGCATATCTCTTGATTCTGTTCGATCATGGCTACTAGTCTAACTTGTCTAGTCAGTTCGTATATAGATGGGTCAAAATATCAAATAACACTTGCCCCCATACAAGTACGTCTTGTGTTGAACATGATGTGCTTTGAATCGAAGCAAGTTAGATTCATCGGAGAGAAATCCATCCAATTTTCCAAATAGCCGTTATCCTTCCTTTTAATTATTTTCCCAAAGTGTCGTATCTCTCTTTGATCGTCATGATGCTTGGTCGATTTCCAATAGTACAAATTTAGAATTGTATACCATCAGTTGCTATCTATGTCCGATTCTACAAGGCCAGTAAGCTTTGGCTATCTGATCTAGTTTTGTCTTTGAAAGCTTCAAGTGAGAATTCAATTTCAAAATTTGAATTTTTAGAATATACAAGTGTACATTCAGGTACATGTTCTTATCATTGGCTCCTGGATGCGTTTGCACGCTCACGGGTCGTTGCCAATTCTTATTGACTTAAATGCAACCACATTGCATTCATATATTATTGTTTTTTAAATAGGGATCATAATTTCCCCTTCTTCAATGAGGGATTGTACCTGATCTCTTTCTTTCTCTTTTCTTTCCATTTTTTCATAGGCACACAAGGATCGAATTGATTCCCCTTGGATAAGGCTCGTATCTAATCCCTTTCTATATAGGGGACCTTATATTTTTTGCTTCATGCCATACCCTCAGGGTTGTATATAAGCCAATACTTTTCCTCTCCATCCTTCACTTATTTACTTTATTCAATTCCACATCCAAACCCTCCTTCTCATTTCACCTTACTTCAAAAATTAGTGAAGCCGTACCCTTCCTCCTTTTATCCTTCTTGATCTCCAACACAAAATTCATAGCTCATAGCTCATAGCCACAAACCCCATCCACTCAGGTTTCATCATCTGTACTGGTCCAATCTCATTGCTCCACCTCAAATTGGGCCAAACCCTGCCTTTGAATTACCCTTTTCTGTTGACTCCTTTACTTGCTAACTATGTAGGTCTTGATTTTATCATACAAGTACAATTAAGCGGCGAGGCAAAATGGGTTCATGTGTATTTATGAGTTTGTGGTTAGGGTTCAGTAATGATATACGATGGATAGGTTGGTTGTAAAATGTGGAAGATGGATCGGTGCAATGGCTATGAGAGGGATCAGTTGTGGTTATGTGTAGGAAGGGATCGGTCGTGTACCGATGTGTAGGGATCGGTTCATAAATGGGATGGAAGGATTAGTGATGGATTATTTAGCTAAGGGATCGGTCTATTGATGTTTTGGAGTAAGGAGGGATCGGTTGTGTTGGCTTTGTGAGAGGGATCAACTACGTTGAGATAAAGGGACCGACTATGGGGACTTAGCCGATTTTAGGCCCTTGAACCAAGCTTGAACACTTAAACAAACCAATCCACATAGATTTGTATAAACAATTAGAACCAATACCATCTTGATGAACTTGAAAGTATGAAATTTAACGGATAATAGGACTTGCATATCTAACTTTGAACTTGAATATGAACTAAAATTCAACATATGGACCTCAATAACAAACTTTATACTTTAATATGCCGATGGTAAATCCCAAAGCTCACACAACCGATCAATGTAAACACCAGTTGACTCTGTCAGCAATGACGGTCACTCTGGTTGGAATCCAAAGTATCGCCACTACTTTCTGCTTTTAATTATGAACCGGTTATCTTTGACTGCATGACACTGCTCCACACTAATTTACACTTAGCAAAAAGGGATATATTGATTTCTCTAATCTTGATTATCTACTGAGTTTAGTTGATATGAACTCCGGATGCTCAAGGCGTTTAGCCACGTTGTCTTTCAGTCAACCTTCACAGCATAACAATCTAGGTGTCGAATTGAGCTCCATGACCGTATCTGGTAGACTTTCTCCCAAATACCAAACTGAGAAACCAAAGAGTTCTGGTCAGTTGGTTGACCATTTTTCTAACGTTTCCATCCTTTTGGGGGAAGAGATAGGTCCTGCCCCTGACACTTTAGAGGGTGCTATATTTCTAGATGACATGGTGGATTTTCAAGTCTCTGGAGTTGATGAGGCCGCTCTCCATAAGCTGTGCTCTAAACACGGAACCCCGTCTGGAGATGTATTAGTCCTGTCAAAGAATGACAGGGCGCACTTGCCCCCGAAGGGGTATATGGCATGTAATAAATTTATATGCTAGGCCAGATGTGTGCTGTCTTTTAATTCATTTATTCGAGAGGTGCTAAATTATCTGGGAATAGCTCCTACTTAGCTGCATCCGAACAGCTACGCTTTCATTCATGGCACCTTTTTATTATTAATGGATGTTTTGTTCCATATGCCATCTCCTGAAGACATCCGGTTCACCTACAATTTTAAGTGATGGACGTGAAGCTTTATCATACTTTCCCCAAGCCCGTGCTCAACTGTAAAATTCTAACTAGTGCTTGGAATAAGCTTAATGTCTTTAATCATGAATGGTTCTACGTACGTTGTCCACCTGAATTTTCAAGGCGATGGTTGGAAGGACGTAAGTGTTGCCCTCGCTTTATTTTCAAATGCTTAAGTCCAAGTCGCATCTTGAACTAACAAATACTTTGAAAAATTATAGTTGTCCATCCATGACCCAAAGGAGATAATTATTCACAGAAGGTTTTCGCAATTCGCGCTACAACAGTCGAAAACGGGGACCTTAAATCACTCGTAACTAATGAGTGGTTATCTCTTTTCGAGTTGCTAGAAGAGGGTCACAACATCGGACTTCCAGAAAGCATTGCACCATGAAGGAATGTTGTGGAATAAGAAGGCAACATTGATATCCCTATCATGCCCCAGTCGAGGAGGCTCAGCACGATGCCGAAGAAGGCGAAATAAGAGGTGATGACGCCAATGATCCTGACAATGATGATGTAGGTTCAGGCAACGCGCCTATGGTCGAATCATTATAATGCATGCGATATCATGCACCGATAAGGAAAGAAAAATGGCTCACTTATAAACTCCTTAGGAGAGAAATTGCTAAAATGCCCAAGTCACTATCACCTATGTTGAAAAAGAGTATTCCTCCTAGCCTCTAAAGAGTTCGATAGAAGGATTTTCGAGTCTCCCGATCCCTGAAGACGTCATGACCTCTGACTTTCCCAATTTAAGCGTCGGGTTCATAATTCACCCGCCAGGACTGGTGATGACATTCTCCCACTAGAAAAGGGGAAATCACTCCTATGAGCAAGGCAATAGTAACTGGTCTGTCGGGGGATACCGGGACACTCGCAATCACGCAAACTTTATTGCACAAGTTTTATCTATCTTTTATTTGATTGTCACTTTACGCTTTTTTTTGGTTTGCAGGTGCTATGTCCCATTCTCGTGCCTTTGATCATGTGAGAGGCTCCTTAACAAATTATGGATCCAGTTGTGGTCCTGACTCGGAAAGGCATCGAGAAAGGGTTGACGGCTGGGAAAGAAGCCATCATTCAAGGGAATCTTCATCCTGTAAGCATACGTCAAAATCTCATTCATCTCATCACCAAGAAGTTCAGCCCAATCCTTTTGTACATTGCGGCAATCTGACGTCTTCTCATGTTCCCCCAACTGTTGTGCCACCCGAGCATCATTTGGGTTCATCTAGGTTTCAAATGCCTCACGATGCTGGTCAAACAAATGTCCTATTGTTACATCTAAGCCTGCTTTAACTACTACAGCTGCCGAGGCCTCTACAGCCGAACAGCTAGCCAAATTTAAGGTCAAATTTCCAAAAATCTACTTTGATGGACTAAAATTTCTTTCTTCTATCCATACAATCCTAGGAAATTATAAAGTGAGTTCGCTTGCATGCGTCAATGATGTTTTTGTGTAGCATGAAAAACTCTAACACTTAGCTGAGAAAATTTCTAAGGTGTCTATTGCAAGGCAACACAAAATCAATCGCCTTAAGCTGGAGGCGATCCATGATAAAGATACGAAGTTAACCGTAGCAAACACAGGTGCTAAAGAAAACATATGAAGTTGTTAAATATTTGGAAATGGCTCACAAGAAGGAACTAGACATTGTTATTTAATGCAGCGGTGCACTTTCCTTAGAGAAAGACACTCTGGCCCTTCACATTAAAGACCTCGAATAACTGCTTCAAAAGGAGAAGGATGATAAATACAACGCTCAGATGGAATCCCAAAAATATTGTGAAGAGGTCGTAGAAGCTCATGAGCTGAAATTAAACTTGATAAAGGTCTTGCTCAGATTGAGGCCCTCAAAGAAGAGGCAAGGGAAGCTGGTCGTCAAGAGGTCAGAGGACAAATTGAGGCCCCGTTGGAGGAAACAAGAGAGGAAGGCATGAATGAGATCAAGGACATATTTGGTCCTTTGATCGTTGAGTACAATACCAAGGTCCTTATCCACCGTGACTTAAGCTTTTTGGGAGAGGGTTACCTCGAATCACTTAGCGAGGCTTGGGACTATATCGCCAATATGAAGAAGAAGACTCTTGGCAAAGCTGATGTTGATTAGGAGAAACTAGTGTGATAAATTCTACATGGATCCGAACCTTTAAATCTCATCGTTGCAAGGATGAGATACTTTGATATTTTGGCACCTTCTGGCAAAGAAAAAGACATCGCTGAAGCTTTGGGGTCTGATCTCAAAGATTCCTCTTTACTTCAACCAGTCGACGTATCAGTTTCTCTTAGCCTGGGGCAAGACCCAAGCTAGGATCCGGATAGACTCGATTATAAATCAAAGGCGCTAATTCCTATCTGAGAAGGGAGCACTCTGGCAACAACCGAAAGTCAACCGGATGCAGGTATCCCGCTCTATTCTCCATTACTAGAGAGATTTCATTCTTCATGCCCAATAGTTCTAGGCTTATTCACTTGTTCTCGCAAATCTGCAGGTCTCTCGGCTCCTAGCAATCTCCGAGAAGTGGTGCCACTGTGGAGCAACAACCGACACTTACTGACATTTCAGGGCCCGATGCTCAAGTTATTGGAGCTCTTGCTGATGAAAGGGCCAGTGATTAGCCGCTGCACGATGAATCTGATGATGTTATAATTACAGGCGCCTCCAAACATATCACTAAGCTCAGCTTGAAGGAGTGTATCGAAAAGGACGGGTTTCTGAAAAAGAAAGCCAAAATCGAGCATGTTGATGTGGACGTTGATGATCTAAAAATCATCCCACTAGAAGTCATTTCCCCTGATGGGTCGATTCCTGTAAGTAACATTCCTCCCGCTTCTGAAGGTGACACTGCTCTGACCCTTGTGTCCAAGGATATTACTCTGAAGGGGGTAAGAGCGGTAAGGAATCGAAGAGAGGAAAAGGGGAAGTCTCGAGTGGGTCCACTCCCAAGAAAATTAAGAGGGAGAAGAAGTAGAAGAAATAGCCATTGTGTTGGCTTAGTTTGTACATAGCTTATGCAGCTATTTTTATTTTCATTGGCCGTGTTTATGCAGGTACGACCCCCGCTTTTAGATAAACACCTGTACTATGATTTCCATGATTTATGTAAATAAAAGTTATTTGGTTTTTGTTGAACTCTTATGTGAATTTGTTTAGGTAGTCGAGCTATTACTTTTCCATTCAATGTACTTATAATTCATTGCTCGCTGATTCAGACAATCATCTGTTAATTTTACTCAAGGCCTCAATGTGGTCATAGCCTCAAGTTTTACCAAACACTAGGCTAGAGCCTTAGTGCTACGCTGTCGAATTCAGCGGCTTAAGGGATTATATTTATATCCCCAGTCTCAGGATTTAGGAGTTAGATGGTGGATGGTCGAATTCCATCCTTAAAAAATTTATACTCAACCTGTCGATTTCAGCTCAGAGTTTATGGAATATTGAGTGATCGAACCGAACTTATCTATTTGTTTATACTCTACACTTTGGGGATAAGAGTTTGTCGGTGGATGGTCGAATCGCACCTAATTTGTACTACTCCGGTCCGCACCATGGGGACTTAGAGTTATTTTAGAAAATAGTCGGACCATACTTTCCTTAATTGATTGATTTGCCGCCAAGCCTGGGGTTTAACTTGGAGAGCGGTCCGTTATGTTGAGATTGATTTTTGATTCATCTCTGTCCCATCACTTGGGAAGGATTAATTTGATTATCGGATGGTCAAGTCACATCCATTTCTCATTAGGTACCCCGTCCATCGGGCTGTGAGCGAGAATCATTGAACGAACTACGTTCATTTTGTTTAGTCCAATCGTCAACTTGTGTAATTTGCTGGCTCCAAACTTGGCAACCTTCTTGGACATGTCATTATTAGTTAGTCAAGTATCATGACTAATATGTAGTACCATAGAAATCACAAGTATAAGGAAATTTCAAACTTTATTTGCCAAATGGAAATAAATGACATAATTTGTCTTATTACATATGGAAAATAAAATGCTTAAGAAAATCTAGAAATTAAACACTACTAAATGAAAAAGAATAAACTAAGTGAAACGGCATCTTAAATTCTTGCTATTCCACGTCTTTGAGAATGTGACGCCATCAATAGTCGCTAGCTTGAAAGTTCCTTCTCCAAGCCTCTATTCAATGACACACGGTCCTTCCCAGGTAGGATTCACGTGTGATGAGATAGGAAAAACCTATTTCAAGATGAGATCGTCGATTTCAAAGATCCTAGGTCAGACTTTTGTGTTGTAGTATTGGGCGACTCGGTGTTTATACGCAACTGCCTGCAAATCAGCTTTTTCACGCTTCTCATCCACCAAGTCCAGAGGTTCGAAGAGGAGATCATATTCGTTCTAGGGTCGTAGTAGGTCAGTCGATGAGAAGGGACATCGAGTTCAATGGGAATGATGACTTAAGAGCCATATGCAAGGGCGCTGGAGTATGGCCAGTTGAAGACTTGTGGGTGATTCTGTAATCACATAATGGTGTTGGGAGTTCATCCACCCACTTGCCTCTATCCTTTTCCAAACATTTCTTCAGAGCAGACTTTATGATTTTGTTCACAACTTTAACTTATCCATTTGCTTGAGGGTGAGCAACTGCCTCAAGTCTCTTTTCAATATGATGCCGATGGCAGAAGTCTTTAAACTCGGCGTTATCAAATTGGGTTCCATTATTAGTTACAATGGTTCATGGAAGGCCAAAACAACAGATGATGTTTTAGACAATAAAGTTGATTACTTTCTTCATCGTGATCATGGTTAAAGGTTCTGCTTCGGCCCATTTGGTGAAGTAATCAACTACTGCGATGGTGTCTTCGCACCACCTTTAAAATCGATAAGGAAACAACAATATCTATGCCTCATGTGGCGAACGGCCATGGACTAATCAATTTTGTAATTTCCATTGGTGTAGCTCTCGGAATTTTCGCATGCACCTGGTCCTTGTCGCATCACTTAGCGTACTCAACAGCATCTCGGTTGATAGTTGGTCAGTAATACCTATAATGGAGTATTTTCTTTGCTAGTGTTTACCCCCTAGTGTGAGTGTCACGTTCCTCTTCATAAATTCCCTTAGGACTCATTTTATTTCACCATAAGCGATACACCGGAGCAGAGGAATGGAAAAACCTTTTCTATATATGACTCCTTCCCGAATGATATATCATGAAGCTCTGCGGAGAATTTTTCGTCTTTCATTCCTTCGTTTGGGAAGGATTTCCCATAGCAAATAATCTTTAATCGGAGTCATCTATAACTCTTTCTCGGGCTTTGCCTCTAGGAACCAGTCGATTTCTATATGGTTCATGCTTGGTGCATCTAGTACTTCGACTGGAACCAAGCCCATTTGATGTGCATCCTCGGTGCTAGCAAACTTTGCCAATGAGTTGGTTTCTTTGTTTTGATCTCAGGGAATATGCAAGATATTATAGTACTCAAAGTCAGTCTATAGCTCTTAGACTCAGATAAGATACAGAGTGAGTCATTTTCCTTTAGCTTGGTAATCTCCCCTGAGTTGATATACCACCAATTGGGAATCACAAAAGATCTCAAGAGATTTTATTTCCAATTTTTTGGCAAGTTTGAGTCCAGCAATCAGAGCCTCATATTCAGCTATATTATTCATTACAAGGAAGTCAAGCATCAAATCATAGCAAATTGATCGATCCTCTAGAGTTACTAGTATAACTCTGGCTCCAGAACAACGATCGTTGGAGGGTCCATCCATAACATTTTCCATCAGATGGTATAGGCTTCAACGCACTGGGATATCATCCTGTGTAGTGAACTCGGCTATAAAGTGTGCCAATGTCTATCCATGGATAGCTCTCCAAGGAAGATAGGTAATGTCAAAGTGGCTCAGCTCGATGTTCCACTTGAGTAATCTTCCAGATGTCTCAGATTACTATAGAACCCATCGTAACGGCTGGTCAGTGTAGACATTAACGAGATGAGCCTGAAAATAGGAGTGAAGCCTTCGTGACGTAATCGGTAGGAAGTATACTAATTTCTCTATCTTTGGATAGTTCCTTTCAGCTCCTGTCAATCACTTACTAATGTAATAGACCGGTCTCTGGATCAGATTCACCTCGTGAAGTAGTGCGGCGCTTGTGGCATGTAGCGACACAGCCATGTAGATATACAAATCTTCGTGATCCACTGGCTTTGAGAAGATGGGAGGTCTCTCTAAGTGGTTCGTAAAAGCTTGGAATGCGTCTTCACATTCCTGTGTCCATTCAAAGTTGCATGTTCCTCTTCTAATCAGGTCGAAGAACATAATGCATTTATTGGTGGCTTTGGAAATAAACCGGCTTAGGGCGGCAACCTTCCCATTTAGGCTCTGTACTTGTTTGATAGTCTTTGGTGCTTGGATGTTGCAAATTACTTGAATCGTGTTGGGATTAGCTTCGATTCTAGGAGCATTGACAATGAAACCCAAGAATTTTCCTCATGCAACATCAAAGGAACATTTTGGAGGATTTATCTTCTTTTCATAAAATCAAAGGATATCGAACATTTTTGCTAAGTCTCTAATGTGGTCTCTTAATCGTCATGACTTTACGAGCATATCATCCACATATACGTCCGTCATCTTTCCAATTCGATCTTTAAACATTTGGTTGACTAGGCATTGATAGGTTGCTCCAGTATTATTTAACCCAAATAGCATTACCACTAATCCACGGTAGTAAAACTGGTTTGCTCCTGGTCAGGTATGTGCAACATGTTTTGATTATATCCAAAGTACACATCCATGAAAGATAGCAGCTCATGTCTTGCTGTTGAGTCCACCAGTTAATCGATCCTTAGAAGGGAAAAACCGTCTTTAAGGCATGCCATATTTAGGTCTGAATAGTCAACGAATGTCCGCTATTATCCATTTGCCATTTTCACAAGTACAGGATTAGATACCCATTTCGGGTAGAGGACGTCATGAATAAACCCATTGCTTTTGGGTCTATCCACCTCCTCTTTAAGAGTAGCAGAGCTCTTTGAATCCATGCCATGCCTTTTCTTTTTCACCGAGACATGCCTCGGGTCGATATTTAATGCATAGCTTGCAATGGCAGGCAAGATCCCACACATATTAGAATGAGTTAGTCTCTCCACACTCTTTCCTTTCTCATTTCATTGGGATTCTCTCAGCTCAGCTACATGGTAGGACTTTCCAACTGCCTGATCACCATGTACAACTCCAACACCATTATCGGTTAGGACTTCAAAGTTAAACACCATAGGGCCAGGGTTACTCGAAATTCAGCTAGGCCCGGTCAGACCAAAAATGCATTGTATGGAGGGTCAACATACAAGACGACAGTGGAAGCATCCGCACTCTCCTGCGATCGCCTTCTTCTAATTCCACGGGCAACTCAACATAACTAACAGCTTCGGTCACAGCACGGTTGAAGCCATGAATGCAAGCTTTAGATGGTTTCAAGTCCTTGGCTTGCATCCTCATCTGATCGTAAGCCTTTTTGAAAATTATATTCACAGAACTACCAGAGTCAATCAAGATTTTCCTCATTAAGACGGGGCCGATCCTGGACGAAATGACCATTAACTTGATCGTTGGTACCTCCACCTTATCTGCATCTCTATTTATGAATACAACGTCGTCTGCTATTATATGCTGCTATTTGGCCAGAGCCCAATCTTTTGTATTTGGACAACACTCAAAATTCATATGCTTGATTACGCTAGCATAATGCTCCATCTCGTGCCAACTCTTATCAGTTGGTGGTCCTCTAGCTATTGTATTGATCACTAATCTTCCACCAGTTTGTGTAAGCTCCTCGGCTCTGTGTGGCGCTTGTCCTCAGTTAGGGTCTGATGTCCCTTGCCCTCCATCTTACATGTGTTTAGCAAATTGCTATATTTTTCTTTCCCGAATCAGTTTCTCGATAACATCCTGGAGATGCCTACATTCATTTGTGTTGTGACCATAGCATTCGTGGAACCAGCAATATGTTCCAGCCCGCTTTTATTTCTCCATCGATTCTTTCGGAGGTGCCTTCCTATACTACATGGTATTGCATGTAGACAAGTAGATGTGCTTTAGAGATGTATTCAGTGGTACATAAGGTATCATGCATTGGAACCATAGACTTTCTTCTTCTAGAATCCCTTTTTCGTTCGTGGTTCCTATCACTACCTTTCTTTTGCTGATTCGGTTTATTTTGGACATACTTAAACTTTTCTAGAACTTTCCCTGGACTGTTTCACTAAAATGTTACTCTACACTTCCTCTCCACTCGATCCCACAATATTCTTCTTTCTAGAGCATCTAGCTATCTCTTTCCTCAAACACTAAGCCGCTTTTACATAGAAACGCTCCAACACTGCGGGTGGTTTGCCATCTAACCAATCGCCAATATCAGATTCTGAGTCAATCCCTCTTGTTACCGACATCAATATTGAATGGTTATTTGGATTACTGACTTTTGTGATGGTTGTATGAAATATCTCCAAATAGTCTTCCAGCGATCCTCCCGGAGCCTAGATCACACTTGATAGGGACATTACTTCTTTGGGGCGAGTTGCGTGCACACAGAACTGCTCCATAAATTTTGTTACCGAGTCATCAAATCTAGAGATTGACCGTGTGGGTAATCTTGTAAACTACATCATTGTTATACCAAAGAGTAATAGGAAAACATTTGAATTTTTTCGCACCATCAGCTCATGCGGAATCCATCAACTATTTATATCTAATGATGTGCTGCCTAGGGTTGGTTTTTCCCTCGTAGGCAGGCATCAATGACATGCTAAATATTCTCGAATATTCCATGTGTAGAATATTGTCGATGAATGGGTATGGCTTTTTGAGATCCCCCAATCATCGCTGGTTAAGCCTTGGCTCTCCCTTACTAGCTGCCTGATCATAGCTATCAAGTCCGACATTTGGATAGTTGGGGTCAAGCAGTAGTCGTGTTCTACCTCATGTGAATGGTCCGGTCAATGTCTATATGCTGTTCCATGCCTTCTTGGCTCCACATCCTCTTGATGTGAATTCACATCACCGTCATTTGGGAGAGGCACCTAATTTGCATTAATTTTAACCCCAACGTCCCAATCAACCAAGGCGGCTCTAGTTCGAGTTCATCAGAAAAAGGTAAGGCTCCTCCTCTGGAGGAGGGATCGTCCCCGATCCCGATCCCTATAGAGGGATCCAGTCCGATCGGTCTTGGTAGCCCGGGGAACGGTTGTATGTTGATGTCCAGATGCTTCTACGTGATGTCTTTCGGTTCTGCAACATCTACGCCTATGATGGTCATCTAAGGAAGTTGAGCTCTTCGATGCAGAATAGGGAGTTGGCTCTCTCATAGTTTTCTCGCGTTGTTGATCCCTGAGTTAATTCATTAGATCGATATTGGCTTGAATCTACTAGTTCAACTATCGATGGCTATCCATGAGCTCACCTATCAAATTCTGGAAATCAGCTCTCATGATGGAATCGGTTGGATTTTGTACATCAACTGGATTGGTAGCCTTAACATCTACTGATAGATTGCTCCTTCTTGCTGGATGCTAACGTTCTCGTTTACTTCTACGTTTTGAGAGGTAGATCTAGTGTTCCTAACCATTGTTGATAGTTTTTCTTAGACTTTTGCAAATCTGAATAGAACGAACAAACTATTTGAGGATTGTTATGGATCTCTTCCTTGGATTTGTACAATCCAACAGCAGCAAAGGGATCCTAATAGAGCAGACAATCTTGGTTCTTAGTGAAAGCACCAGAATGTTTACACCAAAAATTAGCACAAACACTAACTAAAGTTTTTGTAGAGTAATAAATGAAGAATATTAAATGTAAATAGAGAGAATACAACAATAAAGCAATAAGAAATAAGCAAATAAAAGAGGCACGATAACTTATAGTGGTTCGGCGTTGTTTGCCTATGTCCACTTTAAAGAGATAACATTTATTAATCACTTTGTAAACTAAGTACAAGAGGGATCAGATGAAAATCCTCAATTATAAAAGAATATAAAGCAACCAGCAGCATAGGTCCCAAAAATGAAAAATCAAGTCTGTATTTATAGAGGAAGATGGTGAAATATCTCCTTGAAAATTCGACAAAAGGATCTCCAGGACTATAGGGACCCACATGAGGGATTTCATGGCTCAAATCCCAAGGAATAAGGATTGGGAATGATCCCTATCATTGGAGATTTAGGGATTACAATCCCTATAGGAGCTTCTCCATATTGTAGTGCATGCCCTTCAAGTTTCATGTCAAATGGATTAGTAGAACTTGAGTTATTGATCAATCATTATTGCAACATGTGATGTTTGATTCTGGCTCATCCCTCTAGAGGGAAGAGGGACGACCCCTATTATTTGTGCTTTTTAGGGTGTGATACCTAGGATGGACTCCCTAGGATCTCTTAATCTTGTTCCTAAATTTTCATATACATACATACATACATACATACACACACACACACTCACATATATATCTGACCTATGAATTTTGAAATATTGATCATTTTCCGTTGAGTCACACTATTTTGCTAAAGTGATCCGATCCCTTTGGTTGAGAGTGATCATACCCGATCCCTTTTCTAGACTAGTTTATATTCCATATTTAGAACATTCTATAGACTATATATTTTGATTACATTCAATCACGGCTTAATATTATCATATGCACTTGATTTCTGGACCCCACAATCATCGCTCTGGGCTACTGGTCTTGATGACAGTCGAGTCTAACTTGTCCAGTAAGTTCGGATATAGCCGGTGAAGATGCCAGATAACAGAATTATAACCATTTATTACAAACAATTGACATTTATAAAAATAGCGAATAACACGTTAGGTAAATTAAATATTATAAGGCAAAATACTTGTAAACATCCAGAAGTAAGATGTAAAGAAGATGTACACTAATCACCATAAGAAGATAACCAGATTTCTTTAAAGGTTGAGTGGGAAAGTTCAAAAGGTGGAACGGTTAAGTTAATTTATAGATCCAACTCCATGTGAAGGAATTTAATAAAAAACTTTTGAAAATTCCTTGAACTGTTTTGAACGGGCTTTTCCAAAGGATTATTAAATGAAAGTCTTATGTACCATAAGTTCTTTCTTTATTGAAAGAAAAGTGATTTTAGTCACATTTAGAAATACGCTACCAATTGTTTTATAAAAATTTGGAAAAAGGATGTAATTTTAAGGAGTGGTGGAATGGGGGTTTGTTGAGAACTTGGTTTTGATTCATGATATGAAGCTATCACTACGACATACAGATTTGATGAATGCTACGACAAAAAGAGAATATATACTACAAGGAGATGAGACTTCAAAACCGATGCATCGCTTATATTATTTTGTTTTTGAGTCTTAGGTCAATGTTGTTAAAATCTCTCCTCGGTTACGTATATATTAGATTGTATATTTAATCATTCTATTTTTCAAATATTTTATACATATATAAGCATATATTAAATTATAAAAGTGTTTAAAGTTACATATATCTCTATGCCTGTGTAAACTGTGCATATTGCACAGATTTCACCAGGTCAGTCGACTGAACCTCTGACTGGAAAATTTGTGCAACATGCACAGGTGCATAGATATACGGATATATATTTAAAAATTATTTTGAATATTCAGTCGAATGACCCTGAGGCTCAGTTGACTGAATTTCTACAACAACTACTTTTCGAAAAGACACGACTTTTGTGAAGAGTTACGAATCTCTACGAAATGATTTGGACGCAACACTTCAATCGAAACTCTCCACCAACAGTCACTGCTTTCTAACCATTATAAATACATACTCAAACTTGATTCCAATTCACAAAATTACAATCAAATTTTCTTATCTCTCTGATCTAACTCTCTGGAATCTATTTGCTATTATACTTTCAATTATTCTGCATTAAAACAATACTATACCTTTCTATTCTTCATATACTTCAAATATATAAATCTATACTCGAGGAGAAGATTATAGGAAGCGTGTACTACAAGTGAAAAATCCGTGTTATCAGAACACATAAAAGTAAAAACTATTTTTGTATTTGTTAAAGTCCTGTTCTACTACTCAGGTGAGTGAAGTCCTTATCGGCTACTTAGGCGAATTCCTATTCTGCTGCTCAGGTCGTTGTTCGGCTACTCAGGGGTTGTATAGACCCGTTCCTCCAGGTTAAGTGAGGGTTATTGTTTTAGTGAAATTCCATAAGGAGTCTAGGACTGGATGTAGGACGGTGCTCCGAACCAGTATAAAAATCTCTGGTGTTATTTTACTATACTGCTTTTATATTCCACACTATTTATAGTATTACTATCATCACTATACTCTGCATTATCATATATCCATATTACACAATCCATAGCACACTTTCATTTGGTATCAGTGTAAGGTCATCACATAACTGTAACACAGTTATCTGATATTCTAATAATATGGACACTAGCACTGGCACTAGCACTAGCATTAACACTAGCTTCATTAAAGAACAATCCACTGCACGTCCACCACTGTTTAATGGCATGAATTATAACTATTAGGCCACACAAATGAGAATATATATGCAAGAAAATTGTTTTGATTCATGAAATATAACCCAAACAGGATATACTATTCCTACTGAAGAGTACTCTACTTGGTCAAATACACAGAAACTAGATGCCATAGCAAATGAAAACGCCATGAATATGTTGTTTTATGCCTTAGATAAAAAGGCATTTAACCATGTTAGCATATGCAATACTGCATATGAAATATAGTGTACACTCAAAGTTACACATGAAGGAACCAAAAAGGTCAAATAAAGAAAAATATCCATGCTCAAAAGTCAGTTTCAAAACTTTAGAATGAAAGAAAATGAATCTATAAATGACACGTACTCAAGATTTGAAGAATTTATCATTCATTAGTAGGACTAGGAGAAAAATATTCAGACTTTGATATTGTATCCAAAATTCTTAACTCTTTAACGGAAGAACGGGGAAGAAAAGTTCTCGCTATTGAAGAAGCGAATGATATTTCCAAAATAACTCCGAAAGAGTTAATAGGAAATCTAATGTCATATGAAGTGAATTTTCAAGCTAAACGAGTTCAAGCTCAAGATAAAAAAAATATAGAATTCCATGCTAAACAAGAAGAATCAGATCCAGACAAAGACGACCTAGCTTTTACTACCAAAAATTTCAAGAAATTCTTGAAATATAGAAAAGGAAACAGAAATAATGGCAAGAGAAGCTCAACCAGCAATAAACCACCGTCTTTATCGGTTATGGAGTGTTGTAACTATCACAAAAAAGGCATATGCAGAAGGACTGTCCAGATCAAAAGAAAGAATATTGAAATAAAAGGAATGACAAATTCAAAAGAAAAGCTTTTTCAGTTACATGGGATGATTCAGATTCCTCCTCTTCTTCTGGAAGTGAAAGTGACAACGATAATGAACGAGCCAAAGTATGCTTTATGGCCAAAGATAATGAGGTTAGTGATTTAACTTTTGATGATATGATAGAAATAAATTCTGAATTATTAGATACTTTAAAGAGTGTCAAAAGAAAATATAAAGAGACTATAGAAAATCAGAACAAGGCAGAATTCGAAAGAGATATGCTTAAAGATGAGAAGATAATATTGGAAGAAGAACTTGAGAAAACTCAAGAATCTCTTTCAAATGTTAATTCTCAACTTATATTATTGAGTCAAGAAATTGAAACTCAAAAAGAAAAGAATGATGGTCTTGTTTCTGAAATCATGTTTTAAAAACTAATATTAAAATGGTAGAACTAGAAAATTCAAGTCTAAATACCAAACTAGAAGGAATCGCTAAAAATGTTTCAAATTTTAATAAATGAAAAGAAAACTTATTTAGAATTATTGAGAATTCACAATCTGTTAATAATAAAAATGGTTTAGGATATAAGAAGAAAGTCAAGAATTAACAGTCTAGTAATTTAAATAAAGTTAAGTATGATAAAAAAAAACCATCTTCAAAAAGACTAGTTTCTAAAATTATAAATATATGGGTGCCTAAAACTAATAACAAATTAATAAGGAAAAAATATATTAGTTCATTTATAGAAGATGCTCATAATAATGAAAATTATATTTATAAAAGGGATACTAAACCCACTTGGGTTTGGTTTCCTAAGACCTAACTCTTAGGACCCTATTAAAAAGGTGGGTACCAACGTTATCTCATATTTTTTGCAGGTCCCACTCAAGAAAAGAGGAACATGGATACTCGACAGTGGTTGCTCAAAATACATGACAGAAGACAAAAATATGCTGATAAATATTACATACTCAAATGGAGGTTCTGTCACTTTTGGAGATAATTCCAAGGGATATATCATCGGCAAAGGCGATGTGAGCAATTACGGTACAACTAATTTACCTCTTATTACAAATGTTTTATTAGTTAAGAATCTAAAACATAATCTATTAAGTATAAGTCAATTATGCGATAAAGATTTTAAAATATCCTTTTCCGAAAATAAACGTAATATTCTTGATCAAAATCAAAATCTTATTTTAGAAAAAAATAGAGATAAAAACATTTACGTTTTGAATATGAAAGTTAATCATTACTCAGATATGTGTTTAATAGCTAAAGAAAATGATCCCTAGATATGGCACAAACGATTTTGTCATATCAATTTCAAAATATAAATAAATTTTTTAAAAATAATCTTGTAAAAGGATTACCAAAGATAAATTTTAAAGTTAATAATATATGTTACTCATGTCAAGTAGGTAAATTAACTAAATCCTCGTTTAAATCTAAGAATGTTATTTCGACATTACAACCACTTGAGTTACTTCATATGGATTTATTTGGACCTACCCAAATTCAATCCATAAATCACAATAAATATGTATTTATAATAGTTGATGATTTTTCTAGATATACATGGACTATCTTTATGAAAAATAAAAACGATACCTTTGAAAATTCCAAAACTTTTGTTAAAAAAATTCAAATTTTAAAAGGTATTAGAATTAAAAATATTAGAAGTGATCACGAAGGTGAATTTGAAAACATAAAGTTTGACAACCGTTGTAAGAAGAAAGGAATGTTTCCTAACTTTTCGTTTCCTAGAACTCCACAACAAAATGGAGTTGTCGAACGAAAAAAATCAAACTCTATAAGAATGTGCAAGAACTTTACTAGATGAAAGCACATTACCAAAACATTTTTGGGCTGAAGTTGTTGCAACTGCCTGTTATGTTTTGAATCATGTTTCTATTAGACCTCTCACTAAGAATACTCCTTACGAACTTTTTAACGGTAGAAAACCGGATATATCTTATTTTAAAATATTTGCATCAAAATATTTTATATTGAATACCAAAGATCATCTTGGCAAATTTGATTCAAAATGTGACGAAGGTATATTTCTTTAATATTCAAATCGAAGCAAAGCTTATCGAATTTTTAATAAACGAACTAATACCATCGAAGAGTCACTTCATGTATCTTTTGATGAGAACTCTAAACTTATTTCAAAAACAAATAATGACAATGATTTACTTAATAAAACAAATACAACAATAAATAATTCAAGAGATGATGACAATATTGTTTATAATCCCAGAAAAAATGAAAACATTGTCAATAATTTATAAAATAGAAATATTATAATATAATAAGATCTCCTTGAAGAATCTTACGAAATCATCCTACATAAAATATAATTGGAGAAATAAATTCAAATGTTCGAGCTAGAAATCAACTAAATTTAATGGGTAATGTAGCTTTTCTCTCCACTATAGAACTAAAAATACTAAGGAAGCATCATCCGATGAAAATTGGAT
Source organism: Allium cepa (assembly GCA_030765085.1). Classification (NCBI taxonomy): domain Eukaryota; kingdom Viridiplantae; phylum Streptophyta; class Magnoliopsida; order Asparagales; family Amaryllidaceae; genus Allium; species Allium cepa. Next base: position 597,221,071 of record CM060943.1, on the reverse strand, counting down.
TATTTCTATGCAAGAAGAACTCAATAAGTTTGAACGAAATGAAGTTTGGGAACTAGTATCCAAACCGACCGATCAGACTTGTATAAGAACTAAATGGGTTTATAAAAATAAAACAGACGAATTAGAAAATATAAATAGAAATAAAGCTAGATTAGTAGCACAAGGATATAACCAGGAAGAAGGAATAGACTACGGAGAAATGTTTGCTCTAGTCTCTAGACTAGAAGCAATACGAATCTTACTGGCGTACGCATGTTTTGATAACTTTGACTCTATCAAATGGATGTTAAAAGTGTATTTTTAAATGGTTATATTAAAAAAATATTTATGTTGAACAACCTCCTTTATTTATTCATGAAAAATACCTAAATCATGTATATAAACTTAAGAAAGCTTTATATAGTTTAAAGCAAGCACCACGTGCTTGGTATGAACGCCTTAAAAGCTATCTAATTGATTCAGGATTCGAAATAGGAAAAGTAGATCAAACTTTATTTATAAAAAAATCTAAAAATGATATATTGATAGTTTAAATATATGTCGATGACATTATATTTGGCTCAACTAATAATGACTTATGTAATGAATTTTCTAAAATAATGACTAGAGAATTTGAAATGTCCCATATGGGAGAATTATCATATTTTCTAGGACTTCAAATAAAATAAGTTTCAAATGGAATATTTATTAATCAAGAAAAATACTGTAATAATCTTATCAAACGTTTTGGAATGGAAAACACTTCTGCCAAACCAACAACACACCTTGATAAAGATGAAAATGGAAAAAGTGTAGACCAAAAACTATATCGTAGTATGATGGGATCACTACTTTATCTAACAACAAGTAGACCAGATATTATGATGAGTATGTGTATATGTGCACGATTTCAAGCTGACCCGAAAGAATCACATTTACGTGCCGTAAAACGAATACTACGCTATCTTAGTAAAACTACAAATTTCAAACTTTTCAATCCGAAAGAGTGCTCGTTCGAGTTAGTATCATACATCGATGTTGATTTCGAAGGATCATGAACAGATAGAAAAAGTACAAGCGGTACATGTCACTTGATTGGTAAATCTTTAATATCATGGTTTAGCAAGAAACAAAACTATGTCCCACTATCAACTTGTGAAGTAGAATATATTTCTGCGGCACTAGCTTGCACACAAGTAATTTATAAGCAATAGACACTTAAAGATTTCAGAGTCAATTTATCAAAATCAACAATTTACTGCGATAATTCTAGTGTAATAAATCTATCCAAAAATCCAGTAAACCACTCAAGAACTAAACATATAGATATTAGATATCATTTTCTACGCGATAATATAGAAAAAGAAATGATAACCATCAGATAATTAATTAGCCGATATTTTTACTAAACCATTGTTAAAAAATACTTTTATAAAATTACGTTGTGAAAACGATATAATATCAATTAAAGATATATAAATAAAAATACAAATTTTTTGACTAAAAAAAACTCAAAAATAAAATTTTGCAAAAAATTCCTAATTCTGACCATGCTGAGACTCAAACATATGACCTGCTGTGAATAACCCAAGTGTCTTAACCACCTGAACTATTGATTATTTCTGTTACAGTTTAGTGTGGGAATTTTATTATATGGTGACATCAATATATACTAAAATTATGTGTAACATTTAACTTTATAAATATACTTTACTTCTTTTACAAACATTATATTACATAAGATAAAACAAACAACAGAAAAACCAACGAACTACCTTATTACTTGACTAAATTCATTACAAGCTACTTATTTCTACCTACTTTTGCTCTAAACTAGGCTATAAATAGATATGCGTACTCCATTTTTTTTCATACAATCAAACTGAAATACGAACAAAGCTTTCATTCATTTTCCTTTCAAAAACCATTTTTCAAGATATCTACCTCTTCATCCACTGATTCTATCGAAATTCTTGCCTCAAAAAATTCATCAAAGACTCCGGTTCATCAAACTCCACCATCTTCTACCTATCATACCGACTACACTCTAGATAAAAAGAAAGGTAAGAAGACGATAGACATATCACCAAACATTAAGCAAAAGATAGATGACCTACATCATTATCAACAAGAATCGTTAATGCTACACGTGAAGTGTACTACGAACAAAAGATTTACTTCAGACGATTAGGAATCATCGAGCATATAGCTATGAAGTTCTGCGGGGCCTCTTCATATCCAATAGACGAACATGTTGTTTCGCCTATTAGACGACCTACGACTTCGTCCCCGCCGCGACCACCGTTCTCACCAAATTCATGGGACCGAAATGAAGAATCGAATGCTCGTCGGAAACAACTAAAGGGCTACAAAACGCCAAGTCCTTCAAAATAAACATAATTTTTTTTGTTTTATTTACAAATAATTCTAATAAGTATGTACGCATTGTTTATGGAATAATTTTTTTTTCATGTCATCAATATGTAAACTAGTTATAATATTTATAAATAAACTCACAACGTTAATATATATAAAAAAATTATATAAATTTACCCTCGAAAAATTCACTATAGAATTTCACCTAGGTCAGTCGACTGAACCAGGGGGTCAGTCGACTGAACCAGGGGGTCAGTCGACTGCTTGGTCAGTCGACTGCCTTAGTGGCTCAGTCTACTGGGCCAGAATGATGAAAATTTCTATTTTCAGCTTCAGTCGACTGAAGCATTGATTCAGTCGACTGAATCGTAAATCTGAGTAACTTTATTGCTTTTACCCACCCACTTTTCTCCTTTTAACTTATACTTTACCTTCTTTCACCATTCTCATCTCAGATTTTAAAGTTTTCCAAAACCCTAGCCTTTAAAAACTCCATTTTGATTCTCAAAAATTCAAATTAATGGTTCCAAAGAGAAAGGGACAAACTTCTTCATCCTCTCAACCTCCTTCAAACGAGAAAATTCAAAGATGGCTATTTGATGACACCGCAATTAGGAGGTGAAGACAAATGCAAGATTCACGTATCTTCGAAGGTTTGTTTGTTTATTTTTCTGATTTCTCTCCATACCATATCTAAGAATTAGCTCGTAGGAGCAATTTGGAATTGTTATTCAACATTGGAGATAATAAGAATAAAATAAATCAAATAATGGTCAAATTATTCAATGCAAATCTTAACTTGGTTCACCAAACCGTTTAAAATCAACAAGATTGTGTATGGAGTCTAGTGTGTGGAAAACCCGTCATTTTCTCCTTAGATCAAATGGCTCATATTTTGAGAACCGAAAATGATGGTATGGTATTGGCTAATATTGATTGTGATTTGGTTGTTAATGACCATATAAGTCATTTGTTATTAGAAGACAACATGTATCAACTCAAATCCATGTCTCTACGACCAAAAGCAAGAATTATACATCGCGCTTTGATGAAAACCATAACTCCGAGAACCGGGAGTTATGAACTTGTATATGAACATAACTTTAAAGCTTTGTGCACTATTGTCGGAAACATTAAAGTCAAATGGCTACGTTTAGTTCTTGACGAATTCTTAAGCTTCAACAGTAGTCGAATGAATGTCATCTACTATGGTGAATATATTATGCGACTTCTAAAGGCTTGTGAGATTCCAGAACCGGACTCGTCGATTTCTACCATTGGATGTTTAAATTCTCGCACCTTGGCATTAATGAAGCTACCGGTTGCTCGACCACCTTCAATCATCACTTTTGAAGAATGGACCCAATGACAACTATCTCAAGAACAACCACAACATCAAGAAGGTGAAGCATCTCAAGGTCCATCTCGTCAAAGATCAACTCTCGTCAACAAGAATTTTTTTTGATTCCGAATCCGGTCCTTCCTCCACGTGAGTCGTTTTCTATAATATGCTGTAACCAACAAATTCTTCAATCCAATATCACCAAAGTTAACAAGAAGCTTGATAAGGTTAAAGGATTTTTTACGAAGTTATAGCAAGCTATCTCATGTTCTTTCGGGTCTTCCACGGCTACTTTAGACGATCCGGATAAGCAACCCGTCTTCACTTGGTCTTCTTCTTTCGACGATCAGGCAAGTAAGAGTAACGATGATGGAGATGGAGAGGATAGTGGTGGTCATACATCGCATAGTGGTAGGGGTAACCAACCAATAACATAAGATGTTGTTCTTTTTATAAAAACATTAGTATTCATTTTGCATGGCTTGTACTAAATAGCCAACCTATTGTTTCAAAAACTCTTGTTTATGGAAGTTTAATGTATGAATGGTTGTTTTCTTCGTAATATCTATGACATTATGACTTCATACTTTTATATTCCTTATTCCTTTTTGTCGATGACAAAGGGGGAGAAATATTATTGCTAACATTAAGAATGCAGGATATAGAGTGTCAAAGATTCAGAGGGAGTAAGTATTTATGTTATATATATACATTCGAAATCTATATCTATTTACAGGTTGTCATCAATCAAAAAGGAGGAGAATGTTGAGAACTTGGTTTTGATTCATAACACGAAGCTATCACCACGACATACAGATTTGACAACTGCTACGACAAAAAGAGAATATATACAACAAGGAGACGAGACTTCAAAACCGGTGTATCAATCATATTATTTTATTTTTGAGTCTTACGTCAATGTTGTTAAAATCTCTCATTGATTATGTATATATTAGCTTATATATTTAATCATTATATTTCCTAAATATTTTATACATATATAAGCATATATTAAATTATAGAAGTGTTTAAAGTTATATATATTTCTATACCTATGTAAACTGTGCATATTGCATAGATTTCACCAGGTTAGTCGACTGACCTAGAGGTTCAGTCGACTGACAATGGAAAATTTGTGCAACATGCACAGGTGCACAGATATACAGATATATACTTAAAAATTATTTTGACTATTCAGTCGACCGACCCAGAGGCTCAGTTGACTGAATTTCTACAACATCTACTTTTCGTAAACACACGACTTTTTGTGAAGAGTTACGAACTTCTACAAAAAGATTTGGACGCAACACTTCAATCGAAACACTTCACCAACAGTCGCTGCTTTCTAACCATTATAAATACATACTCAAACTTGATTGCAAATCACAAAATTACAATCGAATTTTCTTATCTCTCTGATCTAAATCTCTAGAATCTATTTGCTATAACAATTTCAATTATTCTGCATTAAAGCAATATTATACCTTCTATTCTTCATATACTTCAAATATATAAATCTATACTCGAGGAGAAGATTATAGGAAGGGTGTACTACAAGTGAAAAATCTGTGTTATCAGAACGTACAAAAGTCAAAATTGTTTTTGTATTTGTTGAAGTCACGTTCTGCTGCTCAGGCGAGTGAAGTCCTCTTCGGCTGCTGAGGCGAAATCCTATTTTGCTGCTCTGGTCCCTGTTCGGCTGCTCAGGGGTTGTATAGACCTGTTCCTCCGGGTTAAGTGAGGGTTGTTATTTTAGTGAAATTTCAGAAAGAGTCTTGGACTGGACGTAGGACGGTGCTCCGAACCAGTATAAAAATCTCTGGTGTCATCTTACTATACTGCTTTTATATTCCGCACTATTTACAGTATTGCTATCATCACTATACTCTGCATTATCATATATCCATATTACATGATACATAGCACACTTTCAGGGTTTTCATATGTGAAATTTTTAGATTAAAAATTAGTTGAGTTAAACATTTTTTAATTTCTAGATCCTTCGTTTTTGAAATAAATATGGCGTATGATGGAACCAATGATTTTTCTCACTTTATAAATTTGGAAGTTGGTATTTTGAAAGAGCAAGAAAATTTGGAAATTAATAATTTATAAATTAGACGAATTAAAAAGTTCTAACTTAAAAGGATTTTGCATCATGAAATTCTTAGTTTAAAATTTATTGAGCTGAGTTATTTTTGGTCTAAAGATTTTTGATAAAGGGGTTTTCCGTTTTTTAAATAAATGTAAAGTAGAACGTAGGTTAGACTTGATAAATTTTCCTTCTTTATAAAATTTAAAGTTTTTCCTTTAAAATTCTTTTAAAACAGATGTATAAATGGAAAACGATACTTAACTAAAATAGGATAAAAAGAATAGAAGGTTAAGAATGCTCGATGAGGTAAGTAGGAGGAATGTTCCATATAAGAAAATGCGGAAAATGACAGTTGAGATAGATAGTAATAACATTAGGAATTTATATAAAGAATGATTAGTAATCTAATTATAAATAATATAAGAGAATAATAGTAAGATGGAAGTTATCATTATCTACTCCACTTTTCATTGTTTAAAGTTATACAAGATGTTTTAATTTTTTTTTGAGATGAATGATTACTCAGTATATTGATTGAGTTTTGAATGTTTTGGATTAAAAATCATACTTTCAAAAGAAGAAAACCTTTGTTATATGAAGTAAATAAAAAGGCATACTTTTCAAAGTTCCTTTTTGTAAACCAAACAATTTTTGAATGATATGAATGAAAAGTCTAACTTTTGAAAGAATAAATTTTTGATTAAAAAAGTATCTAAAAGGGGAAAATTATTTTACTCCTTTTTGGGAACTAACCAAAATTTGAAATTAACAAATAGGATTTCCATGTTTATACTTTTAGATAAAATTTTTGAGAAATGTACTTCATAATCACGAAATTTTAATTCGAAAGAATGATAAGAACTAAACCAAATTTTTTATATGGAGTAGATAGGTATCACTACCTGGGTAAAACAGTGTAAAGGTTTTAAGATATGAATAAAATAGGAATAATATGTGCAACCTGATTTGAAAATTTGAAATCAGTCCTAAATATTTAATTGTAGAATATTGGTAAATATTATGGAGATATTCTAGATTTATAATTGAGTTGTAAGTTAGGTTGTCCCAGTTGACTTGGAATGTAAATTTCTATGTTTTGATTTATTTGGAGGGTTTCCATGTAATTTCCATAGATTATCCAATTTTAAAATATATATAAAAAACACGTTATTTGAATTAACAAGGGTTGTACCAAAAAGAGAAAGAGATGTGTAAGATATGGATGTTCTTTTTCATAGTTTACACTGCATATTCTAATAAAAGAAAGAAATAATCTCTTATAATCTCAAGCGAAGCAAAAAAATCTCATTTATGGAAAATTATAACGGTAATCCTTTTTAGAAGGATAGGTCCGATAAATAAAAGTGTGGAAATACGTGGTTTAGTTTAGAAATTAGTATACACGTATATACGTGCTTAATGGCTATATATAACATAGTTTATGATTAGATACGAATTAGTTAGTAATTGACGGATTAATATTTATGGATATTAATTACAAACTTAATACGAGCAATAAATTTGTAATTAAGTGTTGAAAGGAATTAAATGCGGATTGATTAGGGAAACATAATATGACATTTATGGAAGAAATGAATTAGAGTAATAGATGAATTTTGAAATTTGTAAAGAGAATAAAGAGATCTAGATGAGGATTGATTAGACTTGGTCCAATTTTGACAATAATAGGTATATAACTAAAATAATGGATGGACCGCATTTATTAAAAGCCATGAAGGAAAATTAAGGAAAGTGGACAATAGTGAATAATATATTAGGAATGCCTATCTTGGTTCAGTAAGGGTGTTAAGGCCTCAACAACATTTACACCAGTTGACGATCAATGCAGCTTCCAACAAAATTTTCTTTTCGAATTTTTGGGTTGTAGTCGCTAGTTGTCTCTCTTAATTGTTGAAAAGGCATAAGATATGGTATTAGATATATCCCATTTTATCACTATGATGGTTTTTGGATGGGATTAAACTGCCTGATATATATATATATGTGTGTGTGTGTGTGTACATATATATTAAGAAGCAACGTAAATTAGGAAATTTTATAGGGACACTTAACTAGCAATAAATTGATGGTAAGACTAGAAGTTAATAAGGAAATTAGGTTAGACAACCAGAAATAAAAGAGTGATTTAATCCCATAAAATTTAGGATTTTGGAAAAAATAAATTTTAGCTTGTAAAATGTCACCATTCAAGAAAGAGATAGAATGAACAGGGATGTGCAGAAAATTTTCTATTAGACAAGATGAAGAAGAACCAAAATTTTACACTAGGAGTAATAAGACCGCATCATCTCTAGCACAGATTTATATCAATGAGGTGATTCGACTTCATGGAATTCCGGTTAGCATTGTTAATGATAGGAACCCATTATTTACTAGCAAATTTTGGAGGAGTTTGCAGATAGCTTTAGAAACTTCATTGAACCTTAACACCACTTACCACCCGTTGATCGATGGACAAACTGGAAGAGTGAATGAGATCTTGGAGGATTTGTTGAAGAGATTGCTTGATGGACTTTGGAGGACACTAAGAGCTGCATATACCTTTAGTAGAATTTGCGTATGATAAAAATTGCCGATGGACGATTGGTATGACACCCTTTAAAGTACTTTATGGGAGGCCATGCAATTCGCCAAATTATTGGTGGGAAACCACCGAAAAATCCAATTCAGACTAGATTTAATTTGTGAGACTTCAAAAAAATAGAGTTGGTTAGGCAGCGTGTGGAGGTCGAAAGATTTGCAAAGTCGGGAAAGTTGACACCGAGGTTTGTTGGGTCTTTCCCAATTTTGGAAAAATAGAAAACTCGCTATTATGTGGAGTTACCAGATAAGTTTGCAGGAGTCCGTGATGTTTTTTTCCAATCCACAATTAAGGAAATACCTTCGTAGCACAATTAATGTCGTAAACCTCAATCAATTGGGTGATATTGAGATGGAGCCAATAACTTCCCGTGCCATTGCAACATTGTGGAGCACGAAACTAGGAAGCTCAGCAATAAATAATTTAGGCTGGTTTGAGTATAGTGGGTAGAAAATCTGAAGGAAAGCAAGAGGATTTCTCGTCCTAAGCAGGAACAGACGAAAGGAATTGTACATATAGAGATAAAAAATAAAAAGGCTGCAAGGGTTTAGAAAGATTTATTTATACGAACAAAGCCCGATAAGAATGACAATATATCGAATTGGTCCAAAACGACAATAACGACCCGAAAAACGTTTTGCCTTCGAAATGAAAGTGGGTCATCCTATATATATCAAAATATATGTTTTCTATATTTTTAAACTCAGTGGAACAAGTTTCAAGTCCTAATTTCATCATATGAAGAAGTTAGCTTTTAAAATCAGCTTATTTAAATTGAATTCAATTAAATTGATTGCTACATGTTTCAAGCCTATACGATAAAACGACAAGTCCGATCGCTACGAAACTTGAAATCCTGCAATAATTCACCGTTATGAATCTAATGAAATAGGTTTCATTGAAATTCAGGACAGTAACCAAAATGACAATTTTCATGTTAATTTAATAAATTAATATTAAATTAATTAAATCACTTTTTAGTTTCAAATTTAATAACTAATTTTTTATCATTTTTAATTTCATAGAAATTAACAGTCTTTTTAAACCACTCTACCATGTCAAATTAAATATTAATTATTGCACTAATTACAGTGTCTAATTTTAATTGCAATAAACCATTTATTTGATTTTTCATCTTATTATTCAATCAATTGTCATCTTATGGATATAATTAATACTAGTTTATACCTTATTACACTAATATTCTATAATTATCATCTTAATTCATATTAACATAATATTTGATTACATTTAATTGCAATTTATTTCCAATTAAATTCAATAGATTAAATAAATAGGTAACAAATAACAATTGTCACCTTTTAATTAATTTAGTCACATTTATAAGTTTATAATCTGCAAACAAATGTTATAAATCTATACATAATACTGATTTTTATCCAATTATAATTATTGACATATTATTTAACCAATTAATATAATATTTAATTTATTTCCTTATTTACAATCTATAATCGATTTTTATGATTGCAATTATTTCAATTTCGTGAGATTACATTCAACTAGTCATCTATTACTTTAAATTCACATTATCAAACTTTATTGTAGTTAGTTTCCTCATTCCTATATCATAAATTTTATTTTATTCCAATATTAAATACCAAAATCTAACTAAATTAAATAATTTAATTATCGGAAAATTATGGGTCGTTACAAAGTGCCTACGGACTTGATTGTAAAACTGTTATGCCGTTAAATTTAACTAATGCAACAATTTAGGATATTTGAATATATTTACATGAAAAGTGTTTTTCAAAGGATATTAATACAAATAATACCCAATGATTTTACATAGCAAATATTTTGGTTATCATAAGGCAAAAACCAGTTCTGCGTTTAAGTGCGGCGTGGTCTTATGAGATACCTTTGCTTTCAAAATGCGTATTTTTAGTTTTTCATACCACTCCCATGACTGACCCGAAGTTTATTTTCTTTCTTCTTAAACTCTAGGTGCCCTATTGATTATATGCACTACCTTATTGATTTCCACTTGTTAAATACGACGTGTGATTATGTTATAGTTCTATCTACTCTCTTTATTTTCTTTTACCCTATGATAATCTACCTCTCTGGCGCTTGGATTTGTGGCACGTGAATACCAAGGATGTATATTATTGTCGATTTCTAAAGGTTGAGGAGGTGGGTCATTATAATATGCCTAATTTATCTAATTCTTTTATTTTCAAAATCATTATTTGACTAAAAAAATTTAATTTTTTAGTGGATTTAGTTTCACCTTATAAAGATTAAGAATTAAACACATTTATTATAAGTTGTGAATCAGTTACTATTTACATGAAAAACTAAATGAATTCATAATTCACTTGTTTTTTAAAAAGGCAAACTATAATTCTTTTGATTTGTTTCTTAAATTAATAATTGGATCTATGTTAAGTTATTTTATTTAAATATATTTTAAATTACAAGTTACTAAACATACTTCTAATGTTTTTTGTCTCAAAACATTGATTAAGATAGGTGTGCACACACACATGTATATACATATACATATACATACATACGTAGATATAAGTATGTATGTATGTTTCTAATTCGGAGTCTATAAAATTAGACTTTTATGTAAAGTATTGTAATAGTGCTTTAAACTGTCTTTTAATTAAAATCAATTTTAAGTTGCATACTTTAACTTTAACATCCTCTATAATTGGTAATGAGAATTCAATGAATAGGAATCAACCGTGTCTTTTTGAAATACCAAAAATGCCCTTGTTCTTTTATTTCTTCTGTATCGCACATGTTCCTTTCCGTCTTTTTCTCTAAAACAAAATCCTAATCCATTTTCATCCATGCTTCTTAAGACTTTCTCTTGATGAATCTTATGCGTATGCCCTTGCAGAATCCATGGTATCTGATAATAATGGTGAAGAATTTTGATCTCACTCTTCTCCAATGCTCCCTTCTACCAGCTAGTTCAAAATCAACTTCATTCTTTATACATGCCTTCCTCCACCTTTTCGCTTTTTCCAGATTTAGTATTTTTTTTTTGCGTGATAGGTCATTTTGAATCCCCATTCGTTTCTCGTTTTGAATTCATTTTATGATATACTAAATTTTAGTAATTTATCTTCAATTTCCGCTGCTTGCTTTAAATTTTAACTCACATCTATTTTCTGACTCGATCTAAAGTTAGTTTTATTGCAATTTTCATTATCCTTTCGATGCTTTTATCATGGTACTGTTGACAATAATCTGGCAAGAATTTATAATAGTTCTAACTTCTTGCCTCAATTGTGCATGCGAGATTTAGGTTTACAGTTGAAAAACAAACTCATATTTGTTTATTTAAAAAGTCAAATCTACACTCTATTTCCAAAATGTTGTTATATACTTATATATGAAAAGGTTGTAAATGATGACCGTGTTTATGCAATTTTCATGTTAGAAGTCAGTATAATGAAATTTTTGGCATAATTATCGCCACCATTTAATACTTGATAGGTCTAAAAGTATTTTGTTATTAAATTGACACTGCTATAGTTGTTTGCATCATCAGTTCATTTTAGAGACTTGCCTTAATTGCATAGTTTACAATTATGGTTTTCCTATGGTGTCTCAATGTTTCAAACATGGTTAGTGAGAATATTGCATTAATGATTTCCCTTTATATTATGTGGTTTCCAAAATTTGTATTTTTCATATTTTCTTACTATTTTCCATTTATTTATATTCTTTGGTGTTATTCTAGAATAAAGAAGATAAGGCATTAGTAATTAAATAGAGTACAACAGTCATGTAACATTTAGGTTTCTCCTCATCAACTATATGTACATATTAAAGTTAATGTCATATTGTTTTCTTATAAAATTGACAAGCATTAAAGAAAAACATTTTTCTCATTATCTCTTTTCTTAGTGGCATACAAGAAAACATTCTTTATTAAAGTGTTTATTTATTCTACTTACTTTAATTTTGCTAGCTTCAAACCTATCATTTTGTTATTTTCCTAAAACTTGCTCCTATATCTATTTCTTTTTTTTCTATAGTTCGGTAAATAAAAGAAATGCAGTCATAATGCTAAAATACAAGGATGCACTATATGAGTAATGCAAATTAGACCACAAGATAAGATCAAGTTCTAAGTGATCAATCTTCCTTCTTTTCTAACATGCCTTTATGAATTTATTTCATGAAGTTTCAAATATTGTGTATTACGTTATCGATTGTCATGTATTTCGCTATTACTGTTGTTACTCAAAGTTAGTTTGTTCGATTATGAGATCTACAAGTTGTACATTAGAGGAAGACTGAAAAATGTACATACATACTATGTGTTGTTGCATAAACCAATTAGGATATATGTTTGAATACTAAATTTGTAATATCACTTCGATAAATTAGCAACCACGAATAGCTTTATTTTGTTCATGTTTCGTCTTCGATAAGCTTTTTGTTTTAAAACATAAATAATGTACCCCTTTAGAATGCTTTCCATTTTTCAAGGATACAAGTTGTATAAGAAACAAACTATGATTACTGTCTCAGTTAGCTTATGCATAGTTTATACCTCGCTAAATGATCTTTCAATAAGTATAATCTTCACCTAGAGACAATGAGTCATAAACTATATGATTCTAAACAAGTAAATTTAGTTTCATGTAAGAGAATCTATTAGAGACATGAACTAGCACCAGTGTTTCCATTCAAAACATTGTGCATGTTTGCATTTCTTAATTCTTTCACCATAAAGCACTTTTCCTATACGTGCTTCTAGCAAAACCTTTTGTTATGATCACACCATGCTACACTATATCTGTATTTATTTCATTAATTGCGGTCTTTATCTTTACTGAGGTTTGGCTGCAATCATAAATATATGCCCGTGTGATTGAAAGTGTCCTTACAAATGTTTTCTTAAGTTTTCCCCTCAAAATATAAAATGAAATGTATAATTAGAAACAACATTGGAAACATGAATCATAAATATTGTTAAAGCATTCATGCTAATCTGTACGCATATAAAACACTATTGGAATAAATTGGTATCTCAAAGCGAGATAGAAAAATAAAAATTCATTGTAAAATGCCATAGTAAGCAAAGACATGCAAGAACGTGCATTTATGCTAGTGTACATAAAGGTAAATCTTATTTTGTCAAAGCAACTTATTTAGGATGACAAAAACATATATAAAAGGCTAATGTGACACTTCTAGTGTAAATCCCATCAACTAAACATGTACATATTAACCATATACACTACTTATTTTTTGCACTTACACAATATTCACTATATTTGTATATACTTACAATTTTTATGATATGCATATATTACTCATTAATGATATTTAATACAATATTAAGTATAATTAATGAAAGAGAAATAAAAGATTTCTCTCCTCAAATAATGCAAAATATTCCCTCAATTAACTATATTAATTTTAGAGACAGAAATGGATAGCTCATTTTCTATATTAATTGGTAATTGTTACGCATACACTTATACATTTAAATTATATTAAATTCAAACACCATTTTAAACAATTTAAATAAAATATGATTTTATTTATAAATTTTTTAGATTTTATTTAACATACCTTTAGACTTCATTGGCCCAGTAGATCCAAAATAAAAATATATTAAAATTCACCCATTTCACCCGCTTTCGATGGGTCCAATTCCATCAGTAACTTCATTTGTGAAGGTGGGTTTGATTATTAACAACTCAAAATACCCTTTCTCATGCATAGGTGGGGCCACCAGATCGATCTGGGGTCGTTTGGGATCAATCCTTCTTGATCCAAGTGCATTTCATATCGATCTAATTATGGCCCAATGGAGCTGAGATCGATCATGGACGCTTCTGAGTGAATAAGAAAACTTCTGTGACAATTTCATAACATTTGGACTTCTAGTTTGAGAGTTATGATTGATCCAAGATTGAGTTTGTACATGTAGGCTGGAACCTTCGTACCCATCTAGAGCTTCGTATCCATCAATCATACATCTATCAATTACGTACCGATCCAAGTTTTGCGCTTTGATCCATGCAATGTGCTCCTTCCCTTGACCGGTTCCTTCGTATCAATCGATACGAATGCGATCGATATGAAATGGCACCTGATTTCGTATCATCCAGCATCCTTCCTTCGTATCGGTCCCAAGCTTTCTGGAAGTGTATGCTTTTGTATCCATCAAACCCCGTGCTCTGTTCCTCGTATCGATCAAAGCTTTGATCGATACGAAGTGTGCCAACTTGCTTTGATGTATCCATCCAATCGATATGCATGTATCGATACGAAGTCATCAGTCCGCGTTCATCAACCTATTTCCTTCTAAAGCTGCTTGATCGACACAAATTCGATCGGTATAAAATGTATCGATATGAATGTCGATCGATCCAAACCAAACACCATTATGATCGATACGAACGTATCGGTACGAAACCAATTTTTGCCAATATTGATCCATCCATAACTTGAGCATATGAACTCCTATTGACTTGAAATTTGAAGTGTAGCCTCATCGTGGCTTGTTTATCGTTCTCAATCGATCCCACCTTGATTTGAGCTTGATCCAGTTTTGATGGTATTGATCACAACGTTGTTTCTAATCGATCTCCAATCCTGATATCGATCCATTTTAGTCAACTTATTGATATCCTGACCTTGACCAAAAGACGGGATAATATTTGCACCCAAAATATGCCTTGTGGTAGGAAGGCGTGTTTTGAATAGCTTTAAATCCGACATCCAAAGTCCATATTCCACCCATAGCCATATCATCCAATCCATAATTCAATCCTTTACCAAGCCATTCCATAGCCATATCCTTATCCAATCCGCGACTATTTTGAGTTGATATCCGATTCTGAATCCAGTAATGAAATCCTTAGCCAATTCCATACCCATCCAAACCCGACAACTGAGTTCTAATCCATCCATATCTAGTAACCAATAACCAAATCCATGACCTCTCCGGGTCGATATCCAAATCCGGGACCGCTCCAGGCCCTTATCCAAATCCAGAACCATTCTGGCTTTATAGCCGATCCTTAGCCATTCAAAGGCGAAATCCGAATCCATAACCTCTCTAGGTTCTTTCCAAGCATAGTCCATACTCGACGACTCATGTGCCAAATCCAGCGTAATAGATCCTAACCTAAGTCCTAGGCCAAACCTAGTCATCCTGGACCCTTGTCGAGTGTAGTCCATACTCGATGACCTGAAATACCAAATAACAAATTTTGTTTATTAAATCATAGCCTAAATCCTAGGCCGACCTTGGTCACTTTGGACCCCTACCAAACATAGTCCATACTCGATGACCTGAATAAGTCAATCCGCCACATTCGTACGAAGCGACCTACCCTTGCTAGGCATAATCCACGCCCGATGACCTTTTTACCAAAACCCAGATGATAACCCAATCGATATCCAATCTGAAATCCAGATCAAACCAGAAAACCAAAATCCATATCAAAAATCCAAAACAAGATCCAAACCAAAAGACAAGCATCCAAACCAAAATCCAAACCAAAAAATTAACAAAACCAAGTGTCCAAACTGAACTCCAAAACCAAATTAGAAAAAAAAATGTCCAAACCAGAAAGAAAAAGCAGATTTCACAAACTAGAGCGTCACAGTGTATCTTCATCTTAGAGCATGCCTTGGGGCTATCTCCGTCCCCGTACATGAGTAAGTGACTTATCCATTTTCCCAGAGTTTGCTACTTATTCCATACAATCCCGATTAGTCCATTACCATTCGACCATCATTCCTAGGCCTCGCACCGTCATTGTTTGAGGTAGATGATGGTTGCTCCTGTTCCACCGCTGCATTTTGAGTTTTGACATATTGCCGCAACTGACCATTCCTTACGTGCTCCTCGATTATATCCTTTGGTTGCCTGCAGCTATTGATATCATACCCGGCCAGGTCATGAAAGAGATAGTGCCTTCCCGATGCCCTCTCGCATTTTGAGGGTTCCCTCCTTACTGACCATCGATAAGGAAGGCGATCTCGACTTTCCATGTATATCCGTTCCAATGTCTCATTCAGTCCTGTGTAAGTGGAGAATTTTGATTCTCCCCAACGCTTCCCTGCCCTGCCAGAATAGTCATCTGAGTTCCTCTTCCCTTTATCCTTTTCCTTACCTAAGCTTTCACCGGATAGTCCTCCATCCTTAACCACGTTTACTTCCTTTAATTTCATATCCAAAATTGCATCCTATTGTCGAAGAAATCTCTCAGCTTCGTGAAAGAATTCCCCAAGATCCATTGGTCGATCTTGTATCAATAATATTTTGAAATCGGAATTGTCCCTGACTCCTGATACTGTTGCCATTAGAACCACTAATGGATCCGGCTGATCCACGAAAGCAACCGCTGCATTAAACCGGCTTAAGAAAGTTTTGAGCGACCCTTCTGTCCTCTATTTCGCCGAAGTCAGTGTCATCACATTCTTTGGCCTTTTAATATGAAACCAAAACTGCTTCAGCTGTCCACTGATTCTATACATGTTCTAATAGATCCATTTTCCAACTGCTTGAACCACATAACTGCTATATCCGTCAAGTATAGGGGGAAGAGCCATAACCTCCTCCGATGCCCCCAGCACTTTCATGTGTCTTGTATACCTCATCAAATGATCGGTAGGATCTGTCTTACCGTTGTATACCTCCAGAGCAGGCAACTTGAGCTATGGTGTATTCCTAGCCATCCTGATGTTACGGGTAAATGGACTTCTGTTTACTCCTTCTAGATCTCTATTTCTCAGAGCTCCGCATATAGTTCGCCATGGTAATTTTAGCCAATCCAGTGTGATCCACCAAGGGTTGCCTCTCGTCTTCATTTCCTAACTGCCCCCAAGCCCTTGAGGGAATTCTGGTACGTACTCCTCATCATGCACTCCTGTATTCCTGTTGGTGCTGGATTGTGCAACGTTAGCTGGCATCTTATACCGATTGAGGGTTGCCCCTACTGAACTGCTCTATCTGGTTTCCTGTTGAGTCCCTTTGATCCAGCTCCATGGATATGACCTCCTGAAGCTCCTGCCGCTCCAGCCTATCCAAACTGTCTGAGAAGGTTCTGCACCATATCCTTCTGCCTTTTCATCAACTGCTCCTACATGGAATTCATCATAGTCTGCATCTCATCCCTAGTGACATAGATGGATGCCTGATCTGCTCCAGCTCCAGAGGAAGCCTCTTGACTTCCCTCTTGATTACTCCTTTCTGTCATCTGTCTCCTTGTCGATGGCATAACCATGGTTACCCCTAGATTTGATCCTTTAGCCTTCCAAAGCTGAACTCCAAACTTTAGAATCCCTGAGTGCTAGCTTTCTCAGTGAAAGCACCAAAGTGGTTGCACCAAAGTTGGTTACAAACCCCGAATGTCATGAAAGCACTAGTGTCTACACACAAATCCTCAATATCCAATCATAGATTATAGATCTAGATAATGCAGAGAGAAAAAATGAAGAAATAACAAAATTAAAATAAAAGAAAGCAAGAGAAGACATAAGGTTTATAGTGGTTCGGCTATCTTCGGTCTGTATCCAATTGAATTTATTCTTTTATTTCCTTTGTATCCTGATTACAATTACAATCCCTAAAAATCAATAACCAAAACAACAGAGTCTGGCCAAAAAGGAATAAGAAGATCCCCTTTCTAGTTGCCATGGAGGTGCTTTTTATATGAGTAGATCTGTAAATATCTGCCCCAAAACTCGAAATACCCTTTCTTACGTGTAGGTGGGCCCACCAGATCGATCTAGGGTCGTTTGGGATTGATCCAAGTGCATTTCATATCGATCCAAAAATGGACCAATGGAGCTGAGATTAATCATGGATGTTTCTGAGTGAATAAGAAAGCTTCTGTGAAAATTTCATAGCATTTGGACTTGTAGTTTGAGAGTTATGATCGATCCAAGATTGAGTTTGTGCACGTAGGCTGGAACTTTCATATCCATCCAGGGCTTCGTATCCATCAATCATGCATCTATCAATTGCATTTCGATCCGAGTTTTGCACTTCGATCCATGTAATGCGCCCCTTCCCTTGACCAGTTCCTTCGTATCGATCGTTACAAATGAGATCGATACGAAAAGGCTCTCGATGCTTTTCGTATCCATCTAGCATCCTTCCTTCGTATCAGTCCCAAGCATTCTGGAAGTTTACACTTTTGTATCCATCAAACCTCAACCCACCGGTTGCTCTGCTCCTCATATTGATCCAAGCTTTGATCGATACGAAGCGTGCCAACTTGCTTTTCCATATCCATCCAATCGATACGCATGTATCGGTACGAAGTCATCAGTCCGCGTTCATCGACCCATTTCCTTCCTGAAGCTGCTTGATCGATACAAATTCGATCGATATGGAATGTATCGATACGAATGTCGATCGATCCAAACCAAATAACATAACGATTAATATGAGCGTATCAATACAAAACCAATTTTCACCAATATTGATCCATCCATAACTTGAGCATATGAACTCCAATTGAACTAAAATTTGAAGTGTAGCCTCAATGAGGCTTGTTTATCATTCCAATCGATCCTACCTTGATTTGAGCTTAATCTAATTTTGATGGTATCAATCATAGCCTTGTTTTCAATCGATCTCCAATCCTGATATCCATTCTTTTTAGCCACCTTATTGATATCTCGGCCTTGACCAAAAGGTGGGATAACAACATAATCATCTACATCGATGGTCATGCTCATATTCACAATGAGGAATACAAATTATATGCATACCTATTGTGTAGATTTTTAAAAATTGTGCAAGCCAATCTATAACATATGAAGCAATATTCATAAATAAAGAACCATAACAATCGATTCTAGGTTAAATCTATCCCTATACATTCCATGTACTATAACAAAATCATAACGTCCATATGTTTTACAACTATTGAACATACTCTATTATCTTTATTTTCTTATTGGTGTGCTTTAAAATAATAACATACTCCCACAACTTTATTTTCCTATTGATACACTTTGCAACAATTGATGAATCCAATTATCCTTATCTTCTTGCTAGTACACTTTACAATATTAATGTACCCTTGTGGTCTTATCTTCCAATCAAAGGAACTAGACCAGTCGAAAATGGGTTAAATGAGTGAATTTCAATAAAAAATTCCATTTTGATCTTAGTTGAGTCTGTAAAGCCTAAATGAATTTTAGATCCAATCTAATATTTTTCAAATAAAATCTTTATTTTAATTATTTGGTTAAAAGATATATGTATGTATGTATTTATATGTATATGTATGTATGTATTTATATGTATATGTATGTATGTATATACAGTTTTAGTTTAAAATGTATCAAATACACTTGTTTGTGTGAAATGCACTTGTTAAGGACAAGACGTGTACTTAGTTAATGTGACAATGTGTATGTATTGAGTTTTACACGCAGTAGTCTCATTTCACCTTCACATATGCCTTTATTGTGAAAGATTTTGATTTAAAAATATTTATATATGAAGATGTGTAGAAGAGCGTGTGTGTGTATTTATATTGGAAACATATTAGACAATCTAATACGGTTTGAAATTCAATCAACAATAGTGATTTGGTTTTAATCAAAAAAGGTTTGATATTAAATATTACATTTATTACACAACATCCATCTTGAGATTTTGAATTAGAGCCACACATGCATGTTACTACATATATTTAAAAATTACTATTGATGTTTTAGATTTAAAACAATTTGTCTTTATGTAAACATTTTTAAATAATATTTAAAACATTCGTATTAAAAATACCAGTCACATAAAAAAAGAAACTAATTTTCAAGGTGAAAGTTAATTAATTTACATGAACATTTTATTTATATTCATATATGTAAATTGTAACGATGCAGAATTCTGGTCATTTGATTTTGAATATTTAATTTTTTTGAAAAGCAAGAGTAAAACTCATTTTATTGACTTATATCAAATTACAAGATCAAAAACAGATCACAAATCACTCAGAAATCACTCAATTACAATCACAAGACAATAACCCCTCAGTGCCAATACCTATCAAGACAGAACCACTCATTAACAACCTCACAAGACATTACATTGATTTAAAACAAAACATATACACATAGAAAAATAATACAAACTAACTGAAAGATGAAGAAACCCACTACTGCAGTTCAATCCAGAAATAAGCCCTCTACCAGTTATGAATTACCAAGAACATCAAATAAGATTTGCTTTCAAGTCTCTGAGAATTTTGCCATGTATCTGATTATAAAGTTGTGCCACATTCTTGCATCCCACACCAAAAATTCTATCATTCCTTTCTGACCAAACAACATGTATCAGTTTCTTAAGCAATTTAAGCAACAGTCTTGTCTTCTGAGTTTTCCACCTTGTAGCTTTAAATATATTGAACCATTCCACTGAGCTAACAGGTGATGGTTTATAATAATCTCCATTAGCAAGTAACCTATACCATATCTGAAATACAAAAGTACAATCAAAAAACAAATGCGTGTTACTTTCTGACTCTGATTTACAAAGAACACATAAGTCATCTGATATGATACCCATTCTACAAAGTTTGTCTTTAGTATTTAATGCATTAGCCATCACCTTCCATAACAGTAAATTATCCTTTGCACTACTACCAGTATTCCATATTCTTGAATGCCAAGGGAATTGCAGACCATTTTGACAGAGAGTATTATACACCAGTTTAATGGAATGTTGTTTACCTTTGTCTGACCAAATTAAAGCATTGCCATTATTGATGAAAGTCTGATCAGTGATAGCATTCCATAAGTTCCTAAGTTGGAAGGAACTAGAATATGGTAAAACAATACCACCATCATGCATAAACTCCTCTACCTTAGCTTGTTCAGAAATTCCAGAACTTCTTCTCAAGTCATAATTCACAACTAAACTTAAAATCATACCTTGTTTAGCCCATGGTGAGTGCCAGAATGATAAATCTTTAATCAAAACATAGTTACACTGAATAAGAGGAATGAAAGTCTCTCTAAGTTTGAGAATACATCTCCAACTCCAACTGCAACTTAGTGGAATAGGCATAATCCAGAAATGTTTTTTACCAATAAGATTATTATTGACCCATTGAGACCATAAGTTCCCATCAGATTCAAAGATTTTGTTGAAATATACTGATATGGCTGCCTTATTCCAAAGAAAAATATTAGTAATACCAAGACCACCTTTCCTTTTGGATTCAAATAATTTGTAGAAAGAGATAGGAATCAACTTTCTAGAAAAAGGGTCACCATGCCAAAGAAACTTATTAAATGCACTAGAGATCATATTAATAAGCTTGACAGGAAGTATGTAATGTCTAGTCCAATATGTTGTGATAGCCATTGCAATTGATTGAATGATTGTTAATCTTCCAGCTTGAGACAGTTTATCTCTTGGCCATAATTGAAGCCTTTCAATTATCTTCTCAAAAAGTGGTAAGCAATTTTGTTTAGTAACTCTAGAGAGAAAAATAGGCAAGCCCAAATAGAAAGAATTTTTGGGTAATTCCTTAAGGCCAGAATAGTTAATAATGTCATTCTTCTTACCAGAATCTAACCCAGCAACTAATATATTGGACTTTTGAAGATTAATCAGAAGGCCAGTAATAGAGTAGAAAAGCTCAAGAGCTGACAGTATACACTGAATATTGTGGTAAGATGGTTTAGTAAAAATGATAAGGTCATCAGCAAAGAGAAGGTGGGTAATAATAGGTCTTTTACATTTAGGATGAAGTTGAAAGTTTCCATTAGCAACCAGATTCATAAAAATGGGATTGAGAAGCTCCATGACAATTATGAACAAGTATGGAGAAATTGGATCACCTTGCCTAACACCTTGTTTATTTTTAAAATAACCAAATAGACCTCCCTCTCTAGAAATTGAAAACATAGGTGATGATATACAAGTGTAAATCCATGCTAAAAATGGCTTAGGGAAGTTCATTCTGGACATGATTGCTATAATTGAATTCCAAGCAATAGAATCAAATGCCTTTTTAATATCAAGCTTTAACATGCACCTTGGAGAAATATTTTTCCTTTCATACCCATACAAAAGTTCTTGGGTTAAGAGAATATTGTCACTTATTGATCTGCCCTTAACATATGCAGCCTGATTGTTTGAGATGATAGATGGCAAAACTAGTTGTAATCTATTAGCTAAAACCTTTGAAATTATTTTATAAATGATATTACAACATGAAATTGGTCTAAAATCACTAACAGAGGATGGATTAACTGTCTTAGGAATAAGTGAAATAGCAGTGGCAACAAGTCCATTAGGTAATCTATTATTTAGAAAAAAATATTGAATAGCCTTGATAATATCATATCCAATTATCTTCCAACTATGCTGAATAAAATGAGCATTATAACCATCTGGACCTCCACAACTATCACTGTCTAAACTAAAAACTGCAACTTCAATTTCATTATTTGAAATAGCACTTATCAGAAAGTTAGATTGAAGAGTACTTAATGTTGGAAGAGAGATATCAAAGATTGGTTTAATGTCAGGAATGAATTGATTATCTGGAGCTAAAATGGATGTAAAATACTTCACAAAGGCTTCATTAATACCATCAAAATTATCTACCAAATTTCCACTCATGTCCTTTATCAGAAAAATGCTTTCTCTATTCCTTTTAACTTTCAAGTAATCATGAAAATATTTAGTGTTCCTATCAGCCTCTTTATCCAATCTCAAGTGAATTTTTTGCCTGAGAGCTGATACTTCTTTTTGGATAATTTGCTCCAGAGCATTCTTTAATTGCATTTCAGATTGAAGTAAAATATTATCATAAGGTCTAGCACTGAGTTTTTCTTGTACCATAATCAACTGATTCCTAATTTGAGATGATAGTTTAGAATCCTTACCAAATCTTGCTGAAGACCAATTTCTCAGTTGAAATTTCAAAGCTTTCATCTTAAGTATAATGTTTGTGAGAGGATCCTTTCCAAATTGCATACTCCAGACCTGCTTTAAGATATCATAATATTCCACCTGCTTAGTCCAAAAATTAAAAAATTTAAAAGAGTGTTTCCCTCCACAAAAATCATCAAGACCCCAAAGAAAAATTAATGGTCTATGATCAGATAAAGAAGGTTGACAAATGTTATAGAAAGATTTTGACCAATGCTGAATAAAAGATAGATTAATGAAAATATGATCAATCTTGCATAATGTAGGATTACCACTCCTATTACAATTAGACCAAGTGAAATCAGGACCAAAATGTTTAGCAGGAAAAAGATTGGATTGAATTAAAGCACTATTAAGAGGAGATATATCCTTAAGAGATAATGGACAGCCACCACTCTTTTGATTACTAGCAAACATACAATTAAAATCCCCACCAATAATCCAAGGAACAGTTGAAGATAAGGATGGAAGGTAATCTAAGAAAACCTGTCTCAGAGCTGGGGAATTTTGAGCATACACAGAAGTAAGATGAAAATTGATGTTGGAAGGTAAATGAATACAGTTATAATGGATAAACTGGTCAGAGGCACTAATTCTGGAAAGTTTAAAGAAAAGTGGATTCCACATAGTGAGCAACCTGCCATAATTGGATTCAATGAAATTGTTATCATGCAGCCAAGATGGGGCAATCAAACGAACAGCCTTAATTGTAGAAGTAATGTCAAGTTTAGATTCAGAAATGCACATTAGATGAATGTTATTACTCTCAATAAAATACTTAATCTCTAATTGTTTAGAGGGTAGATTGGCCCCTCTAATATTCCAAAAAGCAATTTTATTCATTTATTAGGAAGGGGAGGGAACAATGAGGAAGGATTCTTCCTAGTGTGTCTTTGATGTGAATTATTCTTTGAAGAAGATAAAGGTTGAACATCAGAAGGCTTGTATTCCTTACCTTTATTAAGATCAACAGAATCCAAATTACTTACTCCACTAGACTTCTTCATTACCACTGCATTATCAGATGAACTAGAAGGAGGTGGAAGTAAAACATTGCTAGGAGGAGATAGATGCAAATATGGAGAAGGATTTATGATATTCATGGAAGGAGATTTAGAACTGAATTGAGAACAACATGAAGTTGATACAGAGTTAGAGGGAACAGTAGAAACAACCCTTGTGACAGAATTAGACAGAATATTGGATGGATTTTCAAGTGATATAGATGAAGAAGAAAGATTAGCATCACAAATTGAATCAGATACAACCCCAACCAAATCACCAGAGTTTGAAACAACAGTTGAGTCACCCTTTGGAACCGAATCAGATAAAGCATTAAAAGGATTTTCAATTGATAAAGATGAAGAAAGAAGATTTACATCACATGGTGATTCAGATACACTAACTTTAGTCAAGGAAGGATTGGAAAAAATTGAAGATGTCTCACACCTCAAGTCATTTGCATCTGAGCAAGAACTAATGTGAATTACTTCTGTAGGAGCTTCCTTACTTCTCTTATCATCAACATTTAACTGAATATTTTCATTGTTCAAAGTGACTTTTTTCCTCCAAATCCCTTTATTTTTTTTATTCACAACCTTCCAACTTTGATCAATAGAATTAGCAGTATTAGTCCTAACTTCATTCTTCTCCAAAGAATGTATATTATTATCCTTATCATCACTGGCAGAATTAACAAATTCACATGTTGCAGTATCATGTCCAAAAATTCTATAGTGAGTACAAATTTTAGGCTTCCAAACATAGGATAATTGAACATCTGGACAATTATTACCAAGTTGAGGAATATGGATAGATTCAGGTAATTCTTGATCAGGCGAAATCTCCACCAAAGCTTTAGCATACTTAAACCTTTGTAACTTTTCAGTGCTACTGTCAAAGCATATTAATCTCCCAATGTGACATGCCAACCAATTAATACCAACCAAAGTCCACAAGATGATTGGAATCCTATGAAAATGAATCCAAATCGGTACTTTCTTTACTTGAGCCTGAGATAATCCAACTGAAGGATCCCATTTTGTAATGATGAACATCCTACCTCTAATAAAGATAGGGTCCGAATTCAGGATATTATCTTTATCTTCTTGATTGGAAAAGTTGAAGTAAAAATTATACCCATCCGATTTAAAATCAACCTCACCCTTAAGTTTCCAAAACCTTTTAAGAAAATTCACAACAGTCAGAAAAGAAAGCGTACCATCAAGAAAGAAACCGACTAAATGATTGTTCCAGTAATTCAGTCCTTCTACTTTAACAAGATCTGGCAGATCCAAAGATGGCTTATCTCTCGAAATATCAAAATGAATAGGCTTATATGACCCAGCATTACGAGGCAAAGATTTGAAAAGATTCGACCAATTTGATTTCGGAAAACAAGAATCATTGATAGAGGAAGATACCACAGAATTTGGACCAGCAGAAGCAAGAAGAGAAGAAGAAGAAAGAACAGAAGAAGAGGAGGAAGAAAGGGTTGCCGAAGAAGATGATAAAGATGAAGAAAGATGAGGAAAAGAAACGGAGTCAAAAGAGAACGAAGAAGAAGAAAAAGAAGAAGACGCCATTAAAATTTCAAAAGCGGGAAGATGACCATCGCGGAGGGAAAAAATTTCCAAGTTGAGTCTAAAAATTTGTTTTTTTTTTTTTTTGAATATTTAATTAATTTAACTAATTGAATATTACTTTAAAAACTTTAAACTTGAATTAAATTATAGAGATTATTTAAAATATTTGAATTGTGATTAAATATTTGAATAGTGATATAAGTATTAGATTTGTGGACTAATCATTTAATAACGATTTACATATTTGGAGTTTGAATTGAATATAATTAAACGGTTATTGATCTTATTTAACTCTTTTTCAAATAAATAAATGATAATGGGGAATTCGTTTTGTAAGTTTATTTAAGACATTAAATGGTTCAATAAATAATGAGAAAATTAAACTTCAAAATATTGACTTGATTTTTATTGACGTGTTTTTAATTCAATTTATTTTATTTTTCCATAATTTTTAATTTGAAAATTATTGAAATTATTCATTTGACAATTTATCGGCAAACAACGATGTTTTTGTGATTTTTCTAAATTCGATAACCATTGTATATTATTTTTGGTTTTGGGTCGTGTCGTTATTCTGAGCACGACCATATTTTTATTTTATCATTCGGGGTCCATTCCTAAACGAAATCTATGCAGCGAGATGCCGAAAATTTGATAATAAAATATAATTCAACACTATTTAAGTCGGTACACCACTTTCCCTCTTCGTCATTACCATTCCATTCATTTTCATTCAAATGTAGCAAATAAGCTAAATCCATCTCTTATAAAATTCAAAGCAAATGGAACAAAAATAATAAAATTTAAAAGAAGTGATCTTTGCGTTGATAATAGTGAGATCTACTTAACGGCATAGAAATTGTAGCGTGCGACGATGGATGGAGGAAGTCGATAGTTCAATCATAGCTAGGGTTTAGTATATAGGAGGATCTAATCACTATTAGGATAAGGGAGGTATGGATTTGAGTTTGCGAGGTATAGAAGCAACTTTTGGCAGATTTGGTGAAGTGCAGCTTAAGGAGAAGGGGTACAACCTTATCCAGTCATGGGTTCTGGTGTTCCAAGTTAGGAGTGGATGGGAGGTTGCGGATATGGGTTCGATGGGTGGGCATCGAAGTTCACGTGAAGAGAGATGCATCGACGGTAGCGAAAGTGGATTTCGTGCAGAAACAAGTCCGAATAGAGGAGAGAGAGGGAGGAGTTGTTGGGTTTACCTCTGTGCATATTGCGTGCACTTGTACAGGAAAGAAGAATAGAAGGAAGAAGGATTAATGTATTTAATTATAAAATTAAAAATTGATAACTTTTAAATTGAAATCTCACCTATATAAGGTCCAATCAAGATGAAACCTTTTGCGTTGCACTCATAATGGCGAAGGCTACGCGATGGAATCAGTTTGATTGAATTTGAAGCAATTGGAAATTTGGGCTAAATTGGACTTCGTTCGATTTTAGTTTAAACCGGAACACTTGGGCGCCAACTGAAAACTTGGTGAGTTAAACTCACCTTTTGAAAAAATCAATATGATATACAGTTGATTAAAGTTTGCTGTTTGTGTTGGTTGAAATTATTGGCTATTTGATTAATTATTCGCTTTTACGAGCGATTGTCATTTAAAATTGAAATACATGAAATTATTTAGAGAAATCATGATTTCTCACCATAGTGATTTTAATTTCCAGTCATATATACCTACTGATTCTATTTTAATTATAAGTATGCAATATAAATTGTTAATTGTTGAATCTTGATTGTTTAGCACTATTAGTTATGACATTGTATATGTTCACACTTAACCCTTGTAGTGATAAAAGTCAATAACAATATTGCTTAGGTGCTTTGGTGGGTGTTGGCCTCCATTGAGTATTTTGTAATATTGATTGCTGTTGGCTTCAAATTGGTTTTGATTCAAAGAATGATTTAAAATATGACTTTTGTGTTTTCTAGAATATTTTGTTTAAATAGGTTTTTGAAACTTCTCTATTTTAATCCAACCCCTTTATTTGTCTTTTCTAAATCATTTAAAAATGTTTTAAAGTTGTTTAAATATTGTTTGATATTGTTTTAAAAGTTTTTTATTTATATCTAATATATCAGTATTTTAATATTATGAAAAGTTCTTTATTGAAATAATTAATATAGTTTAAAGATAATAATAATTATTTATTAATAATGTTTTGGAATTAATAATTATAATTTATATGATAATGTTTGCAACTAATAATTATTATTTATAATAATGTTTTGAAATATAATTATTATTTATATTATAATGTTTGAAGATTTATTATTATTGTTTTATTAATAATATTTTAAATTATTAATTATTTAATTTATAATGTTTCGAAGTTAATAATTATTATTTATTAATTCTGTTTTATTGTTAGTAATTATTATTATATTATAATGTTTTGCAGTAAATGATAATTATTTATTTACGACGTTTAAAGTTAATTGATTTATTAAATTAATTGTATTTATAAATAATAAATTGATTTAAAAAAGAGTTTATAAATGAAATGGAGTTTAGATTCATAATTTTTTTTTATAAAGGATTTTTATAAAGGGATTTTGAAGAGATTTTTACAAAGGATTTTTATAAAGGAGTTTATAAAAGGAAAAGAGATTTAAAAATTGTTTATAAATGATTTTAGAAATTTATAAAAAGAGTTTTAAAAATGGCTTTGGGGATTTATAAAATAGTTTATAAATGATTTTAGAGATGTATAAAAGGAGTTTATAAGTGATTTTAGAGTTATATAAAAAGGAAATCTTTCTCAGCGTTTTGTGAATATACTTATATCTTTGAGATTAGTATATGAATACATTTTCTAAGTTGTGGAAGTGTAATGTTTTGCGAATATACTTATACCGTTTAAATAAGTATATGGATGTTTTCCCAAATGGAATGAGTATTTGGATATTTTTCCAAATGTTGAAAGGGTATGTGAATAAATCTTTGTAAAAGTATTTTGGTACAAGTATTTACAGAGAAATTTTTAATTAATGAAATGATTAATTAAAGAAATGATTAATTAAAGAGGTTAGTGATTACTTATGCGCTTAAAAACTGTTGGTTTCCCTATTAAAATAAACCTCCAGTTGGATTGTTGTTATTTGATGATTATATATCCGACAATCAAATCTTGATCTATTTTAACTCGGCAAGTATGTTGTGTATATTCGAGTTTCCTGATGAGGACCCAAATGCTTATTGCGAACTTCCAAAGAACCAAAATTGAGTTTGCTTGGAATTACTGCTTAGTTTGAAAATGTCGGTTTTTGGATTTATTCGCACCTCTCCAAACTAATAACTTTCATGATGGAGTGTTATGAAGTATACTATTCTTCCTGAGGGTGATTTCAAAATAGAAGATAGCATATGTTAAAGGTTTGTTCAATCCCGGAATAACTTGTATGGATGAATGCTGGCATTGCATTTCTATTTGGAGGGTAATGTTAGCATTCTAAGTTGGACCGCTATCTAAAATGTAAAGGTTGATTGAAGCCTCATAACCCGAGAAAATGGCTAAAATAGGGTAGATACAACAGGGCTATGTGGGTTGCTCTCATTACGGTGTTTCATCGCCTTTCTAAATTATAAAATTTTGGATTTGGTTGTGCATGAGAGCTCTCTATAAAGGTTGGGGACAATCTTAGGTAATGAGATATTTGGTACTATCCAGTAAGAGGTAGGTCGGTCCTGTGTTGGTAGAGGGACAACTACGATTGTAACGCTCAGTATATTTTATATAGAGATGTAATGTATGGAAAGTATTCCCTTACCTTACCATTGTTGGAATTCATTCTCCCATACATAATTTACGGACTTAGTTGTGCCCAAATATATTGAAGTGTGAGATGCAACCATTTCAGCTATTCTGTATATTTATTTTAAACCCTAGATATTTATATAGTACCGGAAGATTTCTTATAGAAATGTTTTAGTTATCGTAAGGTAAAAACTCGTCCGTGTTTATGTGCGGTGTGGTCTTAAAGGATACCTTTTATTTTAAAAGGGTTGTATACATATAGAAATCAATAACATTTAATTGAGTTTTCTCGTGCGAATTTACCAAACTGATATGGGCGTTATTTTCTTATAATGCTTAGGTAAGACCGACCAATTTTTTAGATTTAGTTTGGATGCCTTAGAGCTTCAGGAGACATGCTTGGTATTCAAGACATATCTCTCGTATATTCTTTATTTTTCTTTATTTCCGCTGCATGTGTTATTTCATTTGTCAGTATTTGTGAGGACAGGTTGTTATAATTCTCCAGGCTGATGATTAGTTATAAGTTTACTCTGATTTTAATGTTTATATATTACAGTTTTCTTTTGTAAAGATATGTTGTATATAATATATTACTTGGCACGATGTGAGATTATTTTTTATCTTTTCTTTCTTTTTCCTTAACAATCTATCTTTCCGGCACTTGGATGCTCAGCACTTGAATACTATGGACGTATTAGTGTCAACTTTTAAAGGACGAAAAGGCAGGACATTACAACGTGGTATCAGAGCTTAGGTTGAGCGTACATCTAGGCTTTGGTGAGGATTACTCATCTAAGATAGGGCAAGTAAGACCCTAGGATGAGTTGAGTGTATTATTTATAGAGTGCGTATTTGTTAATGCTATAAAATATTTATATTGTATTGATTTATCAATGAGTGGTTATGAATTCTGGTCGATACAGAAGGAATAACTATATCGATAGAGGTCTCTAAATTCTTGAACAAGGCAAATCCACACGGTATTGTTTTGGAAAAGTGGATAAATAAAATAATTTTACCTAAATTATATTTGTATATAAAAGAATAATTTTTCAAAAATTATTATAGTTACATACGGTGTGTTTGATTGTTAAAGAATGACAATATTTGATTCTTATCATTTATTGTTGATTGGCTATGCTTAGATAGTTTATGCGCATTTTTTTGGTTAAATTGAATACGAATACCTCGTGAATTTAGTTTCACAGTTTGGCTATAAGGCGTTTGGGAATAATATTGACTAAAATTTAAAATTTATTTTAATAAAAATTGTTTATTATAATTCAAGAAAGGATAAATGATTATGAAATGGTCTTATATAAGAAGTGAAAGTATATAAGTTGGATTTAAACTAAGAATTTGATACTTAAATCATGGAGATGTAAAATTGTTTTTCGAAGTGTTGTGACAAATAATAATAGAATTATTTGGAAGTAATTTTGGAAATAAGTATTTTTAAAAGATTTTAAAGAAGACTGAAAGCATTTAACTCACTTCGGTGATTGGAAAATAATTCTGATGGATGACTGCGGCGTTACCGGTTCATTTTTGAGTTTCTATATGAGGAATTCCTACCATGGTAAATGTGTTTAGAATTATTTGGTAAAATAGATTTTGATTTGAAAATCCCAAAGGTATAATTTGAGATTCAAGGGGATATGTATATTATTATTATTATTTCAAAATGATTTGAAATAAAAACCAGGTATTTAATTTAAAGTTTTCAATTAAGTTATTATATGGATGCATGTGTCCTATACATTAGGTAGTTTGGTTGGTGCATCTCATTATAATATGTTGTTCGATAATTTTCATTTATTAAATGAAATGGAATTTTAGGCGATTTTGAATAGTAAGAAATTCTTGAATGTATATAGAAGCTAAATGTTTTGATAAATTATAAGACATTAAGTTTCTGTAACTTATAAATTTAAAGAGATATAAATTTAAAACAAGTTTTAAATTTGTCGAATATTCTGGTTAAGTAAAACAACTTTTAATATTATATGTATATATATGTATGTGTGTGTGTGTGTGTATATATACACACACTCTTAGAAAATGGAAAAGTATTTTTCAAATATGAGCTTGAGTTATAAAATGTTAATAGACTTAAGTAATGTTTCTTAAGTAAGATAACGATTCCTTAAAAAGGTAATTATAATCTTGGGAAATGATTTATGATGAAGATAATTCCTTGTAAAGTATTTGTACACTTAAAGTAATATGTTATGAAATGATTCATCAAATGAATTCTAGTATTAATTAAGAATATGAACTTAAATTTCAAAGTGTTGATAAAACCAAAATTGTGATTTAAAAATGTTTATAAACTTAAGTAAGGTTTTGTGAAATAGTTCACAGATAATTTTAGTATTAAAGGGGATATGCTAAGAAATAATAAATGTGAATTAAAATAATTGGCATAGTTAAGAAAAGTAAATTTGAAAATTGAGCTATGATATAAAATTTAACTTAAGTAAAGTTAAATAAAATGATTTATGAAATGGTTTGTAAATGAATTTTAGTATTAAAGGAAATACTATTAGGAAATTAAGCGTGATTTAAAATTGAATGTGAATTAAAAATAATTCGGTATAATTTAGGAACCAATGGAATAAACATGTAAGTTGTACATAGGTCATCTTATTCGCATAACTATTTGATCCAAATTAGAGTACACGATTACAAGATGATTTACACATATCTGAATTAGGATTTTTCACTCGATTCTTAATGATGAACACTGGATATAGATTTTTGATTCCAAAGTTTTATATCATAGTTGATGGATATGTATGGAGAATGACGGTTTTCAATCAAGGAACCGGATCGAAGTCCGCAATAGAGAAGTCGAGTGAGCAGTACTAGCTCGGAAGTGAAATTGTGTGATTAAGCAAGCGATTGGATTTTGATATTGCATACGGATGATATATGTGAATCTTATAGGCTTTATTATAATTATATGTTTGGCACTGGATAATGCAAATCTATATAGTTATGAGTCATATGGTTGCATGTTACGTGTAAGTAAGATGCAGGTTCATGGAAGCAAAGGCTAGATTGATGCTTTTGGTTTTATGGGTAAAGTTTGGTTACCTGACTAATAAGTACATGTTTATATTTTTGGTTTGGTTTAATGATTTTATTCCCTAGATATTGATGGCCATTTGGCTTTTATTTTCTTTTGTTGGTTTGGGGCCCTTAATTGCGTTTTGTAGTTTTTCTGATCGAGCCTCCCAAAGAAGGTGCTGTCGAAATTTTCCATGGCTTGGAAAATAAAAAATCGTTTTCAACTAACTGATTTTGAAAAGTTAATGGGCCTGAAGGCATTTTTCTTACCTTGGCAATTTCGAGGATGAAATTCTTTTAAGGGGGAGAATGTAACAACCTAGAATTTCAGTCATTTGATTTTAAATTACTTTTAATTATTGAAATATTGATATAAAAAATTTATAAGCTAAATTAAATTATAGAGATTATTTGAAATCTTTGAATTGTGAATGTATATTTGAATAGTGATCTAAGTATTGGAATTGTCGAGTTGTTATTTAAATAACGATTTAAATATCTGGAGTTTGAAATGAATATGAATTAAATGGGTTATTAGTCATATTTAATTCTTTTTAAATAAATAAATAATAATGGAGAATTCATTTGGTAAATTTATTTATAATATTAAATGGTTCAAATGAATAATGAGAAAATTAAATTTCAATATATTGGCTAGATGTTTATTGACATATTTATAATCCAATTTAGATCATAATTTTTTCATATTTTTTAATTTGGAGATTACTGAAATTATTCATTTGATGATTTATCGGTAAACGGCAGTGTTTCTATGATTTTTCCAAATTCGATAACTAGTGTATATTATTATTGTTTTAGAGTCACGTCATTGTTTTCAGCGCTACCATATTTTTATTTTGTCGTTCGGGGTCCATACACAAACGAAAACTATGCGACGAGGCGTCGGAAATTTGATAATAAAATATAAGTCAACACTTGTTCAAGTCAGTATACCACTTTCTCTCTTCATCACTACCATTCCATTCCTTTCATTCAAACAAAGAAAACAAGCTAAATCCATCTCTTATAAAATTCAAAACAAATGGAATAAAAATCATAAAATTTAAAAGAAGTGGTCTTTGCATTTATAATGGTGAGATATACTTATTAGCATAGGAATTGTAGCTTGCGACGATGGATGGAGGAAGTCGACAGTTCAACCTTAGCTAGGGTTTAGTATATAGGAGAATCTAAGCACTATTTGGTTGGGGGAGGTTTGGATTCGAGTTTGCGAGGTAAAGTAGAAGCTTTTGGTAGATTTGGCGAAGTGTGGTTTAAGGAGGAGCGGTGCGACCTTGTTAGGTCGCGGGTTGTAGTGCTTCAGGTCAGGATTGGATAAGAAGTTGCGGATATGGCTTCGAGGGGTGGGGATCGAAGTTCATGTGAAGCGAGACGCGTCAGTGGAAGCGAGAGTGGACTTTGTGGAGAAACAAGCGTGAATATAGGAAAGAAAGGAAGGCGTTGATTGGTTTATCCCCATGTATGTTGCGTGCACTTGTGTAGGAAAGAAGAATGGGTGGAAGAAGGATTTAGGTTGTTAATTTAAATTAATGTACTTAATTACAAAAATTAAAAATCGATAACTTATAAATTGAATATCTCTCCCATAAGAGGTACAATCAAAATCATACCTTTTGCATTGCGCTCATTACGGTGAAGGCCACGTGATGAAATTAGTTTGGTTGAATTTGGAGCAATAGGAAATTTGGGCTAAAATCGGACGTCATTCGATTTTAGTTCAAATCGGAATGCTTCGGCGCCAACTGGAATTTTGATGAGTTAAACTCACCTTTTTGGATAAATTAGTACGATATGTAGTAGATTAAATTTTATTGTTTGTGTTGGGCCTGTTTGGTTAATTATTCACTTTTACAAGCGATTGTCATTTAAAATTGAAATACAACAAATTCTGTAGAGAAATCCTGATTTCTCACCATAGTGATTTTAAATTCCATTTATATATAAATGTTGATTCTATTTTGGTTATAACTCTGTTGTATAAATTGTTAATTGTTGAATCTTGATTGTTTAGCACTATTAGTTATGACACTGTATATGTTCAAACTTAACCCTTGTAGCGATAAAAGTCAATAACAATATTGATTAAATGCTTTGGTGGCCATGGGCCTCCATTTATTATTTTGTAATACTATAATTGTTGTTTGGCTTCAAATTGGTTTTGATTCGGAGAATGATTTAAAATCTGACTTTTGTGTTTTTCGAAGCATTTTGTTTAAATAGGTTTTGAGACTACTCTATTTTTCTCCAACCCCTTTATTTGTCTTTTTTAAATCATTTAGAAATGTTTTAAAGTTGTTTAAATATTGTTTTAAAAGTTACTTAATAATGTTTAATTTTGTTTAAAAGTTATTTATCAATATTTTAATATCGTGAAAAGTTATTTATTTAAATAATTAATATTGTTTGAAGACAATAATTATTATTTATTAATAATGTTTTGAAACTAATAATTATTAGTTATATAATAATATTTAGAATTAATAATTATTATTTATAACAATGTTTTGGTAGATAATTATTATTTATATTATAGTGTTTGAAGATTAATTATTATTATTTTATCAAAAATGTTTAAATTGTTAATTATTTTATTTATATTTTTTAAAGTTAATAATTATTATTTATTAATAGTGTTTTGTTGTTAGTAATTATTATTATATAATAATATTTTAAAATAAATAATTATTATTTATTTATTCGGTTTAAAGTTAAATTATTTATTAAATTAACCGTATCTATAAATAATAAATTGATTTATAAAAGAGTTTATAGTTGAAATGGAGTTTAGATTCATAAAGATTTTTATAAAGGGGTTTAGAGGGGATTTTATAAATGATTTTTATGGAGAAGTTTATAAAAGGGAAAAAGTTTTATAAATCGTTTGAAAGATTTATAAAAGCAGTTTTATAAATCGTTTTTAAGATTTATAGAAGAGTTTTATAAATGATTTTATAAATTTATAAAAAGAGTTTATAAATGGCTTTAGGGATTTCTAAAATAGTTTATAAATGATTTTAGAGATTTATAAAAGGAGTTTATAACTGATTTTAGAATTATATAAAAAGGAAATCTTATTGGTTTTTGGATATACTTATGCATTTGAGATAAGTATATGAATACATTTTCTAAGTTGTGAAAGTGCAATATTTTGTGAATATACTTATACCATTGAATAAGTGTATAGATATTTTTCCAAGTGCCGAAAGGGTTTGTGAATAAATCTTTGTAAGAGTATTTTGATACAATTATTTACAAAGAAATTTTTAATTAATGAAAGGATTAATTAAAGAGGTTAGCGATTACTTATGCACAGTGTTGGTTTCCCTAATAAAATAAACCTATGATTGGATTGTTGTTAGCCGATGGTTAAATAACCAACTACCAAATCTTGTCCTGTTTTAACTCAGGAAGTATGTTGTGTATATTCGAGATTCCTGGTGAGGATCCGCATACTAATTGCATTCTTCCAAAGAACTAGAATAGAGTAAGTCGGGAATTACCGCTTTGCTTGGAAACGTCGGTTTGCAGATTTATCCACACCCCTCCAAACTAATAACGTTCGCGATGAACCATTATGAAGTATACTATAGAGCTATACTATTCTTCATGAGGGTGATTCTAAACTGGAAGATAGTAAATTTTAAAGGTTTGTTCGATCCTGGAACTACTTGTATGGATGAATGCTAGCTTTGCATTTCTGCCTGGAGGGCAATGTTAGCATTCTAATTAGGATTGCTATCTTCTCAAGTCTCACATCTTAGGAAAATGACTAAGCCAAGGTAGATGCAGCAGTGCAATATGGGTCATAGGTTGCGTCATCACCTTTCTAGAATATCATATTGTGGATTTGGTTATACATAAGAGCCCTCTGTAAATGTTAGGAACAACCAGGGCGATAACATATTCGGTACTATCTAAGAAGGGGTAGGCCGATCCTATGTTGGTAGAATGACATTTGCGATTATAGATCTCAGTACATTTTATCTAGAGATGTACTATACGAAAATTAGTCCCTTACATTTCCGTTGTTGGAAACCATTCTCCAATACGTGCTTTACGGACTTAGTTGTGCCCAACTATGTTGAAACGTAAGATGCAAGTATTTCAGCTTTTTTATATAATTATTTTAAAACCTAGACATTAATATAATTTAGAAGATTTCTTATAGAAATGTTTTGGTTGTCGTAACGTAAATACCTATCCGTGTTTATGTGTGGCGTGGTCTTACGAGATACCTTTTATTTTGAAAAGGTTTTATAAATATAGAAATCGATAAAATTTGATTGAGTTTTCTCTGCTAGTTTACCAGACCGATCTAGATGTTATTTTTTTATAATACTTGAGTCCGATCAGGCATATTTTCAGATCCAATTTGGATGCCTTGGAGCTTCAGAAGACGAGCTAGATGTTCAAGACGCTTCTCTCATATTCTTTATTTTCACAGCACATGTTGTTTTATTTGTCAGCATTTGTGAGGACAGGTTGTTATAACTGTCTAGGCTGATGATTAGCGATTAAGTGTACCCTGATTTTGATGTATGTATATTGTAGTTTTCATTTGTAAAGATCTGTTGTATATTATATATTACTCGGCATGATGTGATATTCTATTCTGTCTTTTCTTTCTTTTCCCCGACAATATGTCTTTCCAACAGTTGGATGCTTGGTACGTGAATACCGTGGATGTATTAGTGTCGAATTTTGAGAGTCGAAAAGACAGTTACTTACATAAATATTATAAAATTATAAAATATATCTTACTGAAAAATTAGTATTTTTTCAATTAATTTTTTTTCCAATACAACAGAAAATGAATTACATAAATTAGGCATACGTAAATTCATGATACTAATATTCAAATATGAATAACATAGAGAATAACAATAATTAAGAAAGGAGAAAGTAGGTCTTTATCATGTCCATAATCATGAACATATTTTCAAAGGAGACGAGGAGCAAAAATATATCTGAATTAGATCAACATAATTGACATAATTTCAACAGAGATGGACATAAAAGGGTTTGAATTACTTGTTCAAAGATGAACCATAAAAACATCAAATAAATTATATGGAATCCAAACATATGAAATACCATAAATAAATTAAATCAAATAAATATATTGGGATGCTGCCAAATAATGAATCAGTGTTTCTAGACTCAGTTGAATTGATCTTTGAATTTGCATGAATCAAGAGATTGGAACCATCTTTTTTTATTCTATTTGATTTTTTAGGCCATCATTAAAATTTGGCTAGAATAGAATAAGAGGAAGATAGAGATTACTGAATCAGAAATCTCATAAGGAGGCAATAATAGATTAGTACCATAAGGGGAATGGACCTCTTAGTCTTTTTATTTCAAATTCAAAAACTCCCCCTCTCCCTTATTTTTTGCCTAGCTATAGAACAAAGGAATAGATCTCGGTTTATTTCAAAACCCATTTGGCATTTATTCCATTAAATCCAATTTAAACATTCTACCAATATTTTATATCGATATGCGTATACACAATATTCAAACATCAAATAGAATTTTAGAATTAATATTTCACAAATATTAATTAATTTAATTAATTTATAATGATTATAAATTAACTTAATCATGTGGTTTATTTGGAGTAATCATCATTTCAGTTGTGTGACTAAAATGAGAGAAATTTAATCAGTGGTGAATATCTAAAAATTCAAATATTAACGTTCACACATCACTTAGCTAGTAATGTGACACTTAGGTTGAATTTATCGCTTGTACATCTTTTTGGTAAAATCCAATTTTACTTCTTATAAGCGGTACATAGTAGTAACGATTGTTTACACCAATTCTCTTTATTAACACTATATCACATTGGAACTTATGAAATTTGGTTTTGGTCAAAATTCCAACATCGCTTACATTCAACTTACTTAGTCCATAAATAAAGTTATTGGTTCAATAATAACATTTATTATTAACAGTACCACTCTGGTCGATGATTTTGACTTTGAGTTGACCACAATTGACCATGATACTAAATCCATATAATCGAGGAGACAAATTCTTTATTAAATAATATTCACTTCCAATGCTTCAACTCCGACCTATTAATAGT
This sequence comes from Allium cepa, assembly GCA_030765085.1. Taxonomy (NCBI): domain Eukaryota; kingdom Viridiplantae; phylum Streptophyta; class Magnoliopsida; order Asparagales; family Amaryllidaceae; genus Allium; species Allium cepa. Next base: position 597,182,208 of record CM060943.1, on the reverse strand, counting down.
TGTTCAATAGACGTTATGCCATGATTTAACTATAATCAAAGTGGCATGCCCACATTGGAGTTCAATAGTATTCTGAAGTCGAGAGAACCATGTAATATCATCACTTCGAGATTCTCCTTTTGACGTTAGTAACCCATAGAAAACTTTGAGTGGGTAATTCCATAATTTTCTAATAATTATCAATACATAACCCCTGGTTCCCTCAAGAGCCATAAATAATACATTGCCTAACGTTTGGAGAGCATTGCATGCTCTAGTCTAAACGGACGAATTGGTATTCTTTCTCGAATCATCCTAACTAAAAATAATATGTTATTTAATGTGATAGGTTTCCCATGATTAAAACATATTATAATTACTATCACTTAATATATCATTTAAGGATTTTTTATTTAATATACTTATATTATATAATTCATTAACATATCATAATATGATAAGTACATAATAAAAAGACGAACACCTTTTATTTCAAACAAGATTTTATTGTATAGTTAATAATTTACAATAAATTCCAAAATTTCCCCTAAGGCATATCCATAACTGTAACGACTCGTAAATTTTCAATAATTAAGTTTGGTTATTTTAATTAAAATTGAGTAATTAAATTTAGAAGAAACAAAACTTTCATAATTTATAATGAAGCAAACGTTAAATAGGTAATGTAGCAATGGTAAATTAAATAAGACTTTGTGATTTAATATTTGGAGAAATAAATTTGCGTAACTTATTAATGAAATAATAAGTAAATTAAAACGTAACAGTGCTAATTTGGGTTAGTAATTAATAGGTTGAATGAATGACAATCAATGAATTTATTTAAAATTGTAAAGTTATAATGTAATAAAATGGTAAATTGGTTGGGAAAAATGAACATTCCAACTTAATAAAATAATTCAAATGTTATGACTTAGTTTTAAATAGAATATAATAAAAAAATGAAATCAGTGTATTAATGTGTGAAAAAAATAGATGGATTAATTGTAACTGAATGTAAATTAATGCGACTATGTTAATGTAGGTTAATAAATAATTAATTTAGTGCTATCCCAAATAATTAAAAACAATGTAAGGTTGTAATTGATTGTATTTGATAAATTGGAAATAAATTTCAATAAATATAATTAAATAGCATGTTAATAATGATTGAATGAAATTTGGGTTATGTAAACATTTGTAACAAGTGTTTAGGAATAGTAACTTATAAGTTATTTTGCCTGCTTATTTGAATATGGGAAAATTTGCAACAAATCTAAATTAATTATTTTGTTAATGTGTGTTAGCACCAAAATTGGTCACTAACACCCTTGAGTAGAGTTATGTAGAGAGATTAATGAAGAGAGTAAATTAGGACTGAAAAATAGTGCAATTCAATGAAAAAGAATAACAAAAACGAGAACACCAGATTTATAGTGGTTCGGCGTAACTGCCTACATCCACTTTGAGTTTAATCTTTATTGCTTTCTCCATTACTTGAATACAGATACAATTCGTAAATCAATCACTTGGATACAAGCTTGAGTTAAAAAGAGGAGAGTATAAGAAATGGCAGAGTCTCCCCAGTATTCCCGGAAAAAAGGTCCCTCTTCAGTGTGCCCCTACCCTTCTATTTATAGACGAAGATGGGTTGGACTTCCCTGGTGGGCCTGGTGGCTGAATATCTCGGTCCAAATAGAGTAAACGGCCCAAAGGGAGTAAGCTCTATGTACCGAACCAGGGAGGCCGAACGGTAAGATGCCGAGCCAAGGCAATAGCGTCGAACGATGCTCTGATGCCGAACGAAGCTGGAGTGCCGAGCGATCCAAGGTTGCCGAACCAAGCTGGATGCCGAACAATCGAGGTTCGCCGAACGTACCCTTTAGCCAAACGATGTCCTTTAGCCGAAGGATGTTCCTAGGTCGAACGAAGCTGGAATGCGAACGTTCTTATGAGGCCGAGCATTATTCTGATGCCGAGCGAAGCTTGCCGAGCGACGTGCGTCGAACCATTCTTGCCGAACCATGCCTAAATGCCAAACATGTTGCCCTCATCAAACCCGTATGCCTCCAGGCTCTTCGTGGTCATAATCTTGTCTAGTGCTGATAATAGTGTCTTCAACTGTCGTTTTGTAACCGGGCCAAGATGCCGGTTAACATTTGCCCCCCAAAGTGTGTCGTGTGAAGCAACACAACACGCTTTGAATCAGCGAGTATTCCTTGTCTTCAGAAAGAAATCCATCATGTTTCTTGAATAGTCATTATCCTTCGACTTTATCCTCCCAAGCTGTCATATCCTTCTTTGGCCGTCTTGACGCTTGGTTGATTCCCAATATTATAAATCCAGGGTTGTAGTTCATCAGTGACCAGCCGTGTCTGATTCTACAGAGCTAGCAAGCTTCGGCTATCTGATCTAGTCTTTTCTTAATAACCCTTAGTGAGAATTCAATTTCTGTTGATTTCAAGAAGTCGGACTTGTTCGGATGTACACATGCACGTTTGGGTACATGTTCTTTCCATTGGCTCTCGAATGCGTTTTATATGCTCATAAGTCGTCGCCAACTCCGTCCAGTTTAATTGCAATTCAATTGCGATTCCTTGATTGTATTTTCTGTGAAATAAGGGTTGCAATCAGCCACTTGAGGAGTTTTCCGAACCCCTCTTCAGTAAAAACTCTATGATTTTGTTCACAACTTCAACCTGTCCATTTGCAGGTATAATGGATCATGGAAGGTCATAAGGACATATGACGTTATGGATAAAGAAGTTGATTATTTTCTTCATCTAGGTCGTGGTTAAGAGTTCTTTATCTGCCCATTAGGTGAAGTAATCAATTACTATGATGGTGCATTTCGTTCTACCTTTAGGATTGGTAAGAAGAGGACGTCAATGCGCCCAAGTGGGAAACGGCTGTGGACTAGCCATTTGAGTAATTTCCATCGATGGGGTTCCTGGATTTTTGCAAACATCTTGCACTTTTCGCATTGTCTAGCATGATCGACCGTATCTAGATTGATAGTTGGCCAATAATACCTGTAGCAGAGTATCTTCTTTATCAAGGTTTTCCCCCTGATGCTATTACCGCATTCTTCTTCATAGAATTTGCTCAAGATATCATCATGGGCGATGCGCCGAAGCATGGGGATGGACAAACTCCTTTTGACACACGACTTATTCTTAGATGATTTGGCATGAAGATTTGAGGAGGATCTGTCGTTTTCCATTCCTCCGTTCAGTAAGAATTCCTCATTGTAGATAGTCTTCGACAGGAATCAACCATGACACCTTTTCATTTTGTTCGCTGAGTACGTGTGTAATGACGTAATACGTGAAGTCGGTTAGTGGCTCTTGGGCTTGGCCGAGATAAGGAGCAAGACAATGCCCCCTAGCAAGATCAACTTCCTTAAATTTGTATACAACCAATCAAGAATCACAAAAGATATGTAAAGTTTTCACTTCAAATCCTCTAGCAAGCTTGAGGCTGGCAGTTAAGGCTTCATACTAAGCAGCGTTGTTTGTTATAAGTAAATCGAGTTTCAAGACGTAGCAGATTGATCGTTCCTCAAGAGTCATTATCATGACTCGAGTCATTATCATGACTCCTATGCCATAATACTGATAATTAGATGCTCCATCCGCGTACATTTTCCATCTTATGGTTGGTTCTCTACTACTCTTCAAGTAGTCATCTGAGGTAGTGAATTTGGGTGTGAGGTCTGCTAATTTCCGTCCTTGGATAGCCCTTCGAGGGAAATAAGTGATATCGAATTAGCTTAGTTCAATATTCTATTTAAGTAGTCTTTCAGACGTCTCAGGTCATTGTATGCCCTGTCGCAACGGCTGGTAAGCATAGATGCTGATGGAGTGAGCCTAAAAGTAAGAGTGGAACTTTCATGATGAAATCAATAGATATTGTGCTAGCTTTTGTAGCTTCGGGTTGATATCCAATGCATGGCTCACGATTGTTAATGAAATCACATATGCATGCCAGAATGGGTCCAAGGGAGCATATCATCATTTATTCAGAAAAATCCAACTAATTCTTCTATCATCACTACACTGAGCTGTGATCCGATATTTAGCACCCGGGATGGGGTCACCATGGCTGGCTGTAATGTCGACCGTCAGCTTAGCAGGTGCCATCCCAGATTCTTTGAGTACAGATGTAACTATTTTGCATAACATTCAACGTGAAATATGGTTGGGACGGCCAATGTTGACGGTTACTCTAGTCGAATCCTAGATTCTTGTCATGAGTTATTAAGTCTAATAGTGAAGGACTCTGAATGCTCTAATAGATTATCAGCGAATGGCCAAAGATCAGGCTTAAAAGCGCATTGAAGGAAATGTCGGTGGGGGTCAGCCTTGAGTGGCGTGCAACTGTATAGCTGGATCTTGCTATGAGTTTGAATTTTCTTGTATATTCGAGTAATGCACTTTCTATTCAATGCATTCGCGATCCTTTACTCGTCCTTCGAGTTGGAGTGAAAGTCAATTGCCCATGAGCTAAGGTATCGATTTAATGATTCTATCTCTAGGCATCCTTTCGGTCATTGCCTTTAGTAGCTGTAAGCACTATATATAAGTTTTAATACTGAGCTATCATAGCCAGTCTTTGGACGACCATGCGTCTTCCCCCAGTCTCGGGTTGATAAATGTACTGCATGGACGGTTGAATAGCCGTTCTAGCCATGTCTATGTTCTCACATAAATTCCAAAGACATAGAGGTGATCGGTGAATAGTCGGTTCACATTCATCCTGCTTCTCGCTCGTGCCCCCAGGTCTGGGCATACATCGATTAGTAGGAAGGCCAACCATGCCCACTTTAGCTTTACTCTCTTTCCCGTTGAATCGTGGGATCATGTCAGTCGATGGGAGACTAGGTCTCGCCTATCTTGGATTCTATCGTGTTTCTTCATTCTAAGGGGAATACTTCGATGCCACGTCAGTTTTAGGGAGTAATTTGGACAGTTGACGATCATTTACGTCCACTTTGGTTCATGCTCTGTAATCAGGTCTCGGGGTAAAGTTGGCTACAAATGCAGTCAAGTTATGCTCATCCAGTTTCATACTCCTCCTGACGAATCGAATGAGGGTGCTGGAGAATTTTTGACCGAGTATTCGTGGTTTACCCTCCTTTCCACACTCTGGGGGTCATAGTCTTCCAAGAAACATCAGAATCACATTCGTATATGCTTGGTGCGGATCGGTATTGACCCTCGATCTGAGGTATGATATAGTCGATTGCTCGTAGCTTTGGATGCCATTTCGATTGGTTCTGTATTGAGGCCTCCCTGCAGTCGTTGCTTCAAGTTATAAAGAACGCCACGCTAGAGCTATAGTAAGCTGTTGTATTCAGCTTTTAGTGATTCGTACCCATGCTCCCAGCATTGATTTGGCCAGGCCACTAGTTGGATGGTCGAACTCCATCCTTAGCGGGTTAATAATCCTTCGGTCGATTCCATGCCGAAGTTTGCGTAATAGAGAATGGTCGGAATCCATTCGTTGAATGGTCGGAATCCATTCGTCTATTTATCGATGTTTATACACCACTCTGCATTCTGGTGACTTAGTGTTATTCTCCCCCCGGTTGATTCGCGCCCAATTTGTATTCATGCTTCGGTTCATGCTCCGGGGACTTAGAGATTTGTCGAACGGTTTATGCTTTAGTCCACATTTCAAGACGCAGAGATTTTTGTCAACTCGTTTATACTCCAGTCCGCATTCTGGGAACTTAGAGTAATCTAGTCCGCTTCTGGGATTTGGAGATTCTTCTCAAGTCTTCTATAATCTAGTCCGTGCTCTGGGGACTGAGAGTACCGTAGTCCGCACTCTGGGGATGTAGAGGTTCTTAGGTCGTTTATACTCTAGTCCGTACTCTGGGGACTTGGAGGTTTAAGTCATTTATACTCTAATCCGCACTCTAGGGACTTAGAGTACTCTCGTCCGCGCTCAGGTGATTGGAGCGCTTGATGAAGACAAGTCCGGAACCTCCTTCCATGCCGACGGGGGTTATGAAGTAGAAATTACAGGCGCCTCTGATCACACATCCGAATTGAGCATGAAAGAGCGGCTCGAGAAAGAGAAGGTCAAGGTCGAGCCCCGAGTTGTGGACTTGGATGATCCTTTGAACAAGCCGTTGAAGGTCATCCTTCCTGGCGGGTCCAAGCCTATGGAAGTTCTCCATACTTCTTCTGTTGCTACCCCTCTATCAAAGAAGAGTACCAAGAGTAAATGCTATGGAGAGGAGCCGTCTAGAAAGGAGTTGGAGAAGCACAAGAAGTGATTACTATCCTCGTTCAACGAGAGTTAGTTTAAGTCATGTAATTATTTTCATCTATTTCCTTTAGTCCTTGTAAATAGAATGTCGACTCCGAACTTTGGAGGGGTTGTAATAGGAACTCGTTTCTGAATAAAGTTTAGTTCCTTTTTCCTTCTTACAAAAGACTCTTATTGTTCAGTTTTCTTTGTGATTGTGATGTGGATCCAAGTAGTTGGGAGTAACATAGACTTCTCGGTCCATCTTCATATAACTCGGAAACACTTTGGGAGTTGTTGAACTTCCATTCTGTGCTTCGAGCACTTAGAATACTTTCTAGCCCGTATGTCAGGGATTTGAAAAATTCAAGTCATCTGTGTCAAGTTCATATTCAGGGAACTTGGAGATCCGAATCGCTTATATTCGAGTCCGCGCTTTGGGGACTTAGAGTACTCAAGTCCGCATTATGGGGACTTGGAGGTTCAAGTCATTTATACTCTAGTCCGCGCTCTGGGGACTTGAAGGTTTAAGTCAGTTATACTCTAGTCCGCGCTCTGGGGACTTAGAGTAATCCAGTCCACGCTCTGGGGACTTGAAGGTTTAAGTCAGTTATACTCTAGTCCGCGCTCTGGGGACTTAGAGTACTCCAGTACACGCTCTGGGGCCTTGAAGGTTTAAGTCAGTTATGCTCTAGTCCGCGCTCTCGAGACTTAGAGTACTCCAGTCCACGCTCTGGGGACTTGAAGGTTTAAGTCAGTTATACTCTAGTCCGCGCTCTGGGAACTTAGAGTACTCCAGTCCACGCTCTGGGGACTTGGAGATTTAAGTCAGTTATACTTTAGTCCGCGCTCTGGGGACTTAGAGTACTCTGGTCCACGCTCTGGGGACTTGGAGGTTTAAGTCATGTAGACTCTAGTCCACACTCTGGGGACTTAGAGTACTCCAGTCCGCGCTCTGGGGACTTGGAGGTTTAAGTCATTTATACTCTAGTCCGCGCTCCGGGGACTTAGAGTACTCCAGTCCACGCTCTAGGGACTTGGAGGTTTAAGTTGTTTATACTCTAGTCCGCGCTCTGGGGACTTAGAGTACTCCAGTCCGCGCTCTGGGGACTTGGAGGTTTAAGTCATGTAGAATCTAGTCCACGCTCTGCGGACTTAGAGTGCTCCCGTCCGCGCTCTGGGGACTTAGAGGTTTAAGTCATGTAGAATCTAGTCCACGCTCTGGGGACTTAGAGTGCTCCCGTCCGCGCTCTGGGGAATTGGAGGTTTAAGTCATGTAGACTCTAGTCCATGCTCTGGGGACTTAGAGTACTCCAGTCCGCGCTCTGGGGACTTGGAGGTTTAAGTCATTATACTCTAGTCCGCGCTCCGGGGACTTAGAGTACTCCAGTCCACGCTCTGGGGACTTAGAGGTTTAAGTTGTTTATACTCTAGTCCGCGCTCTGGGGACTTAGAGTACTCCAGTCCGCGCTCTGGGGACTTGGAGGTTTAAGTCATGTAGAATCTAGTCCATGCTCTGGGGACTTAGAGTGCTCCCGTCCGCGCTCTGGGGACTTGGAGGTTTAAGTCATGTAGACTCTAGTCCACGCTCTGGGGACTTAGAGTACTCCAGTCCGCGCTCTGGGGACTTGGAGGTTTAAGTCATTTATACTCTAGTCCGCGCTCCGGGGACTTAGAGTACTCCAGTCCGCGCTCTGGGGACTTGGAGGTTTAAGTCATTTATACTCTAGTCCGCGCTCCGGGGACTTAGAGTACTCCAGTCCACGCTCTGCGGACTTGGAGGTTTAAGTTGTTTATACTCTAGTCCGCGCTCTGGGGACTTAGAGTACTCCAGTCCGCGCTCTTGGGACTTGGAGGTTTAAGTCATGTAGAATCTAGTCCACGTCTGGGGACTCAGAGTGCTCCCGTCCGCGCTCTGGGGACTTGGAGGTTTAAGTCATGTAGACTCTAGTCCACGCTCTGGGGACTTAGAGTGCTCCCGTCCGCGCTCTGGGGACTTGGAGGTTTAAGTCATGTAGACTCCAGTCCATGCTCTGGGGACTTAGAGTACTCCAGTCTGCGCTCTGTGGACTTGGAGGTTTAAGTCATTTATACTCTAGTCCGCGCTCCGAGGACTTAGAGTACTCCAGTCCACGCTCTGGGGACTTGGAGGTTTAAGTTGTTTATACTCTAGTCCGCGCTCTGGGGACTTAGGGCACTCCAGTCCGCACTCTGGGGACTTGGAGGTTTAAGTCGAGAGTAGTCGTATTTCCACTTTTTAATTTGTATTCATCTACCGTTTGTCGAACGAACAATCGAACCACGTTTGCTCATGGAATGGGATTCTGCCCCCAGAATGAGGGATGAAATTCGAAAAATGGACGACCAATTCTCATCCGCTTGGTGATTATATCTCTTCCAATCAAGTCAAGGAAGGAGGAATATGACAGACGGTTGGATCATATCCATGTTGGGTTAGATAGCCAAATCTCTTACAATTTGCTCTGTATCTCCTTCTAGAAAACAAGGATAATAGATTGTTGAGTAGACAAAGTAAGTTGCATATGTTCTAAGGTGCAGTCGTGCCTATGCATTGAGAGCGATGGTTAATGAGTAGGCAATCCACAACAACTATTTCAAGTCGGGCCTTCGAACAACCTTTTGTGTTGAAGGTAGGATTTGATGTGTAGATGATTAAATCACGTCAATTCTAGACAGATCCCGGCGTCACTGAGCTTAGGAGGGGCGTCTGTATTTTATCGAACTTCGTTCCGTGACTCGATTTGAGTGGATGATCGAGGCATACTCATTCCAAACCTTGCTTGGTCCTCTAGTCAATTGTGGAGGTCGATGAATGCGAGGTCAGTCCTGCTCACTTTGTATTGGTCTCTGATCGTGATGAGCTTTCCATTATCTAGTCCATAGCCCCAAATCAAAGGCACATGATTGATGATAAGCGATTGAATTATGCTCGTCCAGATATAACTCCATACGTCCGATCATGGTCTGCATGGATTGGTTGGCGACCAAATCCGAGTACCTGGTCACCTGCATTGTTTTGAGAGTAGTTTAGTTCAAGCTAGTCTTAGTTCATAGAACATTTGAAATAGAAATAGAAATGGAAATAATTTAAAGAAGATTATGATTAATCTCATTGATAAGTGAAGCAGCGTCGTGTGCTCGCTATTCGACTTTGCCCCTGGCTCCTTTCAAAGAGATGTCAGCCGTCAGCAGTCCAATTGATAATCATAGCCCTTTATTAATAGGCATCGGATGTTTGCTGCCCGCCGTTCTGCAGGACTTGTACAGATTATTAAAGCTTTCCTTTCCAGATCAACTTTTCGATCACACCTCGGAGGTGTTTGTAATCGCCCGTGTTAGGATCAGTGAGCATCTTGGAATATACAACGTTCCCCCTATTTTCTTTAGACTTTTGGTGTAATCTCTCGAGGTTGGTTTCCAGTACCACTCCGAGTCGTGAGTTTTCAAGTACAGGTTGTCAATTGAATCTTTCAAAGAGCATATGATCCGAATTTTGAGGTCTTGTTTCGGCTAATAGGATCTACATCCTTAGTCAACGGGCCTTCATTGTTATTTTCCTTAGTCTGTTCCGCTCCTCCACACTTTGATTTAGATTCATTATTGTCATAGAGATGATGCATGGTCGTTGGAGGCTCTCCAGCTAACCGGCTGCTAAAATATATATGGAGGTCGATTATCCTCAAGTGATCAATATGATATCCCTTTGAGAGTATCGTTCGAGTAGCAGTTGTTTGTCCGCTCCCTTGTTGTCGTTCAGAAGCTGTCGCTAGATCCTCTATGCCCCGGTCGATCAGGGGATGTAAGGGAAGTAGATAGAATGTTCCTTTATTAAGTTGAGTTTTGAATTCACTATAGGGGTCGTATAAGAGACCGGTGTAACTTAAGTTTGGAACGGTCTGGATGCCGCTCGGCATATACAATACCGTTCGGCATTATAGAGGTGTTCGACATAGAGGTATGTTTGGCTTGGAAGAGCGTTCGGCCTAGAGGTTTGGATCGGCCTGGAGGAGTGTTCGGCCTAGAGGTATGGTCGGCCTGGAGGAGCGTTCGGCCTAGAGGTATGGTCGGCCTGGACGAGCGTTCGGCCTAGAGGTGGATCGGCCACGAGTGTTCGGCCAAGATGGGTCGGCCAGGAGTGTGCGGCCAAGTGTAACTCGGCATACAGCTTTTCTGCAACGATCGACATAGACTTTTTCTAGGGCGATCGGTTGAATTGCCTTTAGAGGAGGGTCATTCAACTTGAGTGCAAACTTTAACATCCAATCGCCAAATCTTGCGTAGATCAGTGAATCCAATCTACGGCTATCAGCTTCCTTTAGATTTCTTTCAAATTTGAATAGAATAGGAAGTTTTCTATTAGACAACTGGTTCTATCTCGTGAATATGGAAATCCAATAGTAGATGATGAGATCCAATCAAGCTGAGAATTCAATTCTCAGTGAAAGCACCAAAATGTTAGCACCAAAATTGGTCACTAACACCCTTGAGTAGAGTTATGTAGAGAGATTAATAAAGAGAATAAATTAGGACTGAAAAATAGTGCAATCCAATGAAAAAGAATAACAAAAACGAGAACACCAGATTTATAGTGGTGCGGCGTAACTGCCTACATCCACTTTGAGTTTAATCTTTATTGCTTTCTCCATTACTTGAATACAGATACAATCCGTAAATCAATCACTTGGATACAAGTTTGAGTTAAAAAGAGGAGAGTATAAGAAATGGCAGAGTCTCCCCAGTATTCCTGGAAAAAAGGTCCCTCTTCAGTGTGCCCCTACCCTTCTATTTATAGACGAAGATGGGTTGGACTTCCCCGGTGGGCCTGGTGGCTGAATATCTCGGTCCAAATAGAGTAAACGGCCCAAAGGGAGTAAGTTCTGTGTACCGAACCAGGGAGGCCGAACGGTAAGATGCCGAGCCAAGGCAATGGCGTCGAACGATGCTCTAATGTCGAACGAAGCTGGAGTGCCGAGCGATCCAAGGTTGCCGAACCAAGCTGGATGCCGAACAATCGAGGTTCGCCGAACGTACCCTTTAGCCGAACGATGTCCTTTAGCCGAAGGATGTTCCTAGGTCGAACGAAGCTGGAATGCGAACGTTCTTCTGAGGCCGCGCATTCTTCTGATGCCGAGCGAAGCTTGCCGAGCGACGTGCGCCGAACCGTTCTTGCCGAACCATGCCTAAATGCCAAACATGTTGCCCTCATCAAACCCGTATGCCTCCAGGCTCTTCGTGGTCATAATCTTGTCTAGTGCTGATAATAGTGTCTTCAACTGTCGTTTTGTAACCGGGCCAAGATGCCCGTTAACAATGTGATTTAGTTAATAATGGGAATTTATATGAAATGAAGCATGCATCAATGAAATGTATTATAATTCAATGTTATTTATACCCATAAAATGTCTATTTATTGAATAGCACGATTTTAAATCAGTAAACGAATTTATTGAGGTTTCAATTTATAATTAATAACATTTAATGTGGAATCAATTACAACTAATTGACTTAAATTGTGCAGTTAGGGTAGATTTGATTTGTCATTGATGATGGTTAATTTTATAAGATGTAATTAATGCTAAGCATATTTATTTTATGAAAATTGGTTGATTTAAAGAATAGAAAGCAAGATTTATTAATTTGATTGAAGTGTAAAATTCAATAATTGAATTTATTGCAAATAATGAAATTCAACATTTAATATTACATTAATTGAAACTAGATGGAATGTGAGGATATTAGTGTAATAGATTTTGAGCCAATGTTAATTTCATCCAATTGATATTAATAAATTGAATAATAGGATGGAAGTGAATTTAATAGATTTATTGGAAATTTAATTTATAACGTTGAATTTAATGAAGTTGAAAATTTAACGCTGCAATTGATAGATTAATCAATGATAAATTCACTTTTAAATTTGTTTAAATCATTGTAAATGATTAAGAAGTTAAAAATGTTGAAATTTGTCAATTATCGTTATAAAATTGAAAATTTGATTTAATTAATTAATTATTAATTTATTTAATTAATGGAAAAATAGCCATTTTGGCCACTGCTCGGATTTCGACAAAACCAATTTCATCGGATCCGTAACGGTGAATTATTGTAGGGTTTCAAGTTTTGTAGCCATCGGACTTGTCGTTTGATCGTCGGACTCGAAACGCCTTGAAATTTATGAAATTGAAATCAATTTGAAAAATATTAATTTGATCACATTTTCTTCATATAATGGAATTTGGACTTAAAACTTATTCCATCGTGTTTAAAATATTTAAAAACATCTATTTTGATATATGGGTTGACCCAATTTCATTCCGGAGTCGAAAAGGGCTTTTTGGGCCACTTTGGCGTTAGCGCGTAAATCCATCTTATCCATCCATTCAAATGTCAACCTTGCCTATATATATCCTGCTATAAACCCTAGCAGCCTCTGTTCCTCATTTTTATACGTTCTATTCACCTCCTCACTTCAGTGCAGACAAACCCTAATTCCAATTTGCAATCCCAAATCAAATCCAAAGCTAAAATTTCAAACTCCACAAAATATAGCAAATTATATATGGATTCGAAGCTCTCGAAGAGCGTAACTCAGATCTGCAATACATTTTTTCAATTCGAGGTTTGATGTGGCCAGGAATCGAGCAAAATTCTCAACCGTTCATCGCGCGTCGATGAACGGTGTCGGATCGTCAATTCCTTTCTGGGTTTTGTGGAGAGGGCCGAGGGGATCGCATCCATGTGAGTTTCATGGTGAGTTAACGGTTGGATCGACGTCTATAATTCGATTAGGGTTAGCAAGTTTCGGCGGCTATGGTGGGTTTTGGGGTCGCGATCGTCATCGTGGGGCCGAGCAGGTGACAGCCAGAGGCTTGAGCGGTCGGCGGCGAGTCTGGCGAGAGGCTGCGAGCGCGATTGGAGGCGGCGGACGGTGGTGTAGCATGCACGTTTGGTATGAGGGCTTGTAGCGCGGTTTCTTCTGTGTGAGTGAGAAGCTGCGGCCTGCTGTAGATGAAAGGGCGACGTGGCACTAAGGTGAAAGTGTTCTTCTATTTTTTATTTTTAGTATTGAAATCCAATCGCACCAATCGTCATAACTTTCTTATAGATACCCGATTTACGCGCGATTTCTTTTGTTAGGATTGTACCGAAATTCCGGACTTTTTAGCATAGGTCTCAATGAATTCTGAGACTGGACAATTTTTGAGTTTAAATTGGATTTAAATTCGCTTTAAATTCAAAAAGGTGAGTGTTTTAACCCACTCACAACTTCTAAAATTTCTTATGTTTGTTAAATTAATTGTTGATGTGATTAGAAATTTATTTATGACTATTTGGCATATTTTTAATCATCATCTCAGTTAAATTGCATTTATTTAATTAAATCGTTATTTAATTTTTCATTGCATATAAACTGCCTGTTAAATTGTTATTTATTTATTTTTGCATATAAACTGCCAGTTAAACAGTTATTTAATTTATTATTGAATATAAACTGCTAGTTAATACCTGTTGTTTATTGTTCGTTCTATATTGATGCTATTGTTTGAATTGGATGGTGATTGTGATAAATGGTTGATGGTTGATATTAGATGAATGGATGCTGTATTTTATATTGTTATAAACTGTAAATTATTATGCATTTTCATTTCATTCGGGATTGCAGTTTGAAATGGTATATAACCGTATTTTATTTTTAAATTACAGATTGAAATGATAAATATCCGTATCACTTGACCATAGAGTAGAAAATTATATATAGACACCGCGGTCTATATATATAATATTTTGAAATGATTTTCTATGGTTTTGGAAAGGAATATAAGGTTTAATAAATATTAAATTTTGATGTTATATAAATATTATATATATAGTGTTAAATCCTTGAATTTAAGCTTTGTATAAAATTGATTAATAAAAATGAGTTTAATAATGGAGTTTGATTGTTTTATATTCTATGGTTTAGTACCTATTTGAGATATTGTATATATAGAGTTTTTAATTGACTTAAATGAAATTTAAGCTGGGAGATAAATATGAAATTGGTTTAAATTGAATTATTTGAGAATTGTACTTGAATAAATTTTGATCTGGAATTTAAATAAAAATGGAGATTTTAAATGGATATGATTCTTATAACTTGATTTGGTTTAAAGTAATTTAAATGAATATAAAGTTGGGATAAATGAATTTATCAAGTTAAATAAATTGATTATCCAGTTGTTTGAAGTTAAAAGTTTTACTTAAATTATATGGGATTTATTAAGTAAACGTTTCAAATCTAAATAGTAGCAATCGAATTTGATATATATGGAATTATCAAAGAATTAGTTTTGAAATGGTGGAATATTTAAAGCTTTGAAATATATGGAAATTTGAAATGGTTTATTTGGAGGTTCAAATTTGAATTTGGAATTTATTTATGAAATTAAAGAAGCTATTTTATTATATAAAGGAATTTAATATTTAAACTATTTAAGTAATTGAAGTTATGTTTCAAAGCTATGGGTTTTCAAGGTATATAGATTTGAAAGTGCTATGATTTAAGAAAAAGGATATATTTGAAATAAAAACGATATCATATTGATTTGTGTTTTAAAACGAAAATGATATCGTATTTTAATGGGTTTGAAATAAAATATTTATCCTGGTTTTGAAGTATAATTATTTTAAATTGATCGCGGTGTTATAATAACGTTTGGTTGTTGAAGAGACCGGGATCGGAAGTTGTCATACTCTCTGCCAACCCCGAAAACTACTTTAACAACCGTGTACGCGGTGGAGATTCCAGAATGAAGTAGGATGGTGGCGGCGTTTCCTCTGAGGTAAATACGTGGATCCGACACCCATGAATTGGCATAAGGTGGCTAAAACAAGAGCGATTCTCGAGCCAATGAGTTAGCACCTTTGATCGGACACATCCCTTCGATATTATACTTTTACTTTTGGAATTGATTCGGTGGCCACTTTTGATTTTTTTTATTTGGGGGTGTGGCTCGAGGTGGGCGGTAGCTGCGCGTTACGCGTTACCACCAGCCCGGATGCGTAATTGGTATATCTACCCTGACATTGCCTAGTTGTGCCATGCCACCTACCCTATCGCGCCTTGTACGAGTTTCTATTTGTGTCGTACCTATGGAGTATCCTCTGGTAGCCTTCCGATCAGGAGGTATTACGGTACTGTATAGACTATTGGCATTATTATGTGTTAAGGTGGAAAATGTAAAGCCTTAACGCTATTTAAAAGTAAGTTTATTTTACTATAGACACTATTATAATAGCGAAATATTACTACATAGTAAATAGTTTAACGGAGCCTTAGGAGATGTGAATCCCGAGCATCTCTTGAGTTACTGCACTCACGTTAGACACTGGATAGGAGATGTCAAATCCTGTAAACATCTCTAACGTCGTTCCACTCATATTTATTCCTGTCAGTTTAACTTACATAAAATATTTTAGTTCTAACTCGAGTGTTTTGTCCTTTCAATTAGCTCGAGTTAGTCTGAGCGATTCAGGAATTGAAGATTTTATTCTGGAGGACGAAGACAAAGATTTGTAGAACTATTATCTACTATATTATTCCACTACACCATTTAATTCCGCTGCATTAATTATTATTCTCTGGTATGTGTACTCTCATATGTATTGTATAAATATAGTCAAATGTTTTGTAAAACAGCTTCATGAACTGTGTGTTTGATTATTATATTTTATCGCTCCGCTGTAAGATTCTATTTTGTTTTTTTCTTTCTCTACTTTTCTTATTTACCCAATAACAATCCGCCCTTCCGTATGGTTTGAATTGGCACGTGTGTCGATTTAAATCGTGCGAAAAGGCGGGACGTGACATGTGGTATCAGAGCTTTGGTTTAGCGATAAACCTTAGCGTTGTGGGGTTTGACTCTTTATTATTAGGGTAGTAATACCCTATGATGAGTCACTGAGTGTATATATATGAGAGAGCGTATTTGTTAGTGTTATAAAAAAAGGTTTTAATATTGTGTTAATTTGTTCCGTTTTGTATTTATAAATTCTGGTTGATGCATGGGACGCTATGACATCAATAGGGATTTCTAAACACTTAATAGGACAGACCGACACAATATTTGTTTTTAATATAGGTGAGTGAAATAATTTTGCCTATTATATTTTCTATATATATAAAATAAATTTTTATAACTGATATATATTTGGTTGCAAAATGTTGGTTGTTAGGTAATGAAATTATAAATAATAGTTGAAATGAGATTTAGAATAAAATAAATAAATTTGGAAATTTTAGAACTTAAGTTCCGGGGTTTTGAAAATTTCTTTCAAATGATTTTGGAATATAGTAATAATAGTATTAGAAGTATTTTCTGATATAAACATTTCAATATAATTTGAAAGAATTGTTTTAAAGAAATTTGGAAGGAAAAAATTTTGTACTCCCCTCTCTGTCGCTGGAAAATAATTTCGGTGATGAGTGCATGCATCATCGACATTCATTTTCGAGTTTCGAAGTGGGAAGGCCACTGTAGTAGTTTTACTACGAATTATTCTGATAACCAAATATAATTTTTTAATTGTTTTAAATATAATTGGATATATAAATACATTTATCAATTATTTTAAAATGATTTGAAATTAAATCCGGTATTTAATTCTCATGTTTCCATTAATTAATAGTTTCAATTAGTGTAGTGAAATGGAATTTAATTAATAATTGAAACCTTTAATTAAAATAAGTGATTTAATGCTAAGTTATAAATGGGATTAAAAGAAAGTTCAAATTATAGTCTTATAAAACGGAAGATATAATTATTGAACATTTAACTAATTGAAAGAATTGAGAAAACTTGTATAACTTTCGATTACATTCTTAAAAAGCATATTTATAACTTACCAAATATTAAAAGTTGAAATGTTTAATAAGAAAATATAATGGAAATTGTACAAGAAAAATTTATATAATGAAAGGGTTCAATGAATCACCTTAATAAAGAAGAATTTGATGTTGTAGTGTTATAAATCTAGGTATACTTGAAATGCTACTAGTTTAATAGAAATGTAAGTATTATAAATAAATGATAATAAACTTAAGTAAACGGTTGTAGTTATTTATAAATAAAATAAGTAGAAAAGATGAATGCATTAAATATATGATGGTAGACTAAAGTTAATGTATTGAGATGCTAAGTAAATGAATGTAATGCAAATAAATAAATGAATGAAAATGAAAATTTGCTAGAAATAAATGTGAATTAAAAGAAATCATTATATGAATAAAAAGGAAATCAAACAATAAATATATGAATGGAATTAATAAGCATAAAATAAATCTGTTGTTTGAAATTGTTGTTGTTTGTTTTGGGGTATGGTTGTTAGGGTAAGGATACTTTAAAAATTGTTTGGATGTATGAATGATCTATTTAGCTTTGTTAGAGACTGTTGAGTAAATGGTGCGCCTAGTAGTTATTTTTCATCCTGTATAATTTAAAGTTTTAAAACCCGAACAACTATTTGTTTTGTTTGATATGAATGAATGATTGATGTGGGTTGATTTTATGTAGTGGTTGTTTGCTTGTTGCAAGTGATTGATGTTTGTATTGATTTGTTTGTTTATGGTTGAAACAACTTTAATATTCCATTTTATATAATTGTTAACTCTTTTTAGATTATATAAGTGAAATACAGGTTATGGAAGCTATTGCTATTGCTTTTGGTTCCATAAATAAGCGTTATTTGCCCGACAAATAGGTACGTTTTCGGATTACGGTTTATAGCGTTATTACTTTGTTTTCCCGTGTTGGAATACATATTATTTTAGAAAATATATGTTGTATATTGTTATATTGATATTATATTTTCTCCCGAACCTCTCCGTACAAAGGAGGCTCTGCCAAAATTTTCGTTAAATTTTAGACTTAGAAAATATTTGAAAATGTTTTCCAAACCTTACTAATTTGAATATAAAAGATTTAATTGTTTATAAATCTATATATTTTATTTAAATTGTCCTATTCTGTAAATTTATTGTTGTGAATATAATGTTTCGAATAATTTATATTGATTTATAAGTTCCTCTGTTCCCTTCTTTTCCTTTTCGGGGACGAAAAGTTTTGAGTGGGGGAGAGTGTAACGACTCGTAAATTTTCAATAATTAAGTTTAGTTATTTTAATTAAAATCGAGTAATTAAATTTAGAAGAAACAAAACTTTTATAATTTATAATGAAGAAAACGTTAAATAGGTAATGTAGCAATGGTAAATTAAATAAGACTTTGTGATTTAATATTTGGAGAAATAAATTTGCGTAACTTATTAATGAAATAATAAGTAAATTAAAACCTAACAGTGCTAATTGGGTTAATAATTAATGGGTTGAATGAATGACAATTAATGATTTTATTTAAAATTGTAAAGTTACAATGTAATAAAATGGTAAATTGGTTGGGAAAAATGAACATTCCAACTTAATAAAATAATTCAAATGTTATGACTTAGTTTTAAATAGAATATAATAAAAAAAATGAAATCAGTGTATTAATGTGTGAAAAAATCGATGGATTAATTGTAACTGAATGTAAATTAATGCGATTATGTTAATGTAGGTTAATAAATAATTAATTTAGTGCTATCCCAAATAATTAAAAACAATGTAAGGTTGTAATTGATTGTATTTGATAAATTGGAAATAAATTTCAATAAATATAATTAAATAGCATGTTAATAATGATTAAATGAAATTTGGGTTATGTAAACAATTGTAACAAGTGTTTGGAAATAGTAACTTATAAGTTATTTAGCCTGCTTATTTAAATATGGGAAAATTTGCAATAAATCTAAATTAATTATTTTGTTTTGTTAATGTGATTTAGTTAATAATGGGAATTTATATGAAATGAAGCATGCATTAATGAAATGTATTATAATTCAATATTATTTATACCCATAAAATGTCTATTTATTAAATAGCATGATTTTAAATCAATAAACAAATTTATTTAGGTTTCAATTTATAATTAATAACATTTAACGTGGAATCAATTACAATTAATTGACTTAAATTGTGCAGTTAGGGTATATTTGATTTGTCACTGAAGATGATTAATTTTATAAGATGTAATTAATGCTAATCCTATTTATTTCATGGAAATTGGTTGATTTATAGAATAGATAGCAAGATTTATTAATTTGATTGAAGTGTAAAATTCAATAATTGAATTTATTGCAAATAAATGAAATTCAACATTTAATATTATGTTAATTGAAACTATATGGAATGTGAGGATATTAGTATAATATATTTTGAGCCAATGTTAATTTCATCTAATTGACATCAATAAATTGAATAATAGGATGGAAGTGAATTTAATAGATTTATTGGAAATTTAATTTATAATGTTGAATTTAATGAAATTGAAAATTTAACGCTGCAATTGATAGATTAATCAACGATAAATTTACATTTAAATTTGTTTAAATCATTGTAAATGATTAAAAAGTTAAAAATGTTGAAATTCGTCAATTATCGAAATAAAATTGAAAATTTGATTTAATTAATTATTTGAAAAATAGGAAGTTATGTGGAAACAGAGATCTAATTTTCAATGGATTAATGAAGGTGACAATAATACCAAATTCTTTCATAATATTGCTAATAATAGAAAACGTTGTAATACAATTAATTCCATTTTAGTTAATAATGTGGAATTAGTTGAACAACATGATCTTAACATTGCTTTTACTGATTATTATAAAGATATCTTTGGCGATAAAAGTAATCATAGAGTTAGTATTAGATGGAATGATCTTTATCCATCTGGCTCTAATATTAATCTTTCTGATTTAGATATTCCTTTTTCTGAAGAGGAAATCCATAAAGCCATTTTTGATTTGCCTGGAGATAAATCTCCGGGCCCGGATGGTTTTCTTATTTTCTTTTATCAATCTTTTTAGGAGGTTTTAAAAGTTTGACTTAATATGTATGTTTAATGAATTTTATAATGGTAATCTTCAATTAGGTTGTTTTAATTTCGCTAATGTTATTTTATTACATAAAAAAGTTGGTGCTAATTCTTTAAAAGATTTTAGACCCATCTCTTTGATTAATTGCTCTGTTAAAATATTCTCTAAAGTTTTAGCTAATAGGCTTAGTTTAAAAATGAATGATCTTATTGACTGTTCTCAATCAGCTTTTATTAAAGGTAGGAATATTACTGATGGTGTAGCTGTAGTTCAAGAATATATTAACTTTTGTTGTAAAAATAATATTACATGTGCTATTTTAAAATTAGATTTTGCTAAAGCCTTTGACTCGGTTGATTGGGTTTTTCTTATAGATATTTTCCTTGCCAGAGGCTTTAGTAAAAGATGGATTAATTGGATCACTAACTTGCTTAAATCGGGAAACTCTAGTATTATGGTTAATGGTGTTTTAGGTAATAAAATTCAATCCAAGAGAGGTTTAAGGCAAGGGGATCCTTTATCGCCCCTTCTGTTTAATTTAGCGGCTGATGTCTTTTCTAAAATTATTAAGAATGCTGTTAGCAATAATCTTTTGGGTTCTATTGGTAATGATATTTCTAGTTTTGGTTTATCTGTCCTTCAATTTGCTGATGATACTCTTCTTTTTTCCTCCCATCTTCCCAGACATATTATTGCTCTCAAGTTTATTCTTTATAGTTTTGAACTTTTATCAGGTTTAAAAATAAATTTTGATAAAAGTTCTGTCTTGGTTTTAAATGATTTTGATAATGTTGAAAATTTAGTGGCTATGACTTTAAATTGTAAAACCATGAATTTTCCATTCGATTATCTTGGTTTTGTAATTAGACCTTCTAAACTTAAACACGATGATTGGTTAATTATCATTGATAAAATTAAGAATAGGATTTGTAATTGTAATGTGAGATTCTTATCTAGAGCTGGTAGACTGGTTTTAATTAATTATGTCTTATCGGCTCTCCCTATCTATTGGATGTCTATGCACCTTTTTCCTGATTGGGTGATAGATAAAATAGATAAAATTAGAAAGGATTTCCTTTGGAGTGGTGATAATCCTAATAGTAGCATTAAATGTTTAGTTAATTGGGATACTGTCTGTAAGTCTAAAAAGGAGGGTGGTTTAGGTGTCATTAATTTACATAATATGAACCTATCTCTTCTTGGTAAATGGTTATGGAAATTCAGAGATTCTAGTGATAATGCCATTTGGAAGGAGATTATTTCTAAGTACTATTACAATGGTAGTTATAATCTCTATCAGATTAGTCCTTCGAATTATAGTAATCTTTCTCATTTTTGGAAATCTATTTTAAATTGTAGTGATATTTTCAATTTAGGTATTAATATTGTTGTTCACTCTGGTAATAACACATCTTTTTGGCATGATAGTTGAATTTCCTCTATTCCTCTTAAGAATGAATTCAAAGATTTATATGATATTTGTAACTTTAAATTTGCGTTTATTTCTGTTATTTTTAACCCTGAAAGTGATCCTCCCTGGAGTTTCAATTTTAATAGTATTTTAGAAGGCTCTACCCTTAGACTTCTTTATTTGCTTTATGCTAAGCTTAATTTGTATAACATTGATAACGAGGATGACTTTATTAGTTGGGAGTGGGATAAGAGTAAGAAATATTCTGCTAATTCCTTTTACAAATTTATTAATTTTTCGAGGGTTTCTGTTAATTGTTTTAAATTTATTTGGAAATCTAATGCTCCTCCTAAATCAAAGATCCATATGTGGCTCATCATTCATGGTAAATTAAACACTATTGAATTTTTAAAAAGGAAAAATATTAACATTGATAATAAATGTTATTTTTGCAATACACACTCTGAAGATATTAGCCATATTTATTATGAATGCATGGATACTCATTTTATTCTTATTAAGAACCTTAATATTTTTGAGTTTAATATTAGTTCTAGAGTTTCTAATTGTTTTTTCTATTGGAACTCTTTTAGATTCAAGTTCAATAAGGATTTTAGATTCTTGCTTGATACCTTATTCAATATTTCTTGTTGGTTCATTTGGTTTGAAAGAAATCAAAGGATTTTTAATAATAAACTTCAACAATATAATAATCTAATTATTTTAATTTCTAATTTCTGCTTAAATTGGATTTCTAATCCCAAGTATAAATTATTCAAAAATAATTCGTTTAAGGATTACCTTATCAAGGTTAGAAATAATATAAATTTTTTCAAATTTAACAACAATAATTTTGTTTCCAATTGTACTTATATTAATCCTTATTCTGATTTTAATAATGTTCACATGATGCATCATAATTCTCTTCGTTTATTAGGCCCTTAAATTTATTTCTGTTTGTTTGTTTTTGGTTCTCATTTATCCTTGCTTTAGTTTACCCTTTGGTTTTTATTCTCACATATATATATATATATATATATATATATATATATATATAATTTTATTTATATACATATATGTGATTCATTCTAACTTTATTTCCTAGTTAAGTTTCAGGTTTGGTTTAAGTTGGTTGCTGGTTTGCAGGATAGCTTTCATTTTTTTCAGGATTGGCAGGATTGCTTTTCTCAGGGATTTGGATTACTTCTGGCTCTTCTTTTTGGTTCTCCAGGTCTTCAGTTTGGAGCTCTTCTTTCTTGACCTTCTATTGGAGTTTCTCTCTTTGGACCTTCAGTGGCGTTTCTTGTCTTTTTGTTCTTTTGTTTTTCAGATTTTAGATACCTCTAATACCCTAGTATCGGGCTGTGGCCTTGCCGGAGTTCGGTATTAGGGTATAATGGACGGTGGCTTTGCCGGAGTTCATTTGAGGGGTTTCTTTTTATTTTTTCTTGATTTTAGTTGTGCCACCTGCCAGGCATGTTGGCAGCTCCTTTTATGTGTTATATATAGCGCTACATGTGTGCTCTCCTCTTCTTTAGAGGATCACACATTTTTCTCAAAAAAAAATTAATTAATTAATTATTAATTTATTTAATTAATGGAAAAATTGCCATTTTGGTCACTGACTCGGATTTCGACGAAACTAGTTTCATCGGATCCGTAACGGTGAATTATTCTAGGGTTTCAAGTTTCACAGCAATCGGACTTGTCGTTTGATCATACGGACTCGAAACACGTTGAAATTTATGAAATTGAAATCAATTGAAATCAATTTGAAAAATATTGATTTGAGCATAACTTCTTCATATGATGTAATTTGGAGTTGAAACTTGTTCCATTTCGTTTAAAATATTTAAAAACATCTATTTTGATCTATGGGTTGACCCAATTTCATTCCGGAGTCGAAACGGGCTTTTTGGGCCACTTTGGCGTTAGCGCGTAAATCTATCTTATCCATCCATTCAAATGTCAACCCTGCCTATATATATCCTGCTATAAACCCTAGCAGCCTCTGTTCCTCATTTCTATACGTTCTATTCACCTCCTCACTTCAATGGCAGACAAACCCTAATTCCAATTTGCAATCCCAAATCAAATCCAAAGCTGAAATTTCAAACTGCACAAAATATAGCAAATTATATATGAATTCGAAGCTCTCGAAGAGCGTAACTCAAATCTGCAGTTCATTTTCAATTCGAGGTTCGATGTGGCCAGGAATCGATCAAACATTCTCGGTCGTTTATCGCGCGTCGATGAACGGTGTCAGATCGTCAATTCCTTTCTAGGTTCTGTGGAAAGGGCCGAGGGGATCGCATCCATGTGAGTTTCGTGGTGAGTTAACGGTTGGATCGACATCTATAATTTGATTAGGGTTAGCAAGTTTCGGCGGCTATGGTGGGTTTTGGGGTCGCGGTCGCCATCGTGGGGCCGAGCAGGTGACGGCCAGAGGCTTGAGCGGTCGGCGGCGAGTCTGGCGATAGGCCGCGAGCGCGATTGGAGGCGGCGGACGGTGGTGTAGCGTGCATGTTTGAGTTGTGGGCCTGTAGCTCGGTTGCTTTTGCGTGAGTGAGAACATGCAGCCTGCTGCAGATGAAAGGGTGACATGGCACTAAGGTGAAAGTGTTCTTCTATTTCTTATTTTTAGTATTGAAATCCAATCGCACTAATCGTCATAACTTTCTCATACGATGTCCGATTTACGCGCGGTTTCTTTTGTTAGGATCGTATTGAAATTCTAGACTTTTTAGCATAGGTCTGGACGAATTCTAAGACTGGACAATTTTTGTTTTAAATTGGATTTAAATTCAATTTAAATTAAAATAGGTGAGTGTTTTGACCCACTCACAACTTCTAAAATTTCTTATGTTTGTTAAATTAATTATTGACGTGATTAGAAATTTATTTATGACTGTTTGGCATATTTTTAATCATCATCTTAGTTAAATTGTATTTATTTAATTAAATTGTTATTTAATTTTCCATTGCATATAAACTGCCTGTTAAATTGTTATTTATTTATTTTTGCATATAAACTGCCAGTTAAACAGTTATTTAATTTATTATTGAATATAAACTGCTAGTTAATACCTGTTGTTTATTATTCGTTCTATATTGATGCTATTGTTTGAATTGGATGGTGATTGTGATAAATGGTTGATGGTTGATATTGGATGCTGTATTTTATATTATTATAAACTGCAAGTTATTATGCATTTTCATTTCATTCGGGATTGCGGTTTGAAATGATATATAACCGTATTTTATTTTTAATTACGGATTGAAATGATAAATATCCGTATCACTTGACCATAGAGTAGAAAATTGTATACAGACACCGCGGTCTATATATATATATATAATATTTTGAAATAATTTTCTGTGGTTTTGGAAAGGAATATACGGTTTAATAAATATTAAATTTTGATGTTATATAAATATTATATATATATAGTTAAATCCTTGAATTTAAGCTATGTATAAAATTGATTAGTAAAAAATGAGTTTAATAATGGTGTTTGATTATTTTATATTTTATGGTTCAGCACCTATTTGAGATATTGTATATATAGAGTTTTAATTGACTTAAATGAAATTTAAGCTGGGAGATAAATATGAAAATGGTTTAAATTGAATTATTTAAGAATTGTACTTGAATAAATTTTGATCTGGAATTTAAATAAAATGGAGATTTTAAATGGATATGATTCTTATAACTTGATTTGGTTTAAAGTAATTGAAATGAATATAAAGTCGAGATAAATGAATTTATCAAGTTAAATAAATTGAAAGAATATCTAGTTCTTTAAAGTTAATAGTTTTACTTAAATTATATGGGATTTATTAAGTAAATGTTTCAAATCTAAATAATAGCAATTGAATTTGATATATATGGAATTATCAAAGATTAGCTTTGAAATGGTGGAATATTTAAAGCTTTGAAATATATGGAAATTTGAAATGGTTTATTTGGAGGTTCAAATTTGAATTTGGAATTTGAAATCAAAGAAGCTATTTTATTATATAAAGTAATTTAATATTTAAACCATTTAAGTAATTGAAGTTATGTTTCAAAGCTGTGGGTTTTCAAGGTATATAGATTTGAAAGCGCTATGATTTTATAAAAAGGATATATTTGAAATAAAAATGATATCATATTGATTTGGGTCTTAAAACGAAAATGATATCGTATTTTAATGGTTTTGAAATGAAATATTTATTCTGGTTTTGAAGTATAATTATTTTAAATTGGCCGCGGTGTTATAATAACGTTTGGTTGTTGAAGAGACCGGGATCGGAAGTTGTCATACTCTCTGCCAACCCCGAAAACCACTTTAACAACCGTGACGCGGTGGAGATTCCAGAATGAAGTAGGATGGCGGCGGCGTTTCCTTTGAGGTAAATACTTAGACCCGACTCCCGTGAGTTGGCATAAGGTGGCTAAAACAGGAGCGATTCTCGGGCCAATGAGGTAGCACCTTTGATCGGACACATCCCTTCGATATTATACTTTGACTTTTGGATTTATTCGGTGGCCACTTTTGATTTTTTATTTGGGGGTGTGGCTGCGCGCTACGCGTTACCACCAGCCCGGATGCGTAATTGGTATATCTACCCTGGCATTGCCTTGTTGTGCCGTGTTACCTACCCTATCGCGCCTTGTACGAGTTTCTATTTGTGTCGTGCCTATGAAGTATCCTCTGGTAGCCTCCCGATCAGGAGGTATTAAGGTACTGTATAGACTATTGGCATTATTACGTGTTAAGGTGGAAAATGTAAAGCCTTAACGCTATTTAAAAGTAAGTTTATTTTACTATAGACACTATTATAATAGCGAAATATTACTACACAGTAAATAGTTTAAAGGATCCTTAGGAGATGTGAATCCCGAGCATCTCTTCAGTTACTGCACTCACGTTAGACACTGGATAGGAGATGTCAAATCCCGTAAACATCTCTGACGTCGTTCCACTCAAATTTATTCCTGTTGATTTAACCTACATAAGATATTTTAGTTTTAACTCGAGTGTTTTGTCCTTTCAATTCACTCGGGTCAGTCCGAGCGTTTCAGGATTTGAAGATTTTATTCTGGAGGACGAAGGCAAAGATTTGTAGTACTATTATCTACTATATTATTCCACCACACCATTTAATTCCGCTGCATTAGTTATTATTCTCTGGTATGTGTACTATGATATGTATTGTATAAATATAATCAAATGTTTTATAAAACAGCTTCATGTACTATATATTTGATTATTATATTTTATCGCTCCGCTGTAAGATTCTACTTAGTTTTTTTCTTTCTCTACCTTTTCTTATTTACCTTATAACAATCCACCCTTCCGTATGGTTTGAATTGGCACGTGTGTCGATTTAAATCTTGCGAAAAGGTGGGACGTTACAATAACTCTATCTATATTTCCTTGCGCTTAAGGCTAATTATGGTTCTCAATCCCATCCCTTTAACCAGTTTGCTTGAAACTGATTGAGTTAGTCCCTTTGTGAATGGATCTGCTATGTTGCCCTTATGTTTACCGTGACAACTAGGAATTTTAAACAATTCAAATTGGGATATTTAATTGATTTTAAATATTTAAAATTTAATTTTTAACTTGAATTCAATTATTATTATTATTTAGCAATTAAGTTATTGGATTTAATAAACTGAAATTTGGTAAATTATTGAATCTTCAGTTTTAAGCCTGTTAAAAATAATTTGAAGGCTTGTAAAATTTATATTGATAGTACTGAAGATAGTAAAAGTGTTAAAATTGAATTTAAAGGTGATTTGTTCAGTTTTGAAATTTTATCGTTTAAATTGAATTTAAAAATAGCCTTCCGAGGCACAGTCTCAGATTTCGACGAAGCCAGTTCCATTCGCTCCGTAATAGTGTATTATTATCTGATTTCAATTTTCGTAGCATTTGGAGATGTCGTATGATCGTACGGGATATAAATGCGCAAAAATCTATATCGAAAATTCAATATAATAACTGGGTCCAAAAGCTATCTTCTACATAAGATCGAATTAGGACTCGAAACCTTTTCCATTGTGTTCGAAATATGGATATAACATTATGAATGCCTAGCGGCATGCCTCGATAAGAGGTAGAGATTTTTGGCTCGATTTCAAGACGCTTGGATACAATTTTAATTTGAATTGTATATTGTGTCCAGTCAAAAACAAATCATATCAACATTTGTTTCAAAATCACCGTAGCCTCTTCTGCATGCTACCTATCTTGTCCCTTCCCCTTCTGTATATCATGTGGTTTCTTCTTTCCCTCTGTTAAAAAATGGAATCAAAACTAAAAGTTAATTCTCAGAGAATAATGGCCCCCGTTAAATAAATAAATAAAAGTGGAGAGATTTTTCTTCCTCAAAATCGCATCTTCCCTCAGTATTTCCTTTATTTCAAATGAGGTTGTTCAAAAGCAGGCTCACGAGTTCCCTTTTATTTAACCTAAATCAAACCCCCTCTCTCCTACCATCTGTTCGATAATGGCGGCAATAGATTTTCGAACTCGACTCGATTTTGAGATTTTTGACCCGTGAGAGAATCACGAATGAGAGCATGAAGGCGGGAAGGAGTTGCGCCTCTCGTGTGGCGTGCGCGTGAGCGAGGGAAGGTCAAGGGTGCCAGAGAAGTCGCATCATCGCATCAGCGGGGTGGGGTTACTCATGAGTGGTGGAGTCATCGCGATGTCATCAAAAGGGTCACAGCAAAGGCACAAAGATCGGCGAGGCTAGGGTATCGACTTGTGTCCGATGGATTGGCATCTGAAGTTTGCGATTTCTTTAGGGTATGGCTTCGTTTTCCTTCGTTTATCTATTCGAATTTGAAAAAAAAAGAGTAAGTAGAAATTTATTTTTGCTATTAATTGAAGGTAATATAATGTATATACATATATAGGGATTTATACAAAAATTAGATTTTCAAAATCTATGTAAATTATTTTTACAAATATATATGTAGTTTCAAAAGAAAGATAAAAATATGTTTACATATTTAATTTACTGGATTAGGTGAGTAATTTATTCAATTAACTTATTTAATTATTTTAGTTGCTAAAAATATTTCATTAAAAGGAAATTAGTTTAAAATTTAATTATTAGTTTAAAATAAAACCATTGGTTAATAAACTTATCAAATGGAAACTTAATTTTTTGATTTATTCGAATATTAATAAAAATCATCTAATGTTTATACAAGGTCCAAATTGTGAAGGAAATAAGTCGAGATGGAAATGGGTTGCAAATAAAATTAAAGGTGAGTTAATCTCACTCATTTGGGTTATTTAAGTTTAAATGGTTAAATTTAAATAATTGGTTGAATGATTGAATTGATTTGATGTGGTATGATATAGTAATATATAGTATATATTGGAGTGATTGATTTCCCGCATTATATAGCGGATGAGACCCTATGCACCGCATAATAGTGGATGATATTATATAAATCTCATATACCGCAATATTCCACCTCAAAGTGGAATTGGTATTGTGCTAACATGTGTGGATGCAGGAAAACAGGTTGGAGGGATCCAACTGGATTCCTCAAAATTATTTAGATTGTTTAATATTCTGTGATATGAATGTTTGATATACTGTGATGAATTATTGATAATTGGAATATTGGTTAACATGGTTTGATTGGATATTTCGATACACTGGGTTATCAAAATATATAGGTTGGATTTTTGAAAGAAATATAAGAGTAAATTTTGGAAGTGAAATAATTATAGAATAAAAATAAGAATGAATTGGAAAGAGATAAAAGTGATTTTTAAAAACTAAAGTTAAATTGTAAAGTAGAGATTTAAAACAAGTTTTAAGTCAAAGTTAAATCTAGAATTCAAGTTAGTGAATCTCAGTTTTTAAACAAATAAAGTTTTTAAATTTAAATTGTTTTAACAACTTGAATGTTAAAGTGCATTTTTAAATTGATTTGAATTTAAAAATGAATTTGATTTTAAATTCCTTTAAACTTCCTTTATAAAATGAGTAATTAATTTATTTAATGAAGTAAATAAAAAGATAGTTAATTATAGGTTGAGATTAATCAAGAGTGATTAATATTGTGGTTTAATTAATGTAATTAATTTAGATTAGTATTAATTAAATTATAAGTGATATATGAGAAATTAATTAATATATGTAATTAAGGATTTATGTAATTAATTATAGATAATTAATTTGTGAAGTAATTAAAGATTAATTACTGTTTTTGGTTAAGAATAATTAATTGGTGTAATTAATTAAAGATAATTACTTGAATGTAATTGAAGGATAATTAATCCAGGGTGATTAATTAAGATGGATAATTAAGGGATAATTAATTAATTGATTTGAAATTAATTAATGTCAAGTGAAGGAATCTAAGTGATTGAGGTTAGTAATTCAATTAGAATTAATTAAATTAATTTTGGAAGCGATCAAGCTTTGCTTATGGATGATTGAATGGTATTGGATGCCTTGAATGAGTTGATATCTCTGATATGAAATATTTTGTGGTAACATATGTTTGGGCGGATAGGATATTGTGGTTATCTATCAATGATGAATTGTTATGTAAAGTGACATCCAGTATTTAAAGTTGAAGTGTATTTCATTTGGATAACTTGGGTTAGGATGACATGAGACTCGAAGAGACCGAGGTCGGTTATTAGAAATTTTCCAAAACCACTTCGAATTTTTATAGATTGATATGCGAAATCAATAGGCTGGAATGAAACGATTTAAGTGAACTGGACTATTTAATCTAAATTTTGGTACTTAGAAAATTGATGTGTGAAATAAGCGCTGTCTATAACAATTGTGAATTTGTAAATTGATACGAGTTACCTTGGGTTTTATTTAAGTTGTATGCTTTGTATTCCATGTTAGATGGGTTTACTCACGCTGGTTTCCAACCTGACCCGGGTGTTACTTTGATGTAATGCTTGGGTCAGACCGAGTATTATAGATTTTCAGGTGAGGACGTTATGGAGCTCAAGAGGCGAGCTGGATGGCAAGAGCGTATGGAGTGTTTCCGCTGTATTATATTGTTGTATATCTGAGACATGATGATTGTGTACATCCAATGTCTGTATGTATGTGTAACTCTGCTGTATTATAAGTGTATTTGACAGATACAGAATTCTTTTGTAAACTGTTATTATTTGATATTATATTTTCATCCGCTGCGAATGTGAGAATCTTTGTTGTGTTTTCTTCTTCTTCTTCTATCTCTTTCTTCTTTCCCTAACTATCTGGAGTTTTCAGGATCGAAAACACCGGGTCGTTACCCTTTCAATCAAGTCTTCCTTCTTATTGACAAATTCTCTTAACAGGTAGAACTTTTCAAATACATGCATTAACTTCTTTTGAATTCTTGGCTCTTTTATGATTTTCATCGTGGCATTGTTATCACGTAACTAAGTTGTGTGTTCTTGAACATTTAGAAATACCTCTAGCTCAATTATAAACTTGTGCATCTAGAATGCTTCTTTTATTTCTTTGTTAAAGGCAATATACTTGGATCCATCATTAAATCAACTATTGTCTTTTACTTGGAATTTTCCAATTGGCAACCCCGTTACTGAATGTAAAAACATAATTGGATACAGATTTACCAACATCGATACCACCGTGAAAGCTAGAAACTATATACCTCTTCATAAAGAGGTCTTTATTCCCCTAAATTAGGAATAAGTCTTTAGTATTTCTCCAATACTTTAGAATGCATTTTATAGCTATCCAATGCTTCTCACTAAGGTTAGATTGGTACCGACTTACTCATCCTAATTCATAAGTCATATTCGGTCTTGTACATAACATAACGTACATTACAGAACTAATAGCTGATACATATGATATCCACTTCATACGCTCCTTCTTCTCATTAGTATGAGGAGCATCCCTCTTAAATAGGCAATTCCAGATTGTGTTGGGAAATGCACATTTGGAATTCTCCATACCGAATCTTTTTAGTATAGCATCTATGTACAGGGATTGAGATAATCCCAACAACCTCTTGGATCTATCTCCATATATTTTAATACCAAATATGTAGACCACCTCTCCAAAATCCTTTATGTAGAAGTTCTTCGACAACCATATTTTGCAATAATGCGATGTTTCCCATTAATAGTAGATCATTGATGTACAAAAATTAGAACATTATAGCACTTCCTAGTTCTTTCTGATATACGCATACTTCCTCTATATTCCAATAGAAACCAAATAGTTTGATTGTATTAACAAAACACTTATTCCATCTTCTCAAAGCTTGACCATAAATTGATCTTACCAATTTGCATGCCTTTCCCTCTCTCCCACTGACCTTAAAACCCTTAGGATGTGGCATGTAGATGGTCTCTTCCAAATCACCGATTAGAAATGTTTCATCATAATCAACACCTTGAATTTGACGAAACCCTTTCACAACCACCCTTTCCTTATAGGTCTCTACATATCCATATGCATTTAAATTTTTCTAAAAATTCCATTTGCTACCGATGGGTTTAATCCCTTCGGGTATGTCAACCAAAGTGCAAACTTTGTTGTCATATAAGGAATCCATCTCGAAATTCATAGCTTCAATCCAAAGTGCAGAGTCTTTACATTGCAGTGTTTAATGGAATAATAAAGGAGTATCATCTTCTAGACACAGTCTGTAACAACCCGCACCCTACTAGGTCTGAATTTTCGCTAAATCGAAAACCCAAGTTCACCAAAATACGGATCATATTGTTTTAGTAACCTGCAAATAAAACAAAAGAATGCATATCAGAGCTCTAATGAAATAACTTGATGCAGAATAATTTAAAATACAATAAATCACATAAGTACCGACTAAGGTATGGCACTTCCAAAATCAAGTGTCCTTGTCACCACCGAATATGGCCAAACACCAGTATGTGCCCTTTAGTCTATTCTGTGGGTTATAACAAGGAGGAGTTCAGAACAACATTTCGGTGACTGGTGAATTATACATCTTACACATAACACTAGCTTATGCTGATTATTCACTAGTTATGTTTGATTATCATTAGTCGTTGCGACTCCATCTCTACGTACAATCCGTTCCCATCTACATCCCTTAGATTTATATCCATATTTTTAAATATATATCCTATAGTCCTCTAATGGACCTAGATCTATCCCACGTATCTCTCATTCAACACCTTGTTAGGATTCAATGCCTCATCATGTCACGAACTCGTCATCATGTATCTTGTGGAAATACTCTAGTGCACATAGACAACCTATCCTCGATAAGGCCGTATACTCTTTAGGGATTTTCTACTTTGTCTGTTTCCTATTACAGGGACTCAACTCCACAAATCACCTCATCCATGTTTTGAAGGAATCTCGTTATGGGTTAACTAGCCCTGCCCTATCAAACAATCTAGCAAACAAATATGGTGTTGCATGACCTAGCTGAATGTCTTGGTAGGTCGATCATCCAGTTTAGGTGTAACCCTGTCCTTTCCGATGACCGCAAGGGATCGATGGCTATCCGTCGTAACCTATGCAGCCCTAACCTTAGTGGTTGGTACTCGCGTGCCGTGTTGCATAGGTCCGACCCCACTCAACATCCATTTAGATTGCCTAATGCAATCATGGTAATAATCTTTGCTAACAGATTTGAAGTAGACCTACTTTGACTGTGTGAGTCTAGCCTCGAGTCCGCCTAACGGGCAGCTCAATTGCCTACATTTACGGAGCTTCTGTTTCAAGCACAGTCCTAACCTGAGGGTATCCCTTTTCTATACGCAAATACATACTCTCCACGGGTTCTATGGTTGGATATTTTTTCACATTCCAACAGACTCTAACGACCTTATGCCATTTACATTTCACAATTTATCTCTATTAAATTATTACTATCCACACCCATCATAAACGCATATTCGAGGCTGCATATTTACATATTTCATATTCATGTATATTCATTCTTCTTACATCTCCTTTACTGCCTCTACATCTTTTATGTCTCATCTTCATTTTATTACATGTTTATCTTTCACTTTAACAAATTCATTTACTGCTTCTCATTTATTTGTTATTCATATCGTTGCTACTACATTCATTAATTTCAACTTTGATTTATGTTCCACTTATCTGCTATTCCTTTTTATTTTTGCCTATAACTCCGCACTTCCTATTCGATTACTTCCCATTTTATTCACCTTTTATTTCATTCTTATTTTAATATTCCACTCTCGGGATTTACAACATTTTAATAGATTGGAATCAAATTTTATCAATAATTGTACACAGTAAATTTTCATATCTTATCCCAAAGAGACGGTTTGTGCAGTGTTGTAATTACAAGAAATTCTCTTTTTATTTATCAAAATAAACAGAGCAAAATATGGTAATCATCCATAATTCGTACATTCCTTTCTTTCATAAGAATATATTTATTCCTTGTCACTTCAAGGATCACACTTTTGTTAAATTTAAACTTGATAATGTATGGAAATCTACTTGCACAATATAAATTCCAGTAAACTAAAATTTCCATAATGTCCTAAAATCAAATAACTTCATTTTCTAACTTTTATTCATCATCGTCGAATAAATAATAAATTCTAATCAATACGCTGTTTATTAAGATACTATAAAATTCATGCCTATCGCATAAAATAAATTCTAATCATTATGCTTTATTATGTTAATATCTGACGTAAAACTAACAACTCTAACCGTTACGCAACTTTCAATAACATATCAAATTGCAAACTTGTTCATAACAGGAAAGTATTAAGTTTTAACAATAAAAATTATAAGTAATATTAAATTAAATCATTTTATATAACGGGGAATAACTTGCATTTAGTAGACTTATCAGGCATGTTGGAATAGCTCTTACAACGATATAGTCTAGTATTATATAAAAATATATAATATTCTCACTCATCTCACTTTTAGCTTTCACATCCTCCAAAGTAGATCCGTTCTTTTTTTATTTGACTTCCTCTTACTTCAAATCAATAATAAAAAAGGGTATACCTCTATTAAAAAATTTGACCGGTGAAAGGATTAAATTTAGATTTTAGGTTAGAATTTTAGATTCAAGTTTACCTTTATCTCCATTCTTTGAATCAATCCCTATTATACTTTTTCTTATTCTCCGCTTTCTTTTACTTATATATGTATATATCTATTATAATAACTTTACTGTTATTTTAGAATTTGGAGAAGAGAGAATGGAACAGTTTCAGTACATAGTATATTTTTAAATGAATTATGGTTAGGCTAGCTGTTTGTTTGGG
This sequence comes from Allium cepa, assembly GCA_030765085.1. Lineage (NCBI taxonomy): Eukaryota > Viridiplantae > Streptophyta > Magnoliopsida > Asparagales > Amaryllidaceae > Allium > Allium cepa. The sequence goes on along the minus strand of CM060943.1, from coordinate 597,147,328 downwards.
GAGCAGGGATTGAACTAGAGCGTTAGATAAGCCCTAGAAATCTTTTAGGTTAATCCACAATGCCCTTAAATACTTTGCATGCAAGCAATAAATCATGTTCTTCCATCGAAAAAGTTAACCCATGCTCCTTCGTAGATAAGGAATGACCACTTTAGGCCAAGGGTCAACCACTAACAGTACACCTTAGAGCCATGCGGTCGACGTGTATGTTTGTCGAACGTTAGTTTATTAAAATCATTTGATTTTGTTAATTATTTGCACGATTTAGTTTGATTGTTTCTTCTTTTAATTAATCCCATTCAATTCTTACCCATTTTACAAATTCTTGAAGATTTTAGTTTATGTGTTAACAATTATTAGCATCTAATTAGTCTTAACTGATTTAATTAACATATTTACATATACAATTATTTCCAATGCTAAAACTTCAAAAGTTAATAACTTTTCCATTTGAACTCCGATCGAAAAACATTATATATGCCAAATTGATTAGAAAATCACTATGAACACAATGGTGCAAGTTTCATAGCCAAATTCTGACATTTGTAATATTTCCATTTTTCAATGTTTTCTATTTATTAATTGATTCCTTTTAATTTAATTAACGTAAAAACGTGGGGTGTAACATTCCCCCCTTAAAAGAATTTCGTAGTTAAAATTTCATAAGGGTTCGATCATGTAAACCTGTCGCATATCTATTCTGTACTAACAATTACTTAATGCAAAACCAATTTTGCAACAATCCGTGTACATGTGCAGTGCATCACAATACATATGATATGCATGAACAATAACTTATAATTGGCATCTCCTATATGAATGATTTCTTTCTAAATCAACTTCAAAAATATGATGCTAACATCCTAAATATATTGGTAGTTCTACATGAATGCAACCTTTTCAAAAATAAAAACAATTTTTTGATCCAAAATTTCCCACACTTCTGTAAATAGAAGCATAGTTCATCTAATTTTTCATCTGAAATCCTAGCACACCATTGCTAATATTCAAAGTTAGAAAAATCCAGTTTTCTAAACCTATTTTCTTATGTTAGGAAAGGGTCCTGATGGAAAATTCCATATTTCCATCCTTCTCTTACGCACCCCTTTCTCTTTTATCTTGGATTCTTATCTTTTTACCCCATTCCACTTCCAACTTTCCCACGTACAATTTGCATAAGTTAACTTTTATTTTAAAGTCGAAAAACATTGCTATTTTCAAAAATCATCTTTTTGTTACCAACAAGATAAGGAGAAAGTGATTTCCTAACTACAACATCTTCTCCCTTATTTCTAACCGTATTTTATTTTATTATGATTATTACAGCACGACAAAATCCATACTAACCAACCTATCAACTGTACCCCAATGTCAAGTATGTGGCACTTCCAAAATTTGAAAATTTCTCCTCTTGAATTCAAAAATATTTTTATATTACTTTCTAAATTTTTTTTAAAAATCTTTCAAAATAATTTGTCAAAATTTTTTATTTTCCAAAGGTATACATACATATAGGTTTATCAAAATACAATTTTCCATGTCTCAAAAAATCGGGGTTTAGTCAACAATCTAATGTCCATAGCGGACTTTCTTAATTTACGTGGTAAATTTTAAGTTTTCAAAATCCTTTCTTTCTTATAAATATCAATTAGCATGCATATTGAATTAAATTTTAGTGTTTGAGTAGCAGGAACATTGACCCATAACTCGCCTTACTATACCCTCTTCCTCCGTCTACTTAAATTTACTTTCCAAAATATTCCTATTCTTTCGAAGACTACATTTTCAGTTTGCTTTTATTTAGTAGTTAGTTAAATAAATTTTCTTAATTTATTACTTAACTTCTAGTTTCAACTATTTTCTTTTTCTTGGCATTAATTAAGTGACTTTTTGAAATTTTCCTTATTTTTGTTGTTTTCTCAAATTATAGAGTCCATATAGAAAGCGCATAAAAAGGAATATTTTCATAGTCATACGCAGTTTTCATAGTAACAATTAATGCCTACAACCTGTAAAAGGAAAACATATTGGAAAGAAATACAACACTACTAATTACCACCACGACATACTAAAATTGACCTTCCTAACAGGTTACCGTTCTGCCATTTTCTTATCTTACCCTTTTCTCTATTACTTTCGATGAATAAGGTTTATTCATCCTTTCCATTACCATATCCAATCATGGAATAATTATTTATCTCCTCATTATAGCGGATAAGAAAGACAACTATGCAATCTTCAATAACTTAAGGTAACTATGCCTAGGGAAATAACCTTTCCACTTCCTTTCTTGCTCCCCTAACTTGAGTCTACCAATATCCTCCATGAGTATTTGCCACCTCATAATCATTTTCTACCATCTTCTTTTAACCCAAATTCCTTGATGGTATTCTCAAATCTTGTACTCATGTCTAACAAAGTATTCCTATGTTCTTACCATTATCCTGTGCGCTCTACGAGGTTCCTTATTACTTTTGCATGAGTAACCATTCCTACCTTCTTTATAGCCTTATCCTTTACCCCATATTCCTTAGACACTAATTATTATGTACTCCATATTTAAAATCTTGGTTTGGTCTTTACATTTTTTAAAAAAAATTAGAAACTTCAAATTTTTTGAAACACTCAGTCCCAAAATCTTTATCTTTAAAAAGTATAATTTAGATGCCTTTTTTTTCAAATTCAAAAATACTTGGATTTTCAACCATTCAAAACTTTAATTTACAATCTTTTAATTTACCTCATTCATTAAACCTAAAGTAAATGTTAACAAAACTTAACTAAAAGTTTCTAAGTTTCTTTTTTTTTTTTTCAAATTAACCTTTTCTTTTCCAAGAGATCTTTTAACTTTTACTTCTTAAAAATAGGGATTTTTAATCAAATTATTTATTAATTTTTTCCTTTAAAAACTTATTTGTTACATCAAACCATTCTTCTCTAAAATGCACTTTGCAGTTTTTCCCAAAACATCTTTTATACATTTCTAAATGACAAAACTGGAGCAGATAAAAACAACTTTAACTCTATTATTCTTTTCATCTCCACTTTCAATCTTCAGTGAAGTCTCTAATGCCATATTATAGGGAATTCTAAAAGTTGCTAGTAAAAAATATGCACAAGAATGGAACATGTCTATTCTTCCTTTGTTATGCATTCAATTTCCAATGTTGCTACAAATTTAAATACTTAACATAACTTCTTTTCACGATCTCCTACAAAAATTCTAATTACTATGGTTTTTGTTTTATTATACTTAAGGATCATAATTTTAATCACCGAAACTAATTTTCCCTTTGAGGGGAATTGTTAAAGCTTAAAATTCTTTATGAATCGCTTAAAAAGGGATTCATGTTTCGTGTGAAATTATAAGGAATTATACTTCATTTCTTTATTGAAATAAACAGTACAAAACATGGGGATTTCCCATATTTTGTACTTCTCTTTCTTTACATTTACATTTCTTATTATTTCAAACAATACACCTTTATTTATAACTTGATTGATTCATAGAAACTTATATTGTTATTACTTTTCATTCCAATGAATTAAATACGTCAAGTTCCAACCTAATTATAATAAATTAAATATCGTTTCTGTATATATTTCATAACTAGATTTTATTATTAAAAAATTCATGACTTTTCTACTATTCAATCCCTCTACCTAAATTGAACCAATTCCAATTGTCTTTCTCTTCATATACAGTCTTCTTAGTTGAACCATCATAATGTTTGCTTACAGCTTTGTTTTAGGGTTCTAAATCTTCTTGTCTATATTATTTACCCTATTCCAAACTTGTACCACTTCCTATTGTCCATCTTAAAAATTTTAACCTTACAACCTAAATTTTATTGCATAGAAAAATTCATGAGAAATATTGCTCTATCGTTTCTTTTCAAAAGAAAAATAGCTTTCTATAAAATTTCATTTACTGAAATTTTAGATTTTAATAAACTTTCAATTCCAACTAGAGTTTTATATTTTTAAATCTTCTTCCATTAAAAAGAAACTAGGGAGCTATATATGCACACACTTTATAACATTTTCAAACAAATTTATTTTGTATAACTCTTTTATAAAAAGCTTTCAATTTAAAAATATATACGTATATTTTCCAAAATATAATTCATACTTTTTCAATCATTTCATTTTCAATATACAATTTATACTCAAATTTTCAAAAATTACTTATTATTGTTGGGTTGGACTCAAAGTGGATTTCTAATTGTTCTTTTAAGAACATCTTTCCTTCAATTTTCTAACTTGTTCCTTTCTCAATATTGAAAATACAATTATCTATTAGGAACTTCCACACATTCCACAATCTATAACATATGGATTCTTATTTTCCCTTTATCTAGACTTATTGTACATCATCACTCGGCAATCAAATGGGGATTTACAATCACTAGGCTATCAAGGCCCAAAAAGGGAGTCCTATATCGTCCAGTTTAAGGGATTTTCCATACGTAACTATTCTATGATTGGAATTATTAGGATTTAACATATATTATATTTATAAACAAAATACAACGTTCACTCAATGTTTCCTAAATTTTTCAACATCTACTAAGCTATGCTCTGATACCAAATGTAACAACCTACACCCAATGGGTTTGAATTTTCGCTAAATCGAAAACTCAAGTTCACCAAAGTATGGATCATTGGTTTGGTATCCTATAAATAAAATAAAAGAATGCATATCAGAGCTCTAACAAAATAACTTGCAATGGAATAATTTAAAAAATAATAGATCACATAAGCATTGACTAAGGTTTTACACTTCCAGAATTAAGTGTCCTTGTCAACACCGAACATGCCCAAACACCAGTACATTCCTTCAATCTACCCGTGGGTTGTAATAAGAAGGTGGTCAGAATAACGTTCTGATGACTGGTAAATTATACATCTTATACATAACACTAGCTTATGTCGATTGTTCATCATTTCATGTTATGTTTGATTATTATTAGTCGTTACAACTTCATCTCCACGTACAAACAATTCCCATCTACATCCCATGGATATATATCATGGTCTGCTAATGGACCTAGATACTATCCTCTAGTATCTCTTATTCGACACCTTGTTAGGATTCAATGCCTCATCGTATCACGATCTCGTCATTATATATCTCGAGGAAATCCTCTAGCGCACACCGATGACCCTTCCTTCATAAGGCCATGTTCTATTTGGGGATTTTCTACTTCATCTACTTCCTATTACATAGACTCATCTCCACAAACAACCCTATCCGTGTTTTGAAGGAATCTCATAATGGGTTAACTAGCCCTTCACCATCAAACAATCCAGTCTAGGTGTAGACCTATCCTTCCCATTGACCGTAAGGGATCGATGACTGTCCGTCATAACCTATGCAACCCTATCCTTAGTGGTACTCGCACGCCGTGTTTCATAGGTTCGACCCTACTCCTCTCCATTTAGATTGCCTGATGCAATCAAGGCAATACCATCCTATAACATATTTGATGCAGACCTACTTTGACTGTGCGAGTCCGGCCTCGACATCCTCCTAATGGACTGCCCAATTGCCTACGTTTATGGAGCTTCCATTTCAAGCATAGACTAAACCTTAGGGTATCCCTTTCTATATGCAATTGTATACTATCTACCAATCGTAGGATTGGATATGTTTTTGCATTCCAACCGACTCTGATGACCATATGTAATTTGCTTCTTCTAATTTATCTCTATTAAATTATTACTATCCAAACCCATCATAAACGCATATTCGAGGCTACATATATACATATTTCATATTCATGTATATTCATTCTTCTTACATCTCCTTTACTGCCTCTACATATTTTATGTTTAACCTTACGTCTTCACTTTATTATGCGTTTATCTTTCACTTTAACAAATTCATTTACTGCTTCTCATCTATTTGTTATTCATATCATTGCTACTACATTCATTAATTTCAACTTTGATTTCTATTCTGCTTTATCAGCTATTACTTTTTATTCTTGCCTGTAACTCCGCACTTCCTATTCCATTACCTCCTATTTTATTCACCTTTTTATTTCATTCTTATTTTAATATTCCACTCTTGGGATTTACTACATTTTAATAGTTGGAATTAAACTTTATCAATTAATTGTTACATAATAAATTTCTATATCTTATCCAAAGGAGGCAGTTTGTGCGGTTTTTTTAATTACATGGATTTCGCTTTTTATTTATTGAAATAAATAGTACAAAATATGGCAATCATCCATATTTTGTACATCTCTTTCTTTTATAAGCATGTATTTATTCCTCATCACTTCAAACACAACACTTTTGTTAAATTTAGATATGATAACGTGTGATAATCTACTTGCAACAATATAAATTCCAATAAACTAAAATATCTCTAAAATGCCAAAATCATGTAACTACTTTTTCTAACTTTTATTCATCAGTGTCGAATAAACGGGAAATTCTAATCGATATGTTGTTTATTAAGATACTATAAAATTCATGTCCATTGCAAAAAAAAATTCTAATCGCTATGCGTTATTTAATTAATATCTGATGTAGAAACGAATCATTATGCAACTTAATTAGTTACATATAAAATTGCAAATTTGTTCGTAACAGGGAAGTATTCAATATTAACAATAAAATTCGTAAGTAATATTAAATTAAATCATTTCATATAATGGGGTTAACTTGCAATTTAGTTTGATTTATCAGTCATATTGGAATAGTTTTTTGTAACGATATAATTTAGTATTATATAAAAATATATAATAGTCCCACTCACCTTGCTTTAGCTTACCCATCCTCCAGATCTAGTTCTGTTCCCTTTTTATCTGACTCTCTCTGACTTCAAATCAATAATAAAAAAGTATACTTCTACTAAAATTACAGATCTGGGAAAAGGATTAAATTTAGATTTTAGATCAGAATTTCAGATTCAAGTTTAGCTCTATCTCCTTGCTCTGAATCAGTCCCAATTATCCTCTTCTCTTTTTCTCCACTTTCTTTGATTTATATATGTATATATATATATCTATTATAATAGCTTTACTATTGTTTTAGAATTTAGAGTAGAAGAGAGAATGGTAGAGTTTCAGTATGTAGTGGATTTTCTAAATGAATCAGGGTTAGGCTAGTTGTTTATTTATAAGGGGTAGGGATTGGTTTGGAGCGTTAGATAAACCCTAGAAACCTTTTAATTTGACCCTAAACGCCCTTAAGTTACTTTGCACGCAAGCAATAAATCCCATTCATCCATCTAAAAAATTAAACCATGTTCCTTCATAGATAAGGGTCAACCGCTCACGGCCATGGGACGACCGCTAATAGTTGACCTTGGTGCCTTGCGGTCGATCTGTGTGTTTATTGAACGTTACTTGATTAATATCATTTGATTTTGTTAATTATTTTCATAATTTTGTTTGATTGTTTCTTCTTTTAATCGATCTCATTCAGTTCTTATCAATTTTACAAATCCTCTAAGATTTTAATTTGAGTGTTTACAATTATTTACATCTAATCAGTCTTAATTGATTTAATTACCATATTTACATATATAATTTTTTTGGACGCTAACACTTCAAAAGTTAATAAATTTTCCGTTTGAACTTTGATCGAAAAATATGTTATATGAAAATTGATCAGAAAATCACTACGAACATAATAGTGCAAGTTCCGTAGCCAAATTCTAACATATGTAGAATTTTCACTTTTCACTATTTTTTATTTATTAATTTACTCCTTTTAGTTTAATTAATGTAAAAACACAGGGTGTTACACAATCCTCTTTCTTATCATTAATGAGAAATTCGTAGGATCTCTATAGGGAAAGAGATTCCTTACTAAAATTTCTAATAGGTTGCGTGTGTTTGTATGTTGGTGGATTGTTTCTTCTATTGGTTCAGCCTTTATGTTAACTTCTCGGATGTCATCAAAGTCTACAACTTAGTTGTTAATTTCCGCTATAGAAATTCTTTTTTAAAAAGATAGTGTGTTACGAAACAACAACCTTTTGTTCCTCGGAGTTATAGAAAATATATCCCATAGAATTCTTGGGATATTATATGAGTTTACATAGAGCCGATCTTACCTCAAGTTTATTGGTACCAATTTTCTCAATGAAGGCCGAAAAAACCCACACCGTCAAATACTTAAGATGGAGCTTCTTTCTACACCGCATCTCATATGTGATCTTAAACACAGATTAATAAGTATCAAATTCAACATATGTGCTATGGTTTCAAGTGCATATCCCTAATAGGGAAGAGGTAAATCGGCTTTACTTATCATGGAATGAACCACATCTAATCGAATTTGATTCCTTTATTCTAAAACACCATTATGTTGTAGATATTGGGTGGAGTAACTTAAGATATAATCCTATTATCTTTTAAGTATTATTTGAGCTCTTGTCTAACATAATCACCTCCTTCATCAGATCGAAGTGTTTTAATCCTATGGTTCATTTGATTTCAACCTCATTCTTATACTATTTGAATTTCTTGGTGACATCTGATTCATAAGGTATACACATTCTAGTATTGATAAATCATCAATAAAAGTTATAAAGTAAGAAGATACTTATCTTTAGTAATTATAGAAATTGGGTCACATACATCAGTATGCATGAGACCCAAGAGTTCATCAACTCTGTTGTAATTTTCACTGAAAGGGTGCTTGGTCATTTTTCCTTTTAAACAAGACTAATGAGTTCAAATGATTTAAAATCAAATGATGGTAGAAGAGCTTTAGTTTTCAGTTCGTGCAGTTGTTTATTACTAATACGACCCAGCCTACACTGCTATAGATAACTATCAACAATAGAAATATTGTTAACAACATAAATTAGATTATAAATGCCATTATCCAAAATACCATCATAGATATTATTTCCACTAAACATAATATTCATAATACTATTATCACAATGAAAATTAAAACCAATTTCGAACAGTCTTGAAATAGATATAATACCACAAATAAAGTTCCTTACATAATAGAAATTATCAAATACTAAATTATAACCACTAAGCAAAAGTAAATGATAATCTCTAACTGCATTCGCATTTATAAGGGATCCATCAACAACTCGAAGCCTTATTTCAACTTTTTCCATATGTCATCTACTTCTAAATCCTTATAATGAATTACAAATATGAGTTAACAAGTATCTAAAACCCTGTTAGAGCTAGGCCATCCCACGGTGGAATGATTGAGCAAATTTCAATTTTTTTCCATTATTGGATCTTTAACAGCCCTATATAGTCTAATTTCATTTAGAACTTTTTTAAATTTTCTGTTAAATAAAATCAATATCTGTATTATATGTGTGTGTAACATATACACATAAGTGTGTGTGTGTGTGTATCATATATACATATGTGTGTGCATGTACATGCAACATGATAATGAGTACAGGGTTTGACATGTCTGAGTGTAGATGTTGGGATTTACAACACAGCATACATGTCTGCCCTCATGTATACAAATGGACTGTGTGTGTGTGTGTATGTACCTATGTATATCTATATGTGTATGCATAAATTATTTTAAACATATACACATATGTGAAAATATATTATTAAAAATATTAGTTGTAATCTATTAACATAAACATTAATAAATATACGTGTATACAAACAAACATATATACATGCATATATAATTAAATTATAAATTTATTTTAAATATTAGTTTGTAAAATATTTATAATATAAAATTTGAACTAAATTTTATTAATATATATATATATATATTAAATTTAATCGAATATATATTACATATAAATGTACAACTAGTTATAATGATATATATATTTGTATGCGTACAACTTATAATCAAAATATAATATGTTTTTGCTTTTGGCCAGATAAAAAAATAAATTTTTAATTAATTTAATTTTCGATTTTTAAATAATTTATTATTTAAAAACTTATAATTAGTAGTAAAATGTATGGAATTAATAAATTTTGCTTACAAAATCATTTTCAAAACCATAATGTATATTATACATTATATGATTTTTTTTCTAGAATTTTATATTATTTATGCATATATGCATACATTTTATTTATATAATCAACTCCGAACTAAAGAATAGAATTTATATCTCTAATAAATATCCAATTTTTTTTATTATTACCAAAAGCATATTAATGAAATAAAATTTTATAAGTTTTAAAATATATATTATATATCATTAAACTTTTAAATTAGATTTAATATTTAAATCCATATAATATCTTTACTGATGATAAAGAGAATTCATTAAATAAATTTACATGATGTGTTTTTGAAATTCCAAATATACCCTTTCTTTACCCTACTCCAGCGTATCTCACATCTGCTTTTTGCAGACTGTTCTTAAAACTAAACAACCCTAACTCTGCTTTCCCATTGACTAAAGAAAAAAACTAAATCCATTTCCATGTTTTCACAATAATTACAATGATTAACAACTAACCATGGAGTTAACTTAAGTTTGATGGTTCAGTGTAGCTACATGATCAAGCTCAACCATCATTGATCTGATATCCATTATGCTTCAATCACAGGCAATTATTCATTGATTTCATAAACTAGATCAGACTTGAAGTACTGTCTTGGTTCCTTATCAATTCATGTGTTAAATCTAAATGCAATGTTAGTTCTTAATCTGTCGATATTAATCCATGGTTTTTGACATATTTCTTTTTTTGCTTTATTTTATCTATATACGTAACTTCGGTTGCTTTATGTGGCAATGAAACTTGCTTTATTCGTTGATTTATACCGTATTTTTTTAGATGAACTGCTAGTGCAATGACCTGCCTTTTCGACTCTTAGAAATTGACACCAATACATCCACGGTATTCACTACCGAATATCCAAGTGTCGGAAAGACAGATTATAAGCGTTAAAGAAATAAAAGGTAGAATATAATCTTACATCGTAACCAGTAGATATATAAAATATGTACAAGATCTTTACGAAAGAAAACATCTTTATTATACACAAAATCAGTGTACACTAACCTATTTCTAGCCTAAACAGTTACAACAGCATGTCATTACAGTTTCAGATAAATACAAATAGAATCAAGAACAACTAAACAGAGGAAAAATATAAGATACGTGAATATGGCTTGGAGAATCTAGCTCGTTTCCTGAAAGCTCCAGAGCATCTAGTTAAATCTAAAAAATATGCTCGGGCTGACCCGAGCATCATAGAATACAACGTCTGGGTCAGTCTGGTTAAATAGTGTGAGAAACTCAAATCACAAGGAATTTTATTTATTATAACTTGTAAAATCCTTTAAAATCAAAGGTATCTCGTAAGGCCACGCTACACATAAACACAGACGGGTTTTTACCTTACAATAACCAAAACATTTATATCAGAAAACCTAGTGATATTATAATAATGTCTAAGGGAGAAAATAATAAAAATCAAGTAGTTGTGATGCTCGTGAGTGCGCACCACAACAATACTAGATATATGATAAAAAACTATAAGGTGCGTTCACTAATTGTATATGATTCCAGGGAGGTGCCCTTGATGCTTCGAGAACGGTCCTCCTACACAAGAATTAGATATATTCTTCCAAAGAAGCATACATCCCTAGTGATGTACGTAACATAGGAAAAACATAGCTGGTCTCGCTAAGACCGAGTGCATTGCTCCATCCATGCATAACAACTGAAGGTAACATCTAGGTGGAGACAACGGCACCCTATGGGTTTGCCAACCCTACTAGCCATGTCTCCTCTCTCTAGTTTCAGTCATTACCGTTGGTGAGGCTACGTCAGGTATTCCAGATCGTCATTAAAATAGATCATGGAATCCCACATGGATTCTCATACCCCAGCTGGTCTCAGAACCAAATATGGATCCTCACATCTCAAATAAATCTCGGAATCATACACAGATTTCCACACCCCAATGGGTCATGGAACCGCGCATAGATTCCAACATCTTAGTAGATCATGAAACTTCACCATAGATCTGTTATGGTTTTTGGAGTGGTATGGTATAATTCATCTCTTACGAGTGCACTCCCACGCTTATCGGGCTCTCCAAAAACCAATCATCGATTTTTCAGAATGCTCACTATCGGTTCTTTAGGAAATAATCAGATAATACATAAGAGCGGGGATCACCCCTAACAGTTTAAGTAGACAGATCTCCGCGCCATTTGTCTTAGAAGATCAAAACAAGTTTATATGTACAGTATAGGACTAGAAATGGTAACTATACCATATAATCCCCGTGTTTCTTCTAGATATTTCTAGAGTTAAAATCCTTAAGTATTAAGTAAGGAATATTTCCATACCACCAAAATTAAGAAGGATTACATATTTAGGCCAAGATTTGATTGTCAGTTATTTAACTATCAAATAAAACAAACATTCAAACAGAGATTATATTCCTAGTGGAAACCACTAAGCCTCAAATTAATCTTCCATTAACTTAAAATCACCTTTCAAATATTTATTAAAATATTCATATAGTTATCTCACCGGTATAAGTATATTTACAAAACCCTTCACTTTCAAACTTGGAAAACTTTTCTATATACTTATACAACAATATAAGTATATTTATATAACATTTAACAAAGTTTCTTATTTCAAAATCATATTAAGATGATCAAACCCAAATGTCTTAAAACAAAGATATTAATCACATAAGACAATATCTCCTTTTTATAAATGTCTTTTATTTTATAAATATCTCCTTTATAAATCTCCAATCCTCTTTATAAACTTTTTTTTATTAATCTTCAAGTTTAATTATAAAACTATATATATAATTCTCCAAAATCATTTATAAATCTCAAATACAATTAAACCTAAGTTCTATCCAATTTCCAAAATCTCTTTCCAATTTTATGCATTCCTTAAATGAATTCTTTACATTAAATAAAACCCTTATACAAGTCTTTCCATTAAAAATGATTCATGTTTACGTAAATGGTTTATTATTTTTAAACACCTTTTACAAAATAATTTATTAATTAAAACATTTTAAATAAAATAGCTAGTTATCTTTAAATTACTTTAGTAAAATAATACTTTAAACAGTCATTAAATAAATAATAAACTTTTAACAAGTTAAAATAATATAATGATTGCACTAAATAATTAATACCATTAAATCATTATTGATATAATAGTAAATAAATTTTAAAACAATATTATTATAATAATATATTAACTTTAAAACAATATTATTATAATAATAAGTTAACTTTTAAAACCATATTGTCTGAAATAATAATAAAAAATAACTTTAAAATATAAAATAGTCAACTTTAAATGGTAATTAACTTTTAAATACTAATTAACTTTAAATTCAAATTATTATAAAATAAATATCATTTAAGTATAAATAACTTTAAACTGTATTTGTAATATAACTTAGTAATTTAAACGATGTTTAAAATATAAATTTGTTAACTTTAAACATTGTTAATAAGTAATTATTATGTAAAACACCTTGCCAAAATAATAACGATATAAAACATTTATAGTTGTTTAAATTTTAAGTTAATTTAAATCCATAACTTTATAGATTTGGAAAGAAGCTTAGCGACCACAATGGTACTTAATCAAGCTACCATATCGTCCAATTTAACTTTCCAAAGTATGAACAGGAATTTACACAATCAATATCTATGTAAATAATTAACCACCACTAGTTAACACGTCACTTATTCAAATTGGCATGTCAGCAAACGATATACAATTAGATATCCAAATCCATAAAATAGCAGAACAGTGATTTATTCAGCTAATTAAATGACCAATTAGTTAAATTAGAGGAATGGTGTTTATTCCGCTAAACAGGTTTTAAATTACCATACTCAATTCACTTTAGCAATACGATGTTTATTTAACCAAATAAATAACAACTATGAAGCAAAATAAATTTAACAACGGTACTAATAAAACAATGTAATTAAATTTAATCCTATTTAATATGTCATAATTTTTATCATCACAAATCTACCGGCAAATTACTGCGACGACCCACAATTCTGTGCCCTTTGTACCGACAATAAACCACACATGTTAAATCCAAATTGCAAGGAATTTTGGATTATCAGGGGAAATAAAGAAAAATAGATAGAATATAATCTTACACGAATGTAATAACATATAATATTGAACAAATATCTTTACAGCGGAAAACTTATATATATATGTATATATATATATATATATATATATATATATATCAGAGTCTATCCTAAATTCAGCTTGGATAGTTATAAATATCTGTCCTTACAATTGCTGACAAACATCAACTAAAACAACTAAGTACAACGGATAATAGAATATGTCCATACGTAGATGAATATCTCCAGCTCTTCTCTGGAAACTCCAACCGTCTTCGACAAAACCTGAAACTACTCGGATCTGACCCGAGTATTGAAAATACCCGGATCAGGCTTGATAAACCAACGTGAGAAAAACTCAATAATAAATGACAGTGACATATATCAGCCTTTGAATAAAAATCTATAACGATCCCGGATTTTAAATAATTTTAAATTGATAATTTATTTTAATTTTGAATAAAATTGTGAAATTTACTGGTAAATTACTTTGAATTTCTTAAAATTCGTACAAAAAGATATGTGTTTATTTTATTAAGTTTTAAAAATGATTTCTTTTAGAACTTAATATCTAAATAATAAAAATAAATAAATATGTAGTCATACTGGACAATGAGTATTAAAGTTAAAACAAATATTTAAATTGAAAATAGAAACATATTTATAAAAGATAAGATAAGTATGAAAATAATAATAAGTAAATTTAATATTTGATAATTTAAGTTTTAAAATAAAAGAAAGATAATTAAGGCAAGTAAAAGAAACAATACATTCACCTATGAACAAAGTAAGAATGTAAACTATAAAACATTAAATATACATTACATAAACTTGTTAAGATTCAAACAACAAATACATAAGTAATACGACAAAGTAAGAAATATACATTCAAAACATGTACAAGCAAATGAAAAAAAAATCAAATAAAATGATTTATGTACATGACATCAGCCACCAAACAAAACTGCATAGTCAATAAGTAAAGAACATGTTAAGATAAAAATAGAATACAAAGCATAAAACAAATATAAAAAAAAGCAAGTATGCAGACAAATAAAAAATTAAGCAAACAAGACAAACCTAATAAATGCCACCACCAATTGCATCATCTCAGCCGAGTAAAGTAAAGCAAGCTAGACAAGCAAAGAAAATATAAATCTATGAAGACATACAAGACAGCAAAATATTGAAGTTAGAAACAAAGTAACAAGGCATAGAAATTAATAACAAAAATCTTTCGTACACCATATATATTATTTCGTTCACCTAAGGAAGGAAGACAATCTGCATAAGTTAAGAATAAACAAAGTAATATGTACATAAAGTAAGTAATGCAACATACATCATGCATTTAATGCAAGCCTCTTCAGCATGCCTATTGTACAAATTGCATTACCCTGTAAACTCTCCTATATTATCACCTTCCTCACTTCAGTTTCATCCATCATAACTGAAAAAAAAAGAAAAAAAACTGAGCAACCTCTAAAAATGAATACCATCTCAACTTTAAAACAACAATATATAAACCAAACCAGAGGATTTTCAGGCCTAGAATCTCAACAACAGGCTTCAGATTCAAAGGAAATTAAATACAAAGTAACCACAATAAAATCTAGATCAGTTTGCAAAAGATCATCTCAAGCAAGTGTTCAAGCTTTCAAACTGGAAAATCAAAATGGAACTAGAATTTTCAGATGAAAACTCAAATACAGGATCTGTTCATTTTTCTGAAACGGTGAGTAAACTTAGTCCTTCATATTGGATATTTATATGTGTCCATATATTGTAAGCTTGAGTAAATGCTTTTATTTTGCCATGGATTCATATGCAAACAAGCTTTTTATGCTAATTATACGAGGGTTAAACACGCTAACAGTAAAAAAAGAAAAAAAATAGAACTTCTTTGTTTCTTGTTTTGCTTTAAAATAGTTCGAACTTTAGCTTCAAAAATCATAACCTTCCAACCCAACGAGTTTTAGCTAAATCGGTCAACAGGGGAGGTGTTTGTATTGGTCTGAACTATTTTTTTTTTTAAATTCATAGAACTAGATTTCGTTAGGGGTCGAGTGGGTTATCCTCAAAAGTTAGAAAGAGGCCGAAATGGACATTAGCTTCGAATGATGTTTTCTCGCAATCCATAGAAAATTGCTTGCTGCTGTATGCTTCATTGGAATCGTAGGGAGCGAAGATATTTTTGGTATAGGTTCGACTCGATTTCGTGACGATTCTTGATGAACGTTAAAAGCTAGGGTTCAAGTTTTTGTCAGATCGGGGCGATGATTTGTGTTTTGAGCGTTAGCGAGGTGTCAGGGGTGGAGGGAAGCATCGGCGGTAGATTTTTGGAGGGGATCGACGAAAATTTTTGTCGCACATTTTTTGGTGCCTGGATGGGTTGAGGCTCGGTCGGATTTTCGGATAGGAGGTCGGGAGTGGGGATGAGGGTACGGCCGTGTCGAGGGGGTGAAGGGAGAGATGTTGGCGGTCTCCGTTAGTCGAATGGATGGCTGGAGCTTCGTGCAAGGTGCACGCGTGTACGTTATCTTTTACTGGAGATGGTTTAAGAAAGGTGGAAGAAGAAGATGGGAGGGAAAAACAAGGTAAGGTCGGTTGGGTTTGTTGTGTTGGGCTCGGCCCATTTGTTTAAGTAAGAACCTTTAAATTAAAAAAAAAGGGAAAGAAGAATCGTACGTGACGGAGAAGAAAGAGGACTCGGGGCGGAAGTGCTTCTGCTCAAGTAATTTAAGTATACCGGGTTACAAAAAAAAGAGCTCAAGTTTCCAAAGTTTTCAAAGTTTAAAAACAAATTATAAACAAATTTTCCAAGTTAAGATAATTTATAAAGTTCCCAAAACAAAGTGTTTAAAAGTAAGTTTTAAAGTTTAAATGTTAAATTGAATGTTTTGAAATTGTTTTAGGATAATTGTTTAATTAAAATCTTTAAGTGTTTTCAAACGTGATCCGATGAATGTGATTTAGCAAGTAATTTAGATAAGTGATGTATCTTAAGCTGATTAAGACCCTGGGTTTGAGTTTAAATTTTAATTTCAGATTTTGAAATGAAAGAAAGTGATAAATGTAAATATTTTAAATAAGTTTGAAATATTTTAGGATTCGATTTCAACTCTTTAAAATTTCTTCTAAAACCAAAGTATTTGAAATAAATGTTTTCAAACATATTGTGAGTGATGATTAAATCATAAATAAGAATAAGTTTTAACTTAAGTAAATGAAGATTTAATGATTTCTAATCCATTAATTATTGAGTTAATTAAATGAATAATTTATAATTTGTATTAAATTTTGTTAAATAACTTTGGGAAGTTTTAAAAATTTAGAAGTGTAATGTTTTAAATACACTCGAATGTTAATGAAGCCATTAATAAAGTAAATGAATTATCTTAGGAATAATTAAGATAATAAAAGAATTTAATTTATAAGAGAATTAAAGAATGATTTATTTAATTTACAAATAAATAATTTGGATTTAAATAATAATTAGAAATGATTAATAATGAAATAAATCTAAGGAATTTCTTAAGAAAGTGATTAAGAAATATTATTAGTTAATAAAGATAATTAATTAAGGATTATTAAGTATTGATTAAAGTGATTAATGTTAATAATTAATTAGATTTATTAATTAAGATAATCAATTGTAAATTTGTTAATTACTTAATGAAAGTAATTGAAGGGTTAATTACTAATTGTAATTTAAATTGGATATTTTAATTTATTTACTGATAAAGATTAATTAGTAATTAATGATTTATTGATATGAGATGATTGCTTAATGGAAGTAATTAAAGGTTTAATTTCTTAAAATAATTAATTAAGGGATTAATTAATTTAGTAATTGGTTTAAAGGTTGGTTTAATTAATATGATTAATTAAGAAAAAATTAATTTAATTAAAATGTTTGATAAATTAATTTATATCAAATGATTTGTAATTAATAAATCAGGATTGGATAATTAAATTCATAAGTAATTAATTTACTTGGAAATAAATTGAATTGATTAGGATTAAACGATTAATTAATCCTGCTTATGAATGATTGTATTGTATGAGATGCCTTGAATTGATTGTCCTACCTGATCTGTGATATTTTGTTCTGTGATTTGAGCTGTATATAATTTATTCATTTATTGATGATACATTTGTATATTATCTGTGAATCCGTGAATGGACGATAAGCGTTATAGTTTATATCGCTTATCAACTATATTTCTGTGATTTGATATGTGATGGTTGAATGATGTCGCACTATTGTGTTAAAACCCCTGGATCACACTTATACACACACAAATATGGATTTCATGAGGAAATCGATTAAGTCACAGGTTTTTTTGAAAATAATTTCTAAAGAGACAAATTTGAATTCAAATGTTTTGGAAATGGATTAGGTTTAAAGTGAAAAGCTTTAGAATAGAATTTCAAAGATGAAATATATTTTGAATAACTTGATTGAGTTTTGGAATTAAAATATTTTGATTTAAATTCAATATTTGAAATTGTATTCTATGATCTGGAAACTAGGGACTAAAGATGTTATACCAGTTTATGTGGGTTAAACTATTTTAAAAGTATTGATTTGGGAATTTGAATTTAAATTCAAAGGTTTTAACCCGTGTAAATAAAATTGGATCTTTTTGAAAAAAACTATTTGTTTTCAAATAATAAAAGCTTTCATATAAGAAGTGAACTTCCAAATTGTGTAAAAAGGGATTTCAAGTTAAAAATGAAAATGATTTTCCAAGTTATGGAAATGGTTTGAAAGCTATAAGTTAAATCTTTAATTTAAAGGTTTTAAACGAGCTAATCCAATTGAAATGAAAATTGTTTTGAAATCCGTAAATGGATCTTTGTGAAAATGGGTGAACTTAGTGAAATAAATCTTTTTGTTTAAGAGATTTGAAATGGTAATTTGTTTAAACCATTTGAAAGGAAGCTTTGAATTATTAAGTTTTGACTTAATTGAAATCCCATATCTATATGTTTTAAATATTGCGCTCACTATTCGGTTTAGCCGGGAGAGGACCTTTGTGTCGTATAACCCATTCCGAATATGTGATTCGACGTTCTGGATAGCATTTGAAGACAGGTGGTGAAGACCGGGTATTTGCGAGAACGATAGGATGACCCATCGATTGTCTCTGCACTGAGTTGCTCGGTATAGAGATTCCCTAAGTGGTGGGAAGTCCTATCGGGATTGTGAATACCCGGATTGCAAGGACTTCTTCGGAAGTGCCTTCGGTTCTGTTCGAACCCAGAACAAACTTGTATGGTTGTATGTCTGACACTACACTTTGAGATATAAAGCAGATTTCTTTCAAATACATTTCTGTTGGGTGACGGAGAATTTATTCTCTTAGCTTAACACCCTTCTCTGAGACGTACGAGCTCAGAGGTTATGTAGTTGAAGGTTATCGGTGATATACTCCCAATTTGGTAGTGTGACATGCTGAATGCTGCTGTGTGTTGATGATCATTTGTTGATCATTTGTGATCAGAGCATGGCTTCTGTATGAAGCGTAGCTTTGTGGACGAGACTGCATCAGGACCTCACTCCCCGGAAATGGTCAAAATAGGAAAGATGCGGCAAGGTTATGAGGTTCGCTCCCTTTAGGGTGTGTCATTTCCTTTTGGAAAAGGGTGGTATCATGGTATGGAGCCCAGATACTTACTCATGTGGACACCATACATTTATTACCGTGTGATGTAGTTGGATTAGAGGTACCTCGGATAAAGGTCCCAAAGGACCGGGGGATGGCACGCTCGAGTAGTAGTTACCTAGTTACAGAGGTAACCCGGCCTTGTGTTGGCAGAGATCTGATTAGGTTCTCGGGACGTCCCGCCAGAGGCGTGCCCATGGACAGTAGGAAGTTCCTTAGCCTGACCATTTGTTGGAAATCCAATCTTCCAATACGTACTTGTACGGTTTTAGTTGTATTACCTGCCATCTACTTATGGTGGCGCCCCACTGTTTGGATGGTAGCTATAGTAGGCATAGTTCGAAATGTCTATGCCGGCTAAGATTTATATTGTACTTTCGAAATGTTTTCTGTACTTTGTACTTATAGTAATAATATCAAAGAAATTCTCTCGTATCAAGCATGTTTGACTATCATAATAAGAAATCTCCTTCAATTCTGCGTTTGCATTGTGTGTGTGGCGGGAGGTCTTATGATAGTTTCATTTTCGAAAAGCATTGCGAATTGACTTTAAAATCCTTTTACTGTTTGTTTTCAAAGATAAACTGTTTTTGTTACTCACACCAGTCCCATGACTGACTCGGAGTTTATTGTTCCTTTCCTAAACTCTAGGTGCTCACTATTTTCCACACGAGCAGTCTAGAGTTAGTTTTTTTTTCCAGATAGTTAGGTTTGGTAGATTATCTAGAGCTAGTTCAGTCTTTGGATATGGACGACACTTGCTTGTCTTAGTGTATCGTGATGTTGGTTCGAGCTGTTGCTGGAGTTCTTCCTTGAAGACTATCTTTGAGTTATTTATTCCGCTGCTATTTTATTGTATCATATCTCTGATGTATATCGATAACTATTGTATCATCTGTTGTATCAGGATGTTGTATCAGATGTTGTATATTGATATTCATTATTTTTTCCGCTGTGTTGTTATACTTAATTGTGTTATAAGCTCCGGCGACTCGGATTTGAACGGTCGAATCTGCGACATTCGAGTACGATGTAAAGTATAGATGTCAATTTTCGAATGCGAAAAATCCGTATTGTTACAAAATCCTTTAAAAAGGAGAGGCAACTCATAAGACCACGCCTACAGATAAACACGGGCGGGCTTTTACCTTATGATAACTAAAGCACATTTATATCAAAACATTTGATATTATTTCTAATAACATTCTTTGAAAACATTTGCAAATAAACTTATCAATCTTAGCCGAAATTATTATCAATATTAAATTCTGGAATGCGAGGCTCTATAAACAAAAATGTAGGTTCTTATTGGAGAATCGATTTCCATACAAATGACCATGTAAAGGATCTACCTTCCGAATGGGTACACCTCTAGATGGATGTCTCGAGGCACAGAACGTCTGCCCTCTACCAACACAATGCCGGCCAACCTCTATAACTAGATAATACCGAAAATGTCATCCCCGGGTCATTACCGACCTTTAACCTAGCGCTTGTTTGCATGCACCACATCAATTTACATGCCGAACGTCATAGCGGGATGAAATATATCAAGATGGGGATGATCATACTCTACTTGGGAATGACCCACTTAGCCTTACCGCATCTACTCCTGTTTCGGTCATTTCCGGTTTGATGAGGCTTGAGGCAAAGATTACCTTTTCACATAGCATATATCATATCTTTGAATGCCGCATTTCCATTTCCGTTAACTACTAATTGCCTTCCACAAAAATACAACCCTTGAGCTCGTATGTTTCAAGAAGGATGTTAAGCTAAGAGAAGTTGCCTTCTCTGCCACCACTGATGTACGTTTGTAAAAATCAATGTACGTAATCTTTATAAATGCAATGTGGGACAAACGTCCATACAAGTTGTCAAGGAACATGACAAACCGAAGGCACTCTCCTACTACCGCTAGTAGTGAGCAGTCCTTGTAATCCAAAAAATCTCCACCACGAGGAGACCACAACTATAAATAACTCTATAATGGACGCTACCCAGAGCATGTTCAACAAGTAGTCTTCACGCTATGAAGATCCACGATCTTCAATAATCATCATCTTCAACATATTTTCATGTTCGAACGTATACATGGTTCGAAGTGGTTTTCAGATCTGAATCATCCAAATCCGACCCTTATTCCTTCGAAATACAATCATCGATAAAAAGTGAATATGAATATACATGATTTATTAAGTCTCTTTTCACTTTAATTCTTTTCAGATGATTTCGAAATCTCTTATTTTTACTTAGGATAATTCTAAGTAATTCATTCTTTTGCTTTGGATAATATTTCAAATTTCCTCACTTAACTTTCGATCCAGATTTCTTAACTTTTAGGCAGGCCAAAAACAATGTTATTTAAGACATCGTTTACGATAAACCCTAACATCAATCTTAGCAAACATTTTTGAGTAAATAGAATCATATAAATCATTCATTTTGGAGATTGCTTAAATTTTGGATAATACTAATCTTCTTTTATTTTGGAAAACTTAATAGAATTTTTTTATTTAAGAGCATCCGGGCTTTCCTCTCGATCTATTCCACCCCTCGCCTAAGAAATGAAAACGTAGGCCAGGTAAGTTTAGGGCACTGGTTGCTCCATCCCTAACCTTAGTTAGCCACCTTGTTTTATCTTCCTAGATCTCACAGGCGGGACAAATGTACTAGTCGTTTCCGCATACTCAGTTATCAACTTTATTTTAGAATTGATTATAATGATTCCAAATTATGTTTTAAATGCTTATTATTCCTTTTGAAAACATTCACAATTTATTCTAGGAAAAATCATTACGTTTAAACTCACATTTAAAAAATTATATAATTCATAGCATAAATGTGCCGCGGAAAGTGCTATATAAGCTTATTTGATTTAAACGACTTTTGAATATTTGAAAATTCATATTTTCCAATCAAAATATCTTTTAAACTATTTACTTGGATTTATTGAATTTATTCCATATTTTTCCATAATAAAAAATATTCATTTAAACAGATTTCCTATTATGGTCATTTGATTGCACTAGCGTGATTTTTCTAGAAAAATGATTTGGACTTAATTCAAATCTACTCAACGAATGTAACGTACGCGGATTTTTGTTGCCGAAAAACCGAATAGTTATGGGTTTTAAAAAGAAGAAAGAAAGAAAAGGAAAAGAGAGAAAAGAAAATTTAGATAGGGAAAAGAAGATAGAAAATTTTTAAAATAGAAAGAAAAGAGAATAGAGAAAAAAGGAAAACAGAAGAAAATAGGACGGACAGAACACAACAGAATCACATCAGAATCTCACAATTCGCAGCGGAACAACATATAATAATAAATGAATAATCTTTAAACAAAGAACTATCAGTTATTACATTTTATACATTACATTTCATTACATCATATCATCAGAATGTACAACAACAACAAACAGTGCAGCGGAAAAAGAAATACTATATAAACTAGTAATACGCCATGCCATCCAGCTTGCCTCCAGCAACTCCAGAATATCCAGAATATCCTGATAAACCTAACTCTTGACTGCCCGTGTGAAAATTGGTGGGCACCCAGAGTTTAGGAAGGAAAACAATAAACTCCAAGTCAGTCATGTGACTGGTGTGAGAACTCAAAACAGTTTATTTATCTTTGAAATGAAAATAGAGGAATATTTTTAAATTCAATTCGCAATGCTTTTAAAAATGAGACTACCATAAGGCCTCCCGCACACACACACAATGCAAACGCAGAATCGGAGGAGATTTCTCCTTATGATAGTCAAAGATGCTTCATACGCATTTAAAATAACATTTGATATTATTACTAGTGCATAGTGTAGGAAAAATTGATTTCGAAAGTAGAATATAAATCTTAGCCAACATAGACATTTCGAACTATGTCTACTATAGCTACCATCCAAACAGTGGTGACCACCATAAGTGAATGATAGGTTCTACAACTAAAACCGTACAAGTTTCGTATTGGGAATTGGATTTCCAACAAATGGTCAGGCCAAGGAACTTCCCATTGCCACATGAGAATGCCTCTGGAAAGACATCCCCGAGAACCAAACCGGAACTCTGCCAACACAAGGCCGGCTTACCCCTAACTGGGTAACTACTGACACGAGCACGCCATTCCCCGATCGTAAACGACCTTTCTCACGGGATCCCGAAAACCAACAACCACAAAGTAATAAATTCGTAGTAACCACATAGGTTAAATATCTGGGCTCCATACCATGATACAACCTCTATCCAGAAGGAAATGTACATACCCTAAAGGGTGCTACCCCTCATAACCTTGCCGCATCTTTCCTGTTTTGACCATTTCCGGGGTGTGAGGTTCGACGAAGTCACGTCCACAAAAACATACTTTATACAAAAGCCATGCTTTGGGTCAACAAATGATCAACACAAAATTCATAATTTTATAACTTTAAAAATTATAACGTTTATTTATTTAAAATGGATCAATTCCAAAATATAGTATATTATCAAAAATCACTTTAAAAATCATTTTAAAATTCCAAAACTTGGTCCAATGATGCTACACACCAAATAGTCAATCACGACAACAACGATATCATATATCAATATGATAATCCATCAAATATCAAAATATCTGAAATCTAATAAATACTGTTGAGGAATCCAGTTGGATCCCTCCAACCTGTTTTCCTGCATCCAAAAACATTAGCACAATACCAATTTCGCTCCAGTACGAAATTATCGCGGTATATGTTCTTATTAAATATTATCCGCTTAATAACGGCGCAATAGGGTCTCATCCGCTAAACAAATAAATGCGGGAAATAAATAACTCCAATATATACATATGCCAATATATATATATTGCTATTATATATAATACCAATTTCACTGTTTATGAAATATTCGCGGTATATGTTTTTATTAAATAACATCCGCTTACTAACGGCGTATAATGTCTATTTTAACAATCAATAGATATCAATCAACATTCAAACATACATTCAAATATTTTAAATCTAACTATTTAAAATAAAATCGAAACTGATTCGATTGAGTGAGAAGTTCTCACCTTGATTTTATTTCCGTTTTAGCGATTTATTTCGAATAAAATTAAACGGACGTTTAATTTTACCCAAAATTCTCACTAACTCCAAACGACTCCAAACCAACTCCATCGCGTAGTGCTCGTCCATACGATTCCAACGCAACTGGTTTCGCGCGTTTTCGACCTCGTATGAAAAAGTTATGAATTACTGAAGTTTAAACACGATTTAACTTAATAATTACAACATAATTTAAATTAATTCCTACATACACACATCCTCACCCTTGGATCTCTCCCCCCCTCATCAGGCCCGTCCACATTCTCTCCCTCTCCTTCACGCATTATCTACAGGTTGTACACGAACAAAAGAACCCATATAGTTGAAAACTAGGGTTGAATCTTGCAACTCCAACACTCGATTAAAACATGATCAGAGACTTGCATTTTGAAGCTCTCCACCATAGCCATGCTCGGCCTCAATCCCCCTAAGCTCGGCCTCCTAGGTAGCACGCATCACGAGGGTGAACTGCAGATGGACGCGGCCCTGTAGCTTCCTCCACACGACTCCGTTTCCGATCATAACCGTTGAATCTCTAGTTCGTGTTGTGCTCTACAAGTTTCTAGTTGAAACTTTCTTGAATCGATGCATGGATCAAGAGATAAATGAGGAGAATCGAAACTAATTTCTGGCCGTGTATTAGGTGGAGGCGGCTGCAGTTCAAAACTAGGGTTTTTTTTTTTTTTTTTTATCAAATTATGAAGATGTTAGGGCTATTTATAAGAGAACGAGCGACACTATTCATCCCGGAAATTCCGAACTCCGATTTACGCGCCGTAACCAGCGTTTCTAAGGTTTACCCCGCGTTCCGGACACAATGGAATAGGTTTCGGAAGCTAATTCGGACATCTGTGCGAGTTATGGCTGTAAACGCTCAATTTGAATTAAACCGATTTAAGTCGATTTCTAGGCGTTTTAATTTGTACCGGACAAACGGTAAATCCAAATGACTTGAAATTTGAAACCTTACAATAATATCACATTACAGATCCGATGAAACTGGTTTCGTCGAAATCCGAGACTTTTTGAAAAATGGCTATTTTCACTCGCCAAATTTAAATTAAAAACGATTCGATGCGTTTTGAGCTGCCACGATCAAACGATAGCTCCGATTGACACGAAAATTGAAATCCGGTAATAACTAACTATTACGGATCTAATGGAACTGGTTTCGTTCAATTCTGAGACTGTTCAAAAATTGACTATTTTCACTAGTCGATTTAAATATTAAAATATTCAATTTTCACAAATTAACTTTTAATTCGATTTTAAAAGCTCTAAAATATCATTCTAACTTCCATATGATAAAATAAAATTTTACAAATCATTTTCAATCATATTTAACTCAATTTTCAATTATTTCCATAATTTAACGTATTAAATTATCGATTTAAAAATCCAATAATTCAAATAAAAATTTATTTGACTTATAAATTCACTTTTTTATATTTAAAATTAATTAAATATTCAAATTTTAATTTTTAAAAATTCTGGGTCGTTACAATCTTCCCCACTTAAAAGAATTTCGTCCTCGAAATTATTAAGTAAGAAAAGTTATAGAATTTATTTACTTTCCCAAAATTCATAATTAAACTTCTTACAATACTTTACTAAGTTTTCAAATCATACTTAGTTATCTTTTCAAAAACAACTACTATTGTTTAACTTTCAATTCCAAAATCAAAGTTAAAGTTTTCAAAATTTTTCAATTTTCTCAAATTTTTCTAACGCCTTAAATTTTCGGAAAAATTCGCCATAGTCTCCTTTGCGCGGCTCGATCCGAAAAAAAAAATGATAGTATATATATCACAAATATACATCTCATCAAGTAATGAGGCATCCCGCAGGGAAAAAAGTGTAAAAGTACGGTATTTAATCCGAGATATGTACCTTATATTTTTATTAGCGAGCATATACGGCTAATATAACGCGAAAGCGAGCTCCAAATGCGAAGCAAACGCGATCCGCACCTACTAATCACTCAACAAACAACATGAGAATCATGCATGTAGATAATAATATCGATATACATCATATAGCAACATAATAACTATATATGTCACATAGCAAATGCAACTAAACAACAAATGCAAACATCAACCAACTATCATTCAACTAACATCCATAACCAATATCAATATTCATTTATATTCTCATTAATATTCAATGAAATGGTTTTAATTTAATCACATATGATTCATATACGTTGGATTTACTAACATTTATTCTCAATTAGTTTATATTCACTAATTCATATTCAAGTTGGTTCACTTCCAATTCAAATTCAATTCTATTCAAATTTATTTACTTATAATTTGAATTCAATTACATAGTTTTCAATTTCGCTAATTTAATTTCATTAACACAATTGCATTAACACTTAATGAATTTTACACAATCAACTAACAATCATATTACAATCAATGTATATTAATTACAACCAAATTCTTTTGCTTATCAATTGGTTGAATTAATTGATTTTCATTCAATTATTCAACTTTCTAATATCATTAGATTTTAATGAATTAACACTTACATTCATTATTTCATATCAACTAAATTCACATTTAATTGATTAATATTCAATCCATTAATTCAATTCAATTATATAACTCAAGTTATATTTCATTTCTAAAGTAAATTTCCATTTAACTTCAAATTCATTCTTATTTACAACACATATTCATAAATATATTCATATAGTTTCACTTCTTACATATATAAGTTTATTCACAATTGTAAATCACTTTAATTATAATTTAATTCTTATAATTCATTTTCTTATACAATTATTCTTTAATTTAGATTATTCAAACAACTAAACAATCAACTTATATACTTTAATAATTCTGAAAAATTATTTCTTTATATACAAAATATAATCAAGGTAAAATTATTTCATTTACCCAATTTAAAACAATATCGTGTCGAATTGTTCTATAAAAGTGTTTAGAAACTCCTTCGGCATAGTCTTGCGGACCACGCTGACGAAAGTTCATATGCCACTCAATAAACCAATCATCACAATATAAAACAATTTCATATTTACTAACAAATACGCTCTCATAGCTAT
Organism: Allium cepa; assembly: GCA_030765085.1. Taxonomy (NCBI): domain Eukaryota; kingdom Viridiplantae; phylum Streptophyta; class Magnoliopsida; order Asparagales; family Amaryllidaceae; genus Allium; species Allium cepa. The sequence goes on along the minus strand of CM060943.1, from coordinate 597,119,416 downwards.
TATTACACTCAAACTCAATCTAGAGTACTGCTGACTCTATCTCTAATGAGTAATACCCAACAGAACCATGGTTATCGCTTAACCATAAGCTCTGATACCAAATGTAACGTACGCGGATTTTCGTTGCCGAAAAACCGAATAGTTATGGGTTTTAAAAAGAAGAAAGAAAGAAAAGGAAAAGAGAGAAAAGAAAATTTAGATAGGGAAAAGAAGATAGAAAATTTTTAAAATAGAAAGAAAAGAGAATAGAGAAAAAAGGAAAACAGAAGAAAATAGGACGGACAGAACACAACAGAATCACATCAGAATCTCACAATTCGCAGCGGAACAACATATAATAATAAATGAATAATCTTTAAACAAAGAACTATCAGTTATTACATTTTATACATTACATTTCATTACATCATATCATCAGAGTGTACAACAACAACAAAAAGTGCAGCGGAAAAAGAAATAATATATAAACTAGTAATACGCCATGCCATCCAGCTTGCCTCCAGCAACTCCAGAATATCCAGAATATCCTGATAAACCTAACTCTTGACTGCCCGTGTGAAAATTGGTGGGCACCCAGAGTTTAGGAAGGAAAACAATAAACTCCAAGTCAGTCATGTGACTGGTGTGAGAACTCAAAACAGTTTATTTATCTTTGAAATGAAAATAGAGGAATATTTTTAAATTCAATTCGCAATGCTTTTAAAAATGAGACTACCATAAGGCCTCCCGCACACACACACAATGCAAACGCAGAATCGGAGGAGATTTCTCCTTATGATAGTCAAAGATGCTTCATACGCATTTAAAATAACATTTGATATTATTACTAGTGCATAGTGTAGGAAAAATTGATTTCGAAAGTAGAATATAAATCTTAGCCAACATAGACATTTCGAACTATGTCTACTATAGCTACCATCCAAACAGTGGTGACCACCATAAGTGAATGATAGGTTCTACAACTAAAACCGTACAAGTTTCGTATTGGGAATTGGATTTCCAACAAATGGTCAGGCCAAGGAACTTCCCATTGCCACATGAGAATGCCTCTGGAAAGACATCCCCGAGAACCAAACCGGAACTCTGCCAACACAAGGCCGGCTTACCCCTAACTGGGTAACTACTGACACGAGCACGCCATTCCCCGATCGTAAACGACCTTTCTCACGGGATCCCGAAAACCAACAACCACAAAGTAATAAATTCGTAGTAACCACATAGGTTAAATATCTGGGCTCCATACCATGATACAACCTCTATCCAGAAGGAAATGTACATACCCTAAAGGGTGCTACCCCTCATAACCTTGCCGCATCTTTCCTGTTTTGACCATTTCCGGGGTGTGAGGTTCGACGAAGTCACGTCCACAAAAACATACTTTATACAAAAGCCATGCTTTGGGTCAACAAATGATCAACACAATGATCACTAAGATAGACGATCAAATAAACGATCCTATCACAATAATCAACACAATGATCATTTCAGCATCACTCAGCATATCACATTACCAAATTGGGAATATATCGCTGATAACTTCAACTATATAACCTCTGAGCTCGTACGTCTCAGAGAAGGGTGTTAAGCTAAAAGAATAAATTCTCCGCCACCAACAGAAATATATTTGAAAGAAATCTGCTTTATATCTCAACTTGTAATGTCAGACACACAATCCATACAAGTCTGTTCTGGGTTCGAACAGAACCGAAGGCACTTACAAAGAAGTCCTTGCAATCCGGATATTCACAATCCTGATCGGATTCACCATCACATATGGAGAACTCTATACCGTAGCTACTCGGTGCAGAGTAAATCGACAGGTCATCCTATCGCTCTCGCAAATACCGGGTCTTCAACACCGATCTTCAATGCAATTCACATCGACGTATCACATATTCGGAATGGGTTATACGACCCCATGGTCCTTTCCCGGTTAACCCGAATAGTGAGCGCTTATTCAAAAAAATAAGTGTAGCATTCACATTCAACAAATCACATCAATTACCCATTCAAAGGGAATATTGATAGTCGGTTATTGAACTATCACTAGATATGCACACATCACCAGTTTCCAAATAATTTTCCAAATTATTTATTTTCCAAAATATCTTCACTAGATATTAAATTTCAATATTTCAAAATAAATCAAAATTTATTTTTCTAAACCAATCCCACTTTCTTTTATAAATTCCTTAGTGAATTTATATTTCAAAATATCCATGCATATGATTTCAATAATTCATTTCAATTTATCTTCAAAAAGAGAAATTCTCTAAACGTTTCATTTCACATTGGAAAAACATTTCCATACTTATACATTCATAAGTAATTCACAAATTTTATTTATTTTCAACACTTGGAAAATATTCAATATACTTCAATCGAAATTAAGTATATATTTCATTCTTTAAGGAAATCATTCTCTTAAACATATTTATTTGGGCCAAAACGAATGTTGCGTAAAACATCGTTACGACAACCCAAAATCACTAGTATAGGGATTCGAATTTAAAATAGATATATAAATCCCAATACTATACAAAACATTTCCTTTCGGAAATCATTTACTATAACAACAGTGTTATAGTCCATTATCTCCTTCTATTTCTCGAAAACGTCTATTTCAACAATAAATGTTGAAATCTATGGTTTCGAATCTCAACACATTTTAAAACATCGTTAGATCGTTTTAATTCAATTTAAACATCTCATTCAAAACATTTCCTTTAACATATTATTCACAATTCAAAAACGTGAATATATTTCATTAACAATTTCATCCTTTTATTCATTTTAATTCAAAGGATTATTCACTATTCAAAAATGTGAATATAACTCCATTAAATAAGTTATGACAATTAACTTATCAAAATAAGTCGTTTGGAAATTTATAAAACAACGTTTATAAATTCCATTTCTATTTATTTTATAAAAACTTCCTTTTTATAAATTCTTTTATTAACCTATTCCAGTTTATAACTCAATTATAAACAAAAAGTTCATATCATAAGTTAAATACTTATAAAACGATTATTTTACAAAATCGTTCCTTTAAAGACTTTCCAAACCATAAATCTTATAACTTATAAGATTCATTTATTTAACCAAATCTATTCTTTCAATAACTTCACAAATTTATAAATCTTACTATTTATAAATTTTATTTATAACTTCACAGTTTATAATTTTATAAATTTCATTCTTTAATGAAGTTCATTTTCACTTCATTCAAACACTTATAAAAACTCGTTTTATAATTTCCATATCTCAATTTATAAATATCCATTTATAAATCTCTTATATAAATCAATTCATATTAATATTTTAAAACGTCTTTAATCTCCTTTAGAATTTCACCATTTTGATTCATAAAATAATTAAATTTCATGAATTCTATATTTAAACTTTTCACAATAAATTCTAAAATATCTCGATTAAATTATTTTATAAACTCAATAGCATCATATTCTCAAAAATCAGTTTTTAACTATATTTCTCAAAAATCATAATTTTATAACTTTAAAAATTATAACGTTTATTTATTTAAAATGGATCAATTCCAAAATATAGTATATTATCAAAAATCACTTTAAAAATCATTTTAAAATTCCAAAACTTGGTCCAATGATGCTACACACCAAATAGTCAATCACGACAACAACGATATCATATATCAATATGATAATCCATCAAATATCAAAATATCTGAAATCTAATAAATACTGTTGAGGAATCCAGTTGGATCCCTCCAACCTGTTTTCCTGCATCCAAAAACATTAGCACAATACCAATTTCGCTCCAGTACGAAATTATCGCGGTATATGTTCTTATTAAATATTATCCGCTTAATAACGGCGCAATAGGGTCTCATCCGCTAAACAAATAAATGCGGGAAATAAATAACTTCAATATATACATATGCCAATATATATATATTGCTATTATATATAATACCAATTTCACTGTTTATGAAATATTCGCGGTATATGTTTTTATTAAATAACATCCGCTTACTAACGACGTATAATGTCTATTTTAACAATCAATAGATATCAATCAACATTCAAACATACATTCAAATATTTTAAATCTAACTATTTAAAATAAAATCGAAACTGATTCGATTGAGTGAGAAGTTCTCACCTTGATTTTATTTCCGTTTTAGCGATTTATTTCGAATAAAATTAAACGGACGTTTAATTTTACCCAAAATTCTCACTAACTCCAAACGACTCCAAACCAACTCCATCGCGTAGTGCTTGTCCATACGATTCCAACGCAACTGGTTTCGCGCGTTTTCAACCTCGTATGAAAAAGTTATGAATTACTGAAGTTTAAACACGATTTAACTTAATAATTACAACATAATTTAAATTAATTCCTACATACACACATCCTCACCCTTGGATCTCTCCCCCCTCATCAGGCCCGTCCACATTCTCTCCCTCTCCTTCACGCATTATCTACAGGTTGTACACGAACAAAAGAACCCATATAGTTGAAAACTAGGGTTGAATCTTGCAACTCCAACACTCGATTAAAACATGATCAGAGACTTGCATTTTGAAGCTCTCCACCATAGCCATGCTCGGCCTCAATCCCCCTAAGCTCGGCCTCCTAGGTAGCACGCATCACGAGGGTGAACTGCAGATGGACGCGGCCCTGTAGCTTCCTCCACACGACTCCGTTTCCGATCATAACCGTTGAATCTCTAGTTCGTGTTGTGCTCTACAAGTTTCTAGTTGAAACTTTCTTGAATCGATGCATGGATCAAGAGATAAATGAGGAGAATCGAAACTAATTTCTGGCCGTGTATTAGGTGGAGGCGGCTGCAGTTCAAAACTAGGGTTTTTTTTTTTTATATCAAATTATGAAGATGTTAGGGCTATTTATAAGAGAACGAGCGACACTATTCATCCCGGAAATTCCGAACTCCGATTTACGCGCCGTAACCAGCGTTTCTAAGGTTTACCCCGCGTTCCGGACACAATGGAACAGGTTTCGGAAGCTAATTCGGACATCTGTGCGAGTTATGGCTGTAAACGCTCAATTTGAATTAAACCGATTTAAGTCGATTTCTAGGCGTTTTAATTTGTACCGGACAAACGGTAAATCCAAATGACTTGAAATTTTAAACCTTACAATAATATCACATTACGGATCCGATGAAACTGGTTTCGTCGAAATCCGAGACTTTTTGAAAAATGGCTATTTTCACTCGCCAAATTTAAATTAAAAACGATTCGATGCGTTTTGAGCTGCCACGATCAAACGATAGCTCCGATTGACACGAAAATTGAAATCCGGTAATAACTAACTATTACGGATCTAATGGAACTGGTTTCGTTCAATTCTGAGACTGTTCAAAAATTGACTATTTTCACTAGTCGATTTAAATATTAAAATATTCAATTTTCACAAATTAACTTTTAATTCGATTTTAAAAGTTCTAAAATATCATTCTAACTTCCATATGATAAAATAAAATTTTACAAATCATTTTCAATCATATTTAACTCAATTTTCAATTATTTCCATAATTTAACGTATTAAATTATCGATTTAAAAATCCAATAATTCAAATAAAAATTTATTTGACTTATAAATTCACTTTTTTATATTTAAAATTAATTAAATATTCAAATTTTAATTTCTAAAAATTATGGGTCGTTACAACGAAACTTTGATTTTCTTTCTTTATTTAAAAGATATGGATATAATAGTTTGGAATTTTCTTATCTCGAAGAATTCCGAGCTATATTTCACTTTATACACTCATTTGAACTTTTCGGCATGAAATCGCGAACTACCATTGCACGATGTACCTAATTTTAACTTATTTTTCAACACTTGAAATATTTTTTTCAAATTGAATGTTAACACTTATAAAATCATTACAAATCATTTAAATCAATATTTCCACTTTTTAAAGTATTTAAAATGAATTTCACCATTTCCATATTATAATATTATTATATTCCTATTATTTTAATATTAAATTTTAAATTTCAATTTCAATTGAATTTCAATTCAAACTTCCAATTAAACTCATTTAAAACTTAGAATTCAAATCTAATTTCAATTTAAACTTAAATTCAACCTTAATCTCAACTTCAATTTTTCAAAATTAATTTCAATTTCAATTCCACTATTCATCTCAATTTCAGTTCCAATTTAACTATCCTTTTCACATCCGTTTTACTTCAAATTTCAAATTCTCTTTTATTTTACTTTAATTTCACTTCTAATTGAAAAGAGACCTATTTTTTCAAAATATCTCATATCACTAAAATATGGTCTTATTAATAAAAGGATTACTTAATTAATAATGATAGAAAATTTAATGTCCATATTAACATCACAACCATACAAACAATCATATGACATTAACATTTTCAATATGGGTATAGTATGATAAATGTCGTAACATTACTATGGATTATCCAACATATTCAAACAATCAATCAAACATCCATATCATTAAATGGTGATTATCTAACATAACAATTAAACTTGATAATCAATATAATACAAAAAGCGACAAGAATTTCTCACTTTTAACCAAAATGTTTTACTTCCTACCAACATTCATTTAATTCAATGCTTCACTAAACCACCATTAAACATTCTTCCACCTTTTCCAAGTGCTCGGCCATCGCTTCTGCCTTTGCTTTGATCTCGACCATACCTCCCCAGCTCCATATTTCTCATGGCCAAGCGCCATTTTTTAAGAGGAGAAGAAGAAGAATTGAATTAAGAAGAGGTTAGAGAGTAACAAGTGGATTGTGCTTAAGCACTCCACTATTGTTAACCCTCCTACCTCTCTTAAAGAGAGAAGCCATTAAAATAGCTTAAAGGAAGAAGAAGAGAATGATTTGCGTGAAAATAGAAGAGATGTGCATGACTATTTATAGGAAAAAGTTTGGAATAAAATATTATTACGTAAAATGACCAAAATTCCCTTTACTTACTTTTTATACTTTTTTCAACACTTAACGTCACATTTCAAATCATGCTTTATGTTACTTTCACTTAAGGAATAAGAAAATTAAAGTAATAACTATGTTTGGCTTGATTTGACATGTTTTGTCCTTTAGTGTTTCTTATAACACAACAATAAAATCTGAATTCGAGGTCGTCGATTCGGCATTGGATATTGGATAATAAAACGCAGGGCGCCCTTTTATTTATTTTTATTACTTTTGCTAATTGTTTCTAAACTTGTTTAGTAAGAGTAAACTTGATTAGTGAATTAGATAATACTTATATTGTTTGAATATATGTTCATGTATAAGAAAATAAAGGTGCAACAACGTTGTGATAAATTTTAATCGATAAAACGTTGATTTTCGATAAAATGTTTTACGGTCGCATTTTGGCGTTTTAGCTAAACTATTCATTTATGTAAACCAAATTTAAAATGAACTTTTTTAATTCTTTAAATAAATTAAAACATATCTCTTTATATTTTAAAATCATTTTTAATTAATATCAAAATCTCTAATTTTACAGTGTATGTAATACTGACAATATGCGACAAATTTTGGTTATTTTTGTAAAATAGTTATTAACATACTTTTAAATCTTTTAATATAATTTTATTATCTTTATTAGATGTTTTAAATAAGATTTAAGTTATCAAATAAATATTTAAAATGATTTATTTAAGCCTTTATTTATTTTTAACAAAACTTAACTTTTGTTGATTTGTTCTAAAATCCAAATTTATACTTTTTAATTTATTAACTATAAGAATAGATAATTATTTATTATATATAACATATTTATTTAAATTTTAAATTCCTTTTAAATTTAAAAAATAAACAAAATCTCTCATTTTCGAAGTAGCGAAATTACGGGTCGTTGCATTCTCCCCTACTTAAAAGCATTTCGTCCTCGAAATGAAAGTTAGATAAAGGAATCTATCTCATATTCATATCCTAAAATAATTTGACTTATATATACTGATGATAGAAAAGAAGAAGGTCGATATCAACACTAAAATAAATGATGCTAAACATAAATACAGAGATTATCTACACTAACTTGAGTACTTATCATATACTTAAGGTTATATATACATACATCAAGTCAGACTTCTATCGTACCCATCCTAGTGTGTATTGCATACTTAAGATAATACATCCAACTGCCAAACAAGACCATACATCCAAAAACAACTAAACTGATACTATACCAACATAAATGAACACATCCACATAACTTAACCCTTGACCTGAGCATGTACTATACTTGAGGTGTGTGTATATATATACATATATACATATACATATACATACACATACACATACACATACACATACACATACACATACACATATACATATACATATACATACACATACACACACACACATCAAAACATCAGTCCAACCCTTTTCTCTTAGTGTCTATTATTTAAGACAACTATCCAAATATTATCTAGATAGCCCCAAAACATCATACTTTATGTGATATTTGATTTGATCTATTATTCGAATCCCTAATTTTACTTCCGAACTAGTATCGATCCCCCGATTTTCTAGTGCGGGCTTTGGTCAGTCTTCTTGATTATAAACCATTGCTTTCCTTGCATAGCTCTCAACTATGATAGAAAACTTGAGTACATAATCATAAGCTATAATCAATGATCGCCGTCAAGAATCAAGTGATAAATCCTTTCTCGGACTGGTGTAAACGCCTCAAAGTTCTGTACTCAAATCTTAGATCAAAATTTATGTGCCGAAATAATCTACGTTTAATTTATGTACTTATTCACATTTTTTTTACCTAATAATTTTTTTCGAAATTTCTATTAATCCAAGTTTATTTCATAACCATTTACTTTCTTCTAAATCCATTATTATTTAAGCATACAAATATGACTCAAACTTGTATAATATACCTTTGCTTCCTAAGAGTATATATACATATCCCCAAACTTCAAACCTGTATTACTTCAATTAGAGTGGTTAACCAATGTGGAAATCTACTATTATTCCAAATTCATAAGTTATAAGACTTAATCCTTAGTTTTATTTATCTAAGGTCTTAATTTAGCTAATATTATTTATATTATCCATATATTAATAATACAACTTTACTAAGTGTAAATCTTTTTCTATTTAATCTTATAATTATCAACTTAACTTATTTACCTAACCATTTTGTAAATCAAATTTATTAACCTTAAATCCATCAAATACCTTATTGTCAAATATGAAACTTAATTCATATGGTATTTGTTACTTAAACATTTTCATCCAACAATCAACCTACTAACCATATTATTTAAAACTTTCCTTTTTTTCTTTTTTCTAACCCATCCACTTCCAATCTTACTTTATCAAGAACTACATATGTTACCTAAATGTATCACTAGTACAAAGTTTATATTAGGATGATATTTCTTGTATCTCTTATTCCTAAATTTCACTTTAATTTTTAACCTTGTCAAAGTGTCTAAATTTCAAATTATCTTATCTCTTTTATGAGTTATAGAACTTACCCTTTTATAATATATTTACAAAAAGTCTCAATTTTGGTTTATCGTTTTCCTATCTTGTTGGTAAGAATTTTTTCTAAACATGCATTTTAATTTTACTTTCTCCAATTGCAACTTTTAGCTTCAATATTGTCATTGAATATCTTATAGTCAAATTGTGAATTTTACTTCACAAGGTATTTGTACTTAGCTTTTAAGTCCACCCATTACGATAATCACTTAATCATTATTACTTCTTAATAACTAAATGTCTAGGGGTATATGATTAAAGTTCCAAATTCTATCTTTCAACCAATTGATTCTATATGAAATATCTTATAGTGAAATCGTGCAATTATAATCACAAGATATTCATATTTTAGTTTTACCAAGCCAAATTACAATCAATCCTTAATTTCTATTCAAAAATAATAACATTCCCTTTAATATTTAAAATATAAACCTAAGGTAAAATTATTTCATTTACCGATTTCTTTAAAAAAATCACTTTTATAAAATTAACAAATACGCGCTTGTATATATAATACTCTGATAACTCATTCTAGGATGTTACTAACCCTATCTCTATTGAGTTACTCATCCTAGGATATTACTAATCCCGTCTTTGATGAGACTTTACCCATAATAAAGCTAAGGTTCTTACTTAACTTTCAGCTCTGATACCAAATGTGAAGACCCATTATTTCGTACCCTTTGAATCGACAATAAACCACACATGTCCAACTCAAATTACACGAAAATACGGAACATGAAGGGTCATAAAGAAAATAAGACAGAACAGAATCTCACACGAAGGGAATAACATATAATATTGAACAAATATCTTTACAGTAGAAAACTTTTAAATACATATATTAGAGTTTAACCTAAATTCAGCTTGGACAGTTATAAACATCTATTCTTACAATTGCTGACAAACATCAATTAAAACAACTAAGTACATCGGATAATAGAATATGTCCATACGCAGATGAATATCTCCAGCTCTCCTCTGGAAACTCCAACCGTCCTCAAAAAAACCTGAAACTACTCGAGTCTGATCCGAGTATTGAAAATACTCAGATCAAGCTTGATAAACCAGCGTGAGAAAAACTCAATAATAAATGAAAGTGTCATATATCAGCCTTTGAAAAAATATCCTTTGAAAAGAAAGAGTATCTCATAAGACCACACCCACACATAAACGCAGACGGGTTTTTACCTTATGATAACTAAAACACTTTTACATCAAAACATTTAATATTATTTCTAATGACATTCATTGAAAACATTTGCAAATAAACTTATTAATCTTAGCCGAAATTATTACCAATATTAAATTCTAGCATACTAGGCTCTACAAACAAAACCGTAGGTTCTTATTTGGATTTCCACACAAATGACCAAGTGAAGGATATACCATCCAAATAGGTACATCTCTAGATGGATGTCCCAAGGCACAGAACATCTGCCCTCTACCAACACAAGACCTGCCTACCTCTATAACTAGATAGTACCAAATATGTCATCCTCCGGTCGTTACGGACCTTTAAACGAGCGCTCGTTTCCATACACGACATTAAATTACATCCCGAACGTTATAGCGGGAAGAGATATATCTAAAGGGGATGACCATACCCTACTTGGATATGACCCACTTAGCCTTGCCGCATCTAATCCTGTTATGGTCATTTCCGGTTTTATGAGGCTTGAGGCAACGATTACTTTTTCACATAGCATATATCATATCTTTGAATGCCACATTGCCATTTCAGTTAACTACTAATTGCCTTCCACAAAAATACAACCCTTAAGCTCGTACATCTCAAGAAGGGTGTTAAGCTAAGAGAAGTTGCCTTCTCTGCCACCATTGATGTACGTTTGTAAAAATCAATGTATGTAATCTTTAGATATGCAATATTAGACAAACGTCCAAATAAGTTGTCCAGGAACCGGACAAACAGAAGGCGCTCTCCCACTACCACTCTCTCACTACCACAAGTAGCGAGCAGTCCTTGCAATTCGAAAAATCTCCACCACGAGGAGACCAATGCTCTAAATAACTCTATCATGGGAACTACCCAGAGTATGTTCAACAAGCAGTCTTTACGCTATGAAGGTCCATGGTCTTGAATAATCACCATCTTCAATATGTCTTCACATTCAAAAGTATACATTCGTTCGAAGTGGTTTTCGGATAGAAATCACCCAAATCCGATCTCGGTTCCTTCGAAATCCAATTATCGATAAAAAGTGAATATGAGTATACGAGATTTATTAAGTCTCTTTTCACTTTAATTCTTTTCGGATGATTTCGAAATCTCTTTTTTTGACTTAGGATAATTTTAAGTAATTCATTCTTTTGCTTTGGATAATATTTCAAAATTTCTCACTTAACTCTCGATCCAAATTTCTTAACTTTTAGGCGGGTCAAAAACAATGTTATTTAAGACATCGTTTATCTTAGAAAACATTTTTGAGTAAATAGAATCATATAAATCATTCGTTTTGGAGATTGCTTAAATTTTGGGTAATACTAATCTTCTTTTATTTTGGAAAACTTAACAGAATCTTTTTATTTAAGAGCATCCAGGGTTTCCTTTCAATCTGTTCCACCCCTCACCTAAGAAAAAGAAAACATAGGCCAGCTAAGTTTATGACACTGGTTGCTCCATCCCTAACCTTAGTTAAACATCTTTTTTTATCTTCCTAGATCTCACAGGCGGGAAAAATGTACTAGTCGTTTCCGCATACTCAGTTATCAACTTTATTTTGGAATTGATTATAAAGATTCCAAAGTTTATTTTAAATGCTTAATTTTCCTTTTGAAAACATTCACAATTTATTCTAGGAAATATCTTTACGTTTAAACTCATATTCAAAAAGTTGTACAATTCGCAGCATAAAAGTGCTGCGGAAAGTGGTATATAAGCTTATTTGATTTAAACGACTTTTTAATATTTGAAAATTCATATTTTTCAATCAAAATCTCTTTTAAACTATTTAAATGGATTTATCGAATTTATTCCATATTTTTTCATAATTGAAAACATTCATTTAAACAGATTTCCTGTTATGGTCACTTGACTACACTAGCGCGATTTTTCTAGAAAATTAGTTTATACTTAATTCAAAATACACTCAACGAAACTGCGATTTTCTTTCTTTGTTTAGAAGATATGGATATAATTGTCCAGAATTTTCTTATCTCGAAGAATTTCGAGCTATATTTCAACCTATACACTCATTTGAACTTTTCAGCGCGAAATCGCGAACTACCGTTGCGTGACGTACTTAGTTTTAACTTATTTTTCAACACTTGAAATAATTTATTCAAATTGAATGTTAACACTTATAAAATCATTACAAATCATTTTAAATCAATATTTCCACTTTTTAAAGTTTTTAAAATGAATTTTCACTATTTCCGTATTATAATATTATTATATTCCTTTTATTTTAATATTAAATTTTAAATTCCAATTCCAATTCAATTTCAATTCTAACTTCAAACTAAAGTCATCTAAAAGTTAGAACTCAAATTTACTTTCAATTTAAACTTAAATTCAACCTTAATCTCAACTTCAATTTTTTAAAATCGATTTCAATTTAAATTCCACTATTCATCTCAATTTCAATTTCAATTTAACTATCCTTTTCATACCCGTTTCACTTCAAATTTCAAATTCTCTTTTATTTTTACTTTAGTTTCATTTATAATTGAAAAGAGACTTATTTTTCCAAAATATCTCATATCACTAAAATATGGTCTTTTAACAAATGGATTACTTAATCAATAATGATAGAAAATTTAATGTCCATATTAACATCACAACCATACAAACAATCATATGACATTAACATTTTCAATATGGGTTTAGTACGATAAATGTCATAACATTACCATGGATTATCCAACATATTCAAATAATCAATCAAACATCCATATCATTAAATGGTGATTATCTAACATAATAATTAAACTTGATAATCAATATAATTCAAAAAGCAATGAGAATTTCTTACCTTTAACCAAAATGTTTTACTTCCTACCAACATTCATTTAATTCAGTGCTTCACTAAACCACCACCTAAACATTCTTCCACCTTTTCCAAGTGCTCGGCCATTGCTTCTACCTTTGCTTTGATCTTGACTATACCTCCCCACCTCCATATTTCTCACGGCCATGTGCCATTTTTTAAGAAGAGAAGAAGAAAAAGAAGTGAATTAAGAAGAGGTTAGAGAGTAACAAGTGGATTAGTGCTTAAGCACTCCACTATTTTTAACCCTCCTACCTCTCTTAAAGAGAGAAGCCATTAAAATAGCTTAAAGGAAGAAGAAGAGAACGATTTGTGCAAAAATGGAAGAGGTATGCATGGCTATTTATAGAAAAAAGTTTGGAATAAAATATTATTATATAAAATGACCAAAATGCCTTTACTTACTTTTTAAGAATCCTTACTTTTTCAACACTTAACACCACATTTCAAGTCTTGCTTTATGTCACTTTCACTTAAGGAGTAAGAAAAGTAAAGTAATAACCATGTTTGGTTTGATTTGACATGTTTTATATTTTTGTGTTTAATTTTGCTAATTGTTTCTAAACTTGTTTAGTAAAATTAAACTTGATTAGTGAATTAAATAATACTTATATTGTTTGAATATATGTTCATGTATAATAAAATAAAGGTATAACAACGTTGTGACAACTTTTAATCGACAAAACATTGATTTTTGATAAAATGTTTTACAGTCACATTTTGACGTTTTAGCTAAACTATTCGTTTATGTAAACCAAATTTAAAATAAACTTTTTTATTTCTTTAAATAAATTAAAACATATCTCTTTATATTTTAAAATCATATTTAACTAATATCAAAATCTCTAATTTTACAGTGTATGTAAAACCGACAAAATGCGACAAATTTTGGTTATTTTTGTAAAAGGATTATTAACACTTTTAAATCTTTTAATATACTTTTATTATCTTTATTAGATGTTTTAAATAAGATTTAAATTATCAAATAAATATTTAAACTTATTTATTTAAGCCTTTATTTATTTTTAACAAAACTTAACTTTTGTTGATTTGTTCTAAAATTCAAATTTATACTTTTTAATTTATTAACTATAAGAATAGACAATTGTTTATTATATATAAAATATTTTTTTAAGTTTTAAATTCCTTTCAAATTTAAAATGCAAACAAAATATTTCATTTTCGAAGTAGCAGCATTACGGGTCGTTACAAATACACTACAATGCTGTAGTGGATCATACGAAACTAGTGCAAAAACCCGCAGGTCAATCGGGTCCAAAATGGATGAGATACTTAAATTTTATGGTCAACAACTTATTTTATAAAATTATAACAAGAACTTTAATATGTTATCTCACCTATAAATGTTTCCTCTAGCATAGCCCAAACAAAATGTAATGATCCAAAAATTTTAAAGATTTTATAACGTAATTAATTGAAATTTTTTTAGGAAATTTAAACAATAAAATTTAGCAGTGAAAATTTAATGTATGGAATGCGTCTATTTAAATGTAGCAAATACAAATTTTCATTGGTAAATATGTAATCTGTTATGTTATTTTCAATTTCAATTTAAAATCAGTTAATTTGATGAAAATAAAATGTTTTCAAAGTCTAGATATTTTTACATAATAAAAATGTAGAACATTTTCTAAGCGAGGCGTCGTATTTCTTTTCGCCAAGTTTGGACCTTTCTAGCCCCGTTTATCTTATCTTCAGCGAATTGGCAGCAGTTTGGCGGCGAATGTCGAGTTTTGATAGTTTGATCGTATCACTAATACCCGTGTACCATTCTGTTCATCTCATCATGCTGATCTCCGTATTGTATTCACCCACCCATCTTCTTGTGCCACCCTCAACATTAACCACATCAGCCCCCAACCCACATTAATTCGCCACCTGGTAGCCATCATGCATCAACCTCCCCACGTGAAGACCCATATATAAAAAAAATAATAAAATAAATAAAGTAAAGAGGAAAGGTATGGGTTGAAATATTGTTTACATTCATTTACATTCCTGTATGCTTCTATTGTTACCATTCTTTAGTATGCTTCCAGTCTCCTCTTTCATTATAAAAAAAACCTATATATATATATATATGCCGCTCTAATAGCCACCGCCTCCCTCCCTGCATGCCTAACCAACCCTAGACCAGTACAGATCCAAAACCCGACCTTCATCATACTTGCGACCATCCTTTCCCCTTGCGCCCTCCGCCATGTCACCAACTTGCCTTCCAGTCCCGATGGGCCCCTTCTCTGTTGCCTCATCCACCAAGCTACCCTCACACACAGCTCCTCCTCACTCAGCCAAGATCCACCCATACCCTCCCGAATCATTTAACCACCCATGAGGCAGGATGCAGCCAGACCCAAAGCGGACATTTGCCGCTTCCATCCCAGACCAAGCACTCACCACAAACTACCACCTTCTCACCGATCTCCACTACCATGCACTCCTTCGCACCATGTTCCGGTACCTTGAGTGCCTTCACCACCCTGAGCATCTCCATATCAGCCGAACGCGCTGTGACGATCTGGATTTTGTGACGTCTGTTATTGGGATAATTAAGTAATTTTAATTATTTGGAATATTAATTTTATTAGTCGAATAAATAAATTTTATAATATTTAAAATATCTGAAATATATATATATATATATGAATTGAAAAAAAAACTATATACAATATTGAGTTATAAATTTCTATATATGATAAAATTTATAGAAATATGTATATAAACTCCACTATTTAAACTTAAGATAAAAATATCTATAAATGTGTGTGTGTGTGTCTATATATGTGTGTGAATATATGCAAGCTTTGTGATGTTTGATAATATATATGTATATGTATATGTATATATAAGTATATACGTGTACATATATATATAGCCATAGTAAGTAATATATATGGAAATATGTGTAAATGTAAATATATATACATATATGGTGACAAATTCATGCAAGTAATGGTATTTGTACATATGTTACATAAAATAGTAAATAGGTAAATGTATATGTTAATACAAAATAATGTATATATAAATCCCTTAATATATATATAGTATATGAAAATAAATGTTTATACTTAGGGGAACATCATCATGGCAAGGTATCATTTCAAGCACCTAAACATTAAATCAAGTCATACATAATCAAATCAATTCATAATAAATCAATTCAAGACAAATGGAAAATAAATTAAAAAGAAAATAAAAATCAATAAAGTGGAAACTTGTACACAAATGCCTCAGCCTTAGCTTCTACTGTACACTTCCATTTTTCATCTATATATACGGCCACCCTGGTTTTGTTCAATGGTTCACATGTTCAATTGGTTAAAAAAAGAAAAAGAAGATTAAGGACAATAAGAAGCTTGAAGCAAAGCAATAGAAAGCAACAGTTGTTTGAAACTGGTGAGTAAAACATCATAAATTTGTACTGGCCATTTCACAAAAAATAAAAAATCTTATTCCTGAATGTTGGATGAATCCTTTGGTTTGTCAAAGATATATGGATTGGTATGCATACATGTTTTTGTACGTACGTGTTAAACCTAGTAGCATACTCAAAACCCTATACTTATTCCAGAAAAACAACTCTGTTCCATGTTCATTTGTTCAAGAACAATTAAACCATCAACTTCAAAAATCCAATACTCAACAGCTGTTTAGTTTTAACCTATAATCCCAAAATCAAAGTTGTTTGTTTTTGTGTGTAGTTTTTTTTAAATTTCAAAAATCTACCAAGCAGGGAGGAAGAAAAAAGGTAAATAAAAGTGAATGGGTTAATGAAGGTCTCAACCAAATTCTCATAAATCAACAAATGGATCATCTAGACATGTTTGTCGTGGGAAATCGGGATTTTTGAGGGTTGTTCGAGGATTTTTAGTGGCGTATGGAGGTAGTATAGAGGAGACGATCAGAATTGGGTTTTCCGCAAATTTCGGCGACATGGTTGATGTCTTGCCTCGGTGATGGTTGTGGAGGAGGTTGAGGTGATGATGCATCGGAGAAAAATGATGTGGCTTTTTGTAATAAGTCTTGGTGATCAGGCGAAGTCAAAGTAGGGTTTTTGGTTGGTTTTTGCTTGACTTCGGTTATGTGAGAATGGAGGTAACGAGAGGGGAGGAGAGGTGTGCGGTCCACGAGGATTTGGAAGAGGCAGTTGAGATGAAGCGATGTGCGGAGTCTGGTGATGGATGGTGGTCGAGGGTGGCATTTGTGTTTAAGGTGGTGGTTCTGGTGTTGAGTAGGATTTTTGTCATTTTAAACCCAAACCAACAAGATGATTTTTACATCTTAATCCTATTACTGGTATTAAAAATTAGTATTACGAATTTTTGTAATTTAAAGTCCAATGATATTTCATAATTAAAATGGAAAATTAATTATATTGTTATTTGGCTTAAAAATACGTAAATTAACAAATTAGATATTAAATAGAGTGTTTAACTTTGAATAACCAAAAATAAACCGATTGATAATTTCTTTTGTAATTAATTTTGGATAAAAATATAAAAGGATTCAGTTAATTAAAAGTTAATTGAATCCTGATGTGTGAATTGTTTTGATATTGGTTATTGTTCGTCAATTTAACAACAATCTATATCTTGGCTTAATCCTATTGGATATTTATTTAAACTATTTTTGTTCTGTTCCATCAAGTGGTCAAACGAGTTAGAATAGTTAGATTAAATGATGATTTCGTTTTATTTGAAATAAAAATCTGTAATAAATTCCGGTATGTGAATATTGTCACCCAAAGATATAAATTGTTTATTTTAAATAATTTAACCTTCAAAATTTATTGCTTAGATTCGAAGAGACCGGGATCGGATGTCAGTATTATGTGGAAACACTTCAATTTGAAATCACTACGAACCCTTACAGGATTGATTTTAGAGTTTAATATGCTGGAATTGGATTAATTTAACAAAATTCAACTGTTTTAAATATATAACTGTACTTAGATATTATTATAATATCGATGGATTCTGCTAAATGTTTTGGTTATAATCAGATAAAAACTCGTCGGGTTCTACGGGTTACCTTTGTTCAAAGGATTTTTATAACTTAAGTATTTTCAAATTAAGTGGATTTACTCACACTGGTTTCCAGCCTGACTCAGGTGTTGCTTTGTTGTAATGCTCGGGTCGGACCGAGTATTACAGAATTTCAGGTTGGGTTGTTTAGGAGCTCAGGGGATGAGCTGGATGGCAGAGAAGTATTGCACGTATTTGACTATATTTTGCTATATTATGGGATGTATTTCAGCATATAATGACAAGTTATTATAACTATCCAGGTTTATTGTTGATAATTGTACTCTGATAACTTGTATATATATTAACAGTTACAGCTTTCCTTTGTAAAAATGTCGTTACTGTATATTATAGTTTATTCCGCTACGATCGTGAGATTCTGCGCGGCTATTTCTGTTTTTCTTCTTCTACCCGTTTTCTTCTCTACCCTAACAACCTAGTATTTCCGGCATTCGATTGCTCAGCACTCTATACAGTGAACGTATTAATGTCGATTTTCGAGGGTGAAAAATCGCCCGGTCGTTACATGTGATATCAGAGCTAAAGGTTAAGCGAGGACCTTGGCTCAGTTGGGGATTACTCATTAGAGATAGGGTCAGTAGTATCCTAGAATGAATTGAATGTAGTATATATGAGGGCGTACTTTTTATTTTCATATATAATGATTTTAAAAATTATTTAAAAATTATTTTTATATAATAATATATTGATATGAAAGAAATAATTTTTGTTGACTATTATGGTATATTAAGTTGATTGGTTGTTTTTATTGAAATTAAATAAGATTATAAGACTTAAGTGGCAAAACATATATAACCAAATAGAAATTTGGGTAAGAATGAACTACGTGAGTAAGTTAAGCTGAAAATGGACTTAAACCAGAAATTAAAATTTCAAAACTTTCGGAAGTTTTTTTCAAATTATTTGAAGTAAAATAAGTTTACCTTGATTATATTTTATATATATATAGAAATAATTTTTCTGAAAATTATTATGGAGAATATGGTGTGTTTGATTTCTAGATATGATAATATTGATTATTATCATAGATTGGTTAGTGTGCCTTAATAAAGGATGTTTGTTACAGAATAAACAATGATGAAACAGAATGAAATGTTTATGGAAGTGAAATCATATAAGCTGACTTATAAATTAAAATGAATTTAAATTGGGAAATTTTGAATCTATGTCCCGAAAATTTTGAAATATGTTTTAGAGTGTTCGAGGAAATAATAAATAATATTATTAAAATATTTGATATAGAAATTTTGTTTGGAAATTCCAAAGAAAAATTGTTTTGGATCAAAAATCAAAGATGGTCGAAAATTTGAAGTGTGATTTGGTATGAAAATAGGATATATCTGTATATGTTTATGATTTCAAAGTTGATTTGAAACAAATACTAAGTGTTGAATTATGGAATCCCCCTGAGAATGTGAAGTATAACCCAAAGGAAAAGTAAGTTTTTGAACTTATAAGTTGTCACGATCTAGAGTTTCGACTCCCAAAATTCGACATCAATACGTCCACTATATTACATGCCAAACAATCGAACGCCGGAAATACCAGATCGTTAGGGAAACAGAAGGAAATGGTAGGAGAAGAAGAAGAAATAACAACACATAATCTCACAATCCTAGCGGAACAATATGCAATAGATAATAATTGATCTTTATACAAAAGGAACTATTACTGTTTTTATACATTACATCATAAGAGTACAACACAAATCAATAGCACAATACTAGACAGTTATAATAATTTGTCCCCACAAAAGTTGAATATAAAGCATGCCATACATAGCGGAATAAAAGTCAAGTATGTGTGGTACGCCTTCGCCACCCAGCTCGTCTCCTGAGCTCTATAACATCCTATCTTGCATCTGTAATACTCGGTTTGACCCAGGCATTATAATAAAATAACACCCGAGTCGGTCTGGAAAATCAATGTGAGAAATCGAACTCAAATTTAGTTATTAAAGTTTCAAAATCCCTTGAAAATTAAAGGCATCTCTTAAGACCACACCATAAATAAACATGCCGAGTTTTTACCTTACGATAGCCAAAAAATTTTATATCAAAATCCTCTGATATTATAATAGTGTCTAAGTACAAAAACATATTCAAATAGATGAAATGCTTACATCTCACGTTCCAGCATAGTTGAGCATAATCAAAACCGTACGTCGCTTATTGGAGGATGGATTCCAACTGAGTGACTAGGCACTGGGGTACCACCTATCACCGTACCTGTCTAAAAACACCGTACCGAGAACCACTCCCGATCCCCTACAACACAAGATCGGACTATTCCTAACCGGAATAGACTGAATATGCTATCACCCTTGGTGTTCCCACCTTTTCCGAGCTCCTTTCACATGTAGTGATAATATCCGAGGTTATCTAGAAATGTGATAGACATACCCTACTTAGGTGCTACCCACTTAGCCTTGCTGCATCTCCGCTGATTTTTAGTCATTCCCGATTGATGAGGCTAGAGGCTATGATTACCTTTTTAGAAAGATTCAATTAGAATTCTCATTGTCCTCTGATGACAATGTTCTGATAGCATTCATCCATACAACTCCGTTCGTGGTCCGAACGGGATCGAAGGCACTATTCCTACTACATCCATTTTGGAATCACCCTTAGGATTAGTAGCGATTAGCCCTTGCACTTCACTGCTCCATCTTCGATTCCATGCTCTTGTCTTCTTTTCGAAAATGTACTCGTTGGATCGAAGTGATTTTTGGATCGCAAATCCAATCTCGGTCTCTTCAAAACAACAATCGATATTCCCGGTAAACTCAGCCCCGGTTCTCTAGGAAATAAATAGACAAAAATAAGATCTGTGATCACCTCCTAACCGTTTATGGACGGATTTCCTTATAAACGTCCTAGAAGAACGAAATGGGTTTACGCGTACAATATAGCACCTCGAAATGGTAAATGTACCATATAATTCCTGTACTTCTTCAAGATATCTTCAAAGTTATATATGGGTCCAGATTTGATAGTCGGTTATTTAACTATCAAATAAACAATCAATTCAACCAACACTTCATTTTCACTGAAAACACAAGTCTTATTTTATTTAGATTTTTAAACAAATTAAATCTCTTTATCCAAAAAAAAAATACATTTATCTTATCGAATTCGGCATATTCACAAATTGTCCTTTTCAAAAATATTTGAAAAATCGTTTTAAAAAAATAGTATGGAAAGTACCACTGCGGTATCAAACCATGGATCATAGCTTAATGTTACGTCTCTATCCCAGAGAAATTCAAGACTTAGCTGCAGGCACTCACTACCTTCGATTTTGCCACGCGAGTAAACCAATACTTCCTGAAACTTTATTTAATAACTTTCAAAATAATGCTTAAGAAATTTCTATAATAATTTTCAAGGTTACTTTAGACAAAAGCTACCTTTAAATAAAAGCTATTATATAAAATATTAATATTGAATAATTGTCCCTTTTAAAATTACTATAGCTAACTTAATTAATATTCACTTTAACAAATTTTAAAACAACTAAATAATGCATTTTAGAAAAACATCCTTTTAAACACTTTTACATTTTCTAACTACTACTTTTTTTTAAAAAAATCTTTCTTTTAAAATATACTTAACTTTTTAGGAAAATGTATTCCAACCCAAAAATAGCCAGTCCAATTAATTCATAAATCCCTTCCGATTCATTCCCAGCTAAATTTACGTCCCAATTCCATTAATTTTCTCTTTCACTTTTCTAAAAATAAACCACCATTTTTTTAAAGATTTACCCACTTATAAATTCCCACCATGAATTTATAAATTTCAAACAAACACCCTGATAATTTACTTTATTTATAAACTTCGTTTATAAATCCCATTGTCTCATTTCACGTTTAACATTGTTTCCCAACATTTAATAGATTCTAAATTGATTCTTAAATTAAATTCCAATTTTTAAATTAATTTCCTATTATATTCCAAAGCCCACAAATTTCAGATCTCACTTCCCTACTACGTTTAAAAAAACTTATTTAAATTTGAAACATCAGTTTCATATTTTTATTTTTTTAAATTTCCCTTCTATTTTCCAAAGCTATTTAAATCTTAAATTTACAAATGTATCTTTAATACTTAAGGCAATATCGTTTTAGTTATTACTTAAAAAAACCTTTAATTCACATTTATTCAAATCTCTATTTTTTTTTCATATTTCGCCATTATTAAATAGATCTTAAAATTAAACTATTTATTTTTCCCAAATTCATTACTTTTTAATTTATCCAATCTTACTATAATATTTTACTTTAAAAATTCAATATTCATATTTTTGATATTTTTAAAATGCCAAAATATGTCCAGCAATACCATAACATCTGATAACTTCAATTTCCAATATAATCAATCATAGATTAATCAAGTAAATCATAACACCGAATATGGAAATAATTTCAATATTTTTGAGGAGTCCAGTTGGATCCCTCCAACCTGTTTCCTTGCATCCACATATGCTAGTACAATATGAAAATACCAATCGCACTTCGAGGGGGATATCGCGGTATATATAGTCATCCGCTATTATGCGGGGCACATAAGGTCTCCTCCGCTATACAAACGCTAGAATATTAATCACTCCAATAAATATATGTTACTACTATATATAACATCACATTCAACTGATAAATATTTACCAATCCAACAATCAATTAATAACTAATTTTAACTATCAAAATTAATGGCGGTAATTCCATAGTTGAGTGAGATTTGACTCACTTGATTTTATTTGCCAAATATCAGATTTTCACTCTTTTTATTTTTTCTCCTATTCCCGCTGACTCCGAAAGTCCCAAATTAATTTTTTCTGCTACGTAGATTCCCTAGCCACGAGCCACCCGTCTTGTACTATTTATTTGAATCTCATATACATTAAATTATAAATTATAAAAATTAACAGTTTAAAATTTTAAATTATAAATAAATAAACTCATCACTCTTTAATCAATATTAATTAAAGTTAACTCTAATATACCTCTTCAATTTCGCGACAGGACTGCTGTAAGTCCCCACCGAAAATTGTGACTGACTCCCTCCACTTTGTCGTACATGTAGTGACGAACCCCCTCGGCAACGAGCTTTACCCAATCGCCAAGCGATCCCAATCCCTATCGCTATGTGCGACTTCACCACTACGAGCCCTACCCTACCTCGTCGCGGCTAATCATCACGACTTCGGCCAACACCGTGGGCCCAAATACCCCACGTCGCCCCTCCTCGTGCTCGCTCGCTCCTACTTCCCAAAGTCGATAGCTCTACCCCCCTCCCAAGCTTCGGCCCTTATGCTTTGAATCGAAATGGATTTTGATTTTTTATGAATATTATTTTATTAACTGAAGCTCATCCATTAAACTTTTTTTTGAAATACTCTCGTTTCGATTTGAAATGAAAAAGAGTGGGAGGAGGGAACGTGATTCGATTTTTATTTTTTGTGTTCGCCATTTTTTTTATATAATCGGCTGTCATGAAATGAAGAGGGGAAGGGGCAGTGATATTTGAAAAGAAGGTGGTGTGTTCGACCGAATTTGCTATAGTGATTTGAAAAAATGCGGATGTGAGTTTTGTTGACTGGTCAACACAAATAGAACTTATTTTAAATTTTAAGTCGTGTCGAATTTGCAATTTAAAATCTTGACCTTCTATCGAGGTACGCCGCTAGACGTTTATAATGTTATACCCCTATTTTGAACGCAATGGAAAAGGTTTCGAGTCCTAATTCGATCGTATGGAGAAGATAGCTTTTTGGACCCAATCATTATATTAAATTATCGATATAAATTTCAGCGCATTTATGCACCGTACGATCATACTATAATCTAAATGTTCCGAAATTTGAAATCCGATAATAATACAATACTACGGATCCAATGGACTAGTTTCATCGAATTCCAAGACTGTGGCTCGGAGGGCTATTTTTAAATATCAATTTAAATGATATATTTTCAAAACCGAACAAATCACCTTTAAATTCAATTTTAAAGCTTTTGTTGTCTTCAGTATTATCAATATAAATTTTATAAGCCTTTAAGATATTTTTAGCAGGCTTAAAACCCAAGATTCACTATTTTAACCAATTTCCAATTATTTGATTCAATAATTTAAATCATCTAATAAACAGTGATATTTGAAATTCAAGTTAAAAATTAAATTTTTTATGTTTAAAATTAATTAAATATTCCAATTTCAAATGTTCAAAATTCTGGATCGTTACATAAGTGGGAAGTGATAATATTAAGAAATTTAAATTTGGAGTGAAAAATTTAAATTGAGAAGGCTAAATGGATGGAATGAATTGGGAATTTAACTCAGATCAAGTTAAATAAGTTTTGAATTCATAACTTGAAATTGGAAATTTTAAGGTGAATTTAAGATTTAACTCATGGAAGTTAAATGAATTAAATTGTAAAAGAAAAGGTATGGATTGGATTAGAGTTGCAAAGGAAGAATGTATGTGTGTAAATGATTTCAAAACGATTTTTGAAATAACACAGGTTTCGAATTGTGGAAATTTGTGATGGATGCTATTGATTCATGTTTTAGATAATTTGGATGTTTATTTACTTTGATATATCCTGCTATCATCATGTTTGTTATTTACAGTATATATAAAACCGTAATATCGAACCACTTCAAATTAATTAAGAAGTGGATTGAAATGATATATATCCATTCTTAAAATTAAATGGAAATAAAACTTTGATTTGAAATTATTTAAATGATTTTGATTTTAGGAAATAAAATTGAATTTATGGAAATGGATTCATTTTGAACTTAAATTTGAAATGTTAAAAATGAACTTGTCAACCAAAGTTGTTTAAAAGGTTAGATTTAAAAGTTTGAAGCTATAATTGGGAAATAAATTGAATTCTGAAAATGAATTTGTTCAAAAAAGATTTGAACTCTCACTCGAACCTTAAAATAAGTTTAAGTAAAGGTAATTTAAATGAATATTTGAAATTTGGGCTCAGAATTGAATTATTTTAAAGACATAGTTTGTTAAATCAAATATTGAGGGTTAATTTGATATAAGTGATTTAAATCGGTATTTTGAAAACCAAACTTGAATTTATATGAATCGAGATTGTTTACGATTTAGAGTGGAATTGAAATTATTCCAAATTGGAATTGAATCGAACTAATTGGAATTCTAATCGAAACCAAAATTTGAAATCGGGATTGAATCCATCTAAATGGAAATGGAAATTGAAAATTGATTTGAATTGGAAATTCTAAATTAAATCAGTTTGACTCTGAAACTATTTTCAAATAAACTATTTTAATATAAACTGTCTAAAATCTATCTTCTTAAGTATTCAATTTTTTTGAATTTTCCAAGCTATTTACTATACAAACCATTCCTTTAAAACTCAAACTATCTTGTATTAACTATTTAACTATTCTACAACTATTCAAGCTATTTTCTAGATTCAAACTGGTCAGAGTGGTAATTATTTATATTTAAATCATGAATTTAAATACTAACTGGGATGAATTAAAGTCATAACCCAAATGAAATTCGAAGCAATTCTGAATTTAGAACCGAAATCGAGATATTAAGACAAAAATGACTTTGAAGTGAAATAGTATATTTTGGGAAAGCATGATGATTTAAAAATGAAGATTTAATAGTTACTATAACTGAAAACTTACTTTATAAGAAGTAAGAAATGTTACAAATAACTTTGAAAGGTAATTGAAATTTGAATTGGCATTATATAAATGTTTGTTATCTATTCAGACTCCCCTTATTTAAATTATAACTGGAAGGCAACGATCTTCGAAAGATATTTGAAATGCTAAATACAGTTTATATAAGTATGAAGTGGATTTAGAGATTATTAATCCGAATGTTATTCGAGTGGGAAAGAATAATTTTATATGTGAGAATGAAACTGAAAAGGTTTTGGAACCCATTGATTTCAAAAGACTTTTTATTTTGGCAAAAAGTCAATTTTGAAATTTGGTAAACCAAATTTGAAAACTATGAATTTTGAAGATATCGATTTTATATAGATAAAGTTAATATGTGATACATATAAAAAGTATGATTTTGAAAGGTACTATCCATATAAAGTATAATATGTTTTGAGATAGATGAATGGAAAGGCACCCCCATGAAAGTTGAAACTTATAGTAGGAGATCCATTTGGTGGTTCTGCCTAGGAATCCTAAGGGTGGGTTCAATTAAAATAGGATCCCTGAGGACGTCTGGACAAAATTCGTGAGTTCCTGAAGATCATTTGTTGGGTAGAGTAAGTCGAATGGTGTTGATGCCTACAGTTACATTGGGTTTTGCTGTGATGGCAACGTAGCCTTTGTTGTAAATGCGATCTATCGCAGTTCCATAGTGTAAGTCGAGTAACAGTGATTGCCTAGAATCTACATTTGATTTCATTGGGATAGCAACATAACATCGGTTGATTGCGATCTATGTGGTTTAGTTCCATAGTGGAATTCGTGTGGCAGTGAGTGCCTACAGTTTACATTGGATTTCACTGGGATAGTGAAGAAACCTTTGTGTAGTCTACGATCTATGTGGTAAAGTTTTGTTGGGCAGCGTAATTCGAGGGGCAGTGATTTCCTATAGATTACTTACGATTTTGTTGTGATAGCAACACAACATTGTTGTAGCTGCGATTTGTGGTGTTCCCAGGACGTAAGTCGAGAGGCGCGGATGCCTGCAATTGTCTTATGGATTTCGTCGAGATGGCGACGCAATCATGGGGGGTGATACTTTCTATGGCATTTTTGAAAAAGGCTTTTCAAGTATTTTTCACTAGATGTTGAAAACGGGTCTACTAGGTACTTATAGATTTTCTGTCCTACGCTTGATCAACGTATGACTGAATTTCTATGAGAATTAGGATGGACTTGTTAAGACATCGAGTTATAAAAAGAATTTTTATGTAAAACTAGCTTGGTAGTACTATATAATTTAAAATGTATGTATTTTTAAATTGTATAGTAAAAGAGCCATTTTAAATGTTCTGAAAGAATGATTTAATTAATAATAAACACAAAAATTAAAATTTTTGCTTCGTTCCTTTTCGAGGACGAAAAGTTCTAAAGGGGGAGGAATGTGACGAACTGGATTTTCTGACGTCTGTTATTGGGATAATTAACTGATTTTAATTATTTGAAATATTAATTTTTATTAGTCGAATAAATAAATTTTCTGATGTTTAAAATATCTGAATATATGTATATGATTTGAAAAAATAAACTATATACGATATTGAGTTATAAATTTTTGTATATGATAAAACTTATAGAAATATGTATATAAACTCCACCATTTTAACTTAAGATAAAAATATCCATGAATGGGTGTGTGTGTGTGTATGAATATATGCAAGCTTTGTGATGTTCGATAATATATATAAGTATATATGTATACATATATGTATATTTATGGCCATAGGAAGTAATATATATGGAAAGATGTATAATGTAAATATATATACATATATGGTGACAAATTCATGAAGTAAAGGTATATGTACAAATGTTACATAAAATAGTAAATAGGTAAATGTATATGTTAATATATAATAATGTATATGTAAATCCCTTAATATATATATATATATATACTATATGAAAATAAATGTTTATACTTAGAGGACCATCATCATGACAAAGTATCATTTCAAGCTCCCAAACATTAAATGAAGTCATACAAAATCAAATAAATTTATAATAAATCAAATCAAGGCAAAAGGAAAATAAAATAAAAATAAAATAAAAATCAATAAAGTGGAAACCTGTACACAAATGCCTCAGCCTAGCCTCTACTGCACACTTCCATTTTTCATCTATATATATGGCCATCCTGGTTTTGTTCAATGGTTAACATGTTCACTTGATAAAAAAAGAAGATTAAGGACAGTAAGAAGCTTGAAGAAGAGCAATAGAAAGCAACAGTTGTTTGAAACAGGTGAGAAAAACATCATAAATTTGTAATGGCCATTTTATAAAAAAAAACCTATATTCTTTAATGTTGGATGAATCCTTTGGTTTGTCAAAGATATATGGGTTGGTATGAATGCATGTTTTTGTATGTAAGTGTTAAACCTAGTAGCATACTCAAAACCCTACACTTCTTCCAGGAAAAACAACTATGTTCCATGTTCATTTGTTCAAGAACAGTTAAACCATCAATTTCAAAAATTCATGTTTAGTTTTAACCTATGATCCCAACAAAGTTGCTTGTTTTTGTGTGTAATTTTTTAAAAAAAAATTGGGTTCACAAAAATCTACCAAGCAGGAAGGAAGAAAAAGGTAAATAACAGTGAATGGGTTAATGATAGTCTCAACCAAATTCTCATAAATCAACGAATGGATCATCTAGACATGTTCGTCGTGGAAAATCGAGATTTTTGAGGCTTGTTTGAGGATTTTTAGTAGCTATGGAGGTAGTACAGAGGAGATGATCAGAATTGGGGTTTTCCTAAAATTTCGACGACATGGTTGATGTCGTGCCTCGGCAATGGTTGTGGAGGAGTATTAGGTGGGGGAATCGGAGAAAAATGGTGTGGCTTTTTGTAATAAATCGTGGTGATCAGACGAAGTTAAAGTAGGGTTTTTGGTTGGGTTTTTCTTGGCTTTGGTTTTGTGGGAACGGAGGTGATGAGAGGGGAGGAGAGGTGTGCAGTCCAGGAGGATTCGGAAGAGGCGGTTAAGGCGAATCAATGGGTAGATTCTGGTGATGGATGGTTGTCGAGGGTGGCAAGGCGAGGCGTTTGTGTTTAAGGTGGTGGTTCCGGTGTTGAGTGGGAATCTTAAATTTTGATCAAGGCTGCAGATCATGTTTCGAAAAAGACAGTCGAGGTGTTGGGGCCATGGGCGATCGACGATGATGGTCGGTGCTGTGAATCGGAGTGCGAGTTGGACGTACATATGCACGTGTACATGCACATTCTCTTGTTCCAGGTGATAGTAAGGGAAGAAGGAAGAAATAGAAGTGGAAGAAAGATAGAAGAGAATAGGCCGGGTGGTAGGCCAAAAAGAAAGAAAAAGGAAAAAGAAAAGAAAAAGGAAAAGAAAGAAATGAAAAGAAACAGGAAAAGAAAGAAAAAGAAAGAGGAAAAGAAGAAAAAAGAAAGAAATGGATCTTATTTTGAAAATCAAAATCTTTTGTCATTTTAAACCCAAACCAACAAGATGACTTTTTACATCTTAATCCTGTTATTAGTATTAAAAATTAGTATCACAAATTTTCCGTAATTAAGGCCCAATGATATTTTATAATTAAAATGGAAAATCAATCATATTGTTATTTGGCTTAAAACTACGTAAATTAACAAATTAGATATTAAATAGAGTGTTTAACTTTGATTAACCAAAAATAAACTGATTGATAATTTATTTTGTAATTAATTTTAGATAAAAATATAACGGATTCAGTTAATTAAAAGTTAATTAAATCATGATGTGTGAATCGTTTTGATATTGCTTATTGTTCGTCAATTTAATAACAATCTATATCTTGGCTTAATCCTATTGGATATTTATTTAAACTATTTTTGTCCTGTGCCATCAAGTGGTCAAACGAGTTAGAATAGTTAGATTAAAATGATGATTTGGTTTTATTTGAAATAAAAATTTGTAATAAATTCCCGTATGTGAATATTGTCAACCAAAAATATTTTTTATTTTATTTTAAACAGTTTAACCTTTAAAATTTATTGCTTAGATTCGAAGAGACCAAGATCGGATATCAGTGTTATCCGAAACCACTTCAATTTGAAATCACTACGAACCCTTAGAGGTTTAATTTTAGAGTTTAATATGCTAGAATTGGATTAATTGAACAATATTCAACTGTTTTAAATATGTAACTGTACTTAGACATTATTATAATATCGATGGATTCTGTTAAATTGTTTTGGTTATAATTAGATAATTACTCGTTGGGTTGTACGGGTTACCTTTGTTCAAAGGATTTTTATAACTTAAGTATTTTCAAATTAAGTGGATTTACTCACGCTAGTTTTCATCCCGACTCAGTTGTTGCTTTATTGTAATGCTCGTGTCAGACTGAGTATTACAAAATTTCAGGTTGGGACGTTTTGGAGCTCAACGGACGAGCTGGATGGCAGAGACGTATTGCACGTATTTGACTATATTCCGCTCTATAATGGGCTGTATTTCAGCATTTAGGGTCAAGTTGTTATAACTGTATGGGTTTATTGTTGATGATTGTACTCTGACGACTTGTATATATATTAATAGTTACAGCTTTCCTTTGAAAAAATGCTGTATTTTATATCATAGTTTATTCCGCTGCGATTATGAGATTCTATGCTGCTGTTTCTATTTTTCTTCTTCTATCTCGTTTTCTTCTCTACCCTAACAACCTGGTAATTTCGGCACTCGAATGCTAGGCACTCTTTACAGTGAACGTATTAGTGTCGATTTTCGGGGGCCGAAAATCGCCCGGTCGTTACATGCGCCTTGAACCCGAGACTACGCCTAACCTTTAGCATTCCATTCCACGCCCTATAACTCGAATCCATTATCCTCTGAGCCATTGCCACCTTCGCTGGCACTGCAACGACCCACTATTTTGGACGATAATCCACACATATCAGACTTGAATAATTCAAAATAACAGATTGTATTAAAATTTGGAGCAAATAAAATCAATCACAGAATCACAGACACAGAAATATCAGAATAACTCGCAGCAGAAATTAAAATACCATAGTAGTTCGTGAAGCTACTATAAGAAAGTCTCAAAACAAATACATAATATCAGCCTGAAAACAAATGCAATAGAAATCCTAAATACATAGAAGTCCACTAATACAAGAGCTAAAATAGAACAACTGAAACTGAAATATATAGATAACAAGATAAGCAGAATCTTTAGTGATTCCTAGCTCCAGTAAGAGAAATCCAAAGCTGTGAATACTCAGGCTGACTCAAGCATAAATAAACACAAAACACTCGAGCCAAGACATACATACTTATAAAATGTAAACCAACTCAAGTGAACTACAGTAAGTGTACAAGTAACTTAAAGGATGCTTAGGAGCGCCCGTCCTCTAAGGATCCGTTAAACTATTTACTATGTAGTAATATTGCGCTATTATAATAATGTCTATAGTAAAATAAACTTACTTTTAAATAGCGTTAAAGGGTTACCCATAAAGCCCTCAACACATAATAGTCCCAATAGTCCATCCAATATCAGCATACCTCTAGATCGGGAGGCTACCCTAAATACTCCATAGGCTACGGGAGAAAAACAAACTCGTAGTAAAGCTCGCTATGGTAGGTGACATGGCACAACTAGGCAATGCCAGGGTAGATATACCAATTACGCTTCCGGGCTGGTGATAACGTAGCAGCCACTTTGCCCACCTCGGAACACGCTCCCAATCAAAATAGGAGGATGGCCATCAAATCAATCACAACTAAGAGTATAGTATCGAAGAAATGTGTCCGATAGGAGGAATGATCTCACTTGGCCCGTCAATCGCTCCTATTTTAGCCACCTTAAGCCAACCACAGGAGTCGGGTCCACGTTCATAACATAATAGGATCGTCACCACCATCCTTCTTCATTATGGAATCTCCACCGCGTATACAGTTGTTAAAGTGATTTTCGGTATCGACATAGAGTATGTCCAGATCCGATCCCGGTCTCTTTAACAACCAATCGTTATTATAACCCGCGGTTACAAATTTCAAAAATAGTTTATATTTCAAAATCAGATATCATTTCAAATTCAAATCTTTTTCAAATCAATTTCAAAATATCAAAATATCACATCCTTTCAAAACCTCATTCATTTTTAAATACCATTCCAAATCACATTACAAAATGGTTTGTATTTCAAATCAAAATACTTCATTTAAACAATTTTAAAAGTGAAGTCATTATACTTACTAATCAAATATTCAATAACAAAAAAATTATCCTTTTCAGAGTTCATTCATTCAGTTAAAAACTACAAAACATTGAAATTTCAGCTTTCCACAGCACTTAGAAAATCCTGCGGTAAGTTATATTTGAAAACAATTCATTTCAGCAAAGACAACATTTATAACTGCTGTAGTAGTTCAGTTTTAGTTGAAAAATAGTTCAATTCCGTAAAGACAGCATTTACAAAACTACTGTAATGGTTCAGGGTTCAAATTAAAAGATTAAATTCAATTCAGCAAAGATAGCGTTTACAAAACTGTTGCAGTAGTTCAATTATATTCAAAAATCTCATTTCAGCCAACTGCAGCACTTATCAAGTGCTACTGTAGCTCTTTTATTAGTTTCAGATTTTAGTTTTAGTTTCTACAACTACAGTACTTACCAAGTGCTGCAACAACCCTTAATTATTTTTAGCCTTTTAGTTCACTTCTGCAACTACAGCACTTACAAAGTGCCGCAGATTCATTTATTCCAGATTTTAGTTCATTTTCAGAAATGATAACATTTCTGAAGTGCTACTAAAAGAATTTCCAGATGTACAATAGAATTTCAGCAACAATTGAACTTCAATTTAAACCATTTTAATTTATAAAAATTCATATATTCCACTTTAAAATGGTCATTTAAATACCCTTTAACTTATGATTTTATAAAGTAAATTTCACAAATAAATATCATTTTTTTTTAATAATTCTCTTATAAAATTCAATCATACAAATTTCTATTCTTTGCATTTTAAAATTTTTCTTAACACTTAAGTTTTGATTACCATTTTAAAATATAAACTTAATTTCCATTTTATTTTACTTAACTTAAACTTCATTTTTTAAAACAAAATCTCAAATTTCAATTTTTAAGTTATATTCGAATTACAATTTTTCCATATATATGTGTTAATGATTTTAACTTGTAGAAAAATCATTAACACTTTATAAAATCATTTTAATTCAATTTAAATCAAAATATCATAATATACAACTTTAAAATACTTAAAAAAATTCACATTTCCAAGTCAAGTTATATTTCAAATTACACTTTTAAGTACTCATTTATTTAACCATTTTAATTCATAGAAAAATCAATAACACTTTATTCAGTCATTTTAAATTCAAATTTAAATCAAACTATTATATTTTTACATTTTTAACGTACTTTAAAATTTTCAAAAAATATATATAATAACCATGGGTCTGTATAATGTTTTCTAACCTAAGTCAAGTGCTACGGATAATATATCATTTCAATCCATAATTTACAAAGATCCTGGTTCTAGCATTTCAAACCCGCAACCCCAAGTTAAATAAAATAAATAAAAATCGCTCAGGCCTATCATTTCAGCCCATAATGAATTTTCCTTATTCTAAAGTCCGTTCGGGTATGTATCATTTTAACCCATAGTGATTCTATTCTACAGGGAACTTGCAGTGTGAGAAACAGAAATAAATAAATAGTATGACAGAATATAACATAGCAGATGATGTGACAAGTTTATAACATGGTTTAACATCATATAATTCACATCACAGGAAGGTATAACATGATATAACAATTCTACACATTCACTTGTTGTCACTTCACAAATTATATAAGTATAAATGTCATGAGTGAATACTCACCTTTTCAAGCTGGAGTAAGCAATTCAAAGCACACAGAATAAATTCCAGAAAGCAGGATACAACATGACTTTTAATTCAAGTGAGTGGAGAGCCAAGATGTTGATCTTTTAAACAACAAACAAAACAAGACCATATAAACATATGTATTCAACACAAAACAATATTGAAACAAATGAAAATAAAAAGCAACAAGGAACAAGATGGTTTGACCTTGCCTTAACCACTCAAGTGCTCGGCCTAGGGATTCTTATGGTCGGCCATGATCATGTTTTGGTGGTAAATGGCTCGGGTTTGGTATCATATAGGCACGAAAACATGGGTAAGTGAATGGGCTAGAGTTACAAAGTGAAGAAGATCAAAGGACAAGGCAAAAGAGTGGAATATGGTGCACCATTTGGCTCGGCCTAGTCAATATATGGGCTCGGCCATGCAAGTTCAGGTCAGGTCATTGCTGGAGTGATGACCAAAGGTGGTGTACTTGGTGGTAGTGGTGGCCAAGGGTGTGGCCAAGGCAAACTATGAAGGGTATGGTGGAATATAGGCTCGGCTAGCATGGTTTCAAGGAGTGTTTTGTGGAGCTTTGCAAATTTAAGGTGATGGCTTCATCTAATGGTCACGGCCAGATCTGGACAAAGGGAGAGGGGGTGGTGGCTGCCATGGATGGTGATGGTGGTGGTCGATGGAGATGAGGTGGTAGGGCCAAGCAAGGCTTGAAGAGGAAGAAGGCAAATCAATGAAAAAGAAGAAGGAAAATGAGAAAAAAAATGAAGCCATTACTTACAAAATATTTTCAGAAATAGGCATAGCCACGAGAAATGAAGTTGTGAGAAGTTTCTCACGTGAAGAATAAAGAAAATACACTACTATAGGAATAGGGAATTTACGGCCAAAGAATGAAATGAAAAGTCAAAGAAAATGAAAAGGCAAGTCTAATGAAAAGTCTTTGTCTCTTCAAATTTCTAATTCTTTTAATCAAAATAAACAAATATAAAATCAAGTAAATAAAATAGAAAATGAAAAAAAAATAAAATAGAAATGAAAGTAAATAAATAATTTTAGGAAAAATAGAAATAAATATGTAACGAGTCGGATTTTGCCCGCTCAAAAATCGACATCCATACTTCAAATCGTACTCGAATGTCATAGATTCGACCGTTCAAATCCGATTCGCCGGAGCTTATAACAGTCATTAAGTAAACAACACAGCGGAATAAAAGAATAATACATTGATATACAGTTTTGATACAATATCTGATACAACAGATGATCCAATAGATATCAATATACAACAGAGATATGATACAATAAAATAGCAGCGGAAAGAAAATAGATAATATTTAACAGCGGAACAAATAACTCTAAGATAGTCTTCAACGAAGAACTCCAAATCGAAACTGTAACTCCATTTCCAAGAATCAATCCAGCAGTAGCTCGAACTCCCAATAACATATCACCAAGCTCAGCAAGACTGGTGTGGTCCAAAGACTGAACCAACTCCAGATAATCCACTACACCTGACTATCTGAAAAACCCAACTCTAGACTGCTCGTGTAGAAATATAATGAGCACCCAGAGTTTAGGAAAGAAAACAATAAACTCCGGATCAGTCGTGGGACTGGTGTGAGCAACAAAAACAGTTTATCTTTTAATACATTCAACAAAAGATTTTCAAAGTCAATTCGCAATGCTTTTGAAAAATGAGACTACCATAAGGCCTCCCGCACACACACACAATGCAAACGCAGAATCGGAGGAGATTTCTCCTTA
The DNA here is from genome assembly GCA_030765085.1 of Allium cepa. NCBI lineage: Eukaryota > Viridiplantae > Streptophyta > Magnoliopsida > Asparagales > Amaryllidaceae > Allium > Allium cepa. Next base: position 597,083,477 of record CM060943.1, on the reverse strand, counting down.
TGATAGTCAAAGATGCTTGATACGCATTTAAAATAACATTTGATATTATTACTAGTGCATAGTGTAGGAAAAATTCATTTCGAAAGTAGAATATAAATCTTAGCCAACATAGACATTTCGAACTATGCCTACTATAGCTACCATCCAAACAGTGGTGACCACCATAAGTGAATGGCAGGTCCTACAACTAATACCGTACAGGGTTTCGTATTGGAAATTGGATTTCCAACGAATGATCAGGCCAAGGAACTTCCCATTGCCACATGAGAATGCCTCTGGATGGACATCCCCGAGAACCAAACCGGATCTCTACCAACACAAGGCCGGGTTACCCCTAACTGAGTAACAACTGACCGAATATGCCATCCCCCGGTCCTTTGGGACCTTTATCCGAGAGCTCTCTAATCAATTCACACAATCATAACAAAGTGTTTTCAACATGAGTAAGTATCTGGGCTCCATACCATGATACCACCCTTTTCCAGAAGGAAATGCACACATCCTAAAGGGCGCTACCCCTCATAACCTTGCCGCATCTTTCCTGTTTTGACCATTCACGGGGTGTGAGGCTCGACGAAGTCACGTCCACAAAAACATACTTTATACAAAAGCCATGCTTTGGGTCAACAAATGATCATAGAAATGATCACCAAGATAGACGATCAAATAAATGATCCTATCACAAATAATCAACACAATGATCATTTACAGCAACACTCAGTATGTCACATTACCAAATTGGGAATATATCGCTGATAACTTCAACTATATAACCTCTGAGTTCGTACGTCTCAGAGAAGGGTGTTAAGCTAAAAGAATAAATTCTCCGCCACCAACAGAAATATATTTGAAAGAAATCGGCTTTATATCTCAATTTGTAATGTCAGACATACAATCCATACAAGTCTGTTTTGGGTTCGAACAGAACCGAAGGCACTTACAAAGAAGTCCTTGCAATCCGGATATTCACAATCCCGATCGGATTTCCCATCACTTAGGGAGTTTCTATACCGGCGCGACTCGGTGCAGAAACAATCGATAGGTCATCCTATCGCTTTCGCAAATACCCGGTCTTCATCACCGGTCTTCAAATGATATCCATAACGACGTATCACATATTCGGAATGGGTTATACGACACAAAGGTCCTTTCCCGGCTAAACCGAATAGCGAGCGAAATAGTTCAAAAACATATGGATATTGGGATTTCAATTAAGTCACAACTTAATAATTCAAAACTTTCTTTTAAATGGCTTAAAAAATTACCATTTTCAATCTTTAAACAAAAAGATTCATTTTCACAACCTTTAACGGTTTAAACAATTTTCACATTTTAATCTTTTAAATAAAAGATTCATTCACAGATTTTCCAAATCAATTTTCATTTCAATTTGATTAACTCGTTAAATCTTTAAATCAAAGATTTAACTTATAGCCTTCAAAACAATTTCATTTCAATTTGATTTAACAAATCATCAATTTAAATCTGTTAAAATAAACAGATTTAATTCATAGCTTTCAAAAAGAATTCATTCATAACTTAGGAAAATCATTTCTCTATTCAATCTTAAAATTCCCTTAATTAACTGGAATCTCAATTCTTATCTAAAAGTGTTTATCATTTGAAAACAACAGTTTTCATTTTGGAAATCTGATTCATTTATACGAGTTGAAAACCTTGGGTTAAATTCAAATTCCAAAAATAATACTTTAAAAATGGTTTAACTCATATATAACTAGTATAATATCGTTAATCCCTAGTTTCAAATTACAGAATTCAATTTCAATATTGAATTCAAATTTAAATCAAATTTTTTTTAAATTCCAAAACTTAATCAAGTAATTTAAAAATAATAAATTTTATTTTGAAATTCCATTCCAAAGCTTTTCACATTTATTCCGATTCCATTTCCAAAACATTTGAATTTAAAAATTCAATTTTAACCATTTCAAAAATCTGCGACTTAATCGATTTCCTCGTGAAATCCATATTTGTGTGTGTATGGTGTGGTCCAGGGGTTTAACTCAATAGTGCCACATCATTCAATCATCACAGTTCAAAATATAGAAATATAATTGATAAGCGATATAAACTATAACGCTTATCCTTATTTCACAGATCACAGATATATAAATTACAGATAATGAATTACATTTATCCCAGATAAATAAACTACATTACAGGTCATACATAAATCAGTATATATCACAAAGTATCATAGATCATATATGACAATCAATTCAAGGTATTTCATACAATAAATCATTCATAAGTAAGGCCAAGCATTTGGTAATCATTCATAAACAGGATTAATAAATCGTTTAATCCTAATTAATTCAAGTTATTTCCAATTTAATTAATTACTTATGAATAAATTATCCATTTATTATTTCTCTAAGTAATTACCTTCCCAAAATTATCGAGTGATTATTCTGAATTAGTTAAATTAAGAATTTAATTTAAACAGATTTGATTAACCCAATTAATTATATTGAATAATTTATTTCTAAATTACTGTTATTAAATAATTATACTTAATACAATCCGCAAATTAATTTATCACATTAATTATCAAGATTAATCACATTAATAAATTATCAAATAAATCTCAAGTAAATGATCCTTATTAACTATTCATAATTATTTAATTACTATTCTTAAGTAATTGAACTCAATTTAATTATTGTTAATTACTCTTTAATTAGCCTTTGAAATCATATAATTAATCACTAATTATTTAATTAACCATTACTTCTCAATTAATTAATCATTTAATTCTCAATTAAATTACTAAATTAATTGACTGTTAATCATTCATTTGTTAACTTAAGTAGTTAATTGCAAATTCATTTATCACCCATCATCCATTACTAATTACAACTAAAAATTTAAATTAACCAATCTTTACCCACCGTTATGAAGAAATTTATATAAGAGTTTAAACCCAATTATTCAATTTCAAATCATTTTATGAAATATACGTGAACATTCTAAAGTTGTTTAAATACTTTAAATTTTTATAAACTTCATTTATTTCAAACCAGAATTCAAGAGTTAATCTGAATTCCATCTTGACTTCAATAAACATTTTAAAGTTATTAAACAAGTTTGAATTAAAACAAAATTTTATTCTATTCAAAATCTAATTGTACAATCTAAATTTGAATTTGTATTTAGACCTTTTATTTAAACTTGTTTTAAATCCTAGATTTCAAATTTTAAAACCCTTATTTAATTTGCTTTAAACATTTAAAATGGTTTAAATGTTTATATTTTATAAACTGGTTTTATTTCAAATTTGCATCTTAAAATTTGCTTTTAAACCCAGGTTTTAAAACTTGTCTTAAACTTTAGTTTTAAAACCTTACTTCAGTAAACAACACATATTTAAAAACAAACCAAACAAACAGGTTACTGTAAAACCTGTACTTATATTTCCCCCAAAATCTGCAGTGCTTCAACAACCCAAGCCCACGCGAAAACCTCCCCGAGTCAAACTAACGTTTGCTTCGAGTCAATCTGCAAAAATCTCGAGCACGTCTCGAGTTCCCCCCTGCTCCTTTCCGTTCGCGTTTCCTTCTTCTTCTTTTTTTTTTTTTTTTCTTTCTGTTCTTCAGATCCAAGTGTGCACGGTGCACGTGCACCGTTGCCTCAACCACCTCCGGCCATCCACACGAACCTCAACATGACGCCTTCCATCACCAGATGCCATCACGATCAACCAAAAACCATCACCACGCCCAAACCAAAATCTAGCAGTGAAAACCAAAACCTGGAAACACAAGAACCCAAACCTTCCCAACCTGTCAACGAGTCGTTCTCCCCACCTCGGCCACTTGAACTCGCCAAACTCCAGCCATGAACTCGCCTCCGACCATGCTACCACCTTCCCAAACCTCTTGCAACTCGATGCACAGTTGAAGACGCGGTGGTCAAAAGTTCAATCACCTCAAAAATTAGGGCTACCAACTTCAAATCACTGCCCCCATCGCCACCGCCACCGTTGGCACCTCCAACCATTTTTCCCACACTTCCCTTTCGCTCCTCCACCTCCAAGAAGCGCCACAAACTCCCAGGTCAACTGGATTGCCGAGGGCAACCCAAAATCCCCAAAACCATCAAACCAGAAATGCCTAATCAATACTTAGCTATAAAATGTGATTTTACTTTTAAAAATCCTAATTTTAGATAAGAATTCAAGTTGTAAACCTGAATTAATAATTTAAGATGTTTGAAACTTCACTCCTATTAAGCATTTAACTGTTTTTAAGGTTTTCAAAGCAATTCCACCTTGTTTAACTTGAATTCAGATTTTTAAAATTTACTTTATGATCAAACAAAAATATTTTGTGTAGATACTAAGTCCTATCAATCAATAGATTAAGCAAAGATGATCTTTGTTTTAAATCTGAGCTTCAAATCTTATAACAGAGATGTTTTCAGACTATTTAACAGACAGGCATCATATATTCATAGAATTGCATCAATATATAGACACGCAAGCATACTTATTCCACGCATAAGAAACATAACTGAATATACTTAAGCAAATTTAAATTTAAGTTACTCACCGTATTTCGAGAGGAAGAAGAACTGATTTGTATTTGCTAGCTGAAGCTATTCTCTTGATCTCTGGTGGTATTGATTGTGTTGATGTTAGTAAGTTGAGTTTTGTTTAAGTTTTAAACAATGCTTGCTTCAGTTTTTTTCTTTTCTAGCTTTGCTTAGTTATGTTTTGAACGAACTGAAGTTAAATAAGTTGATATATATAGAAAAGGATGTACAGAGTGATGATCTGGTTTGTACAGGTAATGTTATTTGTATAATAGGCATGGGTGGATATGCTTGCATTAAATGCAGGTCCTTTCTTGTTTACATGCTAATATACTTGTTTGTACAGTTTTATATTGTGCTTGTTTGAGTTGAGATGAAAACTTTATTACTTTTCTTTGTACCTCTTTATTTCAGCCTGCATTTTCTTGCCTACATATACTTATTCTTTTTAGTTTTGTTATTGGTTAAACTTTAACTTATATATGTACAAATATATTTTATTTTGTTTTCTTTCTTTTGTTTTATATTTTGAAATGTACATGAGTTCTAAAGTGTTAGTTTTTAGTTAATATGTTTACTTATATTTTTACATAATTTTATAAATATGTTGCTTGCCTTCATATTTTATATTTTATCTCCTATATATGTATTCCTATTCCAATTCCTTTTATTTGTTTTGTTTCCTTTTATTTATTTTACTTTGTTGATTTGCTTGCTTTGACTTTATAGTTTATAGTTTATCTCACATATATTTCTATTTCTATTGTGTTTCTATTGTTAGTTTAAATATTTATCATAAATTTTATTTTAAAAATTATTGTTTTACATTTCTCTATGTACACATATATTTTATATAACTCAAATTTTCATCGTTTATAAATTTTTAAATCAATTTATTTATTTTACTCTTATTACTTTTGTATTGATTTATTAATATGAGATTAAGATATATATATATATATATATATATATATATTTACTTTATATTGTTATATCTTATATTTTATTTACTTCCTATTTATTGTCTTGTATTTATTTCTATTTATTTTAAAAACCATTTATTTAAGATTTTATCTCAAATCCAATATATACATATATATTCACATATATACAAATTTTCAAATTCATACGACTTAATATAATTTCTATTTGAATCGGGGAAACTCGCTGCCCTTTATAATTAATTTTACAATTTTTAAATTCAAAAATCCATCTAAATTATCAATTTAAATTCATAAAAATCCGGGGTCGTTACAGACTTCCCCCCTTAAAAGGATTTCGTCCTCGAAATTCGCAGGCACGAAAACAACAAAGATAGATGAAAGATAGAGAAATATCATTTCAGATCAAACTAGATATCAGTTCTGCATTTGGCTCACCAAATCAGAATATCAACAATAGATACAAGTAATTATAATAAAATTTCAAATTTGGTTTTAAATAAAATCGTTTAATTGATTCAATTCAAATTATTCTTCATATTCTATTAATCAATTTAACTCAATTTTTTTAAACTTCCAGTTTATTCAAAATTTTCTAATTCATTTAAAATTTCCAATTCATATTCATTAAGGTTTAAATCAACAACCGATAAGAAACTGATGAAAATATGAAGTAAAGATTCTTCTACAACGATTCGTAGAGTCATTATCGCACTGGAACTTCTTCCTAGAGTTGGTACGAAGCAATCAAAAGAATTTGGAAACGAATCAAAGAAAATTGATAAGAAAGATGTTTCCACTGTTGTTACAGACTTTTGACTAATTATAGTCGTATTTCCTTGTCCCCTATCTTGTTCTCTTCTTGCACTCATACTCACTATTTGCAGATAGTAAGAGAATTTACTGAGGCATTCGAACAGATACCTTAGGGATTACTCATTCTAGGGATACTTCACCCTATCTCTAATGAGTTACTTAATGTGTTACACTCCTGAGCTAAAGTTTCACCTTAGCTCTGATACCAAATGTGACGAGTCGGATTTTGCCTGCTCAAAAATCGACATCCATACTTCAAATCGTACTCGAATGTCATAGATTCGACCGTTCAAATCCGATTCGCCGGAGCTTATAACAGTCATTAAGTAAACAACACAGCGGAATAAAAGAATAATACATTGATATACAGTTTTGATACAATATCTGATACAACAGATGATCCAATAGATATCAATATACAACAGAGATATGATACAATAAAATAGCAGCGGAAAGAAAATAGATAATATTTAACAGCGGAACAAATAACTCTAAGATAGTCTTCAACGAAGAACTCCAAATCGGAACTGTAACTCCATTTCCAAGAATCAATCCAGCAGTAGCTCGAACTCCCAATAACATATCACCAAGCTCAGCAAGACTGGTGTGGTCCAAAGACTGAACCAACTCCAGATAATCCACTACACCTGACTATCTGAAAAACCCAACTCTAGACTGCTCGTGTAGAAATATAATGAGCACCCAGAGTTTAGGAAAGAAAACAATAAACTCCGGATCAGTCGTGGGACTGGTGTGAGCAACAAAAACAGTTTATCTTTTAATACATTCAACAAAAGATTTTCAAAGTCAATTCGCAATGCTTTTGAAAAATGAGACTACCATAAGGCCTCCCGCACACACACACAATGCAAACGCAGAATCGGAGGAGATTTCTCCTTATGATAGTCAAAGATGCTTGATACGCATTTAAAATAACATTTGATATTATTACTAGTGCATAGTGTAGGAAAAATTCATTTCGAAAGTAGAATATAAATCTTAGCCAACATAGACATTTCGAACTATGCCTACTATAGCTACCATCCAAACAGTGGTGACCACCATAAGTGAATGGCAGGTCCTACAACTAATACCGTACAGGGTTTCGTATTGGAAATTGGATTTCCAACGAATGATCAGGCCAAGGAACTTCCCATTGCCACATGAGAATGCCTCTGGATGGACATCCCCGAGAACCAAACCGGATCTCTACCAACACAAGGTCGGGTTACCCCTAACTGAGTAACAACTGACCGAATATGCCATCCCCCGGTCCTTTGGGACCTTTATCCGAGAGCTCTCTAATCAATTCACACAATCATAACAAAGTGTTTTCAACATGAGTAAGTATCTGGGCTCCATACCATGATACCACCCTTTTCCAGAAGGAAATGCACACATCCTAAAGGGCGCTACCCCTCATAACCTTGCCGCATCTTTCCTGTTTTGACCATTCACGGGGTGTGAGGCTCGACGAAGTCACGTCCACAAAAACATACTTTATACAAAAGCCATGCTTTGGGTCAACAAATGATCATAGAAATGATCACCAAGATAGACGATCAAATAAATGATCCTATCACAAATAATCAACACAATGATCATTTACAGCAACACACAGTATGTCACATTACCAAATTGGGAATATATCGCTGATAACTTCAACTATATAACCTCTGAGTTCGTACGTCTCAGAGAAGGGTGTTAAGCTAAAAGAATAAATTCTCCGCCACCAACAGAAATATATTTGAAAGAAATCGGCTTTATATCTCAATTTGTAATGTCAGACATACAATCCATACAAGTCTGTTTTGGGTTCGAACAGAACCGAAGGCACTTACAAAGAAGTCCTTGCAATCCGGATATTCACAATCCCGATCGGATTTCCCATCACTTAGGGAGTTTCCATACCGGCGCGACTCGGTGCAGAAACAATCGATAGGTCATCCTATCGCTTTCGCAAATACCCGGTCTTCATCACCGGTCTTCAAATGATATCCATAACGACGTATCACATATTCGGAATGGGTTATACGACACAAAGGTCCTTTCCCGGCTTAACCGAATAGCGAGCGAAATAGTTCAAAAACATATGCATATTGGGATTTCAATTAAGTCACAACTTAATAATTCAAAACTTTCTTTTAAATGGCTTAACAAATTACCATTTTCAATCTTTAAACAAAAAGATTCATTTTCACAACCTTTAACGGTTTAAACAATTTTCACATTTTAATCTTTTAAATAAAAGATTCATTCACAGATTTTCCAAATCAATTTTCATTTCAATTTGATTAACTCGTTAAATCTTTAAATCAAAGATTTAACTTATAGCCTTCAAAACAATTTCATTTCAATTTGATTTAACAAATCATCAATTTAAATCTGTTAAAATAAACAGATTTAATTCATAGCTTTCAAAAAGAATTCATTCATAACTTAGGAAAATCATTTCTCTATTCAATCTTAAAATTCCCTTAATTAACTGGAATCTCAATTCTTATCTAAAAGTGTTTATCATTTGAAAACAACAGTTTTCATTTTGGAAATCTGATTCATTTATACGAGTTGAAATCCTTGGGTTAAATTCAAATTCCAAAAATAATACTTTAAAAATGGTTTAACTCATATATAACTAGTATAATATCGTTAATCCCTAGTTTCAAATTACAGAATTCAATTTCAATATTGAATTCAAATTTAAATCAAATTTTTTTTAAATTCCAAAACTTAATCAAGTAATTTAAAAATAATAAATTTTATTTTGAAATTCCATTCCAAAGCTTTTCACATTTATTCCGATTCCATTTCCAAAACATTTGAATTTAAAAATTCAATTTTAACCATTTCAAAAATCTGCGACTTAGTCGATTTCCTCGTGAAATCCATATTTGTGTGTGTATGGTGTGGTCCAGGGGTTTAACTCAATAGTGCCACATTATTCAATCATCACAGTTCAAAATATAGAAATATAATTGATAAGCGATATAAACTATAACGCTTATCCTTATTTCACAGATCACATATATATAAATTACAGATAATGAATTACATTTATCCCAGATAAATAAACTACATTACAGGTCATACATAAATCAGTATATATCACAAAGTATCATAGATCATATATGACAATCAATTCAAGGTATTTCATACAATAAATCATTCATAAGTAAGGCCAAGCATTTGGTAATCATTCATAAACAGGATTAATAAATCGTTTAATCCTAATTAATTCAAGTTATTTCCAATTTAATTAATTACTTATGAATAAATTATCCATTTATTATTTCTCTAAGTAATTACCTTCCCAAAATTATCGAGTGATTATTCTGAATTAGTTAAATTAAGAATTTAATTTAAACAGATTTGATTAACCCAATTAATTATATTGAATAATTTATTTCTAAATTACTGTTATTAAATAATTATACTTAATACAATCCGCAAATTAATTTATCACATTAATTATCAAGATTAATCACATTAATAAATTATCAAATAAATCTCAAGTAAATGATCCTTATTAACTATTCATAATTATTTAATTACTATTCTTAAGTAATTGAACTCAATTTAATTATTGTTAATTACTCTTTAATTAGCCTTTGAAATCATATAATTAATCACTAATTATTTAATTAACCATTACTTCTCAATTAATTAATCATTTAATTCTCAATTAAATTACTAAATTAATTGACTGTTAATCATTCATTTGTTAACTTAAGTAGTTAATTGCAAATTCATTTATCACCCATCATCCATTACTAATTACAACTAAAAATTTAAATTAACCAATCTTTACCCACCGTTATGAAGAAATTTATATAAGAGTTTAAACCCAATTATTCAATTTCAAATCATTTTATGAAATATACGTGAACATTCTAAAGTTGTTTAAATACTTTAAATTTTTATAAACTTCATTTATTTCAAACCAGAATTCAAGAGTTAATCTGAATTCCATCTTGACTTCAATAAACATTTTAAAGTTATTAAACAAGTTTGAATTAAAACAAAATTTTATTCTATTCAAAATCTAATTGTACAATCTAAATTTGAATTTGTATTTAGACCTTTTATTTAAACTTGTTTTAAATCCTAGATTTCAAATTTTAAAACCCTTATTTAATTTGCTTTAAACATTTAAAATGGTTTAAATGTTTATATTTTATAAACTGGTTTTATTTCAAATTTGCATCTTAAAATTTGCTTTTAAACCCAGGTTTTAAAACTTGTCTTAAACTTTAGTTTTAAAACCTTACTTCAGTAAACAACACATATTTAAAAACAAACCAAACAAACAGGTTACTGTAAAACCTGTACTTATATTTCCCCCAAAATCTGCAGTGCTTCAACAACCCAAGCCCACGCGAAAACCTCCCCGAGTCAAACTAACGTTTGCTTCGAGTCAATCTGCAAAAATCTCGAGCACGTCTCGAGTTCCCCCCTGCTCCTTTCCGTTCGCGTTTCCTTCTTCTTCTTTTTTTTTTTTTTCTTTCTGTTCTTCAGATCCAAGTGTGCACGGTGCACGTGCACCGTTGCCTCAACCACCTCCGGCCATCCACACGAACCTCAACATGACGCCTTCCATCACCAGATGCCATCACGATCAACCAAAAACCATCACCACGCCCAAACCAAAATCTAGCAGTGAAAACCAAAACCTGGAAACACAAGAACCCAAACCTTCCCAACCTGTCAACGAGTCGTTCTCCCCACCTCGGCCACTTGAACTCGCCAAACTCCAGCCATGAACTCGCCTCCGACCATGCTACCACCTTCCCAAACCTCTTGCAACTCGATGCACAGTTGAAGACGCGGTGGTCAAAAGTTCAATCACCTCAAAAATTAGGGCTACCAACTTCAAATCACTGCCCCCATCGCCACCGCCACCGTTGGCACCTCCAACCATTTTTCCCACACTTCCCTTTCGCTCCTCCACCTCCAAGAAGCGCCACAAACTCCCAGGTCAACTGGATTGCCGAGGGCAACCCAAAATCCCCAAAACCATCAAACCAGAAATGCCTAATCAATACTTAGCTATAAAATGTGATTTTACTTTTAAAAATCCTAATTTTAGATAAGAATTCAAGTTGTAAACCTGAATTAATAATTTAAGATGTTTGAAACTTCACTCCTATTAAGCATTTAACTGTTTTTAAGGTTTTCAAAGCAATTCCACCTTGTTTAACTTGAATTCAGATTTTTAAAATTTACTTTATGATCAAACAAAAATATTTTGTGTAGATACTAAGTCCTATCAATCAATAGATTAAGCAAAGATGATCTTTGTTTTAAATCTGAGCTTCAAATCTTATAACAGAGATGTTTTCAGACTATTTAACAGACAGGCATCATATATTCATAGAATTGCATCAATATATAGACACGCAAGCATACTTATTCCACGCATAAGAAACATAACTGAATATACTTAAGCAAATTTAAATTTAAGTTACTCACCGTATTTCGAGAGGAAGAAGAACTGATTTGTATTTGCTAGCTGAAGCTATTCTCTTGATCTCTGGTGGTATTGATTGTGTTGATGTTAGTAAGTTGAGTTTTGTTTAAGTTTTAAACAATGCTTGCTTCAGTTTTTTTCTTTTCTAGCTTTGCTTAGTTATGTTTTGAACGAACTGAAGTTAAATAAGTTGATATATATAGAAAAGGATGTATAGAGTGATGATCTGGTTTGTACAGGTAATGTTATTTGTATAATAGGCATGGGTGGATATGCTTGCATTAAATGCAGGTCCTTTCTTGTTTACATGCTAATATACTTGTTTGTACAGTTTTATATTGTGCTTGTTTGAGTTGAGATGAAAACTTTATTACTTTTCTTTGTACCTCTTTATTTCAGCCTGCATTTTCTTGCCTACATATACTTATTCTTTTTAGTTTTGTTATTGGTTAAACTTTAACTTATATATGTACAAATATATTTTATTTTGTTTTCTTTCTTTTGTTTTATATTTTGAAATGTACATGAGTTCTAAAGTGTTAGTTTTTAGTTAATATGTTTACTTATATTTTTACATAATTTTATAAATATGTTGCTTGCCTTCATATTTTATATTTTATCTCCTATATATGTATTCCTATTCCAATTCCTTTTATTTGTTTTGTTTCCTTTTATTTATTTTACTTTGTTGATTTGCTTGCTTTGACTTTATAGTTTATAGTTTATCTCACATATATTTCTATTTCTATTGTGTTTCTATTGTTAGTTTAAATATTTATCATAAATTTTATTTTAAAAATTATTGTTTTACATTTCTCTATGTACACATATATTTTATATAACTCAAATTTTCATCGTTTATAAATTTTTAAATCAATTTATTTATTTTACTCTTATTACTTTTGTATTGATTTATTAATATGAGATTAAGATATATATATATATATATATATATATATATATTTACTTTATATTGTTATATCTTATATTTTATTTACTTCCTATTTATTGTCTTGTATTTATTTCTATTTATTTTAAAAACCATTTATTTAAGATTTTATCTCAAATCCAATATATACATATATATTCACATATATACAAATTTTCAAATTCATACGACTTAATATAATTTCTATTTGAATCGGGGAAACTCGCTGCCCTTTATAATTAATTTTACAATTTTTAAATTCAAAAATCCATCTAAATTATCAATTTAAATTCATAAAAATCCAGGGTCGTTACAAAATAAGAAAATAGTTTATTAAATTAAAACTAGAATCTAAAATTTGTCAACAAAATGCAATTATCATTGAAAAATTACCATTACACTCTTGAAATGTTTTAAAAATAAAATTATATACATAGCATGCCATGTTACACATATATACACAAATTAGAACATGAAATGAAAAAAAAAATTATTTATATAAATTAAAATAAACAATTTTGTTAAATAAATCAGTTTACACACAATGGTTTAAAAAGCATAACTTTCACAATATTAACCAGATTTCAACGAAACGAAAATAAAAGATAAAATTAAAAAATTCAAATTTTTAAATTTTTTAAATTGTAAATTTAAAAGTCAAAGTTTGACCATATTGACAAAAATTCACATTTCTAAAAAATATTCTATTTATTCATGTTTGGAATTATAATTCACATAAAAATCAAAATTTATATTTAAAACAACAAAATTTATTCATTTTAATAAATAAAATAAAGTTTTTTAATGAGGAAATTCAGTTAAAATAATTAAAATATACAATTAAAATAATCACAAAATACAGGGTTGTTACACTCTCCTCCACTCAAAACTTTTCATCCCGAAAAGGAACGAGGTACGGGAAAACACAGAAAAAGATAGAACGAAATAGGATTAAGACAAGATGACAAGAAGATTAAAATTATACCTGATAACTGTTATTATAGGTAAGTTTAACAAGGTGGAGTTTCCAAGATCCTCCACAATCAAGAACACAAGCACGAAAAAGATCTTCGAGAAATGTGATTCACTCTTTCCGTTTGACCGACGGTCTATGGATGGAAGTAGTGCTCAGATTTAGATGAGTACCCAAAGATTCCTGAAAAGCTTTCCAAGTGCTGCAATAACCCTTAGTTATTTTTAGCCTTTAGTTCACTTCTGCAACTACAGCACTTACAAAGTGCTGCACATTCATTTATTCCAGATTTTAGTTCATTTTCAGAAACGATAACATTTCTAAAGTGCTACTAAAATAATTTCCAGATTTACAATAGAATTTCAGTAACAAACGAACTTCAATTTAAACCATTTTAACTTATAAAATTTCATATTTTCCACTTTAAAATGGTCATTTAAATACCCTTTAACTTATGATTTTATAAAGTAAATTTCACAAATAAATATAATTTTTTTAATAATTCTCTTATTAAATTCAATCATACAAATTTTTATTCTTTGCATTTTAAAATTTTACTTTACACTTAAGTTTTAATTACCATTTCAAAATATAAACTTAATTTCCTTTTTAATTTACTTAACTTAAACTTCATTTTTTTAAACAAAATCTCAAATTTCAATTTTTAAGTTATATTCAAATTACAATTTTTCCATTTATTTATTTTACATTTTAACTTGTATAAAAATCATTAACACTTTATAAAATCATTTTTAATTCAATTTAAATCAAAATATCATAATATATAATTTTAAAATACTTAAAAAATTTCACATTTCCATGTCAAGTTATATTTCAAATTACACTTTTAAGCACTCATTTATTTAACCATTTTAATTCATAGAAAAATCAATAACACTTTATTAATCCATTTTAAATTCAAATTTAAATCAAATTATTATATTTTTACATTTTTAAAATACTTTAAAAATTCCAGAAAATATATATAATAACCATGGGTCTGTATAATATGTTCCAACCTAAGTCAAATGACACGGATAATATATCTTTTCAATCCAAAATTTACAAAGAAAAATCCGGGTTCTATCATTTCAAACCCGCAATCCCAAGTTAAATAAAATAAACAAAAATCGCTTAGGCCTATCATTTCAGCCCATAACGATTTTTCCTTATTCTAAAGTCCGTTCGGGTATGTATCATTTCAACCCATAGTGATTCTATTCTACAGCGAACTTGCAGTGCGAGAAATAGAAATAAATAAACAGTATGACAGAATATAACATAGAAAATGATGTGACAAGTTTATAACATGGTTTAACATCATATAATTCACATCACAGGCAGGTATAACATGATATAATAATTCTACACATTCACTTGTTGTCACTTCACAAATTATATAAGTATAAATGTCATGAGTGAATACTCAACTTTTCGAGCTGGAGTAAGCAATTCAAAACACACAGAATAAATTCCAAAAAGAACGATACAGCACGGCTTTTGATTCAAGTGAGTGAAGAGCCAAGATGTTGATCTTGTAAACAACAAACATAACGAGACCATATAAACATATGTATTCAACACAAAACAATATTGAAATAAATGAAAATAAAAAAGCAACAAGGAACAAGATGGTTTGACCTTGCCTTAACCACTCAAGTGCTCGGCTTAGGGGATTCTTATGCTCGGCCATGATCATGTTTTGGTGGTAAATGACTCGGGTTTTGCGTCATATAGGCAAGGCAACATGGGTAAGTGAATGGGTTGGAGTTACAAAGTGAAGAAGATCAAAGGACAAGGCAAAAGAGTGGAATATGGTGCACCACTAGGCTCGAACTGGTCAATATATGGGCTCGGCCATGCAAGTTCAGGTCAGGTCAGTGCTATAGTGATGGCCAGAGGTGGTATACTTGGTGGTGGTGGTAGCTAAGGGTGTGGCCGAGGCAAACTATGAAGGGTATGGTGGAATATAGGCTCGGCTAGCATGGTTTCAAGGAGTGTTTTATGGAGCTTTGCAAATTTGAGGCGATGACTTCATATAATGGTCACGGCCAGATCTGGACAAGGGGAGAGGGGGTGGTGGCTGTCGTGGATGGTGATGGTGGTGGTCAATGGAGATGAGGTGGTAGGGCTGAGCAAGGCTAGATGAGGAGGAAGGCAAATCAATGAAAAAGAAGAAGGAAAATGAGAAAAAAATGAAGCCATTACTTACAAAATATTTTCAGAAATAAGCACAGCCGTGAGAAATGAAATTGTGAGAAGTTTCTCACGTGAATAATAAAGAAAATACACGGCCATAGGAATAGGGAATGTATGGCCAAAGAATGAAATGAAAAGGCAAGTCTGACGAAAAGTCACAAGAAATGAAAAGTCTTTGTCTCTTCAAATTTCTTATTCTTTTAATCAAAATAAACAAACAGAAAATCAAGTAAATAAAAAAGAAAATGAAAACAAAATAAAATAGAAATGAAAGTAAATAAATAATTTTAGAAAAAATAGAAATAACTAAGAAAATAGTTTATTAAAA
This sequence comes from Allium cepa, assembly GCA_030765085.1. Lineage (NCBI taxonomy): Eukaryota > Viridiplantae > Streptophyta > Magnoliopsida > Asparagales > Amaryllidaceae > Allium > Allium cepa. Next base: position 597,067,271 of record CM060943.1, on the reverse strand, counting down.
CTAGAATTTAAAATTTGTAAACAAAATACAATTATCATTGGAAAATTACCACTACACTTTTAAAATGTTTGAAAAATAAAATTATATACAAAGCATGTCATGCTACACATATATACACAAATTAGAACATGATATGACAAACAAAAATATTATTTATATAAATTAAATAAATAATTTTGTTAAATAAATCAATTTACACACAATGGTTTAAAAAGCATAACTTCCACAATATTAATCAGATTTTAACGAAACGAAAAGCAATATACTTTAAATTTAATTTATTTTCATAATAAAAGATAAAATTCAAAAATTCAAAATTTTAAATTTAAAAGTCAAAGTTTGACCATATTGACAAAAAATCACATTTCTGAAAAATATTCTATTTATTCATGTTTGGAATTATAATTCACATAAAAATCAAAATTTATATTTAAAATAACAAAATTTATTCATTTTAATAAATAAAATAAAGTTTTTAAATAAGAAAATTCAATTAAAATAATTAAAATATACAATTAAAATAATCAAAAAATACAGGGTTGTTACCGGCACACTTTCCCCGACCAGAATCTCAACTTGCACCAACAACAGTCTTGTTCCCTTCCATTCCGAGCACCCTCCATTTCCCTAAACCGAGAACTCATCTCCACTCCCTCCAACCCGCTCCTACACGCATACATCCCACTGCCCGTGCCTCTATCATAGGGTGAATACAGGTAGCATGCGATAGTGTTATTATATATATATTACCCATATACATGGTACATATGTATTTATATTTTGATATATATGTATGTATGTATATATATTTAGAAAAAGAAAAGAATTTTGTCTGCACTGTTCTTATTATGAATTTTTATTTTTCTTTGTGTTAAGATTTCTAAGTAAGTTTTTGGTAATAACTTTAATATACGTAGATTATGTTTAAATATTTATTTGAATAATTTTGGGAAATTAGGGTCTAATAAATATTGATCTTAATGAAATATAATATGAAGAGTTTATCTTAAATATGTGGTTAAAATTGGATGTTGATTTTTAAGAGAATGTAATATACGTTTGTTTTCTTTGAATTCTAGATCTTGTCTGTCGTTGTCCGTATCGCAGCAGTTTAAATCTTGTCTCGCTGTCCCGTTGTCGATCCGTGCTTATCGGTATCCGTCTACACCTTGTTATCATTGTTTTCTCTAGCCTCGAAAGGTGAGCAATCACTCACGATTAACATTCTTATATTTAGTAAATTTAATTTACATGAAATGACGATTGAAATATGCTGTTAAATTTGAATTGTTAATTATTTAATTGTTAAGTATGATATGCCATTATCTACAACAGTTCACCTATGATATATGACACCATATCATGTTGTATATATATTATATTTAAAACTGTTACTGATGATATATGTCTGCTGTTGATATGTTATATTATTATCATATTTCTTCTCACTTTGTAAGTTCCCTGTTAGTTTAGAATTCCCTATGGGTTGAAATGATACATACTTGAACGATATTATAGATTTGGGAAAAATCGTTATGGGTTGAAATGATAAGCCCAAACAATTTTTCATTTAACTTAAATTTTGGGATTGTGGGTTATAATGATATATACCCGTAAACATTAAATTTAAATTGTAGATTGAAATGATATATATCCGTATCACTTGACCATAGGATAGAAAATTATATACGAACACTGTTGGTCTATATTTTGAAAATGATTTCCAAAGTTTGAAAGGAAATATATGGGTTTTAATGAATGTTGATTTTAAAATGAAATATATAAATGCTATTTTTATATATGTATAAAATTTAGTTTTTTTAAAATAATATGTTTTGAAATTTTAATTTATAAGTTAATTTTGGAAAATATAAATTTTGAGATTTTTCTTATAATTTTATCATTTTAAAAATATACAAGAATAAGATTTAATATAAAATAAATTTAATAATAAGATTTAATTTAATAAAAAATTAATTTAATTCTTATATAATATGTTTAAGCATTTATTTTAATTTATATTAATATTTTAAAAATAAATTTTAATAACTTAATGAAATAAGGGTCGGGAAGATAAATTAATGTTGATTTGGAATTTAAATTGGTGAATAATCGAATTTAAATAAGAATTTAATTGAACTTATTGATTTTGAGATTTTGAAAGGTATGATTTATAACTTGATTTGACAAAAAGTGATTAAATGTATATTCTCAACTTCAAATAAAACTGAAACTGAATATTCAATATTGATCCAAATTTATAAATTGAGATTTTATCTAATTGTTATTAAATGATTAAGCGAACATTTTCCAATTTGAAAAAAATATTTACGTTAAATGTTGAAATATAAATGAAACTTATATTTAAAACGTTTGAATGTATAAACTTTGAATCTTATTGGACCTGAAATGATAGTTAAGACCTATATTTGAAATCAATAAAAAAATTGAAACGGTTTATTGAGAATTTGAATTGAATCTTTAACCTTTTAAACTGATAGTGTTGAACATGGATTGATTTAAATTGAATTTTTGGAATTTAAGTTGATTTGAATCGATTTGTGAAATTGGATGAAACAATTATAATTTGAAAACTATTTCAGTATAATCTCTTTAAATAAATATAAACTATTTTAAATTATAACTATTTTAACGTATAAACTATTTTAATTTATAACTACTTAATACACACACACACACACACACACACTATTTTCAATATCCAAACTGTTTAAGTTGGAACTGATTATATTACTGAAGTGTTATGCTTTCAAAAGTGTTATGATTTCAAAAATTTATGATCTCGAAAGTGTTATGATTTCAAAAGTGTTGAGATTTCAAACGTGTTATGATCTCGAAAGTGTTATGATTTCGGAAGTGTTATGATTTTTAAAGTGTTACGATTCTAGAAACGAATTTTTTTAAAGTGAATAATGATATTGAATTGATATGGTTTTGAAATGAATATGATATTTTGATATGAGGTATGAACTATTTGAAATGAAACGATCACGGTGTGAAATAAGCATTTGGTTGTTAAAGAGACCGGGATCAGATATTGTCATACTCTCTGCCAATACCGAGAACCACTTTAACAATTGTGTACTTGATAGAGATTCCAGAATGAAGTAGGATAGTTTGGTGGCGATTATGTATGAGGTATTTACGTAGCCCTGACTCCCATGAGTCAACTTGATGTGGCTAAAACAGGAGCCATGCCGGGCCAAGTGAAGTCATTTCTCCTATCGGACATATTTCTTCGATACCATTCTATTACTTTGTGATTTGATTGGGTGCACCTTCGATTTTAGAGTGTGTTTCGAGGTGGGCAGTAGTAGCTGCTATGCGTTACCATCGGTCCGGATCCGTAAATGGTATATCCAGCCTAGGCATTGCCTCGTGTGCCTTGTCGCTTGCCTTATTGCATCTTCTACGAGTTTTTTTTGTTTCATACCTATGGGGTGTCCTCTGGGTAAACCACCGGTTTGGTGGAGCGTATGGCATTGCATAGACTACGGAAATATATAAAATGTGTTAAGGGAAATATGGGTAACGCCTTAAAGCTATTTTAATAGTTTACTTTACTAGTGACATATTATAATAACGTATATTACTACATAGTAGATAGTTCCATGGACCCTTAGAGGATGGAAATCCAAAGCATCCTTTAAGTTACTTGCATTTTAGTTGATATTTCACTTGAGTTGAATTTACTGGTATAAGAATGTTAATCCTGACTCGAGTGTTTTGTATTTGCTTTATGCTCGGATCAGACTGAGTGTCACAGCATTTGCAACTCACCTTTGGAGATTGGAGCTTCACTTGGAGATCAATCTATATCTATCTAGCATTCAGTTATTTCAGTTTATTCCAGTCATTGTGTTCAAACTCATCAGTTACTTATGTATTAGATTCATTTGTATTTGAGATTCTGTTGCATTTTGTTTCAGACTGATGTTTTATAGTAGCTTCATGAACTACTATTTATCTATTCCGCTTCTTATTGTTGTAATACTCTATGTCTGTGATTCTGTGATTGATTTATTTACTGTATATGATGAGTTTTTCCAAATATGAATTAACAATCTGTTGTTTTGAGAAATTCAAGTCCGACATGTGCAAGTGCAAATGGTTTAAAATACAAGTCGTTACAGTTGGTATCATAGCCAGGTTTAGGAAAAACTTAGCACATGGAGTAAAAATTTAACCATAGAATCATATTCGTTCGAGCTTGAATTTCTTTGTTAGGATTCTCTTTGCTTAGGATTTCTTTCGAATTTTGGAACTCTCCCCATTGTTCTGAAATCCATTCTTTTCATCTCCTGTTCATGTTCTCTTGATATTGGAGCATCCTATAACTCTATTTCTGTTGATCTCTATAATCAATTTGAGCTCATCTTGCCACTTCTATTAGAAGCTTTATCCTTAAGTGTGACTGATCCCATCGGTGGTCCCGCTACCTTCGTATGGTTTGTAAAGGGGTGGAACTCCTTTACAACCAACGTCGATTCATAAGAGATTTCCGTTTCTCGATTTTGATGCTGTTATTTCTTTCGAGGCCCGAATCATCTCCTAACAGGCAACCGGGTAATCCTCTCGTGATCAAATATCGAATGCCTTTGGATTAAGTAGGCAGTTCTACCTTTTTCGTCTAATATTCAGCCTAATGATCTCTTCTCCACCCCTATAGTCGGGGATTATCCTGATGTTTTGGTAAAGTCACTTCTCCTCGTTTCAAGTGGGAAATTGAATTTCTGCATCGATTTTATTCCTGGAATCTCGGTTGACCCAGTTAAGGTTACCCGTGATAAATATTAGTCTATCCACCTTTCTCTTTTGTAAATTAATTATGTTATCTTCCTTCCGTGCCAATCTCCTTAGTTGGAATTCGCTGAATTTGGATTCTTCTAAATATGAATCTATATCCTTGTTTTGAAATCCTTTCTTGAATTATCGTGTGAGGGAGTGTATTAGTAATTGATATCAAAAAAGAAAATGTTTTATATTGTGTTGTTTGAGTTGTTAAGTTTGAATTTTGGGTTTCGATCGATTCGTCTGGCCAACACTATTGATAGGAATTCCAAAACACTTGAACAAATCAAACTGACACAATATTGTTTTCGACAGCGGTAAATGAAATAATTTTATGTATGATTATATTTTATATATAAAGGTATAATTTTTGAAATTAGATAGTTAAATGAATTGGTTGTTAGAAATGATAATACTAGATTATCATTTTTTGTTTTGTCAACATTCCTATACCATTAGTTATTATTGTATGTTATAAGGAGATGAAATTCATAAATATGGTTTGTAAATCTGATTTGGAAATGAAATGAGTTTAAATTAAAGATTTGAGAATTTAATTCCCGACGCCTTTTCAAAGTTGGTTTCCAAAGTTTGAAAATGTATTATTTGAAATTATTTTCGAATGAAAATTATTTCCAAAGAATTTTAAAAGAAGAAAGTCAGTACTCTCCTCATTTGTCGCTGGAAAATGATTTCAGTTGTGACTGCAGCATCATCAGTATTCATTTTCGAGCCTCAAAATGGAGAGACCACTTAGTAGCTTTGCTACAATTTTGTTTTGTAAAATGGATTTGATTTGAATTTCTTGAGTACGACTTGATGTATAATATGTATGTATGTATGTATGTATATGTATATGTATATATTTATGGATTTGATTTGATATAGAAAAATATATATGAATATAGTGTTTCGAAATGGTTTGAAGTGAAACCAAAAATTTGACTCTTAAGTTTTATGATAAGAGATGGTTTTCAATTATTGAAATGAAATAAAAAATTTGAATAATTGGAGCGGCTAAAATGAGAATGGAATTGAAACAATTGAAATAGTTGAAATAAATAAAAATTTATTTATATAATACTTAATTGCATTTTATAATATATATAACTTACCGAAATATTAAAAAAGTTAAAATGTTATGTGAATGTGTAAGGTTATACAAGAGAAATTTAAGTAATAATATGTTTAAACTAAATTCTTCTTAATATAAATGTTGTAAATAAAAGGTAAATTTGTATACTATTTAATTATATTCTAAAACATTAATAAAACCCATTTGGGAAAAAGAGATTGAATGTAATTGAATAATTTGCAGTATAATATAAGTGATAAATTTGTCCGAAAAAAGTGATGAAATTCTATTGAAGGAATTTATAAATAATTTTTTTAATTTTTGCAGTAAATGTTTATATACACTTAGTTTATGTTATAAGAATGTTAATTGAGATAAATTGAATAATGAATAAAGAATGCTATTTTAGTAAATAAATATGAACTTAGGAATAGTTGAAATTGAACTATAACTGGAATTAACTTAAGTAAAGTTAAATGGATTAAATAATCGAGTTAAATACAATAAATTTTGTTTTGAAAAGAAATTTTTGTAACAAATGTTAATAAATTGAAAGCAATCAATTGAATGAAAATACATTTAGGTGAAATCAATCAATTGTGAGTACAATGAATATTTATTGATTAAATAAAATAGATTTAAACCAAATTTGTTGAATAATAATCAATTTAAAACAAATGAAATTTATATAGTTTTGAATTAATTGTTGTATCTGTATCTATCTTATTCTTCTGTTGTTCTATTCTCCTATCTCGTTCCTTTTCGGGGACGAAAAGTTTTGAGTGGGGGAGAGTGTAATGATTCAGAAATTCTAACAATTTTATAACATAATTAATTGAAAATTTTGCAGGAAATTTAAACAATAAAATTTAGCAGCGAAAATTTGACATTTGGAATGCGTCTATTTAAATGTAGAAAATGACAAATTTTCATTGGTAAATATGTAACTTGGTTTTGTTATGTAATTTTTAATTTCAATTTAAAATCCGTTAATTTGATGGAAATAAAATATTTTCAAAATCTAGATATTTTTACATAATAAAAATGTAGAACATTTTCTGAGCGAGACTATCACGGCCCATTTTTCCGTACCCTTTGAATCGACAATAAACTGCACATGTCCAACTCAAATTGCACTAAAATCACTTTAAATAGTATATTTTAAAGTGGTCGAATTCCGGGTCGTTACATAGACGTCATATTACGTTTCGGCAAATTTGGACTTCTCTAGTCGTTTATCTTATTTTCGACGAATTAGCAGTGGTTTGGCTGCGAATATCGAGTTTTGATTGTTTGATCATATCACTCATGTCTGTGTACCATTTTGTTCACTCGAGTTTTGATAGTTTGACAGTGAAATCTGTAAAACGGATAGCCGTATCGGCACCTCTATTGGGTTTCTAGAGTGTTTTGTGGCTTTTCAGTTGTCAACCTGTTGAATGTAAACAATTGTTTGCTTTATTATCTCCATAAATTCAGCTCTGATTATTTCTATTTTAATTGTGGATGTATTTATTAGTTGATTCGTTACCCGAGCTCTTTCTCTTTCCATTTTTGTCTCTTACTTGAAAGTAAATATATATTATAAAGTTTTATTGCAACAGCTCATTTCTTCAACTCGTCTCCATCTTTATTTTGCTCACCCGCCCATCTTCTTGTGTCGACCTCAACATTAACCACACCCGCCCCTAACCCACTTCAATTCGCCACCTAGTAGCCTTCATGCATCATCCACCCCATGTGAGGACCCGTATATAAAAAAAGAAGAAAATAAAAAAAGTAAAGAAGAAAGGTATGGGTTGAAATATTGTTTGCATTCATTTATATTCCTATATGCTTCCTTTGTTATCATTCTTTTGCATGCTTCCTCTCTCCTATTTCATTATAAAAAAGACCTATATATATGCCACTCTGACAGCCACCGCCTCCCTACCCTACATGCTTGACCTACCCGAGACCGCCATAGATCCAAAACCCAACCTTCATCATACTTGTGACCGTCCTTTCCCTTTGCGCCCTCCGCCACGTCACCAACTTGCCATCCAGACCCGATGGGCCCCTTCTCTGTTGCCTCATTCACCAAGTTGCCCTCATGCACAGCTCCGCCTCACTCAGCGAAGATCCGCCCATACCCTCCCGAATCACTCAACCACCCGTGCGGCAGCATGCAGCTAGACCTAAAGCGGACATTTGCTGCTTCCATCCCAGACCAAGCACTCACCACAAACTGCCACCTTCTCGCCTATATCCACAGCCATGCACTCCTACGCACCATGTTCTGGCACCCTGAGAACCTTCACCACCCTAAGCATCTCCACATCAGCCGAACGCGCCTAGAACCTGAGACTACGCCTGACCTTTTGCCTTCCTTTCCACACCCTATAACTCGAACCCGCTGTCCTCCGAGCCACCGCCACCTTCGCTGGCACACTTTCCGCGACCATACTCTCACCTTGCACCAACAACAATCTTGTTTCCATCCATTTCGAGCACCCTCCATTTTCCTGAACTGAGAACCCAACTCCACTCCATCTCCAACCCATACGCCGACACCCCACTGCTCGAGCCTCTGGCATAGGATGAATACAGGTAGCATGCAATAGTGTTATTATACATATATTACCTATATACATGGTATGTATGTATATATATTTTGATATATATATATATATTTAGGAAAAGAAAAGAAGATCTATATATAATATATAGATTGTTTTCATTTTGACTGCACTATTCTTATTACGAATTTTTCTTTTTCTCTGTATTAAGATTTCTAAATAAGTTTTTGGTAATAATTTTAATATACGTAGATTATGTTTAAATATTTGTTTGAGGAATTTGGGGAAATAAGGGTTTAATAAATATTGATCTTAATGAAATATAATACGAAAAGTTTATCTTAAATATGTGGTTAAAATTGAATGTTGATTTTTAAGATAATGTAATATACATTTGTTTTCTTTGAATTCTAGATCTTGTTTGTCGTTGTCCGTATCGCAGCAGTTTATCTCTTGTCTCGCTATCCCTTTGTTGATCCGTGTTTATCTGTATCCGTCTACATCTTGTTATCATTGTTTTCTCTAGCCTCAAGTAACCATGCATACATACTCAACACTTAACTCATGCACATGCAAACATTCAACCATAATAACTCACGCAAGCATAGCCATGCAAAATCACCTTCCTCCATTTTCCCAACCATACGCGCACATACTTGCACGTGCAAGCTACTGCCCTTGAAAAAATTTAAGGAGAAAGAAAGAGGGAGAAAGGAAAAATAAAGTGCATGTTCATTTTGCAAAACAGAGAAGGAAGACGTAATGTGAATATTTATCGGTCTAGAAAATGAAGAATATGTATAAAGGTGTCCATATTTATAGAATGCAAATACTTAGAAAGGAAGCCAAAGTACTAACATTAAATGCGAAGGAAACCAAAATTGCATGAAAGGACAAAGAAAGGATTATGAAAGATTTGTGCCGATTGAGCATTTTCTTTTAATTTTGTTAAAAAGTTTTATGGTACGATAGCATACAATGTCAAGTTTGTGCATGAGCCGCAAAGACAGGCCAAAAAAACTATCGTGCACAATACTGTGACATGATCACTGAACAGTAATAAAATACATTGGTTATTAACTTCTGTAAATTTCATATATGTCAAATGGATGTTCAATTAATTTTCAAATTAAAAATTATGAAAAAATTCGATAAATTAAATTGAAACTATGTAATCCAAAGTTGGACAGTTATTTGAAACATAGATTTTATTATAAAAATTCCAAATCAAATATTTAAAACTAATTAAATTTTCTAAAAATCAACGTGATAAAGTTTCGGGTCGTTACATTCTCCATCTTAAAAGAATTTCATCCCAAAAATTATATACATAAACACCCAATACTATTCATAAGTTCGCATGATGTTCATAGATCATTTGTATACCAAAACCTAGTTTGATCACTACTCTAATTCATAACTTCACTTCCAACTATTATCGCTCATCTAATTTACTAGTAAGGACTCTTATCACGCTTCTTAATTAGAAACCTATGTTCTCCTTACATAGCTATATACTATGATGGAAAACCTTTGGTTCCATATTAAGAACCCTCAAAAAGTGTTTGCCGATAAAAATTGAGTGATGGATCCTTATTTGAAACGGTGTGAAACACCTCAAATCATGTACTCGAATCTAGAATCGATAACATATGAGAAACATAAATGATCTACATACAACCCACGTACTCAAATTATTAGTCCTCACCAATACTAATTCTATTTCTACTAAAATTATTTATGAAAACATTGCATAAATTTCTAACTTTGGTTCAAACATTTTAGATGGTACAACCTTATTTATGAAACCCTTACATAAAATCACTTTACTATATTAACTTGTATAATATTCTCCTATATCCTAAAAGTATAAACAAAACACCAGATTTTTAATTCTATTCACTTTTTTGTATTCAAATGTAGGTCCAAAATAATTTTAGGGCTTAAAATTGAGTCGACCAGTATGACTTCTTTACCCTTTTGGTCCGGTAATTAGCTAAGAAGAGTAGGATGCTGGTATCCAAACTCTATCCTAGAATCTACTTTTATTTAGACATTCAAGTGTAAAAATGTTTATTAGCTGGCCCAATAACATCAAATAATTTTTAATCTCTTAAGTTTTAAAACCTAAAAGACACTGTTTTATAAAACCAAGTTCATTAAACCCTGTATTAAATTAATTTAATTTTAACTTCATTTGTTAACCCATTTTAAATCAATATGCCTTTATATTTTGGAAATTTAAGCGTCAAATACCTGAATTTTTGTTTCAAAAATCTTTTGAAATGATACCATGTATATTTTAATCCATAACAAATATATATATAGCCCGAGTAAACCCTAAAATAAAACAATGGAACTAGGTATTACTAAATAGTATTATATATTCTCTTATCAAGAAGGGTAATACTTAAGAGAAGTTTCTACCATCCGGACGCATCTCTTATCCATTTTTAGTAATTTTTGAGCTACTCGAACTAGTCAATTTAGAGACACTTTTTCCTTTCAAATCCCTTTCTGAAACAATACCCAATATATATATCTAGGTAAATAATTTCAACAAAATATTTAATTCCAATTTGCTTTAGATTCGTTCAGATTTGAGCTCGTCCCTGTCGTACAATGATAAAAGGAATAACTTACTAAGTACACTACAATGTCCGCCTAGGGAAACATCCAATCGTCACTTAGAAGGTTATTCTGATCATCACAAAACAAATCAGGACTCATTTCTCGAACCAATCCGAAGAAAACACACCTTTTCTTTAAATTTTCTTTTCCAAAAATATTTATACTTAAAAATATTTTTAAGTAAACTATCATTACTGTTTCCAAAATCATTGAAATAATAATATACATCATTTCCTTTTGTAAATCAAAACATGCTTTTTTGATCAAATCAAAATCTATTTTATCAAAAGAATTTTATATCAAATTTTAATGATAGCATTTTCCCACTTAGAAACAAGAAAATGAACACCTCAAACTTTTTTTATAAACCTATCTTCTTATTTCTATTCCAAAAATATTGTAGCTTTCTTTTAATAAACCTCTTTTATGAAAACCCAATTTTATAAACTAAATTTTACATAAAATCATTTCTCAATTATTTATTCAAAATATTCCAACGTTGAAAAACAATCTTTTGTAAAACCAAATTATAACCCAAGATTATCAATGAATGCCTTATAGTTAAATTGTGAAACTTAATTCATAAGGTATTTGTTTTAATGTTCCTATCTACCCAACTCATGTTTCAAAAAGGAAGATTTCAGATATATCGACATACAATTGCCAATGCTCAGAACTAGATAAGCATAATTAACCAAATCCCATACGATAATCATGGAATATTATCGTTTCCTAACAAACAAGCACTACTAAAAATAATTATAATTTTTTTTGGAAAATTGTTCTTTTATATATAAAATATAATCCAATGTAAAGTATTTATCAATTTTAAAAAATTATTGTGTAAGTTTGGCATTGTTTAAGTGTTTTGAAATCCTTATCGATAATGTTGAACAAACACATCGACCAGAATTCATAAACCACTCAATTAATCAAACTGCACAATATAAAACATTTTCATGAAAATAAAAAATACATGCTCTTATATATATACTCTCAAACTCCTTCTAGCATATTACTAATCCTATCTCTAATGAGTTACTCATTCTAGGGCATTATTAACCCTATCTATAATGAGTTTACCCCACTAAGTCCTAGGTATTCGCTCAACCTAAGCTCTGATACCTTGTATATAACTCTCCTTTTCGACCCTTAGAAATCAACACTAATACATCCACGGTATTTGTTGCCGAATATCCATGTGCCAGGAAAACAGATTGTTGGGGTTAAAGAAATAGAAGGCAGAACATAAATCACATCGCAACCAACAGATATATAATATATATACAAGATCTTTATAAAAGAGAGCATCTTTATTGTACACAACATCGGAGTACACTAACTTATTTCTAGCTTAAACAGTTATAACAATCCGTCCTTGCAATTTTGAATAAATATAGACAAAATTAATAAGAACTAAATGGTGGAAAAATATAAGATATGTGAATATACCTTGGAGAATCCAGCTCGTCTCCTAAAGCTCCAAAGTATCCAGCTAAACCTTGAAAATATGCTCGCGCTGACCCGAGCATTAACGAAACACAACGCCTAGCTCAGTCTGGTAAAATCAGCGTGAGAAACTCAAATCATAAGGATTTTTTTTGTTGTAGCTTGTAAAATCCTTTAAAATCCAAGGTATCTCATAAGATCATGCCGCACTCAAACACAGATGAGTTTTCACCTTTATCATAAAATCCAATGATATTATAAAAATGTCAAGAGTGAAAGAATAATAATTAAGTAGTTGTGATGCTCGTGAGTGTATATCACAACAATACTAGATATATAATCAAAAATCGATAAGCCGCGTTCGCTAATTATGTAGGATTCCATGAAGGTTCCCTTAGTACTTCGAGAACGGTCCTCCTACACAAGGATCAGAGACATCCTTTCGAAGCAGTATACATCTCTAGTGATGTACCATAGGAAAAATATAGCTTATTTCACTAAGACCGAGTGCATCACTCTATGCATGCATAAAAACTGAAGGTAGCATCTAGATGGAGACGACAATACCCTATGAGGTTGCCAAACCTACTGGCCATGCCTCCTATCTGGTTTTAGTCATCATTGTTAGTGAGGCTACGTGCTGCATTCTAGCTCATGCACCGACATCAAAATAGATCATGGAATCCCGCATGGATTCTCATACCCCGACTGGCCTCAGAATCACATTTGGATTCCCACATCTCAAATAGATCTCAAAATCATACATATTCCCACACTAGAATGGGTCATGGAACCACATATGGATTCCAACATCAGAATAGATCACGAAACTTCTCCATAGAACCGTTTATGGTTTTTGGAGTGGTTATGGCATAAGTCATCACTTATGAGTACACTTCCTTGCTTACGGAGCGCTCCAAAAATCAACCATCGCTTTTCTAGAATGCTCAATACTTATTTTTTTAAGAAATAATCAAACAATACATAAGTGCGATGATCATCCCTAATCATTTAAGTGGATGGATCTTCTCATCATTTGTCCTAGAAGAACAAAACGAGTTTATACATACAGTATAGCACCACCGATGGTAACTGTACCATATAATTCACGTATTTCTCCTAGATATTTCTAGAGTTAAAATCTTTCTATGTTAAGTAGGGAATATTTCAATACCACAAAATTAAGAAGGATTACATATTTATGCTAAGATTTGATAATTGGGTATTTAACTATTAAATAAACAAACATTCAAACAGAGATTATATTTCATACAGCAACCACTAAGCCTCTTAGACTAATCTTCCAATAACTTAAAATCACCTTTTAAATATTTATTAAAATATTCATATACTTATCTCATCAGTATAAGTATATTTACAATTAAAACTGTTCACCTTCAAACTTGGAAAACATTCCTATATACTTATAAAATAATATAAGTATATTCATATAACATTTAAGAAAGATTTCTTATTTCAAAATCATATTAAAATGATCAAACCCAAATGTTGTTAAAACTAACATATTAATAACCCAAGACACTATATCCTATTTATAAATCACTTTTATTTTATGAATATCTCATTTATAAATCTCCAACTCTTTTTATAAACTTTCTTTTATAAATCTTCAAGTTTATCTATAAAAATCTATTTATAATTCTCCAAAATCACTTATAAAACTCTGTTTATAAATCTCCAATGTCATTAAACCAAATTTCTATCCAATTTCCAAAATCTCTGTCCAATTTTACACATTCCTTAAATGAAATCTTTTCATTAAATAAAACCCTTATACAAATCTTTCCATTTAAATGGTTCATTTTAAAATAAATAGTAATTATTTTTAAACTCCTTTTACAAAACAATTTATTATTTAAAACATTTTAAATAAAACAATTAGTTATCTTTAAACAACATTAGTAAAATAATATTTAAATAATCATTAAATAAATAATAAACTTTTAACAAGTTAAAATAATACAATGGTTGCATTTAATAGTTAACCACCTTTATGGCATTATAGATATAATAGTAAATAAATTTTAAAACAATATTATTATAATAATAGATTAACTTTAAACAATATTATTATAATAATAAGTAACCATATTATTTGAAATATTAATAAATAATAACTTTATAATATAAAATAGTTAACTTTAAATAATAATTAACTTTTAAATAGTAATTACCTTTAAATTCAAATTATTATAAAATAAATATCATTTAAGTATAAATAACTTTAGATCATATTTAGAATACAACTTAATAATGTAAACGATATTTAAAATATAAATTAGTCAACTTTAAACATTATTAATATGTAATTATTATATAAAATACTTTGCTAAAATATAATTGTATAAAACATTTATAATTGTTTAAATTTGAAGTTATTTAAATCCATAACTTTCTAGATTCGAAAAGTAGCTTAGCGACCATCACAATGGTACTTAATCAAGCTGTCATATTATCCAATTTAACTTTCCAAATACATAATCGGCATTTACATAATCAATATCTGTGTAAAAAATTAACCATCACTAATTAACACATCACTTATTCAAATTGGCATATCAATCAATCATATACAATTCGATATTCATATCTATGAAATAGTGGAACGGGGACTTATTCTACTAATTAAATGACCAATTGATTAAATTAGCGGAATGGTGTTTTATAAATAGGTGTTCAAATTACAATATTTGATTCATTTTAGTAGTACGATATTTATTTGATCAAATAGCTAACACCTATGAAATAAAATAAATTTAACAAAGTAATTAAATTTAGTCCCTACTAAAATGTCATAATTTGTAACATCACAAATTTATCAACAAATTACACTACAATGTTGTACTAGATCATACGAAACTAGTGCAAACATACGCATGCCCCATCCTTCCATGATCATGCGCACGTTTCCTTCTTCCCTTTACGCACATGCCAATGCCCACAGATCTATGCATACACCCTCCCCTTTATCCCTTATGGACACAACTTCATGCGCCTGAACCCAAGCTCGCACTATCTCCTTCCTCCTTCCCCTTCACGTTTCATGCCTTCAACTCATGGCCATGCAATTCCACTTCTCCCTGCACATGCTAATACCCACGCATACACACTCAACACGTAACTCATGCATATGCAAACATTCACTCACAATAACTCACGCACGCTACAGCCATGCAAAATCACCTTCCTCCATTTTCCCAACCAGATGCACACACACTTGCACATGCTTAGAAAGGAAGCCAAAGTACCAACATTAAATGCAAAGGTAACGAAGACTGCACGCAAGGACAAGGAAGGGATTATGAAAGATTTGTGCAGACTGAGATTTTTTTGTTATTTTGTTAAAAAGTTTTTGGATACGATGGCACACAATATCACGTTTAAGTACGAGCTGCAAATGACAAAAAAAATACGATTGGGCACAATAATGTGATACGATCACAGAACAGTAATAAAATACACTGTTTATCAAATTTTGTAAATTTCACAAATACCAACGTTCAACGTAAAATACGTCAAATGTAAGTTCAATTATTTTTCAAAAATTATGGAAAAATTTTATAAATTAAATTAAAAATACGTCACCAAAATTGAACAATTATTTGAAACATAGATTTTATTATAAAAACCCCAAATCAAATATTTAAAACTAATTAAAAATTCTAAAAATCAAAGTAATAAAATTTTGAATTATTAGACATAGAGTTAGGAAGTTTATAAGAAAGAATATGTGCATTTAATTTTTCTCCTCGCAAGGACAAGGAAGGGATTATGAGAGATTTGTGTAGACCGAGCTTTTTTTATTTTGCTAAAAAGTTTTTGAATACCAATATCATGTTTGTGTACGAGCTGCAAATGAAAGAAAAAAATACGATTGGACACAATAATGTGACATGATCAAAGAACATTAATAAAATACAATGTTTATCAAATTCTGTAAATTTCACAAATACTAACGTTCAACGTAAAATACGTTAAATGGAAGTTCAATTATTTTCCAAATTAAAAATTATGGAAAATTCTATAAATTAAATTGAAAATACATCATCAAAAATTGAACAATTATTTGAAACATAGATTTTATTATAAAAACCCCAAATCAAATATTTAAAACTAATTAAAAATTCTAAAAATCAAAGTGATAAAATTCTGAATTGTTAGACATAGAGTTAGGAAGTTTATAAGAAAGAATATGTGCATTTAATTTTTCTCCTCGCATATTGTTGTTCACTGTAAAACATTCAAGGTTATTAACTGTAATATAAAATGTTCACTTACGAACATCACTATAATCTTAATAGTACTTGATTCGCATTCAAGGTGGTACTTGATTTGCGTTCGTGCTGGTGCTTGATTTGCTTTGTACTATGAAACATTCAAGGTGACACTTGGTTTATTGACTTCCAAATTGTATGGATATAATTTAGAAGAGAATAATAAAAGCTTGAGAGGGATCATAGAGGAGAAAGAACATTTTTGAAAAATATTAGGTTATAACATGTAAATACATATGAATACATACATACATGACAGAAATCAATTTACCATAGGGGCGCGCGCGCGTGCACACACACACACACACACACACACACACATATATATATATGTACATACACATTTAATTAACTTCTAGGCTTACATAATAAAAAGTTACTAGACTTACATGTTTAGTTGCCTTGAAAATATTATGACGAGCCTGTATATGTTGGGGATTTTGCGGTTCGAGGCGAATTTGATGGCAATTGCGATGAAAATAATGCTGCACTTCCGACTTCAAGGATCTATGGAATAGATTCTTTCAGACAATAGTTCAACCCAGCAGGTACAAACGGGTTATTGAACTATCGACTTTGAGAATTCAATGAAGCCTTATAACAGCGTAATCGGATTCAAAGTTTGTACGCCTTTGATCCGATCAAGAACACTTTAGTATTTAATATCCGACGATGCAATATGCAGAGAAAGGAATGAAGAAGAAGAAGAAACAAATCTGCAACGATTCAGCGTTTGCAACACCTTACAGGCGTTACAAAATATAGAGTAATGGAAGTGCAGCGATTAGCAACACTTCCCTGATGTTGCAAACCTGCATAGAAAGAAGAATAAATTGAATTTTCTTCTAACACTGTCTGGCGTTGCTATTTATAGATGAGAAGAGGTATCCATTCGTAAAGGGTTGTGTCCCTTCTCAACGTTTCAAAACCGTTGCTAACAGTCACATACGTTTGAATTGAAACGTCGCGTCTATTCATTTTGCAACGTTACAAATTTTCCGCCCTTTATTTAAATTCAAAAATTTCAGTTCTGGGTCCTTAACGGGCTGAAATATAACTCGTTATTGTTTACATTCGATCCAAAAATATTTACGGATCTGAACCCGAAACCCGACCCGACCCGGCCAGGTTCGATTCGGTCGGACGGACGGCGGCGATGCGCGTGCGGTGTTGCATGACTTCTCTCCTCACAACAAAGCAAACATGTGGGAGCCCCAAGACCCCAACATCCACATGAGAAAGATATATTTATATAAATATATTGCATAATTTTCTAGCATGTGGGACTAAATGATTTCTTCTTCCCTTTTTATTTCTTCTCTTCCAAATCAAAACCCAAAGCCCCAAAAATTATATTTGAAAATTTTACAACAATCTCCCCCAATTTTCAAAATAAAGAAATAGGACGGCTGAATCACTAGAGTGACTTCCTACATACCAAGTGAGATCAAGCTTATGTAGTTCTAAGATCAAATTTTGCATCATCGTGAAAAACAACACATAAACAAAAGGTATCTTTTGGATTTGAACCTTTACTTAGTGTAAACCATTCAAAGCCTTATCGAGATTTTATGGTGAACGAATCTTGAACCAAGTATCCCTAACGATAAAACCGGAACAATCACATATGTTGATTTCCTTTGGTAAAGTGTTATGTATTTCTCAGCACGTTAATGACCATGTGCTTAAATCCTGATTCATGAGTTTACTTAGAAAGCGGTCTTACTTTCCTAGGAAACGACCTGATTTCCATACTTGTATAGGTAAGTCGCTTAAGGTGTTTCTACGGTACACCTTTTAAGGTTTCTAGACTTATTAAGGATATATATCCATCCTTTGTTCTTGCAGAATCTAACACTAAATATTATGGGATTATCGATTTAGTGTTCCATAATCATTCTCTTAACTTGTTGGTACCAATTGAACTTTGTCTATCATTTTCAAGACATAAGTTGGGTTTCTGTTAAGGATGATCAACCTTCATTCACAGACCTTAGTCTCATTTCTTGTGACTTTATAGAAACTATTACCTTTGAAAGATTCTTTGTAAGTGGGTGAGCCAAGTTTTTTCTCATTTCTACGTAGTCAACAGTTATAACTCCTCTTTTGAGTAACTGTCTCACCATTTGATGTCTTAGACTCACATGTCTAGACTTTCCATATATGTCTTATTAGACACATTGTACATCGTTGCTTAGTTGTCACAGTTAATCAAGACCGCGGGAGATGGCTAAGGGATTTCCATTAACAAATTCCTAAGCCATTCCGCTTCTTTACATGCATCTGCTAATGCAATCAATTCTGACAACAATGTTGGGTCAAAAATACAGGTCTGCTTCTTGCAAGACCAAGACACAGCAGCGCCTCCTAATGTAAAGATCCATCCAGTAGTAGACTTGGATTTGGATTCTACATTTTTTCAGGTTGCATCACTATATCCTTCTATTACAGCTGGATATCCTTTATAAGATAAACCATATTCAATGGTTCCTTTCAAATAAGCTAAAACTCTGGAAATAGCTTTCCAATGTTCGAAACCTGGATTACTCGTAAATCGACATAATACACTTATAACATGTGCGATGTCTGGTCTAGTGCAATGCATAGCATACATAAGACTCCCAATGACACTGGAATACTCTAGTTGAGAGATAGTACATCCCGTGTTCTTTTATAATTTAATACTAGGATCTAAAGGAGT
Organism: Allium cepa; assembly: GCA_030765085.1. Lineage (NCBI taxonomy): Eukaryota > Viridiplantae > Streptophyta > Magnoliopsida > Asparagales > Amaryllidaceae > Allium > Allium cepa. The sequence continues at coordinate 597,047,750 of CM060943.1, read as the reverse complement.
TGGTGCTGGTTTGTCTTTGTAATGACCATAGTTTCGTAGGAATTTCTCTATGTAATGGGATTGAGTTAGTAATAACTCCCCCTCTTTTCTAACAATTTTAATTCCCAAAATTACATCAGCCTTTCCTAGATCTTTCATATCGAATTATCGAATTTAGAAGACAGAAATTTTTTAGTTTCATTCATACATGATATATTGGAACCAAATATTAGCATCTCATCAACGTATAAACATATTATAACACTACCGTTGTATCCGATTTGCTATAAATACATTTATCAGCATCATTAACAATGAATCTGTATGACAGTGCAACCTTATCAAATTTATCATGCCATTTCATGGGAGCTTGCTTCAGACCATAAAGAGATTTCACTAATTTGCAAAATTTCTTTTCCTGGCCTAGGGTTTTGAAACCTTCAGGTTGTTCCATATATATCTCTTCTTCTAAATCTCCATTTAGAAATGCAGTCTTTACATCCATTTGATGCATGACTAAGTTATAAATTGATGCAAGTGCAATTAAACAGCGTATAGAAGATATGTGAGCAACTAGAGCATAGGTATCAAAGTAATCTACTCCATGTCTTTGCTTATATCCCTTAGCAACTAATCTGGCTTTAAACTTCTCAATGGATCCATTTATATTCAACTTTTCTTGAATATCCATTTACATCCTATAGGTTTAGCACCAGGAGGTAAATAAGTTAAAACCCAAGTTTGGTTTAACAACATGGAATTCGTTTCATCACCGATAGCTTCTTTCCAGAAATTGAAATCTCCGGAACTCATAGCCTTAGAATAAGTTTTGGGATCGTCATCGATGTTCATTACATATTTAGTCATATTAAGGACTTCGTCCTTACTACCTTCTATAAGATATGTAATGAAGTCAAGACCATAGTCCTTCTTTACTCTTGCTCTTTGACTTCTCCATTGTTCAGTGCTATTATCTGGTACTGATACTTCCTTACTGTTTTGAGTAGGAGCATAATCATTGTCATTGATATCATTAGCCATACTAGGTTCTGGACTAGATGATCTCGATGGGATCTCAATAGTTTGATTTTCAAAAAAATTCTACATCTACAGATTCTATAACTTCTAGGGTGTCAAGAATAAGGAATCTATAAGTTATACTATTAAGTGAATATCCTATGAAAACACATTTAAATGCTCTATTTCCTAACTTTGATCGTTTAGGGTCTAGTTTTCTAACATATGCAAAACAACCCCAAACTTTAAGTCTAGTTAGGTTAGGTTTCCTATTAAACCATAACTCATAAGGAGAAATATTATTCTTTTTAAGTGGTACTCTATTTAAAATATAACATGCAGATAACATAGCATCACCCCATAGGTTATAAGTTAAATTAGAACTTATGAGCATGGCATTAACCATTTCTACTAAAGTTCTATTCTTCCTTTCAGCAACACCATTTTGTTGTGGTGTATATGGGGCAGTACATTAGTGAACTATACCTTGCTGTTTACAAAACAAGGTGAATTCATTTGAGAAATATTCACCACCACGATCTGAATGTAATATTTTAGTTTTAACTCCTAATTGTGTTTCGACCTCTGCTTTGTAAATTTTGAATTTATCAAAAGCCTCATCTTTAGTTTTCATTACATATACATATGCATATCTAGCATAATCATCAATGAATGTTATATAGTATTGGTTACCACCATAGGTGATATGATTTTTTAAGTCACCCACATCACTATACACCAAATCAAGCAAACCAGTTTTCCTTTCTACAGATTTAAAGGATTTTCGGTGTATTTTTGCTTGAACACATATTTCACATTTAGAGATGGTATTGAAATCACAATCAGAAATTAATCCTAATTTATTCATATTTATAATGTAATTATAATTAACATGTCCTAATCTACCATGCCATAAATTAATAAAATCAACAATATAAACATAAGATTTCTTTATTAGATTCAACTTAATCATGCCGTTATAAGAGTATACATGTCCAATAAATCTACCATTCTTAGACAACACTATCTTATCAGACTCATACACCATCTCAAATCCTCCTTTGTTAAGAAGGTATCCAGAGACCAAATTCTTACACATATCAGGTACATAAAATACATTGACTAATGTAAGAACTTTTACAGAGGTGAAAGGAAGTTCTACAGTGCCTTTTCCCAGAAATTTGCTTGGAACCTTATTTGCTCTAGTAACTTCGTCGTCTTCTCCTTTATTTTATTCATAACTCTTGAATAGATTGTGGTCTTTGCAAATGTGAATGGTTGCTCCAGTATCGAACCACCAATCATTATCATTGCCGCTAACGGAGTTCGTCTCTTGCACTACAGCCACAAACGAGTCTTCGACCACATTCACTTTTTGTTGTTTCTTCCACAGACGGCAGTCTCGGGCATAGTGGTCGGGCTTGTTACAAAAATAACAAGCACCTTTCTTTTTGTTGTTGGTTTTGGAATGATTTTTCTTCATAAACCGTGTCTCATTTTTTGGCTTTAACTTATCAGTAATTTCAACATTATTTGCCTTAGAATGGGACTCAGTTTGCGGATTATCATCTAGATCGCATTTGCGAGAGACTTCTTAATACGAAGATGATGCTGTAAACCGTCTAAATTATAATCCATTTTCGCATGCTTCATCTTTTTCTTATAATCATTCCAACTATGCGGAAGTCTAGAAATTATAACTCCAACAACAAAAGATTCAGGGAGATCAATTCCGGCATCTTTAAGTTGATTCGCCAACAGTAAGATTTCACTTACTTGTCCAATTATGGATTTGTTGGTGACCATTTTTAAATCCATAAAATCAGAAATAAGAAACTTTTTATTACTTGCCTCGGATATGCGGTACTTATTCTCCAGTGCAGTCCAGAGTGCCTTCGCTATTTCTAAGGTCTTATGAGCATTGTAGACTGGGGTAGATAGCGCATTCAGAATATGGCCTCTACATAGAAAATCATCCTTTTTGCGCTTTGCACGTTTAGCCTTTAGGGAAACATCATCTTTATCAGTATCCTCCAGGATTTCTTCCAAGTCATCTTCCAAAATGTAGAACAACTTAACGGTGACCAAGAAAAATTTCATCGTCTCTTGCCATCGAGTGAAATTGTCGCCATCAAAACGCTCTAATCGAGTTAGATGCTGATTCATAACTTGTAGAGCGCTCGAACCTGCCATGGTTGAAAACTATTGTCTAAAATTTGTTAGGGATTTTGCAGTTCGAGGAGAATTTGATGGAAATTGCGATGAAAATAATGATGTGCTTCCTACTTCAAGGATCTATGAAATAGATTCTTTCAGACAATAATTCAACCCACCAGGTACAAACCGGTTATCGAACTATCGAATTTCAGCATTCAATGAAGCCTTATAACAGCGTAATCGGATTCAAAGTTTGTACGCCTTTGATCCAACCAAGAACACTTTAGTATTTAGTATTTGATGATGCAATATGCAAAGAAAGGAATGAAGAAGAAGAAGAAACAAATCTGCAATGATTCAGCGTTTGCAACACCTTGCAGGCATTACAAAATATAGAGTAATGGAAGTGCACTGATTAGCAACACTTCCCTGGTGTAGCTAATCTGCGTAGAAAGAAGAAGAAGAAAATGAATTATTTTCTAACACTGTCTGGGCATTGCTATTTATAGATATGAAGAGATATCCGTTCGTGAAAGGTTGCGTCCCTTCCCAATGTTTCAAAACCGTTGCTAACAGTCACATACGTTTGAATTGAAACGTCGTGTCTATTCATTTTGCAACTTTCAGAAAATGTTACAAATTTCACACCCTTTATTTAAATTCAGAAATTTCAGTTCTGGGTCCTTAACGGGCTGAAATATAACCTATTACTGTTTACATTTGATCCAAAAATATTTTCGGATCCGAACTCGAAACCTGCACCCGACCCGACCCGACCCAATTCGGTCGGACGGACGGCGGCGGCGCACGTGTGGTGTTGCATGACTTCTCCCCTCACAACAAAGCAAACATGTGGGAGACCAAAGGCCCCAACATCCACATGAGAAAGCTATATTTATACAAATATATTACATAATTTTCTAGCATGTGGGACTAAAATGATTTCTTCTTCCCTCTTTACTTCTTCTCTTCAAAATCAAAACCCAAAGCCCCAAAAACTATATTAGAAAATTTTACAACAGTATATACATGAGATAATACTCTTTTTCTTATCTGTTCAAGTGATACTCTTTAGTGTTTTGACCTTTCAGATGTCATCATGGTGTACTAGATTGTAGATGGTAGCATTTTCTGTTTTAATTGCGTAGCGCTTAAATTGGTCTAGTATTTTGACCCACAAAACTACTTCATGAGTTAAAGGGCACCTCCATGATTAGTGGATGCCTCTATGTATTAAAACTAGAATGGTCCTCTTAAACAAGGATCAGAGATATAATCTTATTTGCTGTTTTAATCTACATCACACGCCATCGTTCACTACTTCATTTTATTTATTAAAATTAATCGGTTTTTCCTTTTGAGTTTTGAGCAAATATGTTTGGATTACATTATATACACAGAGCTGCCATGTTGAACTTATTAATTTGTATGTGTCTTATACCAATGATCATACACTTTCTCTTTTACAACATTATATATTATATCATAAGTATTCTATGATTTTTTTGATGATTTTTTTATAGAACATCTCTATGTATTGCAAAAATAAAAGTGTTTTTAATAAGATTTGGAATTTTTTTTAATATATACGCCTTTAATGTCATCAGTACTACAATGTTCAGATGTAATAGACATACAATACTGCAACCAAAATAACCTAATTTCATAGGAAGGATTTATCCTCTTGAAGTGGACTCAGCCAACAATCATGATTTTTGTGCTTATGAATTGAGTATGACAGTGATTGAAACCAAAATAATAAGTTAATGAGTTTATGTAGAATCTTCACCCACAGGTTTGGGGTATGTAGTGAAGGCTTACATTTTTCTTATAAGTTTAGCTAAATATAGTTAGTATTTTCATAGTTAGAAGAACTGTGTATTAGTAGCGTACATACGGGAGAATTTTTGATAAAGTACATGCACCACTTGATGCCTGTAACAACATTGTAACGGGTTTTATTTATTTATTTATCACTATATCGATCTTGAAATTTAGTGTATAAACAATATTGATGCCTATAATGATTGTACATGCTTATTACTCTTTATATTTCTAAAATATTGACTATTAATTTCATGGAGTTTGTCTAGGATCACTACAAAACTAGGCGACTTTAGCGATAGCTAAAAGGCATCGTAGGCCGTCACCGGCCATTACTATTTAAATCGCCACCACACAGTAAACGATGGCTTTAGCGACGGCTTCGTCACCAAAATAGCGATGGTTGGCGACGTCTAGGTGGATACGTGGAAAACTAGTTAAAATAGGTATGGCGCCACACGCCGTCACTAGCCTTCACTAAGTTAAAACAATTTAACCGTCGCTAGTCATCGCTAACCTGGGTAAATAAGTGTCGCCAGCTGTCACCAACTGTCGCTAGACTGGAATAAATTATCAGTTTCAATTCTGTCTTTCAATCAATCCAACCACACAACCAAATTCAAATCACTTTCCAACACATATACATTCAACTTCATAACCAATACCACTCCATTCATCATGTAATGTCACACATATCACAAATAATCATATATACACAAACACACACACACACACACTATCCAAATCAAAATACTATCCATCAAAAAACCAATACCAATCAAACGGAACCACCCAAATTCATCAAACAATGTAACCATACAACCAAATACTATCCATCAGTCACATGTATACACAAATGTCCATTAACCCATCAAACACAACAACCAACCAACGTGTATCAAATATATACACAAATGTCACTTAAATGGAAAACAAGATGATGAAAATCGAGCAGAAATACAAGCATACCTACTCATCGTCATCCCCCAACCCATCCTTTCCAGGCAACGTCCCATGCTGTGCCAAGTAGGCTGCAACATGCTCGTCCAACTATTGTGCCAATGCACCTTTCTTCAATCGTTTATCTCCTCCAGCTGTTTTTTTTTTTCATTTGAGCAATCTCCTCCTCGGCTTGGGATCTCCAATTAGCCCTCTGGGATATTAACGTCTGTGAAATAGTAAATATCTAGTTATAATTTTTGAACATTATAAACAGTATGGACAAAAGTAGTTGATTAATTATGCTATTATTATTTATAATTAACTATTTACGTTGGCTGCAATTTATTTATTTCTATTATTCAGCTTCCTTATTCAATTTATAATTTTTTCACTTAAGTTTAAATTCATTTGCATGTGTGAATTTATATATTAGTAAATAAAGAAATTTACCTCTTGATTTCCATAACCATACTGCCTATTTCACGAAGGCGGACCAATAATGGCATCCAAAATACGGTTTGAATCCTCAAACGTAACCTCTGCCTAGCCGGTGGACTGCGCTACTCGAGCCCGCTATACTTCGTACCTCTCCTGCATTAACGAACAATTGTTAGACATGATAAATATTAAATTTAAAGTTTATGAAATGTGAAATAAAGGAATATGAAACATTTTCATTTAGGATAAGCATGTTTACCATTACGGATCTTGATTTATCGTCCGTCCACTCATACAAAACGTTACCTTCCTTGCCTGTCTATTCAACGACATGCGTGCCGTGAACATCTCAGCCATAGTAGGCTCGCGATTGTATCTCACCGCTTAAAAATATATACATATGATAAACAAAGCTACAAATATGATTAAACAACATTTTATATTTTATAAACACAATTTATAATTTACCAACTCTCTTTTTTGTTCTTGGAAGGATTTGTAGCCGCCACGGTGCAACGTAAGATTTTTATTCCTATTAGCACGATTTTGGGAAAATAATTCTTACAAATTTAGATACATGATTAATGAAATTACTACAACTAACATACGAAATTTAAAATTTTTAACAACAATGCGAAAGTACATAACTTACTTTCACTTCTGGAGTGTCCCAGAGCCAGAGATACTCAACACACACATCTGCGCCCATCCAATTTGGTTTTCTACCTGCATTTTTAGCCTTAGACATAGTGTCCCTATAATTTTTTCTCGTCCTTTTATCCCAATGATTGGTAAGAATGTCCATATCCTCTAGATCTACACGCATGGCTGCTTGCATATTGAAATTAGTTTGAACTATGTAAATTATATTAAGTTTCAACTGAAATTCAAACTTATACTTACGGGTACATCAGCCAAAATAGCATTCTTTATATATGGTGGGATTTCATCCCAATGAGGCCAACAATCGGACATCCTACTCATAAATGCCGTCCTGGAAACTTGTATGATTAAATCCTAAGGCTCCACCTCAAAACTACTTCCGCCAGTGGGCGTAAATCCGGTGCAGTGCCACTGGCACCTGAACTAGGCGATGAAGAAGGCTCGGATCTCTAACTATGTCTCCTACCACACATATCCACCATAGAGAAACAAATCACAGAATGAAAAGACATAAGTTTATTAGTACAAATCAAGTTTCTGGAATCATTGCATAAAACTTCCACTAAATAATAATAAATGGGACAAGATCTCATGAATACATATATAGAAATTTCAAAGCAGAATAGTATATAGCCCAGAATAAGGTCATCATTATTAATACATAGCTCAGAATAATATTTAGCTAAGAATAATAAATTATACAACAAGCGATGCAAATATTCAAAGTTTTCAGTCTTCGTCGTTTTTTGGTTCAGACTCAGTCTCGTACTCTATCTCGTTTACTTCGATACTTTCAAATGCATCTAATAAGACATTCGATTCATCATTTAACCTCCTTAAAATCAATGTCACTGGTTATTATTATTTCTGCATTTGGTTTAAGATCTGCTTGATACGCTGCTTCATTTGGAATATTATTTCCATCAAACGTAAACCTTGGCTTTGCTTTAAAAACAGCCGACAATCAGCTTTATCTCTTTTTAAGGATGGATACACAGCAAAATAAACTTGTAATGCTTGCTTGGCTAATACGAAAGGATCATAATTATAGTAATGTGAGGTATGCTTGATTTCAATTAGCTTAAACTCTTTGTGCACGTTGATTCCAGAACCAAGAACATTACTGAACCAATTGTATTTGAATAAAAAAAAATTTCTACAAGTTCTACATAATATGTCAAATCTAGAACCCGTGTTAAGACGCCATAAAAATATTTTATATGCTTATCTGGATCATCACTACCTTTGAAAAATACACCGCTATTATATGTTAATTTTTCAGCCCTGTAATCTTTCGTGTTGGACTTAGATCCATTGGCGAAGAATATTGGATAAGTCTTCACATTTCTTTTTGGTCCGATCACAAGATGTCGTAAGCCTTCATCAATGAAACAACTTCTTGGATCATAAATGTAGTTTGAAAACCATTTAGCAAATTCTTTACTGAGATCGCCAAATGGACGTTGTGATTCGTAGATACTACAAATATGTAATATGGGTTATAATTAATATGTACATATAAATGAATAATATATATGAATTTATAATTATCTAACAAATGGTGCAACTTCAGCACGATTTAGAAGAACATATATGTGTGCTACATGGTGATCTCTATCATCCAACCATGTTTCCACATATTTTCCAGCAGTTCGACCATATTGTCTAAAAATAGATAACATTGTTTGAGAAGAATCTTGTTCAATGACTTCATCATTATGAGAAACATTCACTGAAAAATGAGAGAAAAATAATGAAGTTTCTTCTTCAAAATATGATTTGCAAATCGAACCCTCAACTCGTACTTTTTGTCTAACCTTTTTCTTCAGATGATTCAAGTACCTATTACAAAATAAATTTAATTTATATTTAGATATAGAAATCTGAATTTTAAATTGACATAAATATTGCAGATATTCAATATTACCTCTCAAATAGATACATCCATCCATATTGCACAGGACCTCGAAGAAATTCTTCGTACGGAAGATGAATAGGTAAATGCTCCATTACATTAAAGAAACCTGGCAGAAATATTTTCTCCAATTTGCAGAGGAGTATGGGGATTTATACTTCAACTATACATATATGATCTACTTTTAATGTCGTCGAACAAAGCTGTTTATAAAACATACTTAATTCTGTTATAACACTCCATACTTTTACGGGAAACAGTTCTTTGAAAGCCACGGGTAACAAATATTCCATCATGATATGACAATTGTGATTTTTCATCCCATTCAATTTACGGTTTTTAAAGTCAGCACTCTACGAGATTAGAAGAAATCCCATCGTGAAATCTTAGTTCTTCCACCTACTTTAGCACGAGTTTTTCTTGCTGTCTAACTCATAACAGGCTTTAAGTTTTTTATTGTTATTGGGCTTCATAAGAAGTTCGAGGCATTTATAATAGGTTGCTATATCAAGTCTTGAATTCAAATCATCCTTAGTTTTTCTCTTTACATTCAAAATTGTATTAAACACATTATCAAACACGTTTTTTCGATCACGTCAATATTATGTCGGAGTAAGAGATTTTTCCAATATGGTAACTTCAAAAATATACTTTGTTTGCACCAATTATGAATGTCCGATTTTCTTGGCATTTCAATCTGCACTCTAGTTTCATATATGTTTAGATAGTCCTTTATAATTTCATATAATTCTTCGCTTGACCAAATCTTTGGTGGTTGCATATTATCTTCTCTGTTAGCTATAAAGTTTTGTCTATCTCTTCTAAAAGTATGATTAGGATGGAGAAAACACCAATAACAATCAAACCAAGAAACTTTCTTCCCATGTCGTAAAGAAAATGCTTGTGTTTCTTCCATGCAATAAGGGCAGGCTAGATGATCGGTCGGACTCCAACCAAAAAGCATCCCATATGCAAGAAAATCACTAATAGTCCATAATAAAGAAGCGAACATACGGGAAAAAATTTCTCGAGATGTCGTATGTTTCAACTACTTCAACCACATTTTTTTTCAACTCTTTGGTTAATGGTTGAAAATAAACATCGATTCCTTATATTGATTCATGAGGGCCAGGGACAACAATAATGAGAAACATGTATGGTGTTTTCATACACATACATGGAGGTAAATTATACGGAGTAATGATAATTGGTCAGGATGAACATTTACTATCAAACAGAGAGAATGGTGAAAATTCAACCGTACATATACCGAGTCTGACATTACGACTTTCTACAGCAAATGTAGGATAAGTCTTATCAAAATGTTTCCATGCTTCTCCGTCAGATGGATGTGTCAAAGTTCCTTCTTCCGGTGTTCTCACACTGTGCTATCGCATATGATATGCCGTAGTGGAGGATACATATAACCTTTGAAGTCTGGGCGTGATGGGTAAATAATGCATTCTCTTGTATGAAACTTTTTTTATTTCTTCTTTCTTGGTTTGTATCTTTCCTCGTTGCATATTCTGCATTTTCTAAGGTCAACATCTTCTTTCCTATACAACATGTAGCCTTTTACACATGTACCTACCTTTTCGTATGGCAGACCAAAAAAGGACATCATTTTTTCCCTTTATAATGACTATCACATATCATATTATTGGGTGGCATGTGTCGTTTTATAGCTTGTACAACTGCTATAAATGTAGCTTCTGTAAGGTTGAATTTTGATTTCATAGTAATGTATTCGGTGGTTACTGATAGTTCGATTCCACTTTTACAACCGTCCCATAATGGCCTCTTAGCAGAATTCAATAAATCATATATTCTTTTAGCTCCCGCGGTCGGTTCTTCTTCAACATTTATGTCTTCATCATCGGCTTGAATGGTAGGAAATATTGATCATGTGCAACTTCCACCATATTTTTTATCGGATTCGTCATAATATTATCATCCTCTAACGCTATAGGATTAGGTGTAAGTCCAAAAAGTTCTCCATGATGATCTTAGAAATAACAATTCGACACAAAACCATATTAATACAAATGTACTTCAATTATATCCGGTTCTAATGCTTCAAATGTTGGCACTTACTACACGGGCAATGAATTTCTTCATTATTTTGATTATTAGATTTAGCAAATCTAATAAATTTATGTACACCGTTACAGAAATATTCCTTTACTGAACCTTTCCTACCAGTTCCGACTTCATACATCCAATTACGGTCGAGAAAATAATCGAACATTTTTCCTGATTTGAAAATATATGTTGGTAATTTCGACAGCACTTTGGTTCACTTCTCTTCTTCGCATAACTTGCACTTAAATGGTATATTGTTGTTGTATTTTCTAAAATAAAGCAAAGACATTTAGGACTAAAGGCTTCACACACCACACTTCTATCTAATTTTGACAGCACTTCATTTCACTTCTCTTCTACGCATAACTTTGCATCCAAAGGATGTATTTTTGTCGCTGTATTTTCTAAACTAAATTAAAACCTTTTGGGACTAAAGGCTTTAATTTTTAGCATCAATTATTTGTTGAAATAATATTTAATGCTTATTTTCAAATCAACATTATATTCATTTCAAATTTTTTTAAAAATCGATTTGGGTAAAATATTTATTCTTGTTATATTTATTTCTCAATTTATTGGAAAATCGATTTTAGTACAATATTTGTTCTTATATTCATTTCCTTATTTCTTTACAAAATCGATTTTAGCATAATGTTTGTTGTTGTTATATTCATTTCCTTATTTTTTTTACAAATTCGATTTTAGCAGAATATATGTTGTTATTTTCATTTCTAAATTTCTTTACAGTACAGTATTTGTTCTTGTTATATTAATTTCTTAACATTTTATAAAATCAATTTTAGAAGAATATTTGTTGTTGTTATATGTATTTCTTAATTTTTTACAGAATCGATTTCATTAGAATTATTTGTTGAAGTTATATACATTGCTTTATTATTTTACAAAATCCATTTCACTAGAATATTTGTTGTTGTTATGCCCTTTTTAAAATTTAATAATTCATTCAACTATTTAAATATTTTATTTAATAAATTTGAAGTTTAAAACTTATTTCAACATTCAGTTAACTATTTTAAATGTTAACTTAACTTTTTTGTAAATTAAAATTTTAACTTACTCTTTTATACTAACCTCTAAAACTTATAATTAACACACACTTATCAAACATTGTACACTTATCAATAAGCATATATTAATCAAAGGTTACAAACCAATTTTTAAGTTTTAAATCAACCTTAATTTTTATTTGCAAATTGAATAATCAAACCACTTATTAAATTCCCTTAATCAACTAACATACCATTATAATTAACTAATGCATAATAACCATCCATTTCAAATCCATAATCGACTAATTATCTAAATAAGGGTCTTAAATTTATCCTCAAATCGAGTAATATACTATTACCAACATCTAATATCAATTATTCTAACAAATTCAAACACATAATCAAATTATTTTCAGAAATTTAGGTTTAGATATTATACCTAGAAATTTAGAAATCGAAGAAGACGGAGGAAACGCAGCAGCACCGGAGGGCGACGACGGCTTCTAAAGGCGGTTGGCATCGGCAGGAGATGGTTGGAGGTTGGGGATGGAGCTGGCAGTCGAAAATTAGGGGAAGCTGGGTGAAGAAATGAAGAAAACTGGTCTTGGCTTCGTGGTATAACCCGCATTTGATGACAGTCGACGAAGGCCACCTTTCTTTAGCTATCGCTGGGCAACGTCACCAAACCAAGTCTGTTTTATAGTGGATGACCCAAACCTTTTAACATATGCAGCTTTTGAAAAATGATTATTTACAGTATTAGCATTTCAAATATTCGATTTAAGCAGACAAGTGATCTCTCATATCACTATCTTCTTTTAATGTTTATAATTATTTGATACCAAAACATTCACTACTTGGAATCATGGCACTTGACAATTCTTAATTAATTTTTGAATTGATTAATAATTTCATAATTTCATGGGATGCTTTTCTTATTTTCTACGAAGTTCATGGATTATGTGGACTGAATAGTATATGTATTTACTCTAATATTGGGCCACAATGTTCATGTCCTCCTGGGTTTGAAATGGTAGACATCACTGACTGGAACAAAGGTTGCAAGTTTATAATTAAAGTCGATTGCAATAGCAATCGTTCAGTTACACTTTTAGAGCTTTGGTGCTTACATTATTGGGGGTTTAATCTCAACCTCACGTAAAGCTCCAACTAGCTTGGATGCAAAAAGCTATGTAGAGAAACCTATCAGTGTAATGCATTTTCGTATAGCATAGGTTACATACTTATAAATGGAAGAACTTTACTAGTTATATATATATATATATATATATATATAAGTTGACAGTGATGTGACCTGCATTTTCCTAAGTCTATCAACCTATATGCTATGCTAACACAATTGAAGTAAACCATCCTAAGTTAAATAATATGTACCTTAACTGGTTTTTAGGAGCTAATTTTATTGTAGAAGCTATGTTTATTATGTTTGGGTGGTTGCTTGAAGTGGCCACATGCACAAGTCAGTAGAAGATGTCTATAAATTGCTATTGAGTCAGTCCAAGAAATTTACCTATGAAGACATGGAGAATGCTACTCAAGATTTTAAAGAGGAATTAAGAAAAGGCAGTTCTGGTGTAGTTCATAAAAGAGGACTAGATGATGATAGAGTTGTAGCAGTTAAAAAGCTAGAAGACAATGTAGTAGGAGATAAGAGTTTCTTAAATTGATTGTTGGAATTATGACACTTTTAACCAAAAAAAAGTTTTTATATGTGCCACCGACACAAACTCCATTAAGATAGAGATTATTTTTAACCATACAAAAAAGCAGTAATCATCTAAGTCAATACCAACGGATATATAGTAATCATCAAAAAGGTTGTAATAAAGGAAGGAACCACTTGCCCATTGGAAATAATAATATAGGATAAGTTCAAAATAACAAGATGAATGATGGAGCTTGAGAAAGAATTTAGGTCTACCCCTATGAGAATATAAGTAAGAAAGTGAGTGAAACATCAATTACAACAACAAAAAATATGGCAAGTAGAAAAAAACAATTAACATTTGGGCCAATACTAATAAGCATAATTAGCATCAAATAAGTTATAATGAAGGGAATAAAACAACATGCTATTTGAAAATGATAAAAAGATGTTAAGACGTATAAAGTGACTAAATATAGGTCAACATGGACATGCATGTATACTCGTATTATTAATTTAAATTCCAAAAATGATTTTTTTTATACTTTTAAGCCAAGAGAAAGTACAGAAAAATATGCATAAGTTTTTTAAATACACATACACTTAAATAAATAAAACCATCAACATATGATAATCTACCAATATACCGATTTGTGATATTTCTAACAAAACAATATATATATATACATACATATTGATATATATATATATATATATATATATATATATATGGAGAGACAGAGAGAGAAATGATCATATAAACATTGATATAAAATTGTAAACTAGAAGAGTACCTCTCACCAAAGCCCAAAGTATGCATGTTGAAACAAAGAAGTGAACTCTTTGAATTAAATTCCAATTCCAAATTTGCTAGCCCCCGAATTGTCTTACCACCGAAAATTATTTGATTTAATTTGTATATAAAGTGCTTGGATATTTGAGGAGAGAGAGGGAGTGTGTTCAGCTAGCAAAAAAGAGGATTGAGGCAGCAAAATGATACAATCTAAAATGAGGGTGAAGATGTTTATATAATAGAGAGGTTAGAGAGCAAAAGTAGGATCACGATCCTTAAGTTTCTCTAATCCGTTCCTTTCTTTTAAATATTCAAAATCCATTCCTCTTAGTCATCTCATGTTTGGCTCTTATGTCCATGTCATAGTCAAAATTAGCATGCCTAATATGAGCCTCAAATCTACTTCAAGCCCAAACAATATTTATTGCATTTAAATCCAATTTAGACGGTATCGATATTGAATATCAGTTATATTTATATAACTATCCTATGCAAACTACTTAATATTGTTCAATACACATCAAATAGAATTTCATACTTAATATTTCATAAATTTTAATTAATTTAATTAATTTATTACAATTATAAATTAATTACATCAGGGAGAAAAAGGAGCATTCAATATTTAGGTCATTGACTCTTAAGTGTAAATTTGGTTAGCGATTAATATTGAACAATTTGAATATTACCATTCACACTCCACTTTGAAGGCAGTGTGACATTATTGCTAAATTTATCGCTTAGTTAGCTTTGATAAAGTCCAATTTTACATTATTAGACATTATATGGTAGTGATAATTTTTTATACCAACTCTCTTCGTCAAAACTATATTACTTTGGCTTATCGAATTTAGTAATGGTCAAAATTACGGCATCATCCATATTCAACTCTATAGTCTAAATACAAAATCCTTGGTTCAATAATAACAATTATTATTACCCAGACTACTCTAGTAAAAGATTTTTATTTTGGTTTGACTTTATTGAGAGTGATAATAATCTCATATAATTGAGAAAACGGATCTTTTCTTGAATAGTGTTTCAGTTAAATACTTCTACCCGACCCGACTATTTCATTCGATGGATACATACCATGATTTAACTATAATCAAAGTGAAGCTTTCATATTAAAGATCAATGGTATTATCAATCAAGAGAGCTATGTAAATTTGTCACATCAATATTTTCCGTTTGACCTTAGTTATATTAACCAACAGAAAATTATCAAGTGAGTCATTACATAATTATCTAATAACTATCAATATGTAACTCCATGGTGCCCCCAGTAGTCATGAGTAATACACTACACAACATCTGGAGAGCATTACGTACATTAGTCTTATCGAATGCATCGATATCCAGCCTCGTTGTATCTTGACTAGGAATATTTAAAACGATGTGTTTATTATATTGTGATACAATACTCACGATGACAACTATTAATAATTACTATTACAAACACACATTTATGGATTTCTTGTTAAATAAATTTTTGTTAAGCGTTTAATTATTTTATAATACATTATAACAAATATATAACAGAAGGAAATTCCTTTATTATGAACGAGAATTGATCACAATGTTAGTAATTTACAATAAATTATAGAATTGCCTTAGGGCATATCCCTAACTCCATCAATCTCCCACTTGCACTTAGTGACAATTACGGAATCTCAATCTCATCCTTTGATCAGCTTCTTGAGAGCCTATCGAGCTAGACCTTTAGTAAATGAATCTGTTATGTTCTCCTTGGTATCTACCCTTTGTATCATAACCTCTTTCTTCACAATAAACTCTCTGATGAGGTGGAATTACCAAAGAATCTGTCATGACTTCTTGTGTACTCTAGGCTCCTTTAGATCGGCATCACTACATTATTGTCATAAAACAATGCCCTTGGATTCTCTATATTGGGAATAACTCCGAGCTCGCTTAAGAACTTATACATTTCGACTGCCACTTTTGTTGTTTCATTGAGGGCAATGTACTCGGCCTCCATCGTCGAACCATCTATTGTTTATTATTTGCAACTTTTCCAACTGAAGGCTACGTTGTTTAACATAAAGACATAACCAGACACCAATTCACTATCATCAATGTCACTCTGAAAGCTAGAGTATGTATATCCTTTCACAAGGAGGTCTCCATTTCCACATATGAGGAATAAGTCTCGAGTGTTTCTTAAATGCTTCCGTATATATTTTATAGTCGTCCAATGCCTTTTAGTATATATTTTACAATTGTTCAATGCTTTTCTCTAAGATTAGACTTGTATCGGCTTGAACATCCTAATGCGTATGCCACATCTGGTCTAGAACATAGCGTAGGCAATCCTCTTCATACGGTATTTATCCTCATCGATGTAAGGAGCGCCTTCTTAGAAAGGATGATTACAGATTGCACTAGAACATTTCAATTCCTGGAATTCTCTATATCGAACCTCTTCAGTATGTTATCTATGTACAAGGATTGGATAATCCCTATAGCCTATTAGATCTATCTATATTGCTCTTTGTACTTAGTATATGCCCTGCTTCTCCCAAATCATTCATGGAGATGTTCTTCGAAAGCCAAACGATCACTGATTATAATAACGAAGTGTCATTGCCAATCAATATATCATTGGCATATAACTCTAAGACTACGATAGCGTTGCATTATTCCTTTCTACATACGTATGCTTCCTCTATGTTTTGATAAAAACAAACTATTTAATTACCTTATCAAAACACTTGTTCTAACTTCTTGAAGCTTGTTTAAGTCCATAAATGGACTTTAACAACTTGCAAGCCTTGCCCTCACTCCCACTGACTGCAAAACCCTTGGGCTGCAACGTGTAAATGATTTCTTCTAAATCACTATTTAAAAATGTTTTCTTTACATCCATTTTCCCTTATCATAGTCACATAATGCAATAATGGCCAGCATAATCTGAATGGCCTTAAACATGGGTATGACAAAAAGGTCTTGTCATAGTCAATACCTTAAAATTTAACAAAATCCTTTTGCAACTAGCCTAGCCTTATAAGTTTCTATTTCCATTCGCATTTAGATTTTTCTAAAAAACCCATTTGTAGTCGATGGAACGGTACCCTAAAACGACTAGTGGATCATGTATGGCTAATTAAACAATTATATATATATATATATATATTAATTTATACTTAAGAAATACTAAAATAGTAAGTAAATATACACACCGAAATTTATACTGGTTTGAAGCATCTCCTACGTCCAGTCCCTAAGCACCTCTTAGGAATTTCACTACCACAACCCTCGCTTGACCTGGAGGAATATGTTTACAACTTAACCAATCTGAGCACCTCCCAGATTTAATCATTCCTTTGACAAAAATTCTTGCTTGACAATCTTGTGTTCGACCAACACTTATTTTGACTTGATTGTACAATGGTTCTATAATCTTCTTGATGTTTCGAAGTGAGTGCACAGTGATTATTGGAACAGTAGCAAATGAAGTAATGGAGTTGAAAGTACAAAATTGCTTATAAAAGCAAAAGAGAATAGAAACTATATAAATCAAAGTAGACAGTTAGAACCATTAAGTATGAGATGATGTGCTATTTATAAATACCGAAGAAAGGTAATCAAGAGTTGTCGTTGTTCGCAAAAATCCTTTTCGGATTAAAAAATACTGTTCAAAATGGTTGCAACTCTTGAAGATGACTTTTTAGAAAAGTGACTGTTATAGCATCTTAGTCTATTGAGAAATTACGTCAGTCTATTGAGTATGAAGGTTGAAAAGTTCGTAGCAAAAATTTGAATTTAAAAACAAATTGGTTTACACAGCTTTAATCGACCGAAAATGGGCTCAATCGACTGAGTTTAGTCGACTGAAACCATTTTCTGTCGACCAAACTGTGTAAGTTCAGTTTGCTAATAATCTTATGATATTTGTCGAATTCATACTTCAATAATATTTTGATATTTGTGTTGGATTGTGTGTATATTAACTACCAAGGAGATTTTGCAATTCAATCTAAGACCATATACATACTTTTGATCTTGAAGCTCCATGGTCATGACTTCTCCGTTTTGTAGATGATTCTTCTTGCTTTTTGCCTTGCATTTTGTCTTCTTGAATGAGATCCTGATATTATGAATATAGTATATAAGTACAACATGTAGTTGTCATCATTAAAATAGAGATCTAATGTTCTAACAATCTCACCCTTTTTGATGATGACAACTATCAAAGTTCAATATAAAATTATTGGTTTTACACCCCTAAAATTTATGCTCCCCCTATGAATATGATTCTCCCCCTTTGGCACCAAAAAAAAGAAACAAAACACAATGAATAAAAATAACAATAAGTAGAAGTTTACACAGGATATAAACAGCTAAAAAGCTTACATAACATAAAATAATATTTTCCATACACATAAAATTTCTTAACATCACAAACTTCAGTACATACCCACATAAACAACAATCAAAGTTCCATAATATCACAAACTCAACAACATAAACACCATATGAAGTTCCATAAATGATATTTTTTATAACTGATAATACCACAAAACCAGAAGCGAATATGATAAACTTACCAAATAAGGCGGGAGGGGAAGAAACTAAGATTCCGATTCAGAGGAAGATGAGCTTGAGCAGGATGAAACTTTTTTCCAAATTTTTCCAAGCAAGGTCCCAAAAGTTTTTCATCATTTTATCATCTTTTGTCGTTGCTTGAAAAGAATTTCTTGATTCCATAGAATGGCTGTTGTGGCATTCATTGTGGAGGGTGGACCAATTAATCTCTTCAAAGAATTCATGGCTCGATTGACCATGTGTTAGTGCTTCAGAGGTTTGAGCTTGGTGTGGCTGTGAAGATGATTGATCCAAAGTATTTTTCACCAAAGTCGACAAATAAACATTATAGGAGGGAAGAGGTTTCATTGTAGTTGGTAATTTCATAAAGGAGATAGGCTTTTGATCCATAACCTTCTGTGCGATGTAATCTTATAGAATGTCCACATTAATACTGAAGTGGATAAAAATTTTGTGAGGTAGAACCAAAATCATTGTTTTCCAAGAACGGGAGTTAAAGCTTTTAATTCCGTCATGAATAATTTTTGCCCAATTTAGAAGTATGTTAGAATAAATGGCATAAAGGGCTTTAAAGTTGTAACCACACATCTTTTCATAACTCCTGGTGCAAGGAAAAACAGAGTAAAGGAGCATTTTGTTAATTATTCGAGCTTGGTGCATAAATTCACTGAT
This sequence comes from Allium cepa, assembly GCA_030765085.1. NCBI lineage: Eukaryota > Viridiplantae > Streptophyta > Magnoliopsida > Asparagales > Amaryllidaceae > Allium > Allium cepa. The sequence goes on along the minus strand of CM060943.1, from coordinate 597,028,026 downwards.
GTATTCTCAATGTTTGTAATACGAAATTGGTAGCTTGCTGAATTGTATGCAAAATCACAATGTACATATTTTCTAAGGAAGTTTCCTAACCATAACATTCCAAAATTGCTCACGGATCTTGATATTTAGTACAATATCAACTCCTAATACCTTACTCCATAAAATTCTTCTTCGGTTTGATTTGGAGGTGTGTAAAAATCACCAAAGAGATTAGCATAGAACAATTTTAACAAAAATGGGTAAATTTTTACCCTATTCATCCTTTCATCAATTAAGGAGTGGAATCCATATTTTCGAGCTAAATTCTCTATCCCAAACGCAGCGACATCTTCCCATCTTGTAGAAAGTCTCTTGGAAGATGCGTTTTTCATTTAATTCATTGAAGATTCAAAGATTTTTGTCACTTCCATATAGCCATTCCAAGATTTGAGCATCTGAGGAAAAATCAGGATGGGTTGGATTAGAGGAAGAGGAGGCTAAAGCTTTGCCTTTGCTTTGTTTGGGAAGAGTAGCGGGGATTTTCTTCCTTGGAGCCATTGAAAATTTGTTTGGAGTTAGGGTTTTTTTTAAAAGGTAAAGTGAAATGGTGAATGGGTATGTTTGAAAAGGTAGTTATGCTGGCATATTTTTGAAGCTCAGTCGACTGAGGTACATATGCAGTCGACAAAAAACACCTGATTTAGAGGCAAAGAGCAAGTGGGAATCTAACTCAGTCGACTGAACCTGTGTAAGTTTGTTTTTTTGTTTTGATTTTTAAATTTTCGAGTACAAGTATGTCAAAAACAAACTCATATTATATATTTTATTGTTTACATTCAATTTTTGATATACATAGCTTGGCATTTATTTGTTATATATGTATTACATAATATCGTCATAACTAATTGATTATCGTTTGGCTCATCAATCTTGTTATCCAGAAAGCGATCCCAAGAGTTAGGTCCCATTTTGGTATCTTCAACTAATGGTCGAAGTGGAGACCATGAGTTATATTTAATTGGAGTGTTGTTCAGGTTTGATGTAGATGGTCCAGGTTCCTAGAAATTTTTTGTTGGAGAGTTATTTATGATAATTGGAGACTCGTAATACACGAATTACATTGATGAATGCAGTTTAAGGTAGGAGAATGACCGCAGATAGCAAGTATGCATCGTTCTAGAAAATTCAGATGTGCACCTTGATGCCTTTGTTCATAGTACATCTCCTTTTGGACACTCATCATCTCTTGCTGGTAATGATTGATTTCATCGGTTTTAGTGCGAGTGTCTATCTCAAAAACCAATTTTATCTTCTTACCTCGGGGTGAAAATCTGGGGCGACCAGGAGGAGAAGGAGTAATTTGAATAGTTGGCAATTTTGTGGATTGAGGCATTGAAACGGTTGGTGATGGATATTCACTATTTGAAGGAGGAGTGCTAAAGTCAAGAGACGAATGATCGGAATCATAATTGTCCGACATCGTTTGAATGATAGTTTTTACCTTATCTCTAGCTTTTTACTTTGTTTTTTTATATATAGAGAGTTTATATATATTAGACTTTTACTAATTATAGGTATTGTATAGTTTCTAATTTACGTTCTTTCTTTTATTAAATTTAGTAAATCATTGTATTCCTTACAAATTTTAGCTATCAATTGATGCCCAATGGTTTGTATTTTCTGATGTTGATTTAACATGATATTAAAATAGATATATTTTAAGTATCCAAGTCATTAAGTGTGCATATTCCGAGATTAAGATGAAGGTTCAAAAAAGTAGTTTCAGAAAGGGGTTTAGTAAATATATCTGCTATTTGTTTGTCTGAAGTGACAAATTCTAAAGAAATTTTTTCTTTTTCAACATTACACACAAGAAATGATGTCTGGTATCAATATGTTTGGTTCTCGAGTGATTAATGAGGTTTTTTGATAAATTAATTGCACTAGTGTTATCACAAAAAATCGAAGATTTGTCTAGATATATCCCGTAATCTTGTAAAGTTTGTTACATATATAAAACCTGAGTGCAAGCAAGCGCTGCGGATATACATTCTGCTTCACATGTTGACAATGAAACATAATTTTATTTTTTTATTAAACCATGATACCAAAGATTGACCGATAAAGTGGCAAGTTCCACGTATACTTTTTTGATATGATCTACAACCACCAGAGTTGGCATCACTATATGATACGAGCTCGAATGGACAGTTTTTTGGATAAAAAGTCCATAATCTTTGGTATTTGATAGATACCATAAAATTCTTTTAACTATTCATAAGTGTAGGATTAGCTTGAAAACAGGCACATAAGCAAATACTCATTAAAATGTCGGGTCTACTGGCAGTTAAATGCAATAATGATCCTATCATACTTCTATATAATTTTTGTTCGAAGTCTTTACCATTTTCATCTTTGTCTAAATGAGTACTACTACTCATGGGAGTAGCTTTACTACTAGCATTCTCCATTCCAAAAAGTTTAATTAAATCTTTACAATATTTTTCCTGATAGATAAAAGTTCCATTTTTTAATTGCTTACTTTATGATCCCAAAAAGTAATTTAATTCTCCTATATGTGACATTTCAAATTCATTTTTTATAATTTTTGAAAATTCGTCACATAATTTTTTATCGGATAATCCAAAAGTAATATCATCTACATATATTTGTACTACCAAAATATTGTTCTCATTTGTTTTTATAAATAGAGTAGAATCAACTTTGCCAATTTGAAAACTAGATTCTAAAAGATATGATTTTAAGCTTTCATACCAAGCTCGAGGAGCTTGTTTAAGACCATAAATTGCTTTTTGTAATTTAAATACGTGATTTGGAAATTGTTCATGAACAAACAATGGTGGTTGTTCAACATAGACATTTTCTTTAATATATCCGTTTAAAAAAGAGCTTTTAACGTTCATTTGATATAATATGAAGTTATGATGGCAAGAAAATTCTAAGAGAATTCTTATAGCTTCAAGGTGTGCTGCAGGGGTGAAGGACTCTTCATAGTCAATTCCTTGTTCCTGATAATATCCCTAAGCTACAATTCTTTCTTTATTTCGAACTATATCACTATTTTCATCCATTTTATTTTCTAAATCCATTTAGTACCAATAACAGATTGATCATTGGGTCTAGGGATAAGTTCCCATACATTATTACGTTTAAATTGATTTAGTTCTTCTTGTATTGCTATTATCCAATAATCATCTGTAGATGCTTCTTTAACATATTTTAGTCCAAAGTTTGAAATAAGCTTCTGGAGACGTGCAGGAGGCAAGCTAGCTAGTAGGAGTTATTTTCTATTTTTATTCCGCTATGTTTTTTTGTAAAGGCAAAGTTTTTTAATTGTCTATATTTAGACTTTGATCATCCAAGAGGGCATCTTAATATGTCGCTCTTAGTGTATGCTATAATAATTATATTTTCTCTGAACGTGATTCTCGAATCCAGGATTATGTAATGAATTTGAAATGGAATGAGAAAGTCTTTTTACTGATTTTAAATTTTTTTCTATATCCATATGTTTCTCTTATATCGGTGTATCTAACATTACCGTATTTGGTAGCCATGGATTAATAACTATGGATGAATGCACCATCCATAGCCATTAGTTTTGGGCCTCCAAGTATGGGATGTTAAAAGTTGGTATTAGAGCATAGGTTTATGAAAAAGAAACTAAAAGGAAATTTAATCCAAAAATATTTCTCAAACATAATCTAATGAATCAGTAAGTAAGATCGGGGTATGGATTAATGCTATAGTAGCGTATTTGTATTTAATATATACATACAAGTACGTATTCGCCTCTCTCTTTGACCGTTCTTCCGTATCTTACTAAGGCTCGTATGCAGATTTACGAGAAAGGAAGATATGGATAGAGGAAAAGGAAGAGGAAATCTCGGTGGAGGAAGCACCAAAACAAATGGCAATGTTCGATCTACTACTAAAAGGAACCCGGGTTGACAGGAAAATGCTAATCAAAATGCATATGCTATTGTAGGTGCTGGAAATCCACCAGTGGATATGGGGATGATGTATCAATTCTTCATCAATTTGATGCAAGCTGGTGTAATTGCTGGAGTAGCTGGGAATGTTGGAGGAGCCAATCCCGTGGCTCTAATTGGAAACAACTCTGCTAAGTTGAGCATAGATTAGACCAGTCTTGTTGGAAAGCCGTTTGTGGGAATGGATGATGCCATAGAATTTGAGAATTGGATGTTGCATTATGAGAGAATGTTCGCTGACTTCGGGTGGAATGATGAGAAGAAGGGTAGACTAGCCTCTAGATAGTAGTAGGGAGTAGCGCTTCATTGGTGGAATAGTGTTTATACCGGAGTTCCTGAGGAAGAGTTGACTTAGGCAGAATTTCAAAGGAGATTCGAGCAGAAGTTTTTGTTTGAAGTTGCTAAGTTGGTATTTTTTAGAAAGTCCATGGATTTGGTGCAAGGAGAGATGTCGGTAATTGAGTATGCTACTAAGTTTGATGAGCTGTCCAGATATGGTATGCTACCATTAACACCGTCATAACGAGGAATGAGAAGTTTATACGAGGACTGAGACCCGAGATTGCTAGGCTGACCCTTCCATATCTCCATGATCCTTGTAATGTTGTTGTGGAGATGGCAACCCGACATGAGGAAATGCTTGCTATTTATGGGAAGGAAAAGCTAGTTGAAACCCAGGGTTCTCAAGGAAAGAAGAGAAGGACTTTAAGAAGAAGGGAACCCAGAAGGGAGAGGGTGCCAAGATGTCAAAGTCTGATCTAGTCTGTTTCAAGTGTGATAAGAAAGGTCATTATGCTCATGAATGCCACACGGGCAAGGGAAAAAAGTTGTAGAAAAGAGGGCGTGAAGTGCTTTTACTGTGACCAGGTTGGCCATTATAAGAATCAGGGTCCAAAACTAGTAGAGCAGACAGGGGAAAGGTCTTTGCTGTTGGACTATCATCTATTAGGCCAACTGCTATTGAGAATGGAAAGACTATGATGGAAGGTACGCTTTTGATTTAGAGTATACCGGTTAGGATACTATTTGGTAGATAGGTTATGCTTATTACCCACATACCTTGTTACTTCCTTAAGGGTTGCGAATCCGATAGGAGGGTATGCAACTCTAGAATGAGATGTGACCGGTTAGAACTTGATTTGTTAGGTCATAAGTTTGCATGAAGCAAGTATGTTTTTGATTTCATAGATTTCGAAATCATTTTAGGTATGTTTGGTTGGGTAAATGTGAGGCTAGGATATTTCATGATAGGGAAATATCACTAAGACACCCTGATAGTCATAATCGAATCATATTCTCAGTGGAGAATTCTGACCAAAGTGCTTGTGCTTTGTTAAGAGCTATGGAAGTGAAAGAAGAGTTAAGTCAGGTTTACAAGAGAGCTTGCAGATATCTTTGAGCCGGTTACAGGACTACCACCGAAATGAGCTGTTAAGTTTCGAACAGATCTTATGCTAGGGGAAGAACCTGTAATAAGACCACCTAGCAGGATCATACCGACCGAGATGAAGGAATTGAAGGTGCAGCTTGTGGATCTAGAAGGGAGAAATTTTACTAGACCAAGCAGTTCACCTAGGGGAGCAGCCGCGCTGTTTGTGAAGAAACCGGACGGGTCATTAGGATATGCATCGACTATCGTAAGTTGAATGAGAAGACAATTAAGAATAAGTATTCTTTGCCAAGAATCAACGATCTATTTGATCAGTTGTGTTGAACCAGAGTATTCTACCAATTGGATTTGGCGACAGGCCTCCATCAGTTAAGAGTGACAGAGGATAGTATTCCGTTGACAGCATTCCAGACTAGGTATGGTTCGTACAAGTGGTTGGTAATGCCATTCGGGTTAATGAACACACCAGTTTTTTTCATGGATCTGATGAGCTGAGTTTTCAGAGAGTACTTGGATAGGTTCGTGTTGGTGTTTATAGATGACATTTTAGTGTACTCTAAGGATGAAAGATAGTAGCATGATGATCATCTTCGAGTAGTGCTTGAGACAATGGGGCAGTATCAACCGAAAGAGAAATTTTCTAAGTGTTATTTTTGGAAGAAAGAGGTTAAGTTTCTTAGTCAAGTGGTTTCAGAGAATGGTTTGTCAACCAATCCAGATAATATCGAAGCTATTAATAACTAGAAGAGACAGGAGGCGATGACTGTGATTAGAAGTTATCTTAGATTTGCTGGCTATTGCCGAAGATTCATTAAGGATTTATCCCAAATAGCAACGCCTTTAACTATGTTAACCAGGAAGAACGTGAAGTTTTTATGGTCCGACAAATGTGAGGAAGCATTCCTTAAGTTAAAACATTTGTTGACCAATGCACCTGTGTTAGTGATTTTAGATGGAAACCAAGGGTTGGTGGTGTATACCGATGCATGCGGGATTAGATTAGAAGCTGTGTTGATGTAAAAGGGTAAAGTCATTGTCTGCGCTTCAAGGAAGCTTAGACCACATGAAGTAAGATATCCTACTCATGATTTGGAGTTGGCAGCGATGATCTTCGTGTTGAAGATATAAAGACTTTATCTTTTAGGGGAAAGATTTGAGCTATACATAGATCATAAGTCCTTGAGGTATTTATTCTCTCAGAAGGAGTTGAATATGAGACAACAAAGATGGCTGGAGTTTTTAGCGGCTTATGATTTTGGTATAGAGTATACACCTGGGAAAGGAAATAAAGTAGTGGATTCTCTTAGCAGAAGACATTCGAATATGGTGTTAGCTATGCCGACAGAATGGAAATATTTAGAAGCTTTGACTACTTGTAGTGTGCACTTAAGATCGACTACTAGTTCTAGTCAGAGCACTACCATGTTGTCCTGTTTGGAAGTAAGACTAGTGTTGATCGAAATGATTGCTTCTAAGCAGAAGGAGGATCCAATATTAGTCGAGAGGATTAGAAGGCTTGAGGTTGAGTTGGAGATCGATGATCTAAAGGATTTTAGTCTTGACCAGAGGGGTTGGTTGAGAAATAAGGGACAATTGTGTGTTCTGAATGTTGAGGACTTGAGGAAAGAAGTTCTTAGAGAATGTCATCAATCAAGTTTATGATTCATCCTAAAGGAACCAAGATGTATCAAGATATGAAGAGGAGCTTCTTTTGGGAAGGAATGAAGAAGGATGTTGGCTTGTGGGTTAGGCAGTGTGCAAACTGTCAAAAAGTGAAGGCCTAACATCAGAAGTCGAGGGGGTTGCTTCAACCTTTGGAGATACTAGTTTGTAAATAGGATTAGATGTCCATGAATTTTATAGATGGGTTTCCAAGGTCGAATAAAGGAAATGAAAGTATATGGGTCATAATGGACAGGTTGACCAAGAGTATCCATTTCATTCCAGTTAATTCAACTAGGACGACACCTATTTTAGCTAAGTTGTTCATGAAGAACATAGTTAGAATGCATGAAATTCCTAGTAGTATAGTCGATGATAGAGATGTTTTGTTTATTAGAGAATTCTGTAAGAGTCTACAAGATGTGTTAGGTACCAAGTTTAAGATGAGTATTGTGTATCACCCCCAGACGGATCGTCAGACAGATAGAGTCGGTAAGGTACTCAAGGATTTATTAGGGGCTTATGTGCTAGATTTTGGTGGATCTTGGAAAGATCACTTGCACTTATTGGAGTTTTCCTATAATAACAGTTATCACAATAGTATAGGGATGACGCCTTTTGAAACTTTGTATGGAAGGCCATGAAAATCACCAACATGTTGGTTAGAGACGGGAGACAGGTTAGTCTTGGGTCCAGATCTAGTTAGAGAGCCGACAGAAAAGATTGAGTTAATCCGAGAGAGGATGAGGGAAGCTTAGTCTAGACAGAAGATTTACGCAAATAAGTGACGTAACGATCTAGAATTCTCGGTTGGAGATAGAGTTTTCATAAAGTATCATCGATGAAGGGTGTGGTACGATTCGAAAAGTTGGGGAAACTGGCCCCGAGATATGTTGGTCTATTTCAAGTCATAGAGAGGATCAGAAAGCTTGCTATAGAGTAGAGTTGCCGAGCAGTATGGCAGATGTCCATAACATGTCTCACTTTGTAAATACGTGCATGACATAGAGACTACTATTCCTCCAATAGAATTGAAAGAGTTGATAGTAGAGCCGAATTTGTCTTTTGTTAGACAACTAGTGTAACGACCCGTAAATTTTCAATAATTAAATTTGTTAATTTAATAAGATTTTGGTAAATAAATTTGGAAGAACTAAAAACTTTGTAATTTAATAATGAAAGGAATGTTAAAATGAAATGTGACAATATAATTAAAACTAATTATTAACAATTGAAAATGAAATTCCCATAATGAAGTGATGAAAATTGTTATACCTGGTTGTAGAATTGATATAAGAAAACCAATGTAAACAATGGTTTAACAAATGAAACAGTCTGAAATAAATGACCATTGAATAAAATTTTAGTTATGTAAGGAATTGTAACATTTATGTGTAAATAATGAATTCATAAATATAAATTAAAGGTTATAGTAATAGTTGTAAGTTACCGTTTAATTAGTCTATTTATTTAGCTATTAATGTTATATTTGGGTATAAATTGGATATAAGTAAATAAGGGTAAGTGTGGTGTAAATAAATGGATTAGTATAATTAATGGTAATTGAATGAATTGAGTATTATGTAAGTAATTATAATAATTTGTTAAAAATAATAAACTTAACTGTAATGTAAAAATGATGGTAGCAATTGTTATATGTTACCTATTTAATTAGTTTACTAAATTGAAATAGGAAATCAATTAGAATTAAAAGAACTTTAATGTTATATCAATGAGAATTAATGCAATAACTATGGTGTGAATGTAGTAAAATAAACAGAAAAGTAAAATTTATTCATAAGGTAATAATTGATAAAAGAATGGAAATTAGGTAAAATAATTAATTGGATTTAAAATCTTAATTAATTGTGTGTAATTGATGAAATTACACATTTTGAAATATAGTCATTTATACAAATTTAAGATGTAAATAAGGTATACTAATGTAATGCAATATAAAACTAATGTGCTTTGTTTATAGAATAATAATTGATTTAAATAAAAAGGGTTGAAATTGAATCAAATCATTGTATTGGAATTTATTATAAATAACTGAATTTAATTACAATTGAAGTTAAAAAAATGAAATTGGTAAATTTATTAACTTTAAATTGATATCTAAGTTGTTTAAATTATTGTAATTATTTAAGAAGTCAAAAATGATAAAATTGATCCAGTGTAGATTTTGGAATTTGAAAGTGATTTAATTAATTAATTATTAATTTAATTATCTTGGAAAATAGCTGTTTTGGCCATTGACTTGGATTTTGACAAAACCAGTTTCATCGGATCCGTAATGGTGAATTATTGTAGGATTTCACGTTTTGTAACGATCGGGCTTGTCATTAGATCGCACGGGCTTGAAATGCCTGGAAATCAATTTAATTGAAATCAATTTGAAATAAGCAGATTTTAACATAACTTCTTCATACGATGGAATTAGGACTTGAAACTTGTTCCACTTAATTTAAACTATTTGAAAACATCTATTTCGAATATGGATTGACCCATTTTCATTCCGGAGGCAGAACGGTCTTTTTGTGTTGTTTACCGTTCCAACCCAAATCAAATCGAATCCGTTATTTCTATTTTTTCTAACCTACCTATAAATATCTCGTTATAAACCCTAGCCATTCCTTAGTCTTATTTGTTTATACGTACATCTTCTTCTCAACTCCTCATTCCAATGGTAGACAAACAAATTCAAGTTCAATTTCAAATCAAATTCCAAATCAAAAATTAAAACCCCTCAAAAAAATTCAAAAAATATGAAATTCGAAGATCTCATTGATACTAATCTGCATCTAGCGTCTGCTTTTGCAATGGATGCTCGAGATAGCCAATAATCTCGGTCAAAGCTCGTAATTCGTGAACCCTAACAGTCAAATTAGGGGTTTCTGATTTCATCATTAATAGGAGAAATTGACTTGTGGGTATGGGTGAGCTCAATGCATGGAGTCGTTTGATAGCGTCAAAGGTTGCGTAGTGGGCTGAGGTATTGGGAATTTGCCAATTAGCGTTCGACGAACCCTAATTGTTGGTAGCGGCGGCTTGAACCGGAGGGGGAGTCGAGGCCAAAGGGAGATGCAGCTCATCGGGGGCGAGTGGATGGACCTGGTCGGCGACCTTCTGGTGGTCGAAGGTGCGAGAATAGGCAGTCAACGTTGGCCTCGTGCATGCGTGATGGGTTGAAATCGAACGTGTACCGTAGATGAGATTTTTGTGCATGAGAGAAGAGAGCAGATTACTGACGTGGCATGTAACATATTCTTTTATTTATTTATTTTAAATTTGAATTTTATAATGTTCTAATCATCATAACTCTTACATACAAGGTTCGTTTCACACGCGATTTTCTCCGCTAGAATCATATTGAAATTCCAGACATTTTAGCACTTGTTTGGATGGATTCTGAAATCGTTTGAATTTTGGGCTTAAACTGAATTTAAGTTCAATTTAGATTCAAAGGTGAGTGTTTTAACCCACTCACAACTTCTAAAATTTCTTATGTTTGTTAAATTGATTTATGATGTGATTAGGAATTTATTTATGGCTGTTTTTATATTTTGAATCATCATCTCAGTTAATTCGAATTTATTAAATTAAATCGTTATTTAATTTATTATTGAATATATATTGCCAGTTAAATACTTGTTATTGATTATCTGTTCTATACTGATATTTATTGATTGATTTGGATGATGATTGTGATGGATGTTTGATTGTTGATATTGAATAAATGGACGTTGTACTTTATGTTGTTATAAACTGCAAGTTTGTTATGGATTTTATTTCATTAGGGATTGCGGTTTGAAATGACATATAACCGTAAGATACTAAATTGTAGATTAAAATGACAAATATCCGTATCACTTGACCATAGGGTAGAGAATTATATACGGACACCGGACTGGTTAAATTAAATGATTTTAAAATCCTTAAATTTTTGGAATTTAATAAAATGATATTTGAAATGAAAATTTGATTTATATAAATTGAAGTGTTATTGAAAATCAAGTTTTATGTTAAATACGAATTGGTTTAAAGGAATGGTTTTAAGAAATGAAACTGAAATTTTAAAGTCGAATTTGAGATATAAGTGAAATTTGTCAGAATTTCGTTATTTGAGTTGTTGGAAAATATAACTTTTGAAATGTATCGGAATTGGAATAATTTAAAGTGATATTTTGAACATGGTTTGGATGCGATATTGAATTGAATGATTTATTGAGAATTGGAATTTAAAATTTGAAATTTAGTTTGAGAAATTAATATGGTCCGAACTATTGAAAAGAAATAAATAGTTTTAAATCGATAAATTATAAATTCCTATTTTTAAATATGACCTATTTTAAATTATATTATGTTTAAGACTCTAAATTTATGATTTTCACATTTATAAATTATTTTAGCCTATATTAACTATATTGAATCAATTTAATCTATTTTAAAACCATTAAATTATTTTTAAAACTAATTAAACCATTTAACTCATATTAAATATAATTAATCTATTTTAAACCTATTTAATCTATTTTAATTATATATAATCTATTTCAAATCTGTTTATAACTATTTTAACTATTCATAACTATTTAAACTATTTTATAAATTTTCAGACTGAGTAAAAAAGGGAGTGTTTTATTCGAATTCATTGGTTTAAAGGCAAAATGATGAAATGACCTAAATTGGGATTTAAATGTATAATAAATTGAAAATGATGATTTTGAAGTAAGGATTTAACCTGTTTTGGAAATATGGTTTTGGAAGGAATTATGACTTTTGAAAGAAATATGATTTGAAGGTGAATATGATTTGAAAGTGGATATGATTTGAAGTAACTATGATTTCGAAAGTATTATGGTTTTGAGAATATGATATTTTGATGTCAATTGTGAATTGACTTTCGAAATGTAAAAGAACCATCCGGTGTGAAATAAGCGCTTTGTTGTTAAAGACCGGGATCAGATATTATCATACTCTCCGCCAATGCCGAAAACCACTTTAACAACTGTGTACGTGGTGGAGATTCCAGAAATGAAGTAGGATGGTTTAGTGAACGACTTTTGTAAGGTATGACGTGACCCTGACTCCCGTGAGTCAGCTTAGATGTGACTAAAATCAGGAGCTACGCTGGGCTAATTGTGGTCATTCCTTTGATCGGCATATTCCTTTGATATTATATTCTGATTTTGTGATTTGATTTGATGGCCACCTTCGATTCTGATTTGGGAGTGAGTTTTGAGATGGACGGTAGTAGCTGTTATGCGTTACCACCAGTCCGGATCTGCAAACAGTATATCTACCTGGACATTTCCTCGTCTGCCGTGTTCACATGCCCTAGCGCGCCTTCTACGAGTTTGTTTTGTACCATACCTATGGAGTACCCTTTGATAGCCCTCCAGATTACGGAGGAATTACGGTACTATATAGACTATGGAAATATATAAAAATGTGTTAAGGGGGATATGGGTAATGCCTTAACGCTATTTTAATACTTTACTTTACTGTAGACACTATTATAATAGCATATTGCACTACATAGTAGATAGTTTAACGGATCCTTAGGAGAAGTGAGTCTCGAGCATCTTTTAAGTTACTACACTCACGTTAGACACTAGATAGGAGATGTCAAACCCCGTAAACATCTCTGATGCCGTTTACACTCATATTTATTATCGTTGATTTAACTTACATAAGATCTTTTAGTTCCGACTCGAGTGTTTTGTCTTTTCAATTCGCTCGGCTCAGCATGAGCATTTCAGGAATTGAAGACCTTATCCTGGAGGACGAAGACGAAGATTGTACTACTACTATTATTTATTCTATTATTCCACTGCATTCATATGTTTCCGCTGCATTTTTATTATTCTCTGGTATGTGTAACTCTGATCTGTGTTGTATAAGTAAAACCAAATGTTTTGTAAAATAGCTTCATGAACTATTTATTTGATTATTATATTTTGTCATCCCACTGCAAGATTCTGTTTTTTTCTTCTTTCTCTGCTTTTTCTTATTCACCCCAATAACAATCCGCTCTTCTGTATGGTTTGAGTCGACATGTGTGGATGCCTATAATGTACAAAAAGGCAGGATGTTACAACCAGTTCGGGTTGTAGCAAGAGTTAAGAAGAGGTTAAGAAATAAGACAGTCAAGTTGGTGAAAGTTCAGTAGAGCGACAACTAGAAGGATTGTACTGGGAAGACAGAAGACAGGATTAGATAAACTTGTCCTGATTTATTGTGAGGGTATGTTCTATTTTTGCTTTATATAGACTGTTACTAGTCATGTAGGCTAGTATGATAGTTAGGAGCTGTTACAGATGATTGTTATGTTTGGTATTTAGTCCTTACTGAATTTCGAGGACGAAATTCTTTAAGGATGGGAGCCTGTAACACCCCTAATTTTTAATAACATTATTCAGAAGAATTAGTTAGATAAATAAAATAAAATAATGCAAATGTTAGAATGATAAGGGGAATGAGATTTGAAAATCTAATTGGAGGTCGTACTTAATTAAACAAAAAGACGAGTTTATCGAAATGGTTTCATTAGATAATTAATAAGAAAATAAGGCAAGGGTATTATGGGGATTAGCCGCACCCATAAACCCTAAACCCTTGTCCCCGTCCTCTACACGTTCATAATTCAAAATTGTAAAACGTAAAACTAAATAGCAAGCCAACCATAAATTAGGGGAAGAAAAGGAGAGAAAAAATCAATTAAAGCTAAGAAATCAAGCAAGGAGGATCAATCTAAATCAAATCTCAAGTTTCTTATCCTAAGAAAGGTGAATGATAATGAAACTATCACTATTTTCATTTTTAAAGAGCATTAGATTTCGGTTTTAAGTTTAAATCTATTATTATAATTTTCTATGATGACATGCTTGGATTACAAGGTATGTTTTATTCGATTTTAAGGCTAAAATCGTTTATATTGGATTTCGAATTCCATAAGGATTTAATATGTTATGTAAAACATTATTCAAAGATGGATTCAATTTTTCTTATTTATCCAAGTCATGGATAATTTATTATGAATTTTCAAAGGAAAATATGAATAATTAAGTTAATAAATTAATTTCGGTAATTATATAAAGAAATTTAGGTCCAAGATTTATATATGTTAGATAACATAATAAAAGTGAATATTGATGACTTATGAGGATTCTTCTTAAGTAATTTACTAGGTAAATTAATCTATTTAAGATGGAGGACTTAAAAGTCTCAATTGTTTTGTTAAAGGGAAGGGCTTTTTTATTAATTATCTTTGATTAATTTCTGAATAAATTCGACAGTCTTTTAGAAAAGATTTTGGTAAAGTTTATGGCAACCAATCATATTTTTACAAATAGGCAAGTTAGTTGAAAAGTATTACTTAAAATGACAATGAAAATAGTTTTGCATAAGTTTATTGTTTTGCCACTTCTAGTAGCTACTTTACATCCCTATACTTTCGCCTCAACAAAGTCGAAACCAATACACAAGGTATCAATGCATTGTTATGTAGTGGATTGGTGAATAGTGATAGGTATGGAGTCAAAACCAAGCTTTTGAAGGGGACGAGGCCTTTGTTTTACTATAAAAGAAATGTCACTTGCCTTGTCTTTAAAAGAATGTTTTCGAAGGGGTTTAATATAGCTTTCGAAAAGGTTTCCACCTTTTTGTTTAGAGGGTAGCTTTCAAATGGGTTGCCTTGTTTTTAAATCAATGCTTTTGAAAGGCTAGTTTAAAGCCAGTCGAAACCATGCTGCCGCTTTTAGACCTTTCAAATGGATTGAAGTCATCAACGAGTTCGAAAGGTAGCTTTGTTATATAAATGAAACTAGCCACTTCCCAATGTCTTCGAAAGGGCACCAGTAGTCACTTATACTAAAGTTTTCGAAGGCAAGGGCTTCGAAAGGGGTTTCGAAGCTATACTTCCAATTGTTTACTTAAAAGATTAATGCTTTCGAAAGGATGGTTTCGAAGCCATCTGTTTTCCCCTAAACTCTTTTACTTGAAGATTAGTGGTTTAGAATGGGGTACTTTCGCTTATATTCACTTTGACCCAAAAGATATGTTTAAGAATAACCCAATTGTTTTGAAAGGGGTATTTTCAAATGGTTTCGGAGCTATACTTCTATGAGTTAATAACCGACGCTTTGATACTTTCGAAAGGTATGTTTTGATGGTTTCGTAAGAGATGTTTAAAATTATTTCTAAAGGCAAATGCTTAGTGTTTTGAAAAGAAGATTTGAATGCTTTTGAAAGAGGTTTTCCAATGGTTATGAAAGTAAAGGTCTTAGGTTTTGAAAGCCTTCGTTTTCAAAAAAAAGAACCCAATCTCAATTTTTAAAGGAAAACCCTTGGCAAAATAAATGAGTTTTGAAATGGCTTTTAAGTATGGAGTTTTTGAAGAAGCTTTCCTTGATAAAACAATAAGTTAAAGGGATTAACCATGTTTCATATAAAAATAATTTCAAGGATATTAAACCTTAAATGTTGGTATTGTTATGTTATTATGTTTGCTTCTTCTAATATATATATATATATATATTCACTATATAATGGACCCATAACTGTATGTTAGGTAGAAAAAGGCACAATAATCCGCTAGATTGATCCAATAATGAATATAAATTGAGTTAACTCCTGTATGAGTATAGCTGCATCCAGGAGGTCAGGTAGACAGAACATAGGATGCTCAGTGAGTAATTAGAGAAGTTGTCAAATTAGACAGGCTCATAATAAACCCATTGGGAAGTGTTATTGGCAGGAGCTAATAGGTTCGTAATGATCCCATGGAAACTATTTCCAGATAAAGTTATTGACAGAAGTCAATAGGTTCCTAGTCAACCTATGAAAACTATAATATGAGAGAAGTTATTGGAGCTACCAATAGGTTCAGGTAGAACCCATGAATTAATTAAGATACTGGTTGGGCCAATATGTTCTTAGTGATCCCATGAAAAATATGAGACTGGACAGATAATCTGTAAGCTTTAAACAGATTATTAGTCAGCCCATGAAAACAAATAGGTTAATAGTGACCCTAGAAATTATAACCGAGACAGATAGTCAAATTAATGGGGACGGGAAATCTAGAACAATTTACTTGTTTACATATCATCATAATATTTTAAACTACTATGTTTTAACCATTGTGGATGCAGGTGCACAGTATATGGTTATTATAAATTTTTGGATAAGATACTAGTGAGGGGAAAACCCGTTCCACTAAGCGGCGTGGTCTTACTAGATATCTAAATAGTTCAAGATGGTAGGTTATTATTCATACCAGGCTTTATTTCTGACTCGAAGTTTATGTTTTCTCCTTAAACTCTTGGGCACTTAATTAATTTTGAATAGTTTGAGAGTTGAGGTTTTCAGGTTCTCCTTTAGATGAATAAGCTTCCAGAGACGTGTAGAAGGCAAGCTAGCCAGTAGGAGTTCTTTCCTATATTGATTTACGGTGTTTTGTTTTAAAGGAAAAGTTTTTTAATTACTTATGTTTAGACTCCGATCATCCAAGGGAGCATCTTCATATGCCACTCTTGGCGTATGTTGTAATAATTATATTTTCTATGAATGTGGTTCTCGAATCTCGGATTATGTAGAGAATTTAAAATGATTTGAAATGAAATGAGAAAGATGTTTAATGATTTTATAAAAATTCATATCCATCTATTTTTTTATATTAATGCATCTAACATTACCGTATTTGGTCGCCGAGGATTAATATGTATGGATGACTGCAGCATCCGCAGCCGTTAGTTTTGGGTCTCCAAGTGCGGGATGTTACAATTGCCCAAACCCAATCCTTTGACACTACCTTTCCAAACACCCTATTATCTGAGTTGTGAGCTTAATAGTTAGCTCTAACATGACTAATTTAGACCGCATAGACTATTGGGCTTTGGTACCATTGTTGGAACTAGGCCAGCCCGCGGTAGGGTAATTAGATAAATTTCAATTTTTTATTATTGGATCTTTAATGGGCCTATGTGGTCTGATTCGATTATAATTTTTCTAAATTTTATAGTAAATAAAATCAATATTTTACTTAAATTTATAAATAAATTTTTATTTTACATGATTTGTATTATATTATATATCTGTGTGTGTATCATATACACATAAGTGTGTACATGCACGTGCAACAGAATAATGTGTGCATGGTTAAACATGCCCATTTGTAGATGTTGGGAGTAACATCGCAATAGACATGTTAGCCTCTCATATATACAAATGGATTGTCTAAATATGGTGTGTGCGCATAACATTGTTTAAACATATGCATATATATGAAAATATAATTAGCATAAAATATTGGTTGTAAATTATTTACATAAAACATTAATTAGAATATATACACACACACACACATATACATATACATATACATATACATATATATGAATAAATATAATTTAATTATAAAATTATTTTATATATTAGTTTGTAAAATATTTATAGTATATATAATATAAAATTCAAACTAAATTATTTAATTATTGTATATATATTAAATTAAATGAAATACATATTACATATTAACATATAATTAGTTATAATTATATATATAAGCAAAATTTATAGTTAAAATACATTATGCTGCTGCTTTTGGCCTGATAAAAATAATTTTTTAATTAATTTAATTTTTTGATTTTTTAAATAATTAATTAGTTAAAAACTTATAATTGATTAATAAACCTTATGAAATTAACAAAAAACTTTAAAAAATCATTTTCAAAACAATAGTGTATACTTTGTATTATTATATATGCATACATTTTATTTATATAATAAATATAAAGAAATTAATTTTCTTTTATTGTTGCCAAAAGCCACATTGACAAAATTAAAAAAAATTTAAAGTGTTAAACTATTATATTAGTTTTAATAATATATAATTATTTCAAAATTTCAAAAATAAAAGGTTTAATTTTATTTTCAGGCCGAGAGCATGCATAAATAAATTTGCATGATTTTTTTAATATATATATACACACACACTTAGATAAATACAACTATCAACATATGAAAATCTATCGATATACCAATTTGTGATATAATTACGAAAATATAATTATTAACTAGAAGAGTGCCTTCCAGCAAAATCCAAAGCTCGCACGATGAAATGAAGAAGCGAACTCCATGAATCAAATTCCAATCCTGAAGTTGCTAGCTTTTGAATTGCCTTACCACCGACGATTATCTGATTTTAATTTGTATTCGATTTTATATTTGAGGAGAGAGGGGGTGTTGTGTTTAGTCAGCAAAGAAGAGGATGGAGGCAGCAAAAAGATCCAATCTAAAGTGAGGATTATGATGATTATATAAGGGAGATGTTAGAGAGAAAAGGTAGGATTAAGATCCCTCCCTCCTGGCCATCTCATATCCGACCGCTATGTCTCTACAATAGTCGAAATTAGCATGTGCCATATGGGCCTCAAATACATTTCACGCCCGAACATTATTTATTGCATTGAATCCAATTTAAACACGTATTAATACCGTATATCGATTATGTTTATATAATTATTATATGCACATTATTTACACATCAAATAAAATTTTATGATAAAATTTCATAAATATTAGTTAATTTAAATAATTTATAACAATTATAAATTAATTAAATCAGGAGGAAAAGGAGTATTCAACATTTTGGTTGTGTGACTCTCAGCGTTTAATATCGAACAATTTGAATATTAACTTTCACATTTTACTTAGCAACCGGTGTAACATTGTGGCCAAATTTATCGCATACTTGGTTTTGATAAAATCTAATTTTACTTTATTAAGTGTTACCAGGTAGCGATAATTATTTATACCAATTCTCTTCTTCAAAACAATATCGTTTTACACTTATGGAATTTGATAATGGTCAAAATTCCAACATCATTCATATTTAACTCAATAGTCTAAACACAAAGTTCTTGATTCAATAATAACAATTATTATTAATTGAATACTCTAGACAGAGATTTTGGCTTTGAATTAACTTAAGTTGACCGTGATAATATATAATCGAGGAGACCAATCCTCTCTTGAATTGTGCTTCACTTCCAATACTTCTACTCGGCCCAAATATAGTCATTCGATGGACGACATTCAATAATTTGAATATAATCATAACAAAGCTTTCATATTGAAGATTAAAAGTATTCTGAAGTTAAGAGAGCTGTATAAATTAGTCATATCGATATTTTCTATTTGGCCTTAGTTATATTAACCAATAAAAAACTGTCAGGTGAGTCATTCCATAGTTATCCAATAACTACTAGTGCGTTACCCCTTGCTGGCCCCAGCGGTCATGAGTAATACACTACCCAAAATTTGGAGAGCGTTACATATTCTAGACTCAATGGAAGCATCGATATCCAACCTCGATGCATCTTAACTAGGAATATTTAAAATGATGTGTTTATTATATTATGATATAATACTCATGATTATAATTATTTGTAATTACTATCACAACACACCATCTATTGATTTTCTTTAATATATTTCAATTAAAAACTTAATTATTCATAACACGTTATAACAAATAAACAATAGAAAGAAAACACATTTATTATGAACGAGAACTGATTGTAGAGTTAATAATTTACAATGAGTTGCAGAATTTCCCCTAGGGCATAACCCTAACTCTACCAAACACAATATAATCTCTTGGTTGCAAACTAATTTTGAATCATAAATATATGAGTAGGAGTAGTAGAAATTTTCATTTTCTTCCCTTTGACAAGTTTGAGATAGTCCCGACAATTCCATTTTTCGACTCCCCGTCTTGTGATAATGGCGACATTAACCTTATCAATATGAGCATTCATCTTACCCTTATTAGAACCCCACTTACATTTCTTCAATCTTTAGAAGATGAAATTTTCTTCTTTACTATAAATACCGAATTCTGATCTTTGAGCAAACCCTCAACCGACCTCAACATATTTAGTAACTTGATGAGGTTTACGCTCAACTAGTTCATATTGTAACTCAATATGAATGGATCAAACCATGGATTTAGAGAGCAAATGATCAAATCTACTTGTAGCACACTGCATAACTTTATATCCGTCTTAAAAATTCTTTCAATGTAGACTTTCGCTGTCAAGATAAAATCCACAATACGACTACCCTTACTCATCTTCATATTGAATAACTTCTTAGTAATCTCCTAACTTATGAAAAGATTGCTTCCCAAATAAAACTTTAAGGTTTTTGAATATTTTACTAACAAACATATGTTCATATTGCCTTTGCAATGGTTGTGTAGAGTGTATAGCATGAACTTGAGCGATTTCTCAATCATCTACCCAAGTATTGTAAGACTTAACTGTCTCGGGGTCAGCAACCACAGCAGGTCTCTTCCTCAAAGGTTCGTTTATTAAGGTCCACAACTTTTCATATGTAAGCACTACCTTGAATGCTCTTAGCTAGTCAATGTAGTTAGGGCTTGTCATCTTTAGACAGTATTCTTAGATTTGTCATTTGGTGCAAATTTAGTTCAAGTAAATTAGGCAATTTAAACATTGTAGATGTTCTTATATTATTAGATTGGTTAAATGGTTACATTTCATTTACCTAATAAGCACCTAGTAAACTTTTATGTTTCTCAAACTCTTAAAAGAAAACATAGAAAAATTTAATTTCTCCTAGGGGTGTTTGGACTCGCATGCCTTCGAATTCTGACCCTAAGGAATATTGACAAATCATAGACTCATATGTGATAGATAACTCCTTATCGGTTGTAGTGTATACAACTCATAACCCCATGGTCCTTGTCCTAATCTCTTCTCGACATTGAGGAATATTAAAATAAATCAAAAGAGATCATTCACTCATACGTAACATTTCACGATGGCCTAAGTATAATGCACGTACCTTGAGGAATATCAATAAATATGTGGATGTATCTTACTTCGTCTAGTCAATATACTATTAGTGTTACACATAACATCTCTAGCTTAAGAAATATCAAAACTAAAGAGTATGCAAGCAACCTATTAATATATAAATAGTAAAGAAACATTTATATATTAAGGATTCATAATCATTATATATATAAGAGTGATGTTTATTTTAGGAATAATGTATTTCTTAAGAAACACCCTTGTGATTCAAGTGTAAGTCCCATCAGAGACCATTATACATGTACAATACAAATGTATTTTATTCCTTAAATCTAATTTGGATTTTTTTATCCCGCCTTATAGTAAGACTATGATACAATGGATTTGGCTAAATGGATTTTGTGGTCATCGTGGCTAGAAGCCCAAGGAGATGATTATCAGGTTTGGAGATTAGATATAAGCAAGGCTATGGATGATATCAAGTGGATTTAGGCGAATGACATCCTGAAACTGGTTAAGTATGGATTGGAGCTTCCCCTAGGCGGAAGGTTGGATTAGATCACTATGGCTATGGATCACTCGGATTGGCAGTTCAACGCAATAATGATGGCTCAATAACTCAACAAATACCAGAGAAATTAAGCAAACAACTATGGAAACTCGAAGAGGAAGTGGAGGGAACCACCATAATCGATCACATGGTGCCACTTGGCACCCACGACCGATCGATGCCGATCCCCATAAGGCCCAAGTGGTATCAAATTTTTTTGGATTGGTTCGTCTTTATCTTTAGCTTCTACCCATGGATTTTCAGCTGGATATTTTGGCATCTTCTCCTATAAATACAGGATCATTGGCTCATTGTAGGGATCTTCTTTTGGCTCTTCTGCGCTGTTTCTCTTTCCTTCCTCCATTAATTTTCTAAGGCCTAAACAAACTACCTTTGTAATCCTACAGTATAATAAGAAGATTATTGGAGTGGACGTTGGCTAGAGTTTGCCGAACCACTATAAAATTTGTGTGTACATTTACTTTTTGTCATTGAATCTATGATCTATGCATTTAATTCTCTATTTGGAAATTTTGATTACATTAGTGGTGCTTTTATATTGTCTAGATGTTGGTAACCATTTTTTACGTCAACATTTTGGTGCTCTCACTGAGAAGACTTGCATCCATGGATTTGGAAGCTTGTACCTCTGATTTGAAAGTTTGGATACTTGAATCTATGAACCAGTGGCCAGGCAATCAAAAAGGAGAGCATTGGCAGACATGAGTCACCATGGAGGAAGTCAGGAGGCATCTTCAAGATTTGGAGCTAATCAAACTTCCATCTACATCACTAGGAACGAGATGGAGACTATGATGAAGGTTATGTAGGAGTAAATGATGAAGAGACAAGAGGATATGATGTAAATTTTCCTCAGGAAAATTGGACAGGCTAGAGCAGGAGCTGTTGGCGATTTGGATCAAGAAGTTAGAGTGGCAGGAGCTGTAGAAAATAAGGAACAAGAGCTTGGAAATGGAGCCAACATGCAAAGGAGTGGAACGAAGCAGCCGAGGGCGGTTCCCATCCAACAATAGGGTATCTCCACCGATCCCCTTAAAGGGTTCGGTACCAATCGCTGGCACTTGGGTACACACCCTCAGGTCAGGCTGGTTCGGGCATCGGAAGGCCAGCGATCGATGTTGTGCGGTTCGGTGCAAATCAAAATGCGGATGCACATCTGGAGGAGTATGTGTTGGAATTTCCTTATGGAGTCCTGAGGCATTCTGTAATGGATGCTAAAATGGCTAGAAAATGGAATCTAGGACTTAGAGTGGAAATTTGTAGGCTTGGACATCAATTGAAGCGATCGGGGGCAAACCCTAGCCAAGGAAGTGGGATCAGCCCTGATCCCTTTGTAGGAATCAGATAGTGGGGATGGAGTAGGAGAGGCCATCATCCACTACTAATCAGGGCAGGCCCTGATCAAGGGCACAGATCGTCATCTCTTAATTGGGATGGAATAAACCTAATAAATAATACATTCCATAATAAAGCGGCTAAGTCAATTCCATATGTATGGGAACGAGGTCGGTCCCGAGGCATGATCTGAGGTTGGGTGAACCGCCATAATAAACGCGTCTTAAAACACTTAAATCTGCATTAATCAATGAATAAAACAGGTCACGGTCGTCCCGACCGGAGAGATGGGGCAATAGCTGTAAGGTGGGAGTCCATTTGCTGGAGAGTGATAGGATGAACTCATACACGGATTAAGTCCTCGATTGGAGGATCAAGGCTAGAGAATAATATCCCACAGATTACGTTACGTTCCGACTGGGGAGACAAAAATGGAGAAGTAAGAATTAGGCCGCTTCGTCGAAGAGCAACAAGATCGGCCCGCTTATCATTGTGCCCTTCTCGTCGAAGAGTGAGTAGGGTCCGACAAGGGTCCGTAGAGAACATGATCGGCCTAGGAAGTCCATGACATCGCTTTATGTTCAAGTACACTGAATCGAAGTGTAGGACATAATGCCGCTTCGCTAGAGAGCGATAGGGTTGGCTTACTTAGCTTTGTTTCCCCTTTCATCGGAGAGTGACTAGATGGGGTCCAGCAAGAGCTCGGAGAGACTATGATCGATCCAGAAAGACTATGAACTAGGTTATTGGTTCGACGAGACCTTGGAATTGGAAAACAACTCGTGTGATCATGAATTCAGTTACTGGCTTTGGATGAATATGAGTTTAGCTAAGGATTTGGAATGGTTTCAGAATTGGCTATCAACTAGAACGGCCGCGGATTACAGCATTCGGTTTGGAAAAAGATTGGATTGTGGATTAGAAGATTCGATTATCGATGGATTATGGACTTCAGACTTATGGAAATTCAAAACACATCTTCCTATCGCAAGGCTTGTTTTGGGAGACAAATATTATCCCACCTTTTGGCAAGGCCATGTTACCATGGATTTAGCTAAATGGATTTTGTGGTCGTCGAGGCAGGTAGCCCGAAAAGATGATTATCAGGTTCAGAGATCAGCTATAAGCAAGGCTATGGATGATAGTCAAGCAAATTAGGTGAATAGCATCCCAAAACTGGTTAAGTATAGATTAGAGCTTCCTCTAGATGGGGATCAGAGTGGATCGCTATAGCTATGGATACTCAGATCGGTATTTCAACTCAACGATGATCGTTCCATAACTCAACAAATATCAGGGGAATCAAGAAAACAACTATGGAAACACAAAGAGGAAGTGGAGGGGGACCACCATAATCGATCGCATGGCGCCACATGGCTGCCACCACCGATCGACGATGATCCCAATAGAAGGCCAAATGGGCCCTAAACTTTCTAGATCGATTCGTCTTAGTCTTGGGCTTCTGCATATAGATTTTCAGCTAGATATTTAGCGTCTTCTCCTATAAATACAGAATCATTGGCTTATTGCAAGGGCTCTTATTTTGGCTCTTCTTTGTTTTCGTTCCTCCATTAATTTTCTAAGGCTAAAACAAACTGTATTTGTAATCCTGTAGTATAATAAAAAGTTTATTGAAGAGGACATAGGCCAAAGTTTGTCGAACCACTATAAAATTCATGTGTTTATTTACATTTTTGCTATTGAATCTATGATCTGCTCATTTTAATTCTCCGTCTGGAA
The DNA here is from genome assembly GCA_030765085.1 of Allium cepa. Lineage (NCBI taxonomy): Eukaryota > Viridiplantae > Streptophyta > Magnoliopsida > Asparagales > Amaryllidaceae > Allium > Allium cepa. The sequence goes on along the minus strand of CM060943.1, from coordinate 597,003,489 downwards.
ATTATGATTGGATTAGTGGTGGTTTCATACTTTTTGGGTATCGGCAGCCCTTTTTAACGTCAACGGATTTCTTATAATTCCACTCTATTTTGTTTAATTTAATTTAATTATTGTTTCATGAAATAAATCATATTTAATTTCATTAATTAAACCATATTTAATTAATTTAATTACCTTTTTAACTAACACTTTAATTTTAATTCAAAATTTCAACCTTTTAAATTTTAGTTCATTCATCATCTATAATTTAAAGATGAATATAAACTATAACATTTATAGTAATTATACACACATATCAGCATAAATGTATATTATTTATCAATTAATTACTAATTAAAAATAATTTTTCAATTAAAATATAAGCTAAGTTTAAAATTTTGTCATTATTATTTTTAAGGTGAATATACATATATCATTATATATGTTTTAATTTAATTTAATCAATTTACTTTTATTTGTTTATTTAATCTAATTAATTAAATAATTAAGATAAAACTTTGAAATTAATAAATTAACTTTCAAAACCCCAATTATGATAATTTTGTAACATTTATAATATGTTATTTTTTAAACTTAACTTTTAAATTTAAAACATGATTTTTAAATTTTCAAAACATATTTTGAAAAATTAACCAAGGCCCAAAATAAATTGAGGCCTTTATATCGGGGATAACCTTTAGGCTTATTTTTTCCTTCGGGTCAGACCAATAGCCAAGTAAGGTAGAGTACTTGATTGCCCAATCTCAAACGTTTACACTACCTTTCTAGACACACTATTAAATGGTAGGCTTTAATCAGTTAGCCTAACATCGATAATTTAGATTTTATAGACTACTGGTCTCCGATACCACTGAAGGAATTAGGCAAGCCAGAAGTGCATTAAATATGGGAATTTCAAAAAATAATTACATTTGATCTTAGTTGAGTCTATGAAGCCTGAATAGATTTTAGACCCAACCTAGCAAATTTTAAATAAAATCTACTTTTTGAGACGATCCGACTTTCTACTCCCAGAAAATCGCATCATCAATTAAGAAAGAAAGGGATAGAAGAAGAAAAGAAAGAAGAGAAAGAAGAAACAACACTAGAATCTCAACAGCGGAACGAATAAATTATATTAATAATATAAGTATTTACATAATATACAATACCAATCAGAGATACACAGCATACACATCACATATACTAGACAGTTATAAACACCTGTCTAGTATTTACAACTCAATACAACACAACACAGAGAACACACAGCGGAACTATATATCTACAACGCAGAAGCCTCCTGCTCCATTGCTCCTCCATTATTTGTCAAAGCAAACCTGAATCTCTTGACTACTCGTAAAAATTTGAGTACCCAAGAGTTTAAGAAAACAAAAGATAAACTCCGGGTCATACATGGGTCTGGTGTGAGTAACAGGTTAAGGTTGCTTAACTTTAAAAACCTTTTGAAAATAAAGGTATCACGTAAGACTTCCCACACATAAACATGGAAAAGTTTTTACCTTACGCTAACCAAAACATTTGATAGGAAATCCAATGATATTATAATAGTGTCTAGGGTTTTCAAGTAAATAAGAAATAGCCGAAATTGTTACATGATTAAATTCCAGCTACTAGCCACAAAAGTGGGTAATACAATCAAAACCGTTGGCACTTATTGGATTTTGGATTCCATACAATGACAGGGCTACTGGGGTACCGCCCGTCACAGTACGTGGCCTAGATCACCGTACCGAGGAGCCACCCTAACTCCCCTGCAACACAAGACCGGAACCATTCCTTACTGAACAGTTCCGAACAAGACAACCCCGCAGTTGTTTGCAACCAACTGCCCACACAGCCGAATATAAAGGGACTTCTAGACAGGGATCAATCTCGCTCTCCAGTGGGAGCTACCCACGAAGCCTTGCTGCACCTTCCCTGTTTTAGCCATTCCCGGTTGATGAGGCTTGAGGCTACGATTACCTTTAGAGAACACATCTCTTAGAATGCTCATCGTCCACCTGACGATGTTCTGAAAGCATTCAATCCATACAAGTTTGTTCCGGGTTCGAACGAAACCGAAGGCATTATCTCGTTACACTCATTTTGGAATCACCCTCAAAGTTAACGACGATAACCCTTGCACTTTGAATCTTCATCTCGAACCTATAAGAACTATTCCGTCAAACTCATTACGGAATCACCCACGGAGTTATACTGACGTATGGTCCTTACACCTCGAGTCTTCACTCTTCACATAAGATTCACGACCTATCATTAATTTGGATCGATGTGGTTTTTGGATATCCAAATATGGAAACCTGATCCCGGTCTCATCGAAATCCAAAATGTGTCTTTTAGGTCCAAGTTGTTTTAAATTTTGAAACAATTCAATTCAATATTATCTATATACACACAGATAGATAATTCTCAACATCACAATAGAAAATCAATATTATCATCACATCAGATAATCTATATTATCAACTCAAACAGATAATTCATATTATCAACTCAACGCAACCATAATATCCAAATCACACAACATCATTTATCTCATAACTGAGATCTCAACCATTCAGGGTAATAAATATCAATCATCATTCATAAGCAATGACTTATTAATCATTATTCTATAATTAATTTAAAATGAATTAAATTAATTATTTCTTCCTTAATTAATTTAAAATAAATTAAATTAATTACTTATCCATATAAATCTTGCTTACACATCAATTAATTATAAATCAATTAATTAATTACTCTTAACAAGTTACCCTAATTAATCCTCTTGATTAATTACCCTTTGATTATATTCAAGTAATTAACCTCTAATTAATTTCCCAAATTAATTATTCCAAACCAAACCTGTAATTAACCTGTAATTACCTCATTAATTAATCCTTAATTAATTACATTAATTAATTCCTTCATTGATTAATGGTTCTTATTAATCAATCCTTAATTATATCATTAATTATTTAAATTAATGATTCCAACTTATTTTATTTATAATTAATTTTCAATTATCCATATTGATTAATCACTCTTAATCATTCACATTAAGTAATTACATTAAATTAATTACATCTATTTATTTTCTTCAAATAATTCAATTATCAAAGCCCTAAATTAATTACACTACATAATTAATTATTAATTACTTACTTAAGTAATTATTCAACATACAAATTACAGATTAATTACACGAAGTAGTTAATTTCCAAACTCCTTCATTATCCAAGTATCCTTTAATTAAATTACATCAAGTAATTTATCTTCTTAATTACTTCACTAAGTAATTATTCATTTATAATTACATTTGTAATTACCTTTCAAATCAACCAGTGATTAAATTAAATTAATTAAACTTAATTAATTAACTTAATTAATCAAAAATAACTTAATTAATTACAATTAGTAATAAATTTCTTAATTACTTTCATTAAGTAAATTCACTTAATTAATTCTCACATGATTATTTTAAAACTAATTAATACAGTTAACCATTATAATTAATTACATTAATTAATTATAAAATATTACTATGTTAATGACCTTCATTAACCAAATACAAATCTTTAATTACTTTTCTAAAGTAATTAACTGAATTAATCAATATTAACTCTTAATTTATAAGACTCATTAATTAATTTATAATTATTAAATTAATCAAATGATAATCAAAACTTAACTAAATATTAATTACTTGATTAATAATTCAATTCAATTCATTAATTAAATTAATCAAATCTTATTTAATTAATTTCTAAATCACACTTTAATCAAGTTTAATTAACTTACTTAATCCTTTTAATTAATTAAATAAAATCCTTAATAGTTAATTAATTAACCTAATTATTAATTAATAAAATTAATTAATTACAAAACTTAATTACCTAGATTAATTAATAAATCATTAAGTTGAAATCAACTTAATGATAATCATTTATCTCATTAATGATTTAATTATCATTATCAAAGTAATTTAAAAACAAATTGCTTTTGAATTTTCTAAATTCCATTTTAAATTAAAATTAAAATGAAATCAAATTTAAACTTAAACAAGAATTAATTATTTAAAACCCTTTTATTTCATATTAAAGAATTACTTAAGTATTTTATAAATAGTTTAACCCATAATCAATTTAAATAAAATTAAATTATACTTTAAATATATTCAAGTGATTTTGAAACTTTTAAATTCAAAATCTTATTTCATTTCAAACTTGAATTTAAATCATGCTCAGATTCAAATTCAAAAATTTAAATTTAAAATCCTGTTTTAAATTTCATTTCAGATTTATAAAACATATGTTATAAAATACTGAAATATTCAAGCTTAATTATAACATTAGAATTTATAACTTGTTTCCTTTTGAAAACTTTCAGATTCAAATTCAAATTTGAATTCAGGATTTCTAATCCAGATTAACTTAAATTTAAATTCTTGTTTTAAAATCTTATCTCCATATTTTAACTATCTCATTAAAATACTGTAAACAAGTTCAGTTGTTAAACATTTCATTTTATAAGATTTATTTATTTTGAAAAGAAGAATTCAAATTCATTTTGAATTCATAATTTAAACTTGGTTTGAACCTTTCTTTAAATCTGGCTTTGTTTCCTTTTTATGTTAAAATTAGTTTGAAATTTAAAACCTACACACTGTCAGGTTTCAATTAAACCTGAAACAAGCATACTCGAGCACACTCTGCTTTACTCTGAGTCCTACCCTATATTACTTCGAGTGAAAACTTCAAAATACTCGAGTGAATCCCGAGAACATTACACCCATTCCAAAACCCACCTCACCAGCAAATAGAAGAGCAGGGTGCACGTGCACCGTCACGCCGATCAACCCCGGCACCACACCAAACCTCCATCTCATCGGCAACCACCCCCTCATCAACTTACGTCCACCAGTTCGTCTCCGTTCATCAGAAAGAAAAAAAACAGTTCCCACTCCAAACCTGGAAACATGGAACTCCTCAAAGCTCAAACCTGTCAACGGTCCAAACTCCGCCCCCAACCACCGTACAAGCTGCAACTCCGGCCATAGCTTCGATAGTTCACCAGCTCCCATCATCCAAAATTCTACTGTACTCGATCAACAAGTGAAGCCGAGATGATTAAATTTGTCGAGCAAACCAAAACTAGGGTTAAATAATTATTTTGGTCAGCGCCGTCGCCACCCTAACCTGATCCACCACCCGACAATTTTCCCTCATCCTACGATCACTCCTCAACCACCAGAGGAAAACTCGAACCCTCAGACCCTTCAGATCGCCAGAGTTGATCCAAAACTCCATTTTTGGTCAAACCAGAAATGTACATACATAATCAAACTAAAAATTTTGTTTTTAGTTTTAAAAATCAAGATTTTTAATAAGCTTTCAGATTTAATACATAGATCAGTGAATTAATGTGTTTGAAAGTTAACATTAATGAAGCTTGCACTGTTCTTGAAGTGTTTCAGCGGGATTTTCAAACTTATTTTAACTTAAATAACTTTTAAAACTTACTGCATAACCAAACAAACCATATTTGTCTATATTCTAAGTTCTAACAGATCTTAAATCCAAAGATAGGATTATGTTTGAAATCTAGATCCTAGAGAGTAAGAACAGAGGTATATTTTTTTTAATTACAGGCATGCACACATTCATCCAAATATTCACAGATGTTCCACATACAAATATACAAACTTACTTATCTATACGTATCATACTTATCACTGGAATAATCATGCAACCATGTTACTTAAGTAATTTATCAAAAATGTTACTCACCTTTCTACAGAAGAACAAAGCAGTTTTCCCAAATTTTAAAGCTTTGAATCCTGTCTGATTTAATTGTTGCAGGTTCAATGATTCTAGTTTGAAGAGTGCTTGCAAATTTAAAATTTGAAAGAGATGCAGACTTGAAATTGCTTGCATTTGAATTCTGACCAAAAATCATATGCATGCAGGTCATTTATTTCACAAAGCTGATGATTTCCAGAGATGTAAATGCAGTGGGTTTCCAGGTTGTAAAAATGTAGTTTGCATGCAGATCATTTTGATTTGCATAAGTTTCCAGGTTTTGTAAGAATGCAGGTTGCATGTGCTCTTAGAAAATGCAGAAATTTGAATTGCAGGGATTTATTTTTGCAGGTTAATCTCCTTTGAGGAATTCAGATTTTTAAGTGAAGTGTTTTCTCTTGATTTTCAACTAGCTTTTAATTTTAAGAAGAGAATGAAGTGAAAAATGAGAAATGTTTTTAAAAGAACTGAAATAAAATTTAATTAAAATAAAGAAAGGATTAAAATACAATGACACTTGTCATTTTGTTCAATTCACTACTTAACACATGTAGTTTGATTTATTAATATGTTAACACTTGTCTTTATTTAACTAAGTTATACCTTTAAATGTTTAAAAAGAGTTTTCCTTAATTTATTTTATGTTAGAATGAATATATATGATTTTCTTATTTTAAGAAAATGTAAATAAAACAATTTATAAATTAAAACTTACACAAATATTTTAAAGAATCAAATTATTTGAATTTCAAAAATAATTTCAATTCAAATTAAATTTTTGAAATCAAAATTAAAATCAATTTATTTAATTTAGAAATAAAGACTCTATTTTCTTATTTAAATTCTTCTTTATATTTATGGGAAAAATAGTATATTCATTATTATGGCTTGAAAATAACAATTTAACAAATTTTATATGATTTATAAAGAAATTATAAATCACTTTTATATTTAAATGAATTTAAATCTTAGGCTATTTGTATTTTAAACTTATATAAAGTATTCTCAATTCGTATTTAATCAAATAATATTTAAAAAGAAATAAAAATCAACTTTTATTTAAATTTAAAACAAAAATTAAACTAAGACAAATTTTAAACAATTTAATATTTATCTTAGATATTATCAAACCATATAGTTATTAATTTAAATAGATTTCTAAAAGCTTAATATTAATTTAAAACATAATTTCCTAATTACTCAATATTTTATTAGAATTTAAAAACAAAACTTCATTTATTTATTTTCATGTAAGTTAAATTCCAAAACAAAAATAAACTATAATATATATACAAATATATATACATTATAATTAAAAATATTTATTTTAGCTTTTAAAAGATAAATCACAAATTAAATGTTTATTAAATCTGATTATTAAATCAAAACATATTTTATTAATCAATATTGTCAATATCAATTAAATTTTATATAAAGATTATTAAATTGATATTGTCAAAAATTCCGGGATATCACACTTTTTGGGAAAAGGCAATTTATTGAAACAAAGAAAACACATACTTTCATACTATGCCTCATTAAAACCTTACAACCCCCTAACCTTGATGAGTGCATTACATGGAAAATGAGTACATGTTATTTCTATATATTAACTTACAGTAGAACAAGGAAAATACAAAAAGGTTCAGATGGGTGTAATGTATCAAATAGATAAACGAGTTGAAATAAAGGAATCGCTCAAAACCATCTATACTTCATACTGGACCAAAAAAAGGAAAATTGACTGACTTATAAAAAAATTAAAGAGTTCTAACTCTTAAGTAAAATGCCTATTTGAGCACCAAGGACAGTTATCAGTTAATTCATTCCACTTGCTCCAGTTTGATTATTACAAAGTGGAAATCGCTTCAGATTTGAAAAAGAACCTGAAATTTCTGCTCTCTAATTGGGGATATCAGTACTACTAATCTGTCATTAACTTCAAGCTTTACCATGCAGACTAGATCAGCTCAAATTTTGCAGGAGGGTAGTGATTTGGTAGATCGTTGAGCTTTTGACAAGTCTTCTACCCTTTGCGATTTGGTTCAAATTTGATGTCAAATTCCACAAAGATAAGGTCCTTACCTCTGGTATCTACTGCTGTAGTGTTTGAATTTGATATAAGATACTTACACTACAAGAAAATACACCTTCCATGGCAGTATAGGACAATGCTCTAATGCTTCTTACTATCTTTGATGGCTAAGGTTCAATAAAATAGCATTTACAAGATGGGACCCACTCACTTGATGATAAAAGAGAAAAACAAAAGGCGGTAAAAAATTTCCTTGCCTTTAACTTCCCTTATCCTACGTTTCACTCTCGAAACCCCTTTTCCTTCTCACCCAGGAAATCTTAACAACAACAAATCTTCCCCGATGCAGCCTCCAAATTATCGATTGAACTTGATCGAGAAACACTAACATCTCCCTTTTCTATCAAAGGAAACCCTAACTAAGGTAAACTATTCTCCCATTCTTGGTTTGCCTAATTCAATATGCTCAATCAGTTGCTTTTGCATTATTTTATCATTTTATTCCAGTAATTTAACTTATTCGATTTTATTAGTTCATTTATTGATTTTGAATTTTTTTCAATTAAATTATCGAATAATCGTTGTCATTAAAATTTCAGTTGAATACATGATTTTGAATAAATGTTGCGATTACATTAATGAAATGATATTGGTATTTCAAGCAATTGTTTTTCAATTATTTTTGGACATTTGGTTTAAGTATGGACATCAACAATTTATGTATTGTACAATGCTGTAAACTAGCATTAAATAAAGATTACATCGTGGGATTTTACATGCTAGCAATATTAATATTATGTACTCAATATCAGTTACATTTAGTGTACATAATGTACGTATATGATTTTATATAATCAACTCCATTAAGCACCCCTCACATATCTATTGATTAATGGCACTGTTTTTCTAACCATTATTTATGAGCTTAAATTTTAATGTTTTTGTAGTATAATAGCATGTAATTTGTTTTTCCCTAGTTATTTCTTTTAATATGCAATATATTTATGATTTGTAGCTGATTTGTTTTCTTTCATCCTATTTCATAACTAATTTTCTTGCATAAACATTTAGATGATTTCTAAAATCTTCTTGTAACGAACAACAATATTTCTGTTAAAAATTTATTAGTAAAAAAACTATATGTATTTCCATAGGAAGGCTATACTACAAGTATTAACCTTTTTGATCAAACATTAATGGAAAATGGTAAAATTTTCTCTTTGTTGCATGTGTTATTAATTGCTATTGCTATATTTAATAAAATTAAAACTTTACTTCATTTTCAATGCTAAATATAAAGATGCCACTTATTTAATCAAAATTTTACATTATAATTAATTTTTGTGATGAGTACAAATATATAAGAAACAATATAATAAATATAAAGATACCACTTTAGATGTAAAAGTCATCCCTATGTATATGTTTAACCAATATACAAGAGACTTGGAATACAAATAAAATAATTCAGTTTTCCTCTAGTGCAATCAATTTTCCTCCAGCGCAACATTTCAAATTATGTTTTAACTACAAATTGAGTTATAATCTGATTTAGCATTATTTAGCATGCTGACACTAATTTATATTTTTCTACAACTTTATAGCTTGGAATATAATACACAAATAATTTGATATAATTCGTGAAACCATTCAAAATTTGTTTTGTTAATTTTGAATTCAACTTTTTTTATTTTGACATTAATTTATAGCATTATATTGGTTAATTGATATTGTATTGAATTTTCAATATTATAAATTTCTTTATTTTGTCGTTAAATAAATTATCCCAATTCGTGTATCAAATTAAACGGAGAGGGAAATTTTCAATGGAGCTCTTGCTTTTGAGTAGAGTTAGTTGGATGGTCAACCTATAAACACTAGTTCAAGTAGAAGACTATTTGTTGTTGATTACTATGAAGTTTTTTTGATGCACGTAAAATTTTAAAAGACAAAAAGTTGCATGAATTTAGTTTTCTAATATATTTTTTGAGAACATTTTTCGCAAGGCATTAACATTTATACTAAGACCGCATCGAAGACATGAAATAAAAAAATTTAGGGTCATATATTACCATGATATTAGTTACAGTGTCAAATATAGTACAGATTCGACACAACATAGCATTATCAATTGAACTTAAGGCATACAAGTTTTGTTAATTTTGGTATTAGCATTACCATTGTCTACCATGCTTTTGAAATTTGGTTATAAATTTTTGACTATACACGTGCCTTTTAGAAGATGTTATATCTAGTTCTATTGTAATATTTGCAGTAATATATAAGCTAATTTATTCTACATGCTACTAAATTTAACATTTGTTCTTAATTCTTTTCTATCTTTTCATTGTTATCGGTTTCAATATGGCTTCTTGGCATATCACATACACAAGACTTGGAGGAAAATAAAAGGAGAAACACATGAGGTAGAACCATTCCTACTTAAACAAATTTTTGAGGGACAAAGAAGTGCATGATCTATAACTCGGTTGCTCAACATCGCCATCATTTGAATGTGACTCGTAGAGCTCTCTTAACTATTTGCTTCCATGTACGGGTACATCTTCTGCCCTAATTTCAACTCCTTGCACTGTTTTTTGTATTTATTGCTCCATTGTAGTATCCATCTCCTCGGAGTAACATCCTTAGCCATTTCAAATCCATATTAATTCATTCATTCGAGCACTTAGTGGAAATTTCAAGAAAAACCCACATACTTTTGTTTTGGGCAGAGGTGGCAAAAAAATAATCCACTGAACACTTTACATTTCCATTTACAGGATCATTTGAGGCTTGCTATTACTAAGTTCCTTTGCCATATCCAAAGCTTTTTGTTATGACATGTAACATTTTAACCGAATTCGTACATTTTATATCACATTTAATAATGTCAGTATAAAATGTTAGTTTGATATGGTTTGGTAATAAAAGTGGAGGGAAACATACAATAGATATGGGAATGAAATTATATATGCCATGGATTGTTTTTGAGTTGAATGGTTGGTTCTACATGTCAATAATAAACTAACAAATCAATATATTATGTATGTTAATAATATGAACGCCTGTATTAAATGTGTGTTCTCTTTTACTATTCAATCAGTAAAGCTAAGTGCTTTATATGTATTAAGAATATGTACTTAAAGAGTGTCAAATGAATAGTTATAATTTATTATAGAACTACACGTATCAGTTATTCATTTGTTAATGGAATTTAGGATTTGGTAATTGCTGTAGCGTGTCGGCAGTAAGAACTCTTCATAAAAATCATTAAACTTAAGATGCTTGGTAATAACAACCTTCATAATAGAAACATTTGATCTTTCATAAAACATTACAGTAGTATCCCATTTCCCAAATAGATCTAAACTAGAACCTTACTTAAACATTTTTCAGTTCAGCTATATTCTATTTGGGAGTTTTCTTTAACCATTTGCTATTTAAACATTTTGAGCATATTTGCTTAGTTGCATTTTGTAAGATAATAACATAAGTGGGCTTTCATATGCTATTGTTCTAAGTAGTTGAATTTAGCATAGGTAGACAACCTAAACAACGATAACACATAAAACAGATATATCACAAAATAATAGATTTTGAGAATTTGTAACTTGGGATAGGCAGCAGAATACCATAAGGATATGCAAATTTTTCTAAAGCATGAAGACCTGATGTGAAAGGATAAAAAATAGTAAACCTTTTTTTATCAACATGCTGCTTACCAACCTTGGAAATCGTATATCCAGCTTATGTTTCCTACCAACATGTTGCTGATGTGTACACAATAACTATGGATAGATGCTCGTCAACGAAACAATTTTTTTTAATAAGGTGCAAGGATAAAATGCATTATGTATACATAGAGAATAAAGTTGTAAGAAATTTAGTATAAGAGAGGACATGGTCAATTACACCTAAATTTATTTTGTTTGTAAGTATGCTATTTTGTATATTACTTTAAACGATAATTCATGTTCTTGCTGTTTTTTAATCACTAAGACAGTGTTTTCAAGCTTGAACCTTTTTTGCTTAAATAATACCTAATGGCTGCCCCAAAGGTAAACATATATCAATCTATATTCTTTTATCTTTGTTTAGTGGAAAGCATTCTTTACATTCTGGTGGTTGCAGTCAACTAGTGTTTATTTTATTAAATGTACCTAAAGCATCGGGCATTTTTTTCATGTACTGAACTGTTAGACATGCTAATTTATGTTATATTCATTTTTTTGATCAATACGTTTGCGCTCCTTCATTATTCATGTAGGACATATACAGCCAGCCACGGATCTTAGAATTTATTCCGTTGGGGGCGAAATATAATTTTTTGTCCAGCGGTGGATCCTTCAATATTCGGGCAGTTGATAGTTCAAGCAACTTATTTTAGTAGGTTGTTCTCTATGATGTGTTCCCTATCTAACTGGTTGATTTCTTGTGGTTAGCTACCTAAATATATCAAGCATCTTGTTTCGATTCTCCTAGTCAACCTAACATTCCCACAGCCTATTTGTATTAGTTTATTATTATATCTTTGATGTGCTTCAATTATGTAACAGCCCGGGGATTTTCACCTCGAAAATCGACACTAGTACGTATAATGTATAGAGTGCCGAGCAATCAGAGCCGAAAATCCCAAACTGTTAGGTTTAGAAGAAAACGAGATAGAAAAAAAAACAGAAACAACAGCACGAAATCTCACAATCGTAGCGAAACAAAATATAATATAAAATAATAGCACTTATACAAAGAAAGCTGTAACTGTCAATATATATACAACATATCAGAGTAAAATCATCAAAAAAATAATCTGGGCAGTTGTAATAACTTGTCCTCAACCACTGTCTATACAGTCTATAATACATAGCGGAATCTAATCAATAAGTTTTTGTCACTCAGCTCGTCTCCCGAGCTCCAAAACATCCTAATCTAAAAATCTCTAATACCCGTCTGACCCGAGCATCACAATAAAGTAACACTCGAGTCAAGATAGAAACCAACATGAGTAAACCCATTTAATACGAAATGCTTAAGTTATAAGTCTTCTTTGAAAACTAGGGTAACTCGTCCAACATTACGAGTTCTTATCATGTTATGACAATCGCTTGTCGCTAAATCCATTATTAAAATAATATCTAAATGCAGTTACTTATTCAAAATAGTCAGATTTACTTAATTTACTCAATTCCAGCACATTTGATTTTACAAAATCAAACCCTTAAAGATTTATAATGATTATTAAATCGAAGTGGTTCCGGATCTCACTGGTATCCGATCCCGGTCTCTTCGAACCCAAACGCCATCTTTTAAGCCAAGTTGTTTTTAACAAAACAATACAATTTCGGAATGTCGAACCGTTATTCCATTTATCTCCTTAAACCCAAATTCCATCTTTACTTTACCTCTTCCCTTATTCCATTTATCTCCCAAATACTCCCGAGCACCATGTGCATGTGCACACGCCAGCGGAGGCATGTCGAACCCCGCCGACACCTTCATACAGTCACCCTTGCCACTCTTGACCCTCTCGGCCACCCAGAATCCCATGAAAACTCTTGACTCAAAATCGAGCAGAGCTCACCGTCACCAGAAAGAATACCCACCCCTAATCGCACCTTGCACCACCCCCTTGAACAACAGAGCCCACGTTGTTCCACCTATAGCCGCGTCTAACTCTCCTCTCACTTTTCCCCTTACTCCGAGGCACCCCGATACTGCCATGACGGCATAATAAAATGACCAACCACCTCGACCTTAACCATCCTTTAAACCTTAATATCCCTTCGACCCGCCACCACGGCACTCTAAAAATTATGCCACCATTTTTCCCTTAACCGCCACCTGTCTAGCCTCCTCTGACCATAATCCTGAAGCCCAAAACCATCGCGGTCACCAGAAAAACACCCACGACCGTTCCCGTACAACGCCAAAACCCAAACACCCACTCAACTAAAAATCTAAACAAGGACACCAAAAATCATTATTTTCTAAGTCGTGTTCAATTATATATGTGAAAACATGATTTAGGATACTTGATTTTCTGACAATGTTTGATTTCCTCCTGTAAAAGCCCATTACCCAGAGACATTGCTTACTAATCTCCCATGAAATAAATTTAAAAATAAGTATACCTTTCCAGCCTGGAGAGGAGATGTATACCTTTCCAGCCACTTTTTACAATTTATTTCTATTTCATTCTTTTCTTTTAATTTACTGACTAATTTGATTTCCTTAAAAGTTTTAATGTTATGTTTTGTAAGCTTGACTAGATATGTCCCCTAACATGCCTACATGTACATTTATAGATATATGTCCTTATGCAATACACTTCATATTTTTTTTTTTACTTATGTATGTAATTGTCGTCATATACCTATGTATTTACTCTTTCACTATTTAATTAAATGAATATATATATATATATAAACTTATATTTGTTCTCATATACAACACTTACATTTGCACATCTTTCCTATATACTCCTTCTCATAGCATCCACACATATATGGACATTTCTATACTTATATATTATCAAATGTCATAAAGCTTGTGTATATTTATATATATATTTATGGATATTTTATCTTTAATTTATATGGTGGAGTGTGTATATATATATATATATTATTTATTTCTATAAGATTTATCATTTTCAGAGATTTCATAATTCAATATAGTTTCTAAATCAATTTACATATCCCATATTTTTAATTATCAAAAATTTATTTATTCAAATTATTTAATATCTCAATAATTTAAAATTAAATAATTACCTAATTATAAACGTCGAAAAATCCATGTCGTCACATTCCTTCCCCCTTTAGAACTTTTCGTCCTTGAAAAGGAACGAAGCGAAAAATATAATTTACTGTATTTTAGTTAAATTATTCTTTAATTATTTATAACTCTTTTATTTTAAATATTAAAACACTTTAAAATCTACATAATATTACCAAAATAGTTTTATAAAAATAATTTTCATATTTCGATGTCTCAACAAGTAAATCCTTGTTCTAATAGAAATTCAGTCATACGTCGATCAGGCGCAGGACTGAATATCTATAAATACTTAGTGGACCCGCGTTCAATACCCAGTGAAAAATACTTGAAAAACAAATTTTTGTGAGAATGCTCTGGAAATCATCACCTCCTCCATGGGTCGTAGTTAGCTGGATGATTACGTCGCCATCCAGGAGAAATCCATAGAAAATTTTAGGCATCCGCAGGCCTCGATTCCACCATAGAACCACCACAGATCGCAGCTACACCCAGTATTACGTTGCTATCGTAGCAAGAACCATGTAACTGTGGGCATCAATGCCCTCGAATTTCGTTGCCAAATGAAAGCTCACCACATAGATCGCAGAATACATCAGTCCAGTCCTAATGTAGCCTGTACACAGTCACTGCCACATGACTTTCGCTATGGACCACATAGATCGCAATCTACAGATGTTACGTCGCTCCCCCAGCGAAATCAAATGTAGCCTTTAGGAAATCACTGCCTCTCGACTTACGCTATGGAAACGCAGTAGATCGTAATTACACCAAAGTTACACTGCCATCGCAGCATAATCCCAATGTATCTGTAGGCATCAGCGCCTTCGACTTTCCCTACCCCAATCACCATCCACAAAAACTACAGTTTAGTCTGGACGTATTCTGGGATCAAAATTTAGAACCCCCCTTAGGGCTCAAGGCAGAACCACCCAATGGATCTCCTAACCTAAGTTTCAACTCTGATTGGGAGCGCCTTTTTACCTATAGAATTCCCATAACATTTTGTTAAATCACATAGTTTTTGATTCATGACAAGGCGACGCTCACTATGCAAGACAATACTCAAGTATGGCATCATGCGACAAAAAGAGAGACAACAACAATGGTGATATTAAACTCCTAATTTCTATGTGTGTTTATTTGTTTTTGAGTCTTAGAAATTTTGTAAAATCTATCCTCAAGAAAACACAACACAAATATGTCTCGATTCTTTGAAAAATATCTTGTATGTGCTACAAACATATAGCCAGTCGACGGGCAGATTTGCCCAGTCGACCGGTTCTGTATATGCTGCACATACATGCACATCTGTGCATAATTTTTTTACATGATTTTACTTTTCATTCGACTGACCATTTTCGACCAGTCGACTGATAATTTTCGACCAGTCGACTGACCTGAATCTAACTGTCATATTTTCAAAAGACACGTTTTCTCTGCGAAGGATTGCGATCGATTTCTGAACGCGAATAGTGGCTTCTCTTCGTCAGAACTCTGCATCAATGGCAGCAACTCTCTGTTTTCTATATATACTTGTTTCCAAACATTCTACAATCATCGAAATCATTCTAACTACTCTCTATTACTCTTGTGCTCTCATATTCTTGCATTCTAACAGCATTCTATATCTAATTGCTTTGAATCTCTGAATTACTTACATATTCCTTAATTCTAAGCAATATCTTCCTTTCTTATTCTCAAATACATTTCAAATACTTGAGGGTTTGATTATAGAAAGGGTGTACTTCAAGACACATCTGTGTTATCAAGAACATATCTATCAACAAAGTTTTTTTGTATCAAGTAGAAGTCATGTTCGGTTGCTCAGGAAGAAAGTCCTCTTCAGCTACTGAGGCGAAAATCCTGTTCGGCTGCTTAGGTGTTTGTGTGCCTATTCATCCGGATTAAGTGAGGGTTTTATAGTCAGAGTTAAAACCAGAATGTATTATGGGACTGGACGTAGAACGGGAACTTCGAACCAGTATATGCTTATTCTTATATTATTCATTTACTTTGCTACTATCCTTTATTAGTTCGTACATTTCTGCACTACTTAGATCCATATTACACGATCCACCACACATATAGTATTGACATTTGGTATCAGAGTATTAGATCATCCTATAACCGTCACACAGTTATTTGATATCTTAGAAATATGGATAGTCAAACTAACACTAGTTTTATTGAAGGTCAATCCACTGCACGACCTCCACTGTTTAATGGCATGAATCATAACTGTTGGGCTACACGAATGCATATACATACAAACATACATACATACATATATATATATATATATATATATATATATGAAAGCAAATAGTTTTGATTCATGGAACATTACATAATCGGAATATCACATACCCACAACTGAATATTCAACATGGTCAAACACACAAAAAACAAGATGCTGCTTCAAATTCCAAAGCCATGAATATATTATTTTGTGCTTTAGATAAAATGAGTTTAATCGTGTTAGTATATGCAACACTGCCAATTAAATATGGATAACACTAAAAGTCACTCATGAAGGTACTAATAAGGTTAAACAAAGTAAAATATCTATGCTTAAGAATCAATTTTAAAATTTTAGGATGAAGCAAGATGAATCTATAAATGATATGTACTCCAGATTTCAAGATATTCATCATTCTTTATTAGGACTAGGAGAGATATATTCCAAATTTGATATTGTTTCAAAAATCCTTAACTCTTTAATGGAAGAATGGGAAAGAAAAGTCTTAGCTATTGAAGAAGATAATGATCTTTCTACCATGAAACTATAAGAGTTAATAGGAAATCTAATGTCCTATGAAGTAAATTTGCAGACTAAAAGAGTACAAGCACAAGACAAGAAGAACATAGCTTTTCATGCTGAAGAAGAAGACTAGATTCAGATGAGGAAGACCTAGCATTTATTGCCAAAAACTTTAAAAAGTTTTTGAAATATAGAAAAAGGAACAAGAGTAATGGAAAACGAAGCTTCGGCAATAATTCCAGCAAACCATCAACCTCAGCAATAGAATATTTCAACTGCCACAAAATGGGACATACAAAAAGATTGTCCAGAACAGAAGAAAGCATACAACAACAAGAATAAGAAGGACAAGTTCAAGAGAAAAGCTTTTTCAGTAACATGAGATGACTCAGATTCTTCATCTTCCGAAAGAGAAAGCGACAACGATAATGAACAAGCAAATGTATGCTTCATGGCAAAAGACAATGAGGTTAGTGATCTAACTTTTGATGATATGATAGAAATAAATTCAGAATTTTGAGACACTTTAAAAATATCAAAAGAAAATATAAAGAAGCTTTGGAAAATCAGAAAAGAGCAGAATTCAAAAGAGATATGCTTAAAGACGAGAAGAAAATATTAAAAGAACTTGAAATTTGTTTTAAGATTCACTCTCTAAAAATTCTCAACTTGCTCTTTTAAGTCAAGAAATAGAAGCTCAAAAAGAAAATAATGATGCTCTAGCTTCTGAAAATCATGAGCCAAAAACAAAAATCAAAATTGTTGAGTTAGATAACACTAGTCTCAAAACAAAGCTAGATGACATTACAAAAAACATTTCCAGTTTCAATAAAGGAAGAGAAAATTTATCCAGTATTATTGAGAATCCCCAACTTGCTTCAAACAAAAAGGGATTAGGTTGTGTTAAGAAATCAAAAGCTCTACCTAAAAATGAAAACAAAAGGAGAAATGATTATAAACCTCTGATTACAAAAGAACCTTTAAAAAGAAAATCCAGTCTGAAAACTATAAAAATATGGATTCCTAAAAAAACAATAGTTTTATCAGGAAGAAATATATAAATTCATTTTGTGAATCTGTGCATAAAAATAAGAATTATATTTTTAAAGGGGATATTGAACCCTCTTGGGTTTGGTTTCCTATGACCTAACTCTTAGGACCCTACTAAAAAGTGGGTATCAATGTTATTGTTTATTTTCTTCCAGGTCACACTTAAAAGAGAGGAAAATGGATACTCGACAGCAGTTGCTCAAAACCTATGACGGGTGACAAAGATATGTTATCAAACATTACTTACTCAGATGAAGGCTCGGATTCTTCACAAAACCTTAAAGCGAACTATACTTCCCCACTCCGGTTCTTATGAGCATATTTACCCTGAAAACTTCAAAGCCTTATATGCTAACTGGGGCGGCATTCAAGTCAATTGGACTCGTCGTATTTTAGATGAATTTCTCAGTTTCAATAACGTTAACATGAATATCATACATTTTGGCGAATATATCATGCGACTTCTTTTAGATTTTGGTGTTCACCAACCTGACTTGGAATTCTCTACGGTGGGCTTGATCAATATTCACACTACCAGCCTTATGAAACTACCAGCTCGACCTCCTCATTTTGAATCCTTCGTAGACTGGCAAAGA
This sequence comes from Allium cepa, assembly GCA_030765085.1. Classification (NCBI taxonomy): domain Eukaryota; kingdom Viridiplantae; phylum Streptophyta; class Magnoliopsida; order Asparagales; family Amaryllidaceae; genus Allium; species Allium cepa. The sequence goes on along the minus strand of CM060943.1, from coordinate 596,984,484 downwards.
CAACAAGGTCGCCGCCAAGCCGGAAGTTCTTCTTTTCCCGAACCTATAGAGGAAATTTGTCTTACAACCTCATCTCATAGCACCCATGAGTCTATTGAAATTCTTTCCAGAAATTAACTTATCTTAGACTCACGTCTTAAAAAGGTTGACAAAAAATTGGACAAAATCGAAGGCTTTTTCAATTCTTTATGGGATGCTATCTCCTGATCCTCTTTGGCAACTACTACTGCATCTGCTCCTGGAAAACGTCCTTCTCCTCATTTTACATGTCTACATCAGAGGAACACACTAGCACAGATACAAGTGCTGCAGGAAGCGGAGGACAAAGCATTGGCAGTTCAAGACCCAGAAAGCAACCCGTCGAGGAGGAAGAATTCGATTGGGATAAAGAATAGCCTTGACTTGGTTGGTATGGTAAGTTGTTTGCTAAGTTACTTATTGTTGGCTATATTTTTCAATGAACATTTGTTATTTTTAGACTTGTAATAATTAGTCTCTTATTTGTTTAAAACTTTGTGTTATGTACTGTTTCTGACTGTTTGTTCTATTTGTGACTTGCAATGCTATTTGTGACTGAATGTTATGTACTATTCCAAATTTGAAAATTTTCATTAGCTATATTTCCCTTTTGTCCATGACAAAGGGGGAGAAAGTTTGAACTAATCATTTTTGTGCAGGAACTAAAGATGTCACATATTCAAGGGGAGATCATAAATCTCCATATACTATATATATTTATCCTATATTTTATACAAGTTGTCATCAATCAAAAAGGGAGAGAATGTTAAATCACAAAGTTTTGATTCATGACAAGGCAACGCTCATGTATGCAAGACAATACTCAAGTATGGCATCATGCGACAAAAAGAGGGACAAGAAAGATGGTGATATTGAACTCCACATTTCTATTTGTGTTAATTTTTTTTTGAGTCTTAGAAATTTTGTAAAATCTATCCTCAAGAAAAAACAGCATAAACACATCTTGATTCTTTGAAAAATGGCTTGTATGTCCTACAAACATACAGCTTGTCGACTAGCAGTTTTGCCCGGTCGACTGGTTCTATATACGTTGCTTATACATGCAGATCCGTGCACAATTTTTTTACATGATTTTACTTTATTGTCGACTGGCCATTTTCGACCAATCGACTGAGCCAAATCTAACTGTCAAATTTTCAAAAAACATGTTTTCTTTGCGAAGGTTTGCGATCGATTTCTGAATGGGAATAGTTACTTCTCTTTGTCAGAAATCTTCATCAATGGCAGCAACTCTCTGTTTTCTATATATACTTGTTTCCAAACATTCTACAATGATCAAAATCATTCTAGCTACCCTCCATTACTCTTGTGCTCTCGTATTCTTGCATTCTAACAGCATTCTATATCTAATTGCTTTAAATCTCTGAATTACCTACATATTCCTTGATTCTAAGCAATATCTTCCTTTCTTATTCTCACATACATTTCAAATACTTGAGGATTTGATTATAGAAAGGGTGTACTTCAAGACATATCTGTGTTATCAAGAACATGCTTGTCAACGAAGTTTTTCTGTATCAAGTAGAAGTCCTGTTCGGTTGCTCAGGCAGAAAGTCCTCTTCGGCTGCTGAGGCAAAAATCCTGTTTGGCTGCTCATGTGTTAGTGTACCTATTTCTTCGAGTTAAGTGAGGGTTTTATAGTCAGAGTTAAATCCAGAGTGTATTCTAGGACTGGACATAGAACGAGAAGTTAGAACTAGTATAAAATACCCGGTGTACGTATTCTTATTTTATTCATTTACTTTGCTACTATCTTTTATCAGTTCGTACGTTTCCGCACTACTTAAATCCACATTACACGATCCATGCACATACAGTCTTCACACATTTCATACTATACACATGTAGTATCTTTCAAATCATACTCTTATATGTATCACATATAAATCCCATTTACACAAAGTCGATATCTCAAGATCGATAATCCTCAAAATTGGCTATCCAAATTTCCAAAAATTGCTTTTTATTCCTATAACAACCCTGTATTTTGTAATTATTTTATTGTATATTTTAATTATTTTTAATGTAAGATTTTGATTTAAAAACTTATTTTACTTATTTTAAATGATTAAATTTATTATTTAAATATAATCTTGATTTTTATATGAGTTATAATTCCAAACTTGTGTAAGTTGAATATTTGCCTGAAATGCTGATTTTGGTCAAAATAGTCAAACTGTGACTTTCAACATAAAATTTTAAAAGTTTAAAATTTTAAATTTTTTCTTTTATTATGAAAGTACATAAAATTCTAAGAACACCACTTTTCGTTTCGTTGAAATCGGATGTAAATTGTGAAAGTTATACCCTTTACAATATTGTGCGTATATAGGGTTATTTAATAATGACTATTTTAAATTGTATAAGTTACTTCTTCTTGGTTATATTTTATTTTAATATGTGATAATATGTTATATTATGTATATTTGACTTTTATGTATTTTTAAAATGATAATATAATTTTTCTAAAGTTCATTTGAATTTATTTCTAATTTTAAAGCCTAGTCTACAATTTTAAGCCATTTTCTTAATTTAATTATATATAATTAAAATTTATTTATTTATTTTATGCACTCACTTTTATTTGCTGTGTTTTACTTTATTTTATTCATTTTACATGTATTTAAATTAAAGTAAATTTTTCCAAAGTATATTGAAATTATTTCTAATTCTTAAGTCAAGTTTTCATTTTCTGTGCTATTTTTCTTATTTTAATCATATCTAATTAATATTTAATTATTAATATTTTGTTTATCTGTTATACTTTCGAATTTTAACTGAGATTTTAATTATTTTCAGTTATTTAGATGTATATAAATATATATGAGAAATTTGAAAGGGTTAAAGGCTAAGAAACGTAAAAAACGTTTCACTGTTTCTTTTGCAGTTTCTTTTGTCATCAATACATCTGTTTTTTTGGCATTTCCCTATACCATCTCCAGCCGACTTCCCTTGCTCATTTGTCACTAAATTTTTCTCTTTCTCAACCCTAAAAAAATATCATGGCCTCTTTGTTCAAAAACTTAGGTAAATCTTCTTTTCTATTTCACTTTTTCATTGTTTTATATTGATTTGCACTTGTCTCTTCCTCTTCTAGGTTCGGCCCTGCCTCCTCTCCAGCCCCTGCTGCCTCCACCACCACTGGAACCCATCACCACCACCTCCTCCTCACTGGCCATCCCAAGCCGAGCCACCCTTGGTGGTGGATCTATCACCAAATACAATATAATTCACCTACATGACCTAACCGAGCAAATCTATGCATCCACCACCTTCCACCACCCATGGCCGCCACTAATACCACCTCCAACACCACCTGTACTGTCGGCCACACCATCCCCTTTGACCCCAAAGTACAGGCCATGACCATACTAGCCTTGACCGTGCCTTGTAGTGCCTTGAAAATCATGTGTATGTTGATTGTTGTGTTGTTTTCCCTTCTCCACACTTTTGCACCATGTTAACCTATGTTTGGCTGACCATACCCAACCAAAACCTGATCCAAATCTTACCTTAGACCTGTATTATACCTTATGGCTGAACCTAGAGTGTGTTGGAAGCAAGTGCATAGCAACTCTGCCTTGATTTATGCAGTTATTTCTAGCCTAGTTTAGTCGTTTTTGAATTGAAAACTTATGTATTATTGTATTGTTTTGGGTATATGTTTACAAGACAAATATCAAGGCTCTCCATTCATTCAAATCAAAAGTCGTGCTGTATCGTGCTTGTCATACTTTTGGAACCGCTCTTGTGTTTGTTGTTTTGGTCTTCAGCTTGAAAAAGTGAGTCTTTCTCACTCTGACATTTATACTTATGAAATGTGAATTGATGACAAGTGTTTAGTAATAAAAAAATGTTTATGCAAGTTAATGATGATCATATGATATGCTATGCCATGTTATTACCATATTATTACCATGTTAAAACTGTTAATTTTCACCTGACATCTGATATATGACTGTATATTGTGATATTGACCTTGTTTATATCATTTCTGCATATGATCACACTACAAGTTCCCTGTTAGAAAAAAAAATGTTATGGGATGAAATGATGGGCCTGAATGGTTTTAAATTTTTCATTTTGACTTGGGATTGCGGGTTTGAAATGATAAAACCCGGATTTTCTTTGTAAATTATGGGTTGAAATGATATATTACCCATATCACTTTACCTAGCGTAGAAAATTATATACAGGCCCGTAGTTAAAATATGTTTTTCTAAAATTTTAAATATTTTAGAAATTTAATTATTATAATATTTTTATTTTAAATTTAATAAAAAAAGGATTTTTGTAAATTATTATTGATTTTCTGAATAATTGTAAGTGAAATGAATTAATGAAAAGTTAGAAATTTTGAACGTAAGTTATTTTGGAAATTTTGATTTAATTATAATTGGAAATTTAATCGAGTATGAAATTTTGATAAATTTATGATAATTTGAATTTAAATGAATTTAAAATGATTTTTATCATATTTATGATTTTTAATAAAGTTGAAATGTGAAATGAATAAATATTTAAGTTGAAACTTTGAAATATAACTAGAATTGGAAATTTATGAAATTGACGTAAAAGTGAACTTTTAGTTAAGCAAATAAAAATAAAACTAAGTTATATTTGAGAATTTGAACTTAAGTGTTAAGTTGAAAGTTAATGTAATGGATTTAAAATTGAACATTGCATTTTAATAAGTGGATTATTATTAAATCTTGATTTTTGAATGGAAATTTAACCTTGTAAAATCATGAACTTGAGGAAAAATTAAATGATGTTATAAATGTGAAAATGTATGACTTTATAAGTTAAAAAAAATGTTTTAATAAAAATATAATTGGTTGAGAAATTATATTGAATATTTGAAGTTATTTGACTGTATTTTTGAAATGCTATTAATTATAATGTAAATAATATTACAGCATTTGAAAATGTTGTAGTTGATGATAATGAACTACAAAGCTAAATTGAATTAAAAGCTATTATAGCAATTTTTGTAAGTGCTATAAATTGTTGAATTTAACTAAGTTTATTCGAAATTTAAGTAAACCCTATTACAACATTTTAAAATGTTGTCTTTTGTTAAATTGAACTGTTTGAATGTATTTTTCCGTAGCATTTTCTAAATGCCACGAAAAGTGAATTTTCACTGCTTTGATAAACTTAAGTGAATAAATGAACTTTGGAAGTCGAAAATTTTGAAAATTTAATAATTTAATTATTAAACATAATAACTTCATTTTAATCATTAAAAATGATTTTTGGAATATATACTGTTTTGAAATATGGATTGAAATGATATTTTAAATTTAATAAAATGAATAATGATTTGAAATGAATGTGGTTTCGAAAAGATATGATATTTTGATATATTAAATAATTGAAATGTGGTTTTGAAAGGATACGATATTTTGATATATTAAATGAGTGAAATGTGGTTTTGAAAACATATGATATTTTGATATATTAAAATGGTTTGAAAATGGAGTTTTGAAAGATATGATATTTTTGATATTAAATGATTTGAAAAACGGAGTTTGAAAGATAGGACATTTTGATATTAACATGATTTAAAAAAGAAGTTCTGAAAGATATGATATTTTGGAACTGAAAGGTAGTGTTGAAAGGGTATGAAAATTTAATATATTGAAATGGTTAGAAATGACTTGATATTTATTTTGATAAATATTTGAATTGAAAGATATTTTACGAGAAATGGTTTTGGAAATGATTTAATCTTTATTTTGATAAAGATTTGGATTGAAAAGGGTATTTTATTTTGAAGTATAAATTATTGTTTTAAAGTTATAACTACGGGTTATAATAACGATTGGTTGTTAAAGAGACCGGGATCGGATATTGTCTTATAGCCGGTCAATACCGAAAACCACTTTAACAACCGTGTACGCGGTGGAGATTCCAGAATGAAGTAGGATGGTGGCGACGTTCTCAAGGTATATTACGTGGACCCAACTCCCGTGAGTTGGCATATATGACTTAAACAGGAGCTATACCGGGCTACACAAAGGCTCGCACCCTTTCATCGAGCATGCTCCATCGGAAACCATTCTATTACTGTTGTGATTCGATTCGGTGGCGCCACTTTGATTCGGGGGTATTGTTCGAGGTGGGCGGAAGCTGCTGGCTTGCCGTCACCACCGGTCCGGGAGTGCAAACGGTGTATCCACCCTAGCATTGCCTCGCGTGCCGTGTCATATCCTTATATCGAGCCCACTAAAATTTTGGTTTTAAAGATACGACCGCGTTAAGGTTCACCATCCCCTTAACGCTATTTTCTATATGATTATACTTTACTGATTAGACACTACCGTATATAGCGTATATTACTACATAGTAAATAGTTTAACGGATCCTTAGAGGATGGGCGGTCCCAAGCATCCTTTAAGTTACTGATGCATTTTGTTACTGTTCACTTGAGTTGATTTACAGTTTATAAGTATTTATGTCCTGACTCGAGGGTTTTGTGTTTTGCTTTACGCTCAGGTCAGATTGATTGAGTTAGCATTCAAGATTCACCTTCGGCGTTGGAGCTTTCCTTAAAGATCCAGCCATCTATTTTGTTTCAGTATCCAGTGGTTCAGTGATGTATCTGATTTGTACCTGATGTATCCTGTTACTCTTCTGTTGTGTCTTATTTAACACTGATGTATCTCATATTTATATAGTAGCTTCATGAACTACTATCTCTTTTTCTTCCGCTGCATTATTATTACTCTGTGTCTGTGATCTGTGATTTTTATTTACTGTATATTCTGAGATTTGCCAAATTTTTAATTACAACGCGGTATTTTGAGCAATTCAATTCCGGCAAGAGTGTCTACCTATACACTTATAATGGATGCGAATGGTTGAAAATATCGGGTCGTTACAATTCCAAAACCAAAGACCGTTCAAAATCAGTGGGTTCTGAAAACCTTTGACAGTTTCATTTTCAAAAAGTATTTCTTATATATATAAGATTTTTCTTACACTTGAATTTTTTTTTTGTACCACTCCATACTTATAAATTCCACTTTATATGTCAAATATACTTCAAGAATCTTTATTCTGGTTATAAATCTTATTAATGCCAACTCAAATTTTTGTTCAAGTTCGATTTCCTTTTCCAAAGTCATTTGAAACATTACTTACTTCTTATAATGTAAGTTTCAGTTATAACACTATCCAACCTTTTGTTTTTAAATCATTATACTTTTCTCAATATATATTATTTTACTTTAAAACTATTTCTACTTCAATTTCTGATTTCGGTTCCAATTTTAGATTTCTGCTTCCATTTCCATTTGGGTTACCACTTCAATTTTTATCTCAATTGGTATTTGAATTTATGATTTAGATACCAGTAGTTTCCACTTTGACTAGTTTGAATTTAGAAAATAGCTTGAATAGTTTTAAAATAGTTAAATGGTTGTCAAATTGTTGTAAAATGGTTAAATAATTTGAGTTTAAAAAGAAAGGTTTGTGTAGTAAATAGCTAGGAAAAATAGATTTAAGGCAGTTTATATTAAAACAATTTATTTGAAAATAGTTTCTGAGTCAAACTGGTTCAGTTTTCAATCTCTACTTCAAATCAATTTCAATTTTTATTTCCATTTAAATTTATTCAATTCCGACTTCAATTCGGATTATCTTCAATTCCCATTCCAATTGAAATCAATTCCCATTTCGAATTTAAACTTATTCAACTCCGATTACAATTACAATTCAATTTCGGTTCGAATTAATTCTAATTCCATTCTCAATTTCCACCCATCTTGATTTATACAAATTCGGGTTTGGTTTTCAAAAATGTCGATTTAATCCCTTGATTAAATTAACCTTAACATTTAATTTAACAATTAAAATATTTAAATTCAAATATTCATTTTAAATTACATTTACTTAACTTATTTCAAGGTTCGAGTGAGAGTTCAAATCTTTTTTAAACAATTAAGTTTCAAAATCCAATTTATTACCCAATTATATCTCCAATATTAAAACGCAATCCTTTAAGAAGTTTCGATTAACAAGTTTATTTTTGACATTTCGAACTTAAGTTCAAAATGATTCCATTTCATAAATTCAATTTTTTATTTATAAGAATAAAAATATTAAATGGTTTCTAAATAAAGTTTTACTTCGATTTAATTTCAGCGATGGATGTATATCATTTCAATCCACTTCTTAATTTACTAGAGACAATCCAATATTACAGTTTTATAAATACTGTCAATAATGATAGAATGAGAGTAGGATATATCAAAGTAAATAAACATCTAAATTATCTAAGGCACTAATCAAATAGCACTCATTACCAATTTCCAGAATCCAAAACCCGTTTTATTTCAAAAGTTGTTTGAACTTATCCATAAATAACTTCTTACCAAATCCATACTTTTCTTTCCAATTCAATCCATTTAACTTCCTTAAGTTAAATCTTGATCCCATTTTGAAACTTCCAATTCAAGTCATAAGTTCAAAACTTATTTAACTTCCCCTAAGTTAAATCTCAATTCATTTAATCCATTTTAGCTCACTCAATTTCAATTTCCCGTCCCAAATTTAAATTCTTATCAATATCACTTCCCCACTTATAAGTTCAAAAACTTATTTTCCTTTTGGTTATACTTCTCATTCTCAGGGGAATTCCACAATTTAACAATTAGTATTTATTTCATATCAACCTTAATATTATGTATATCCACCTATATATACATGTTTATTTCATTTGCACACCAAGCATGCTTTCAATTTTAAATCATTCTTGGTTTTTAATTCAAAACAAGTTCCTTAGGGATTTCAAACAATTCTTGTTTTTTTATATTTTCTTATTCAAAAATGTTCTGAATAATACTAATTCTAACTTCTTTTAACACTTTGAAACAATTCCAAATTCCTCTAGGTCTATATTTAAAACTTCACGATTTAAATCTATTTCAATTTATAAGTTATACTTATATAAATTTTTATTTCCTTAAAACATTTCATTCTGCTTATCATTGTTTATTTTAAAAATAAACATCCCTTCACTTAGACACAACAACTATTTTATGCTAATAATATCATATCTAGAAACCAAACACACCATATATTTTGTCATAATTTATTGAGAAATATAATCAGGGTAACTATTTCATTTCAAAACACCTTGAAAAACACTTCTGTGAGTTTCAGAATTTTAAATTCAGGTTTGACTCCATTTTCAGCTTAACTTATTTGCATAGTTAATCCTTGTCCAAATTTCTTTTTGGTTATAGTATTTTGCCACTTAAGTCTTATAACCTTATTTAATTTTTATAACAACAACCAATTTCCTTAATATACTATAATAATTAGAAAAATTATTTCTTTATACAACAAAATACAAGCATATATAAAAATCATTTCTAAAATAGCTTTTAAAATCATTATATAAAAAAATAACAAATACGCCTTCATATAATACTCTCAACTCATTCTAGGGCACTACTGACCCTATCTCTAATATGTAATCCCCACCAGAGCCAAGGTTCTCGCTTAACCATCTACTTTGATACCATGTGTAACGGCCCGAGGATTTTCGACACCGAAAATAGACACTAGTACGTCTACTGTATAGAGTGCCGAGCAATCGAGAGCCGGAAATCCAAGACTGTTAGGGTTTATAAGAAAAAGGGATAGAAAAAGAAACTAAAACAACAGCACAAAATCTCACAATCGCAGTGGAACAAAATATAATATAAAATAATAGCGTTTATACAAAGAAAACTGTAACTGTCAATATATATACAAGATATCAGAGTAAAATCATCAACAAAATAATCTGGACAATTGTAATAACTTGTCCTCAACTACTGTCTATACAGTCTATAATACACAGCGGAATCTAATCAATACGTCTCTGCCATCCAGCTCGTCTCCTGAGCTCCAGAGCGTCCTCACCTGAAAATCTGTAATACTCGATCTGACCCGAGCATTACAATAAAGTAACGACCGAGTCAGACTGGAAACCGATGTGAGTAAAACCATTTAATATGAAATACTTAAGTTATAAGTCTTCTTCGAAAACCACGGTAATTCGTCTAACATTACGAGTTCTTACCATGTTACGACCAACGCTTGTTGCTAAATCCACTATTAAAATTATATCTAAATGCAGTTACATATTCAAAATAGTCGGATTTACTTAATTTACTCAATTCCAGCCTCTTTTATTTTACAAAATCAAACCCGTAAAGATTTATAGTGATTATTAAATCAAAGTGGTTTCGGATCTCTCTGGTATACGATCCCAGTCTCTTCAAACCCAAATGCCATCTTTTAAGCCAAGTTATTTTTAACAAAACAATTCAATTTTAGAGTGTCAATATTTACATAAAAGTTCAATCACAATATCTATTCAAATAAAACGTCTCACATTTTATATTCAACTGTTCATTTCAGGTTATTTCATATCATAGAATAACTGGAAACAACATACTAGAGAACAGAGCAATCCAATGTACTTAATCCTATTTACTATTCATAGACTAGATTAACTGGTCACTTAAACCACTAACGGAATTAATTAATTATTTTCAAATCATGTTTAATTATCATTAAACTAATAACAACCCACTCATTTTATTCCAATTAAATATCTGGAATTAATTAATAATCAACAAGTATAATTAACTCAAGACTTTTAATTAATTAAAGGCTTAGATCACTTTATTTTATCATTAACTATTAACTAATTACAACTATTTATTTACTTTAATAAATCTTAATAATTAATGAATACTTAATATATATATATATATATATATATATATATATAATTACCTTAACTTAATTAATTTAAGTTTAAATTAATTTATTTATCCTAGCCATTACTAATCCTAAGGTTTAAGTTAACTTAAGGTTTTAAATTACTATATATAACCATAAACTAATTACTTTGAAATGATTTTCTTTTCTTTCAAAAACTTTTATATTTTCCTTTTCATAATATATATATATATCCTTTCTTTTTCCCTTCTTTCCTTTTTTTTATTTCTTTTTTTTATTTTTTTCTCCTTTTTTTTTTCTTTTCTCTATTTCTATTTTCCTTTTTATTGTCTTTTACTTTTCTTTCTTTCCCCTTTTTTTCCTTATCTTTTCTTTTATTTTCTTTTACCTATTTCTTTTACTTAGTTTTTTTCCTGGCCCAATACCTTTCTTTCTGCCCACTTCCCTTCTTCCTTTCCTCTTCTCATTACTTTACTTCTTCCTTTATTTCATTTGTCTCCCAAATACTCCCAAGCACTTTGTGCATGTGCACACGCCACCGGAGGCATGTCGAACCCCGCCGACACCTCCACCCAGTCACCTTTTCCACCCTCGACCCTCTCGTCCACCCAGAATCCCAAGAAAAATCCTTGACTCAAAATCGAGCAAAGATCGTCGTCACTAGAAAGAAGACCCACCCCTAATCGCACCTCGCACCACCGAACTTGACAACCAAAGCACACGATGTTCCACCCGGAGCCGCGTCTAACTCTCCTCTCACTTTTCCCCCTCCTCCGAAGCACCCCGATGCCACCATGACGCCATAATAAAACGATGAACCGCCCGACATTAACCGTACTTTAAACCCTAATATCCCTACAACCTGCTATCACGACACTCTAAAAATTATGCCACCCTTTTTCCCATGACCGCCATCTATCCAGCCTCCTCTGACCACAATCCCGAAGCCCAAAACCATCGCAGTCACAAGAAAAATGCCCATGACCGTCTCCTGTTCAACTCCCAAAAACCAAACACCCACTCAACTAAAAACCTAAACAACAACACCAAAAATCATTATTTTCTAAGTCGAGTTCAATTATATATGTGAAAACATGATTTAGGATACTTGATTTTCTGACAATGTTTGATTTCCTCCTGTAAAAGCCTATTACCAGAGACATTGCTTACTAATCTCCCATGAGATAAATTTTAAAAATAAGTACACTTAAATATGAACATATTTCCTTCAAGCATCATAATCTAAAACTAAGTAGATAAAGAGAAATTGAATTTTAAATGTTGAACATGCCATGTAAACAAGGAGAAGAAAGACCAGTAGAAGTTGTACAGGCATCACCATTCATATGTAGGCATATACTCAATCTATTCTTATGCAACACATATTCCATACTGATACTTCCGTTTAAACCTTTAAACATTACCATTATAAAGAAGATTAGATTTTGAAAGTAAGAGTGTACTCACTGTTTGCTTTCTTTGAACAGAGAACAATATGCTGCTGCTAGCTTGGGTATTGATGATCTTGTCTGTTGAGTTGAATTGCTTTTTTTAAGTTATGAAATGGAAGTATATTTTCTATTCAACTTATCTTATTTGAATGATATATACACACACAAGAAAGGTAGCCTCCTGATAACAAGAGGGAAGGTTTACTCACTTGATTTCAATTCACCACTACTTTGTTTCTTCCTCTGCTTCCAGGCTTTTGCTTATATTTTAAATGATAGCATTCTTGTTTATATTTTTGTACTAGTGTAGACAATGTAGATGTATATATATAGCTAGAGAAATAAAGGTGTGCAGTGTAAGCCTGGAGAGAAAATGTGTAACTTTCCAGCCACTTTTCATAATTTATTTTCATTCTTTTGTTTCAATTTGCTGACTTATTTGATTTCCTTAAAAGTTTTGATGTTATGTTTTGTAAGCTTGACTAGATATGTCCCCTAACATGCCTACATGTACATTTATTGATATATATCCTTATGCATGTACACTTTATATATATATATATATATATATATTTACTTATATATATGTAATTGTCATCATATAACTATGTATTTACACTTTCACTATTTAATTAAATGAATATATACATATATATTAACTTATATTTGTTCTCATATACAACATTTACATTTATACATCTTTCCTATATTCTCCTTCTCATAGCATCCATACATATATGCACATTTCCATACCTATATATTATCAAATGTCATAAAGCTTGTGTATATTTATATACATATACATATATATGGATATTTTATCTTTGATTTATATGGTGGAGTATATATATATATATATAAATATATTCTTTATTTCTATAAGATTTATCATATTCAGATATTTCATAATTCAATATAGTTTTTAAATCAAATTTCATATCCCAATATTTTTAATTATCAGAAATTTATTTATTTGACTTATTTAATATCTCAATAATTTAAAATTAGTTAATTACCTAATTACAGACGTCAAAAAATCTGGGTCGTCACAAGTTATCAGCCTTGTTAAGTGCAAATTTATATTTAGACAACTCATAATGTGGTTCGACCCTAAATGAATGCACATACCAGGTTTGATCAGATTGCTTGAGAGTTTCGAATTCACATCATATCTATGCGTTCGACTAATGAATTGTCACATATTCAAAGTCCTATGGCTTTTTTTACATTCCAAGCAAATTGAAGTCCAAGTTGTTGGCCGTATTGCATCATGTTTAACCAATGAACGTGGCCATAATAAAGTGTAGGTGGTGTAGATAATCAATTAGTCGTGACATATTAGATGCTCATTACAAAGCGTATTTATATGATGGAATCAACATCAGTGGCACACTTGATGAGGTTTTGCATGATCAGGTAATTATGATTAACATACACATGTTAGTGTTCCTTGCCTGGTCAAGTAAGCAGATGTGTAACCTGTTTCAAATTGCATAAATTAAAGCAAAAATGTTTTATACTACAGGTTCGTTCATTTATGACTCGAGTAAAACAACAAAGGTACACTCAAATATCAAAATTCCAGTAATTGATGAATATCTTGAAAGGTATAATTTTTTCTATTTTAATATGGAATTTATACAATCTATAGAAACTAATTGTTTGTACTCATTTTCCACTTTTAGATCATAATATATAAGTGCCAAAAAATTAATTCTACTAAGCAATAACGCTTCTGGTCATGTATCCACAAATGTTGAAACAGTTCAGTCAAGCATCTCACATCTAATGGAAGAGCGTAGAAATGCTAACAGTCGGGTACATGTAATTTTTCTTTCTTAAGTACCAACTTATCTCATTTTATATCCTTTTAGCATCTATTACAACTCATATACAACATGTTTTAAACTGCCTTTTTTACAAGAAATACTACCTATTAATTTGTCCATTTTGAGATCGACCTAGTGTTAGCTGGATATTTGGTTCGTTCTGTTATTTTCGTTCTTTATAATGCATCAATAAACTGAATTCAACTTTATCCATAAAAAATAAACGTAGAAATAGTTAAGAAATATATATAGAAATTTACTGATATTTATTTTTGGTTCAACTTTGCGAAATTTCTTTACATGAATTTTTTTGTGAACTGAATTCATGCCATATGAGTTTTACAAGAAAAAATGTATAAGAAGTTTGTTGGGAACTAATACCTTATATTGTTTATATTTTACTTGTTGGCTGGCTCTAAAGTTATCAGATCTATATACTGTAAAGAATGCATTTTAGTTTTAATATTAGAGTTTGATCATAAATCACAGAGCTGACAAGTTAGAACTTCATCCACGTAGGAGTGATTTATTATCTTTACCAATATGGATTTTCGCTGTAGTTTACAAATAATGATAGGACTGGGAAAGTATCATACATCAGTTATATGATATATGCAAATGTACCTGAGATTTCTGTATCGAGCTTTTGATATAATAATACATTCACATGTTGATGTAAATGTAACAAGATTCCTGAAACGGTTAACCGAACCGTTAACGGGTAAATCATGGTTAAGTTTAATTGGTTCAGTCGGTATGGCGACTAATTTTAACTGATGAAATGGTTAACTGAACCATTAATTTTCACTGGTTAACTGTTCAAATTAGCCTATCGGTTCGGTTAACCGACCATGCCCACTGCTAACAACAACTAGAGCAACTTGCACACAAAATGGCTACCAGAGAAAGGATAGAAAAGTTGGGTATTTATTTTATTTTCATCTTCGGGAGGCTAGTTGTGTTTATGACCGAGCTTCAATTTTTAATGCAAAAACACTGTCTCATGGTGTAGTTATACTTTCCAATACTGAATGGAATAACGATTACTGACTAGAAGAAATGAATTACCATCAAGCTCATTTTTTGCTCATCTTATGGAACAACTTGTGCTCTACCTCTAACTGTGCAAATATTACTTGATAAATAATATTAGCACTTGCACCTTTTACATAATTACATAAATCTTTTGTAGATTTGCAGCCTAATTATTCCCTTTACTTTGCTATATGGGTACACAAAACATTTCATTGCTGTATGGAAGATTGCTAGCTAAAGTTGCTAATAAAAGGTATGCTTTTATGCATTTGAATGTGTATGCTAATATGAAGTATATTTTGTTATATATGATATAAATCCGACCTTGTTTTGATCGTGTAAATGTATATTGAATTGAGGTATGTGGGAAATCACTAACCGCGCAAAGGAGGTGCTGTCGAAAATTCATGAAATCTGATAAGTTTATAAAAACCAACAAAGTTTATAAAAATCAACTAAATTAACCAAGCTTTATAAAAATTAATTAATTTTCTAAAATTTAACTAACTTTTATAAAATTAAATTAGTATCTAAATTTAATAAAATTTAAATAAATTTATGAAATGTAACTAAGTATAAAAATTTAACTAAAATAACTAAGTCATAAAAAAAATTAATGTTAAAAAAATTACTTAATTTATAAAAATTAACTAATTTTTATAAAAGTTAATGTCGAGTTTTATACAAATTTAACTAGATTAATTAAAAGTTTATAAAAATTAACTAATTCTTATAAAATTTAACTAAGTTATATAAAAATTAACTAAAATTATTTAAAAAATTTATAAACTAAGTCTTAGAAATTTCAACTAAGTTAATTAAGTGAGTTTTATAAAAATTAATTAAAGGACATAAAATTTAACTAAGTTATATAAAAATTAACTAAGTTAACTGAGTTTTATGAAAATCAACAAAATTTAAATTTTTTAGTTAAATTAACTAAAGTTTATGAAAATTAATTTAGTTTTGTAAAAATCATGTTCTCTATTTTGAAATCTTTGTTAAATTGTTATAAAAATTGACTAAGTTTTATAAAAATTACCTAATTTTTACAAAAATTAACCAAGTTAACTAAAATTTATAAAAATTAATTAAATTTATAAAAATGACCTAAATCTAGAAGAATAATAATAATATAATATAATAATACTAATACTAATAAAATAAAATAAAATAATATAATAACTAAGTTAATTAAGTTTTATAAAAATTAAATAAGCCAACAGTTTTTTAAATTAAATAAATTTATAAAATTTAATTAAGTTTTATAAAAATTAGTTTTATAAAAATCACCTTCTCTATTTTGAAATCTTTGTTAATTGTTATAAAAATTGACAAAGTTTTATAAAATTATCTAATTTTTATAAAAATTAACTAGGTTAACTAAGTTTTATAAAAATTAATTAAGTTTATAAAAATTAACTAAACTTAGAATAATAATAATAATTTAATATAATAGTAATAATAGTAATAAAATAAAATAATAATAAAATAACAATAATAATAACAATAATAATAACAACAACAAAAAATTAACTAAGTTTAAAATAAGTAAATAAGTTAATTAAGTTTTATAATAATTAGATAACCCAACTGTTTTTTTTAAATTAAATAAGTTTATAAAATTTAATTAAGTTTTATAAAATTAATAAGGTTATAACAATATACATGCAATTGTTGAATAAAGTATTTTAAACAAAATTTACATCCATTTCAGGAAATTCCATATGCTATTGATAACATTTCCATATGATTATATAAATTAACCAAAGTTTATGTAAATCAATTTAATTTTATAAAAATTAACTAAGTTAATCAAGTTTTATATAAATTAATTAAGTTCCACATAAATTAATAAATTTATATAATTAAATCACCCACATACATATGTATGTATGTATAGTTATAATTGCTGATTGTTGAATTTCTTTTTCATAGGTAATTACACATCTATGGTGCATACAAATAGAAACATGTCGCGGTATGTTAGCGATTTGAAGTTCTTGTGAAGTAACAGCTTTTTTGGTTTGCACGTTTAATCATCATGTCTAGTACGATCTTTTATCCTTGTATTATTTACACTTTCAATGTAATGTTCATTAAATATTACGACATATTATGCATTATTCTATATGGATGTTGATCGGTTAGTTATTTTTCGTTTAATGTATCTATATGATTGTGTGAAATGATACGTTGTGTTTACGCAATTTGTCGATTATAGTGTGATAACGGATATGTACGTACTGCAAAAATGATTTTTAAAACGCTGTCAAAGGATTTGCTAGCATTTTTAATACGCCGTTAAAGGATTTGATAACGTTTTTACTACATTGTTAAAGGATTTGATAGCGTTTTTAAAACGCTATTAAAGCCTATAATAGCATTTTTAAAACTCTATTACGGTTAATAATAGCATTTTATGACCATTGTACACCAACATGTCATTATAATAAAGGGTTTTTTGTAGCATTTTAAGAGCGTCATTAATTAGAATTTTTATAGCATTTTGAAAACGCTATTAAAGACTTGTTTTTATAGCGTTTCTTATGTTGCAATAATAGGTCATTGACTTATTACAACTTGTTCATTTACAAAGTTTATTAAAATGCTATAAAATCCTATTATAGCGTTTTTTAAATGCTATTAAAGGGTCTTTTTGTTGTAGTGAAATTACAATCTTATATAAGTAGTAGTGTTCTGACTTCAGCAGGTGTTTGGATTCCTTTAAAAGTTCTTGAATTTCTTTCACCTTAGATAAGAGAAGTAATTGCCACACTAATCAAATGTTTGCATATCAGTGGTCCTTGATTAATATTTGTTAACTGCTCAAAAATTTGGATAATGTCAATGCAATTGAGATCAAAATGTTCAATTTTTTGTTGATATTTTCCCATATGTTTTTGAATAAGGACTACTGAAGAATAAATGATCTCTATTCTCCAGATGCATAAAGCATAAATTGCATGTCTAATCCACACATTTATCCCAATTAATATTTTGTCCTTAGTATTAAGCTTATTCGATCTAGTTAATAAAATGACATTTTTGGAGCATACTTACTGTCCCATATAACCTTGCACCAATTGAACTTTGGTGATTTACTTTTTAATTGATTCTAGGTAAAGTCAAATTTTCTATTAATATTTGGCAACCAAAACCAAAAATCCTTTTTCCTGGTGAATTTTTTTGATTTTATTTATTGTTTGGCATATAAGGGTAGGCAAACAGGTTAAGTTTCGACTCCACTCATTTTTAGCAAGGAGGTAGGAGACTTTCTTGTAGGGGCCACCTACCATTAAGAAGTATTGCCATCCCAAATTTGATATTGGTAGTAAAGGAAAAAACATCATCTTCGAAAGGTTCGAAGAAATGTAAGTGGGGTTCTATAAGGGGTAAGATGAATGCTTCTACTGACAATGTGAATGTCACTATTATCATAAGATGAGACATCGGAAAATGGTACAATCCAGACTGCCACAAACTTATCAACAAGAAGAAAATGAAAAGTTCTACCGCTCCTACTGGTACGTTTATGCTTCAAAATTAGTCTTTAATCAATAAATTATCTTGGTTTTGATAGAGTGAAGATATGCCCTAAACGAAATTTTGTATTTTATTGTAAATTATTAACTATGTAATCAATTCTCGCTCATAAAAAGGTGTTTTCTTTCTGTTATATATTTGTTATGATGTGTTATAAATTATTAAATGTTTAGTTAGAACATATTTAACATAAAATCCATAAATGGTGTGTTTGTGATAGTAATTACAAATGTTATAATCATGAGTATTACATCACAATATAATAAACACATCATTCTTAATACTCCTAGTTAAGACGCATCAAGACCGGATATTGATGCATCCGTTGAGACCGGTGTACGTAATGCTCTTCAAATGTTGGGCAGTATATTACTTAAGACTGTTGGGGGCACCATGTGACGCCCTACCTCTATACTCACGTAGCCAAGGACACTACGAGGTAATGCCGTCAACTAGCACGAAGAATAAGGCTGTTGAGGAGCGACCATCCGTGTAATTGCTTTGTGCGAGAACCGATATGTCAAATAGTACAACATGCATAAGAGGAAATCCGAGATACCCATACAAACTCAAAGCTACTACTCAGTAGCTATATGATCTTCGGAAACAAATATAGAAATAAGCATAACACAAATCAATCGCAGATATCCATATCACAAAGGCGGAAACATATATGAATATAACATAGAAGTGTACATCAGAGTAGTGGTTAAATAAGATCCACAATATCACAAAAGAATAGGTATAAGTGCTAGACAAAAGAATAATTAAACATCAAGGAGTCTCTATCTCATATGTATAACTACTAAACTAGAGTAGTTAGTCAAAAGTCAGATAATGTTCCCAGAAGAGGAGTCAAGCAGAAACACCTGTAACATCTCGGTCTGACCCGAGTATTAATTAATAAGAAAATAATAAACGGATCAGTCTAGCTATAAATATCAGATAAAATGAGATAGAATAAGAGATATGACAAAAATGTATGATAACAATAATGTCATACTATGAAAAGCATACATTAGACAACATAAAAATCATACAATATCTCAAGAAATCTCAAAGCACTAAAAAGAATGTCATATTCTTTATTTTATTCACCAAACCCCAAATATCGGCAAACATATCATTGCCAATCACAAAAGGAGGTGAAACACAAATTCTAGAAACCATCAACTAGAAATCCAGAAATCACAAAAAGGGGAGGCCTCTCACAAAGCTGGAGCATGAAAACTCACCAACACGTGTATCACAAACGTAATGCTATTCCATGGTCGCTAACCATCAATTTTGAGCTGAGGCTCCACAAACGGGTAGAAGACCATCGGTCGCTACCCCACCAATTTTGAGTCGAAGCTCCATAGAAACGGGGTTTTAGTATCCCTTGCAGACAAAGAGACATCGCACATTACTAGTTTAAACCACAAAATGATCATCATCGATCATTAAGAAGTGTTGATTACACTAAGCTAGTAAATAAATGATTTTAGCTTCATGTCCCATAACCATCGGCTTAACTTAAATATTTACGAACAAATTGTAGATTTCCACTCAAAGATTGTCACAAGAGTTTCAATCGAACAAGTCTAAGAATTAACCGACAAAGTAAACGCAAGCGTTTCATACCACTTGTTTCGCTAAGTCGTTTAATTGGATTTCTCGAATGAATGAGAAAAAGGTTTGTGTATACTAATAGATTGGAAAATGGTTTAATAAACGAGCTTTGTATTAAAAATAGAGTCGATATCATCTTTGTGAAGGGGTTTGAATATTTACTACTAGTATAGAAGCCTTTGTATTTCAAAGGGACAAATCACAAAAATGATTGTAAAAACAATCAATCATCAAAAATTCATTACGAAGACATGAATCAAATCCATAGAAATCGATACCAAATCCATCAAGATGGATATTCCCAAAAATCCCAAAGAAGAAGTCATCAAAGTTGATAATAAATGATAACAACAAATCGGATCATCACGAATCGATTAAAAATTGGAAACACAAGCAAAATAGGCAATTTGGGCTGAGGCAAGCAGATCAGTCGACTGAACCAGGTGGTCAGTTGACTGACACGGGGACATGAACTGTCCCCCGGTTCAGTCGACTGACCTCCTGGTCCAATCGATTGAAACTGCTTCTAAGCATTTCTATCCTCTAGTTCAGTCGACTGACCTCCTGGTCCAGTCGACTGAACCTGCTTCTGAAGCATATTCAGCCTAGCCCTTTCCAAGGGAAAAAATCCAACAAATTACGATCGGACGAGCAATGGGAACTAGGGGTTTACGCCAATCGGCAACCCAGCTCTATAGGCTCTTCGATACACCACCAAAATCATGTTCAAACACCAAAAATTGGAATATTCACAAAACCAATTCAATTCAAAGCAAAATGAACAAGAATAGACGTTAGGAATTCATACCTAACAACAAAGAAAGTTATAGATGTAGATGTGAGTTCAAAAACTCACCTTTTTACTCAAAAACAAGGAATGAGAAGCTTGAAAACAAAAGGAAGATCAACTACTCTTCAACTTCAACTCTAAAAGCTCCAATCTGAGATCATAAACAAATATTTCCTAAGTTAGGTTATAGGAAATTTATGAAATTGGAGAGAGATTGAGAAGGAAAAGAAAAGGATGCTTACCTAAGCTTCTCTTTGATTTTGGAGCTAGAACTTGAATTTGCAAAAGAAACCAGGACTTAGGATTCTAGTTTCCAATCTCTTCCTCCATTTTTACTAAAGCTTGAAGTATTAGGAAAATAATAGAATGAATGAAGAGGAGAGGGGGTGGAGTTAGGATATAAGATGAGTTGGGTTAGTGGGCTGAAACCCAAACCCAAACCCAAAGCCCTAAGTGAAAACATCAAAATTCTACTCAACTCCAAACATATCAATGTTTATACTTAAAAAGGTCGCAAACGCCATTTTGAACTCAATGGAAGTGGTCTTGAGTTCTAATTCGACTGTTTGCAAAAAGTAGCATTTCGGACTTCAATCCGACTAACGATGCTATATTTAAATAAAATATTTTAAATATACAATCGCAAAATGTGCGAGTTATTACAGACTCCCCTTCTTAAAGAAAATTGCATCCTCGTAATACTTAGGAAGAAAATAAAAAGTAACAACCATAAAAGCATATCGACACAAAAGAAAATTTGAAGTAAGAAGTTTACCTCTAAGGAGCACGAGAGAGTAAGTCCGGATGTGATCGCTCGATGAATTCTCTAGATTCCCAAGAGCAATCTTTAGGATTTGAGGACCATTCAAACCTTCACAAGTGGGACATCTTTATTTCAAAGGCGTTTGACCTCCGTAGCAATGATGCGAATAGGATGTTGCTCATAAGTCAAATTAAGCGAAACTTCAACCTCTTCAACAACACTGGGCTCAAGAATAGAATCGGAATCCCTAAGGCATTTCCGTAGTTGAGAGACGTGGAAAACATCATGGATAGCAGAAAACCGAGTCGGTAATAAAAGGCGATAAGCCACCGAACCAATGCGTTCGGTGATGGGGAATGGACCAATATATCGAGGCGCTAACTTTCTCGATCGACTGAAACGCACAACACCCTTCATAGGTGAAACACAAATAAACATCAAACCTTCCACAGAAAATTCTAATTTCCTTCTTTGGTTACCGGCATAAGATTTTTGTCTACTTTGAGCTTCTTTCGTCCTATGACGAATAAGGTCAATCTTTTCTATGGAATCATGAATAAAATCTGAACCTAAAACCAGCTTCTTACCGGCCTCAAGCCAAGAAGAAGGAGATCGGCATGGCCTTCCATAGAGTGCCTCGAAAGGCGCCATACCAAAACTAGATCGGAAGCTATTATTATAGGAAAACTCAGCAAGAGAAATATGATCTTCCGAACTTCCACCAAAATCAAGAACACAAGCATGAAGAATATCATCAAGAGTTTGATTCATATGCTCGGTTTGTCCATCGGACCGATGATGATAAGCAGTGCTAAAATTAAGCTTCGTTCCCAAAGCTTTTTGAAGATTCTTACAAAATCCACTAGTAAATAATGGATCACGATCACTAACAATGGAAGTAGGAACTCCATGCAATTTAACAATTTCTCTAATATAGAGTTTGGCCAAAAGAGGTACGGTCCGATTAGACCGAACGGGAATAAAGAGGGCGGATTTTGTATGTCTATCCGTAATTACCCACAGACTGTCATGGCCTGAACGAGAACGGGGAAGTCGGTCAATAAAGTCTATGGAGACTTGATCCCACTTTCAAATTGGAATTTCCAAATGTTGCAATAACCCACTGGGCCTTTAATACTCGGCCTTAACAAGTTGGCAAGTCATGCAACGCTTAATAAAATTAGCAATATCAGATTTCATTCCATCCCAATAATAAAGTCGCTTCATATTCGCGTACATTTTACTACTACCGGGATGGATGGTAAATTTAGAACGATGAGAATCTTCTAAAATGTCTTTATGAAGATTACCAATATTTGGCATGATAAGTCTACCAAATTTTCGAATGCCACCACGAACATCAATATCAAAGTTTTTCAAACCTTCAATATCAATTTTATCCCTTCAACTTTGGCTAAGAAGAGCCAATTCGAGATCTAGTTTTTCAGCTTCAAGAATTCGGTCTAAAAGAGATGGATGAGCCTCAAGGCTACATAGAACAAAAGATGAACATAAATCGTATTCACGATCTCGAATCTCACAAGTGGATAAAATATCGAGATCATTCCATTCGGATATCATCATAGAAACAACCACCCGTTGCTTACAACTAAGGCATCGGCAACACGATTTCCCTTTCTGGGAGTATAAAGAATATCAAGATCATAAAAACAAAAGAAACTTGAGCCAACGTTTTTGATGCAAATTAAGTTCCTTTTGAGAAAATAAATACTTCAAAGATTTATGATTGGTATAGAGAACAAATTTCTCTCCCAAAAGATAATGATGCCAAATTCTAAGGGTGAAAACAATAGTCGCGAGCTCTAAATCATGAGTGGCATATCTAGTCTCGGCAGGCTTTAATTGCCTAGAAGCATAAGCAATAACATGTTCCTTTGCATGAGAACGACACCCAAAACAACACGACTAGCATTGGTATAAACAATAAAGTCTTGGTTCCCATCACAAGAAGTGGAGCATCGGAAAGGAGTTCTTTTAACTTTTCAAAAGAATTTCACATTTGTCTGACCAAATGTATTTAACTCCCTTCTTTGTCAAACTAGTAAGAGGCATGGAAATTTTAGAAAAGTCTTTTATGAAACGACGGTAATAGCCCGCCAATCCAAGAAAGCTACGAATTTCCATCACACTCTCCAGTCTCTTCCAGTTTTGAATTGGTTCAATCTTTGAAGGATCGATGGAAATTCCGGATTCAGAAATGAAATGATCGAGAAATTTCACACGAGGTTGTCAAAAGTGGCATTTAGAAAAATTTTCTTTCAACTGATTGCTTCTAAAAGTTCCCAACACAATCCGAAGATGCTTTTCATCCTCTTCCTCAGTTTTAGAATAAACAAGATTATCATCTATAAAGATGAGAACAAATCGATCGAGGAAGTCTTTGAAAACTCGATTCATAAGGTCAACAAAATAAGCAAGAGCATTCGTTAAACCAAATGGCATAACAAGCCATTCATAAGATCCATAACGAGTACGGAATGATGTCAAAGGAATGCTATCCTCTACAATACGAAGCTGATGAAAACCGGTTGCTAAGTCTAACTGTGAGAAGACTCTAGCACCACTAAGTTGATCGAATAGATCATCAATCCGAGGTAAAGGATATTTATTCATAATGGTAAGATCATTAGCTTGCGATAGTCAACGTAAAGCCTAAGTGTACCATCGAATTTCTTCACAAAAATAGCCAAAGCTTCCCAAGGAGAGGAACTAGAACGAATAAATTGCTTCTCTTCCAATTCAGATAATTGTTTATGCATCTCCTCATTTTCTTTATTGGACATACGATAAGGAGAATGAGTGATAGGTAGAGCTCCAGGGATTAGATTAATTCTGAACTCAATTGCTCGCTTAGGTGGTAATCCTAAAACGGGATCAATTATGTCGGAAAATTCATGAACAACGTGAATGTGAGAAATGACATCTTCCTCATCATCATTATCGTCGTCGTGAGGGTTTAGAGAATATAGGGATGATGCCAAGTTGGAATCCGAATCTCTAAGAACAATAGAAATCTGCTTAACAGATTGAGGATGTCGAAGATGAATAGTCCGCTCAGGATATAGGATATGGGCTTCGTAACGGTTAAGCCAATCCATTCCCAAAATCATTACGAAGCCTAAGTAACGCATGACATGCAAATCGGCTCGGAAAGAAAAATCACATAAAATAATCTTGACATCTTTACAAAGCAAACTGAGTGTTGTGGATCCACCAACCGGATTCGCAATTCTCAACGAAGTCATCAAAGCCATGACACTTAAAGAAAAAGTATCAACAAGTACTTTTGATATAAAAGAATGAGATGCACCCGTATCAAAAAGCACCCAAATAGGTTGGTCACGGAACATAATAATGCCTTCAAGGATAGAATGAGAAATTCCTTGACTACGAGAAGTGTTACTAGGGGCTTGCACAACATTTAGCTTTCCCTCGTTCTTACTTTGAAGTTTGGGACATGCAGATATATAATGATCCGAACTTTTGTAATAGCGACAAGCAAGAGGCTTTAAACACTTATTTGCATAATGGTCCTTAGAACCACAGCTGTAGCATTGCCCACCATTAGAGGTAGAAGTCTTTGCTACCGGAATTGCTTGCTTCCCTTTCCTGTTAGCATAAGGACCTTTGAACTTATTAGGCCTTTCTTATTGTTGTTGAAATTCGGTTTGGCACTCCCAAATTCAACATCACTCTCTTTATCTGCCTCTTCAAGTCGAAGAACGATATCAACAAGCTGATCAAAGGAAACTTCCAACTTCAAAAGTAAAGGCTTTTTAAAATTCTTATTCAAGCCATAGATGAACCTTTGATTTTTCTTCTACGGTGTATTTATATACTCAACCCCATGTTTAGAGAGGACTCAAAAAATGCGACACAATCTGCCACAGAAGATTCACCTTGAATAAGGTCAATAAAACGATGCGCTATAGTCACTTTTTCAGCTTTTGGTACAAACTTCGATTCAAATATTTCCCGAAATTGCTCCCAAGTAAGATCCACTTCAATAATTTCAGAAATCAGAAGCTCATATCAATATAATGCTCTTTCTTGGAGCATACTAGAAGCCACTTGGACTCGATAATGATCAATGAGATTCATGCGAGAAAAAATGTGACCGCATGTTTTAACCCAAGCTTGGAATTCGATAACGCCCTCAGAACCCTTGAACGGCTTTCCACCCAAATTGGTATAATCACTGCACAGGCACGCAAACCCGGATTTTGGGTGAGTAGGCTCTAGAATGGGTCCGGCAGCTTGAGCATTCTTTACAAGATCTAGAAGTTGTTGAGATGACATAAATACTCCATCCTAAGGAGTAGCACTGGATTGACCAGCCCTGGCATGGCTTGGTCTAGCCATTTCTCTTCTTTATGAAAGAAAGAAAGAAGAGGAAAAAGATTATTCTCAGAATGAATATCAAACAATCTTGATTGATAAAACAAGGCATCACAAAAGAAAAAAGGATAAAATGGTACGAAGATTCGAATTAAATCCTAAGGCACGACTCTTAAGAAGAACTTAGGACAATGATCCTTGCTAGATTATTCTACATTGTTCTGAACTTTGGCTTCGATACCAAGATGTGATGCCCCACCTCTATACTCACGCTAGCCAAGAACACTATGAGGTAATGCCATCAACTAGCACGAAGAATAAGGATGTTGAGGAGCGACCATCCATGTAATTGCTTTGTGCGAGCACCAATATGTCAAATAGTATAACATGCATAAGAGGAAATCCGACATACCGATACAAACTCAAAGCTACTACACAATGGCTATATGATCTTTAGAAAAAATATAGAAATAAGCATAACACAAATCAGTCACAAATATCTATATCACAAAGGCGGATATAGATATGAATATAACACATAGAAGTGTACATCAGAGTAGTAGTCAAATAAGATCCACAATATCACAAAAGAATAGGTACAAGCGCTAGACAAAAGAATAAGTATACATCAAGGAGTCTTTATCTCGTATGTATAACAACAAAAACTACTAAACTGGAGTACTTAGTCAAAAATCAGATAATGTTCCCAGAAGAGGAGTCAAGTGGAAACACCTGTACCATCTCAGTCTGACCCAAGTATTATTTAATAAGAAAATAATAAACGGATCAGTCTAGCTATAAATATCAGATAAAATGAGATAGAATAAGAGATATACAAAAATGTTGATAACAATAGTGCCATACTACGAAAAGTATACATTAGACAACACAAAAATCATACAATATCTCAATAAATCTCAAAGCATTAAAAGAATGTCATATTCTTTATTTAATTCACCAAACCCCAAATATCGGCAAACATATCATTGCCAATCACAAAAAGAGGTGAAACACAAATTCTAGAAATCATCAACTAGAAATCCAAAAATCACAAAGGGGGAGGCCTATCACAAAACGAGATCATGAAAACTCACCAACACGTGTATCACAAATGGAACGCTACTCCATGGTCGCTAACCATCAATTTTGAGCCGAGGCTCCACAAACGGCCCAAAGACTATGGGTCGCTGTCCCACCAATTTTGAGCCGAAGCTCCACAAAACAGGATTTTAGTCTCCCTCGCATACAAGAGACATCGCACATTGCTAGTCTAAACCACAAAATTATCATCATCGATCATTAAGAAGTGCCGATTACACTAAGCTAGTAAATAAATGAGTTTAGCTTCATGTCCCATAACCACTGGCTTAACCAAATATTTACGAACAAATTGTAGATTTCCACTCAAAGATTGTCACAACTGTTCCAATCTAACAAGTTTAAGAATTAACCGATAAAGTAAACGCAAGCGTTTAATATCACTTGTTTTGCTAAGTGTTTAATTGGATTTCTCGAACGAATGAGGAAAATGTTTGTATATACCAATAGATTGGAAAATGGTTTTATAAACGATCTTTGTATTAAAAATAGTGTCGAAATCATCTTTGTGAAGGGGTTTGAATATTTACTACTAGTATAGAAACCTTTGTATTTCAAAGTGACAAATCATAAAAATGATTGTAAAAACAATCAATCACCAAAAATTCACATACGAAGATGTGAATCAAATCCATAGAAATCGATACCAAATCCATCAAGATGGATATTCCCAAAAATCCTAAAGAAGAAGTCATCAAAGTTGATAATAAATGATAATAAAAAATCGGATCATCATGAATCGATTAAAAATTGGAAATACAAGAAAAATAGGCAATTTGGGCTGAGGCAAGCAGATCAGTCGACTGAACCAAGCAGATCAGTCGACTGACACAAGGACATGAATTTTCTGTCCCCAGGTTCAGTCGACTGACCTCCTGGTCCAGTCGACTGAACCTGCTTCTAAAGCATTTTTTGTCCTCTGGTTCAGTCGATTGACCTCCTGGTCCAGTCGAATGAACCTTCTTCTGAAGCATATTCAGCCTAGCCCCTCCCAAAGGCAAAAATCCAACATATTGCGATTAGACGAGTAATGGGCACTAGGGGTTTACGCCAATCAGCAATCCAACCCTATAGACTCTTCGATACACCACAAAATCATGTTCAAACACCAAAGCTAGGATTTTTAAAGATTTGACTTCAAAACACCAAAAATTGGAATATTCATAAAAACAATTCAATGCAAAGCAAAATGAACAAGAATAGATGTTAGGAATTCATACCTAACAACAAAGCAAGTTATAGACGTAGATACGAGTTCAAAAACTCACTTTTTACTCAAAAACAAGAAAGGAGAAGCTTGAAAACAAAAGGAAGATCAACTACTCTTCAATTTCAACTCTAAAAGCTCCAATCTAAGATCATAAGCAAATATTTCCTAAGTTAGGTTATAGAAAATTTCTAGAATTGGAGAGAGATTGAGATGATGAAGAAGAAGAAGATTCTTACCTAAGCTTCTCTTTGATTTTGGGTCTAGAACTTGAATTTGCAAAAGAAACTAGGGCTTAGGATTCTAGTTTCCAATCTCTTCCTCCATTTTTGCTAAAGCTTGAAGTGTTAGGAAAATAATAGAATGAATGAAGAGGAGAGGGGGTGGAGTTAGGATATAAGATGAGTTGGGTTAGTATGCTGAAACCCAAAGCCCTAAGTGAAAACATCACTACTCAACTCCAAACATATCAACGATTATACTCAAAAAGGTCGAAAATGCCATTTTGAACTCAATGAAAGTGGTCTTGAGTTCTAATTCGGCTATTTGCAAAAAGAAGCATTTCGGACTTTAATCCAATTAACGATGCTATATTTAAATAAAATATTATAAATATACAATCGCAAAATATGCGGGTTGTTACACACCACCTGCTGGGGGTACCATGGAGTTACATATTGATAGTTATTGGATAATTATGGAATGTATAACATGCCGCACTTTAAGGCTTGATACTAAGTGGCACAGATGCTGCAGTCATCCATAGTATTAATTTTAGGTGACAAAATGCGGCTATGTTTGTCATATCAATAATTAGAAGCACATGAATATGAAAATTTTTAAACACAATTTAATAGCAGATTTTCACATTTTATTTCATAAATAACATTTCATATTCATCACGTAATCTCATTCGCAGTCCCACATTTAGATAAAATATAATTATTACAAAATACTCCAAGAGCGACATGTGAAGATGCCCCTTTGGTTGATCAAAGTCCAACACTAGGCAATTATAAAACCTTCCATTACATTCATATAGACAAAATCAAATAATATAGCGGATTAGTTAAGAAATCATAAATAGCTAGATTGCTTCCTACACGTCTTCGGAAGCTTATTAGTTTAACTAGATACTTGAAATCCCTTACTCCCAACCTACTTAAATGAGTACCCGAGAGTTTAAGGGTGAAAAAAACTTTAAGTTAGACAAATAGTCTGGTGCGAACAATAACCTACTATCTTGAACCAAAAATAGATATCTACTGAGACCGCGCCACTGAATGGAACGGGTTTTCCCCTCACTAGTATCCTAACCAAAACACATTAACCATATACCGTGCTCCTACATCCACAATGGTTAGAATATAGTAAATAAGTATTTTAAGGGATTCAACATACATTGGATTACTCGTCCTAATTTATTAGACTATCCATCTTAATTCTTATCTGACCATCTGTCTTAATTACAAATGATTATCTGTCTTAGATATATGTGAACTACCCATCTCATATGTAGTTATTTGGCATCCCCTGCCATATGGACTACCCATCCCACATGATTTCATTATCAAAGTTATGTGAACTATCCATCTCATATGTAAACATTTTTTATGGATTATCTATCCTCTTCTATATAGACTACCTGTAACGACCTGGAATTTTACCACTTTGATTTGGGAATATTTAATTAATTTTAAATATTCAAATAATATATTTTATAATTAAAATAAAAATCTTTTAAATAGTAAATAATGAATGTGAAATAGTTTTTAAATTTTGTTTACAAAAATATATAGTTTGAAGAAAAATCGAAAAAGTGGCCAGAATACATTTTCCAAATTTTCATCTTTTCGTCGGCTGAAAGTTATCGGAAGTGTGTAAACTTTTTTAGTATAGATATATAAATATAAATATTTACATTAATTTACAAATGAGATGGTATATTCATATGTATTTATACTTAAGTATGTAAGGTTTAAAATAAAATTTAAAAAAAGTAAAAACTGAAGTGAAAACATGAAACGACATTAGAAAAAACATGTTTAAACACAAGTACAATTACACAATTAACGCATGTTGGGTTAGCATGTGTGAGAGGGGAAAAAATTTCGAAATCTGCATGGTGAAGGAGGGGACAAACTTGATGATGTGGCAAGCAAGTGAGGAGGGTATGTACCTAGGGGTATTTAGGTAATTTGCATATTTCTTTTTATATAAAAGCAAATTCTCTTATTTTCTTCTAATTTTCAATTTCTTATTTTTCACTTTTCAAAACTCTCTCTTCTTCCTTAGCTTTTGAAAACAATTTCATGGCTACTCTTTTAGTTTTCGAAGTTTTAAAATTTTAAGTTTTTCTTTGTAAATTCATTTAAAACTTTGTTTCAAAATGTCTCCATTTTCCTCATATTCCTTCTATCATATCTTCCTCATTAGTTGGCCAAATGGAGATTTTTTTAAATCATATGAAATTTCAATGGCTAAAACTTTTATTTGAACAACATTTTTAGGTTTTGAGTGTAGCTATTGTCCAAATTGCATTTCATTCAGACATGTTTTTGGACTCAAAATTTTCCAATCCGAAAACACCCCTTCTTCTATTGACCATATCTCTCTCAAAAACCATTGAAATTGAGTGATTCTTTTTTGAAAGTGTACAGAAAATAATTTACAAAAACTTTTTGGTTGAAAACATTTTCAAAATCCGAGAGTAACATGCCCAAAAACCAAGGAGAATTAACCCATTTTCGAGATGATTTTTGTGGTTTTCCAAGATTTAAAAGTTCTAAAGTAAATCGAGTTTTCAAAGCCTTTCGGCTAGTAAATTTCTTAACTTTTTGTGGAAAAGAATTTACTTTTTTATATATGGCTATTATATAGTTGTACAGATGATGTTGTTGTTCGGATTATGGTATGAATTGAATGTATATGTATGTGCTAGTTTGTGGTTTAGCATTAGAACTTTAAATTGATGATTAAAGTGATGTTTTGGTTATAACGGTGTGATCTTTGTCTTGTGATTTGAAGTGATATGGAAAGTTAGTAAGTAAAGTTAGTAAATGAAAAAGTTAGTGAGCAAAGTTAGCGCTTGAAATGTGTTGTGTTCGACATAGCGATCCTTTGAGTATCAAATTGATTTTTTACTTTGTTTTAAAAGAAAAGGTTTTCTAAGAGTTTCCTAACCTTTTGTTTTGCTTTTAAAACTTTATACTTCTTTCATAAACTAAAAGTAAATGTTTTAGGATTTATTTGAGATAACAAGTTTTGAATTACGGGTATACATAGCGATAGTCGCTATGGATACAATTTTGCTTTACAAATCCGAATTTTTCAAATTTAAGTTTTATACTTAAAATTGTTTTGTAAATGTTTTACAAGCCTAATAATAATGTTTCCAAAAGTTAATTAAGGATTTAATAATTAATGATTAATTAATTAAACTTTAATAATTATTAATTAATTAAGTGTTAACAAGGTTTATTAACTTTACTTAACCGAAGATTAGTCACTAGTTAATTACCTTTTAAAGGATAATATTAATTTTAATTAGTCTATTATTAAGTATGATTAATTTTTAATTAATTATAAGTTAAGTATATCATTTACTTTTAATTAATTACTAATTAAATATAGCGTTAATTAATAATTAATAATTAATTATGTTTAATAAATTAAGGTTGTATTTTATACATTATTTATTAAAGGTTTAATTTATTATTTAAGACTTAATTGAAGATTATTTAATTGAGATTAATTAATATTAAATTATTAATTAAGGCTTAAAGCATTATTTAATAACTAATAAGGGGTTAATTAGTTTTTAATTATTTATTTAATAATTAATTATTTTTTAATCATTTATTTAAAGGTTTAATTATCTCTTAATTTATTTATTTAATTAAATTAAGATTTAATAAACATTAATTATGACTTAATAAGAGTATAACTTATAATAAATTATTTTAAAAAGAGTTTTAAAGTTTTAAGTCCTTTGTTTTTCCCCAGAATCAAATTGTTTTAAAGGAGCTTCTTTTTCAAAGATGGTTTTGAATTCAAGGGATTCAAACGTCGATACGATTAAGAAACCATATAACCTGAATGAGATATAGCATTGATTTTTTGATTGTTTGGACATATGTTAGCAGAATAACTCATAGGGAGTCCATGTGAGGCTCTCGGCATATTTTATCTAGAGATGCACCATGACGGACGGTACCCCAGTAGCCCAATCATTGTATGGAATCCATTTTCCAACAAGTGTCATAAGATTTTAATTGTGTCCAAATATGTTGGAATGTGAGATGCAAGCATTTTAGCTATTTTATATATTTACTTTGAACCTATAGACATTATTGTAATATCACTAGATTTTATATAATAGTGTTTTGGTTATCATAAGGTAAAAATCCGTCCGTGTTTTTATGCGGCGTAGTCTTATGAGGTACCTTTGCTTTTAAAAGATTTTACAAGTTATAAAAAATTAATTCCCCGTGATTTGAGTTTCTCGCACTAATTTTAACATACTGACCTGGGTGTTGTTTTTCCTATAATGCATAGGTCAGCCAGAGCATATTTTCTAGATTTAGTTGGATTCTTTGGAGCTTTCTAGTGACAAGCTGGATGTTCTCAGACGTATTCACATATCTTATATTCTTCCGTGGTTCTTTTTTTTGTTCTTGTCTATATTTGTCAGCAATTGTAAGGACAGACAGTTATAACTGTTTAAGCTGATAATAGTTAGTGTACTCTGATGTTGTTTATAATAAAGATGATTTCTTTTTGTAAAGACTTATTCATATTATATATTACTTGTCACGTTTTGTGAGATTGTTCTTTTATTTTTCTTTCTTGCACCGCTAATGACCTATCTTTCAGACATTTAAATGATCGGCACACGAATACCGTGGATGTATTAAGTGTCGTCTTTATGTATAAGAAAGGCAGATCGTTACACTACCCATTGCATATGGTTTCACCTATTTAAAATGATGTGTACTATCCATCACACAACCCATAGTTTTTCTAGGATGACTATGGATCCTTCGTTAACCATTTAGAGACTATCCATCTTCGACATAATGTGGATTATCTATAACATCCCATAGCTTTCCTAGGATGATTATAAATCCATCACTTGTCAATATAAATCATGTTTAACCTAAATGTTCAATCTATGTTTATTGGTTCCCCAATCAGGTTGATACCCCTTAAAATTATAACATCTCAAAATGATATGTAATGGTATCCCCAATAAACAATGTCAAAATGAAAACATATAGCTATCCACCATTAATGCAGAAGATATGTGGCATTCGTGCCGCACTTTATAATGTTGAACCTCTGTCCAAGGTTAGAAAAAAATAGATTTTTATATGTGGCAAACCACCGAAATCATAAGGTGATCGACCTTCTTAAACATCGATTATCCCACTCTTTTAAAAAACAGTTGTAATTTATATAAAACCCAGCCTCATCGGCATTAAATGAAGAGGGGCGGTGTCCATGCTGCATTAAACCATAAAGAAACTTTATCCAAGGTTTGAAGACAAAAACTTAAATTTATTTCAAGTATAAACTTTGTGTTGAAAACAAGGTTACAGTATTCCTTGTGATATAGGCTATCCACCTTATAAATCTTAATTTTATAATCAGTATGCCATCTCGGCCTACTTGGCCTTATTGGTGACATTGAAGAAACGCAGCAACGAAACTAGGCGGCATGGTTACCCAAAACAATGACTTATAATACTTCAGCTACCATGCTATATCACGTATAAAGTCGTTACTAAAACAGGTGGAATCACTGCCTCTTGTATAGTTGATATTGGAAATAATCAAAATGGTGGTATATGGCATTATTTAAAACAATGTGAAAACATGTGGCATCAATGATGGCCGCATTCAGCTTTAAACACCTGAATGAATTACGAGATTGCGATGCTGTCAACATTAGGTTGCCGATGAGTTCCACTTCGACTTAGTTGGAATCATTTCATAACTACCTAAGTAGGTATTGTAAATTTCTCCCCACATCGATGCCAACTCTCTTAGCTCTGGCGTTGTCTTAACTTCGGTATGGATAAGGGCAGCATTGCATTATCGTAATTATCTTGAAAACTAATTTATTACTACTAAATGCAATTTTTCAATAAATCTTAACTTTTATCTGGTTACTATTGGATAATGCAATATTTTTTCCAACTCTTTTCAGAAATACCGCCGCATCCAGTTTTAAAGTCCCAAAATCATCTATCAAATTAATTAGTTAATATCCTTATATAATTATTGGTTTAAATGCTTATCTGGCAAAGTAAATTCATAATAAATCGAAACCATACGAGAAAAGTCCCTAAATATCAAAAAATTCTAAAATATCACATTCTTTTCCATATAAAAATTTCAGGACAAAAAACTAAATTTATATATTTATAAAGGTTAAACCCAAAATAAACCCAATTTCCACCTTAGAAAATTCATGTAGTATTCAATTTAACTTGAAAAATTATGAAATTAAAAACCTATCTTCAAATTAATGTTTTACGCAATATACCAGAAAATCGAAGTAATCAGACATTTAAAACTTAGGTTTCTATCCCTAAAACCCATTCAAATAATTTCATAAAAATTCCATAAATCATTATTCTATCCAAACAATGATTATGTAACTATAACTTGGCAAAAACTATTAAAACAATTTGGATATTACCCATGGCCGAATTCAATAACAAGAAATAAAGATGGTTCACGTATGATTCACCTTAGATTTGATGTTAGAGTTGAGATTTGATATTGCTTTAGTTCCTTAAGCTCTTTCTTGAGTTCCCATTATTAATTTCGATCCTCCCTGGCTTGTTAATGGTCGGCCTCTTCGTTTTTTTCTTTGATTGTTTATGTTTATGAAAAATGAGAGTGAATTAGGAGTGGATGAGGGTTTTAAGGGAAGAAGGACGACTCTTCCTATTTTGCCTCTCTCATTTCCTCCCTTCCATATTAAGTTTAAAACAATCTTACTGATTAATTAGTTAAGGCCTAACTTGGTTAATTATCAAATCCCATTCCCATGTCCCACTATATTATTCTATTTAATCTATCTAATTAAATTTCTTGAATAATGTTAACCTAAAATTAAAGGCGTTACAGAATGACTCACTTGATAGTTTTCTGTTGGTTAGTATAAATAAGGTTGGGACTAATTTACACGGTTCTCTTGACTTGAGAATATCATTAATTTTCAATATGAAAACTCCACTTTGACTATCTCTAAATCACGGCATGGTGACCATCGAGCGACTATAGTTGGTTCGAGTGGAAGCATTGGAAGTAAAATACTATTCAAAAGAGAATTCGCCTCCTTGGTTATATGGTGTTAATATCATGAGGTCAACTTAAATCAACTAAAAGTTAAAGTCTCTGGCCATAGCAATATGCGTAATAATAATTTTTGTTATTGAATCAAGGACTTTGTGTTTGGACTACAAAATTGAATATGGACGGATGGTATTGGAATTTTGACTATTACAAAATCCATAAGTCTTAATGTGATATAATTTGATGAAGATGATTAATGTAAATAATTGTCACTATCAGGCAACACTTAAATATGTAAAATTTGATTGCACAGAAGCTATATAAGCAATAAATTTAGCCAAAATGTCACACCACAAACTAAGGTGATGTGTAAACATTAATATTTGAATTGTTCAATATTAATCGCTGATTGAATTTATACCTAAAGTGTCAATACAGCCGCAATGTTGAATCCTCCATCTACCACTCATTTTAATTAAATTATAAATGTTATAATTAATTAAATTAATTAATAATTATGAAATATTAATTATATTCTTTTTGAATTTGGTCGATCAGTATTAAAAATAATGTGTACATAAAAGTGATATACACACTTGTCAATATACGTTATCATGCACATTTAAATTTGATCTAAATGTAAAATATCTGAACAGGCTTTAAGTAAATTGAGGCCCAATTGGGATACATGTATGTCCGACCATGACGGAGAGAAATTGACTTGGAATTTGATTCCAAAAGCTATGTAAATGACTAAGAAAAAGAAAATTATCTTTCTATATGTAACCTATTCTATCCTATGCTATTTAAACATCTCTTGCCACTCTTTTCTCGTAATATTCTTTTTAGGTTTGTGCCTTCATTTCTCTCATCTAGCTACGATCGAAAATCCCTCTATCCCTTTCTCAAATTCGAGCAAAGAATACAACACATATTCAATTAAAAATCAAAAGGAATGGTGTAGCTTTCCCAATTGGTTGTGCCTTTTAGAAGCGTTGAACAAGGTTTCAAACAGAGCAAGAATGATTCAATATTCAAGGTATTCTCTTAGGCAATAGGAAGGTACTATTTATTATTACGAATTCATATAATTATGTAATTGATTATGGTATGCTTTTGTTTAATTGCCATATTTTCGGTCCTAGTTTTGTCACGTCCTAATTTATTAAATGTCCATCGCACTAATTCAAATTTTAGACCCATTTTCTACACCTCAAATGACTGTATAATCTTTATGTTGACATATATTTTAATCCTTCATCTCATTTGACTGTTTGTTATTTATGTATAGTTTAGATCCGAATCATTACAATGAGTTTACATGTACCTAAATTGAATAATTTGATTTGATGTTGTTTTCATTTATTATTCAGAAGTGATTGTAAATTCAATTAAGTACCTATACAGACATATATATGCACCTTACATGGTTTTTTAAACAAATTTTATTGAAAACATTTTGATTAACTTTCAATTATTTCAATTGCAAATTATTTCTTAACCAAAACCACTTTAATTAAATACACACACACACACACACATATATATATCATGTTTTTTAAAACGGTTTTGATTGATAACAAATTGACTAACCGATTTGAATATATTTTATTTGGCTATTGTTTGTATTAATGTAAAAACTGTTTCAATTTAAAATCCATAAGCGGTCTTTTATCTCAAATCATAAATCATTATACTCCTTCTTAATTGTAATTTGATTTGACTTTGCTAAACTTTAAATTTATATATATTTGAAAATATTAGATTGTACTCTTTTCATGTATATGTTGTTTTTGATATTAAGACATGGTTTACTATTATTTATGTGTGAACCTATATATGTTTATGTTTTAACCCAAATTTTATAAAATGAGTTTTTACGATTATAAATTTTAATTTTATACATTTTCTTAATTATATAATATATATATATATATATATTTGTGTGCATATATTTTAAATCAAAACTTTGGACAATAATGGCATGCGTAAAAAGGACTATTGGATATGCTCATAATATATATCAAGTGTAATTTTAGGTACAAATGTCATTTAATATATCAATTAATCTAATTAAAAAGGGAAAGAAATAAAAGGTTTCTCTCTTTACTTTAATAGCCTTCTCTTCCCTTAATTAATTATGTATGTTAGGAGAAAGAAACAAAAGGTTTCAGTCTCTAAGATTTAACATGTTTAGGTAAACATACACACTCCTTATATGCTACACTTACACTTTAAACTATGAATGTATTTGACACATTCATTATAATATACACAAATTAAAATTAAAATTCTAACTTTTTTTTAACCAAATTAATTAAAATATGATTTTATTTAAAACTTCATTAGATTGGATTTAACAATCTTTTAGACTTTATAGGCTTAATGGATCCAAGATGTAACGACCCAGAATTTCGATCGTTAGGTTTTGAACCTTTAATTCATTTTAAGTGTTAAATGTGGATTTTGAATTGATTATGAAATAAGGATTTTTTTAAATCAATAGAATTTAGTGGTAATTTTCAATATGAAAATAAAATTAAAATTTGAATAATAATAATTTAATATTGAAATTGGGATAATTATTGATTCCGGGTGTAAGTAAATATAAAAATAGTTTCTAAAATTTAATTTAAGTCTATTTGGATTTGAATTATAATATTGGACTGTTGGATGGAATCAAAAGTCTATAGGTTGAATTTGGTATTTCATATTAATTTAATAAGGGAATTTAATAATATAATAATGCAAATAATCAGATTTTTGTTCGAAGTGAATCAGAATGGTTTCTAATGTAAATATAAATTCTATACGATTTATAATAGAGTTAATAAAGTTTTAAAAGCGAAATTTTAGATGATTTCGACAATTTCGGAAATCGCTCGATTTAATCGACGAGTTGAAATAGCCTTCAGGGGAACAGTCTCGGAATTCGATGAAACTAGTTCCATTGGATCTGTAATAGTTAGTTATTATTGGATTTCAATTTTCGTAGCAATCGGAATTGTCGTTTGACCCTGGCAGCTCAAAACGCATAGAAACTATTTTAATCGATTTAATTAAGAATTGATCGTTTATTTCCGTAACTCGCGCGTATGATCGAATTAGCTTCCGAAACACGTTAAGCGGCACGTGTCATTTAGAGTTCATTTATAAAAGCTTGTTAAATTTGAGAATATTAATAAAATATTATTTTTATAAACGTTTATATATACATTCTTTTGGGCCGAAACCCTAGTTATTTTCTCAGCCGTCGGCATTGTTTCCAATGGCCGAAATTCCACCTCTTTCTCCATCAATTTCCTTCCTATCCGTTCATTATTATCAAAAACTTTCTATAGGAAAGCTGTAGATCATAGTGATCTACACATCTGTTCGGTGAAGTGTCGTGGAGTTCGACAAGATTGCCAGAAGTTGCTCGTGTAGGGTTTACATTCAAGTGTGAATATCGAGGACTTGAGGAAGCCGAGCTTTGCCATAATTTGGTCGATGGTGGAGGTGGGGATGGTGTGACTCTCGGTAGGGTTTGATCGCGTTGAAGGCGATCAAAATGGCTGGAAAAAATTCGAAGACATGGCGGCGTTGGGTTCGATAACCTGGGGGGATTCGCATTGTAGAGGGAAACGCGGCCGATTTTCGTTTGGTAATAAAGAAAAGATTTTTAAAAAAATAATTGGTAATTGAACTTTATAAATTCATATCTTTTGCGTACGTTATCAGATTTCGACGAAACTGGTGACGCCGGAATCGTAGAGACGAGTACTACGCAGTGAAGCAATTTTGGGATCATTCTGAGCAAGTAAAAATTTAGATTAAATTGAACGGCGTTAGATTTAGTTTAAATTTGAACGCTCGTCAAAAACCCAAGGTGAGTTAATCTCACTCACATTCGAATACCAGTTAATTTAAATAGCTAATATTTAAATGTTAGATTGGTTGTTTAGTTGAATATGATAATAATTATCAGATTGAATCGATATTTATTGGTTGTGCTAATATTTGTGGATGTAGGGAAACAGGTTGGAGGAATCCAACTGGATACCTCACAAATAGGAATTTTATTTATATTCTGTGATACGTCTCATTGATAAATTTATTTTATCTACGAGTCTGTGAATGAAGATAAGCGTTATGGATTATACCGCTTATCGATGTTGATATGATTGAATCTGTGATGGTTGATGTTGTGCACTATTGTGTTAAACCCCTAGACTACACTATACACACGAATATGGATTTCACGTGGAAATTGGTTAAATCACAGGTTTTTGAAATAATTTTAGAATTGAACTTTTGAATCCAAATGGTTTTGGAAATAAATCGGATATAAATTGGAAATAAACATTTGAAAAGGAATTTCAACAATAAAAGTTACTTTTGAATAATTTAATTTAGTTTTGAAATTTGATTTAAATTTGAATTAAAAATTTGAAAGTGAATTCTATGTTGTGAACTTATGATTTTAAAAAGGTTATATAAGTTTACATGAATTTAAACCATTTTAAAAAGTGTTGCTTTGGGAATTTAAATTAACCCAAAGATTTTAACTTGTATAAATGAAATCGGATTTTTCCGAAATAAAAACTATTTGTTTTCAAACGATATAAGCTTTCATATAAGAAATGAATTTTCAATTTGTATTAAAGGAAGTTCAAGTTGAATTGAAAATGGTTTTTCAAGTTATGAATGAATCTTCGGAAACGGTTTTGGAAGCTATAAGTTAAATCTTTGATCTAAAGATTAAATGAGCTAATCCCGTTTGAGGTGGAAATTGTTTTGAAATCCGTGAATGGATCCTTATGAAATTGGGTGAACTTTGCGAAATGAATCTTTTTGTTTGAAGATTTGAAATGGTAATTTGTTCGAACCATTTGAAAGAAAGTTATGAATTTTAAAGTTGTGACTTAATGGAAATCTCATATTCATATGTTTTTAAATTTTACGCTCGTTATTCAGATTAGCCGGGAGAGGACCTTTGTATCATATAACCCATTCCGAATAATGATATGACGTTGTGGATAGCATTTGAAGACCGGTGGTGAAGACCGGGTATTTGCGAGAACGATAGGATAACCTATCGATTGTCTCTGCACTAAGTAGCTACGGTATAGAGATTCCCTAAGTGATGGGAAGTCCGATCGGGATTGTGAATACCCGGGTTGCAAGGGCTTCTTCGGAAGCGACTTCGGTTCTGTTCGAACCCGTGACAGACTAATATGGATGTGTGTCTGACGTTACACTTTGAGATGTAAAGCTGGTTTCTATCAAATACATTTCTGTTTGGTGGCGGAGATTTATTCTCTTAGCTTAACACCCTTCTCTGAAACGTACGAGCTCAGAGGTTATGTAGTTGATGGTTATTAGTGATACATTCCCAATTTGGTAATGTGGCATATGAAGTGCTGCTGATCATTTGTGGATCAAAGCATGACTTTGTAAGTGTAGCTTTATGGACGAGACCTCATCGAGCCTCACAAACCGGTAATGGTCGAAACAGGAAAGATGCGGCAAGGTTTCAGGGGTAGCTCCCTTAGGGTATGTCCATTCCTTCTGGAAAAAGGTGGTGTCAGGTATGGAGCTGTAACGTCCCGCCTTTTCGCACGCTTCAAATCGACACATGTGCCAATTCAAACCATACGGAATGGAAGATTGTTATGGGGTAAATAAGAAAAACAGAGAAGAAATAAAATAAAACAGAATCTCACAGCGGAAGGATAAAATATAATAATCAATCTATAGTTCATAAAACCGTTTACAAACATTTGCTTCTACTTATTACCATAAATATCAGAGTTCACATACCAATAAATATCAATGCAGCAGAATTAAATGGTGTAGTGGAATAATAGTAGATAATAGTAATACAAATCTTCGTCTTCGTCCTCCAGAGCCAAAACTTCAAATTCTGAAACGCTCGGACTGACCCGAGCGAATTGAAAAGACAAACACTCGAGTCAGAACTAAAAGATCTTATGTAAGTTAAATTAACAGAAATAAATATGAGTGCAGTAACTCAAGAGATGCTCGGGATTTACATCTCTTAAGGATCCGTTAAACTATTTACCATGTAGTATATTTCGCTATTATAATAGTGTCTATAATAAAATAAACATGCATTAAGGCTTTACATTTTCCACCTTAACACGTAATAGTCCCAGTAATCCATCCAATATCATAGTCCGTCCTGATCAGGAAGCCACCAGAGGATACCACACGGGCTACGGGAGAAATCCAAACTCGTACAAGGCGCGATAGGGTAGGTGACACGGCACAACTAGGCAATGCCAGGGTAGATATACCAATTCCACTTCCGGGTCGGTGGTAACGCGTAGCGCGCAGCTACCGCCCACCTCGAGCCACACCCCCAAATAGAATCAAAAGTGGCCACCGAAACAATCCAAAATTCAAAGTATAATATCGAAGGGATGTGTCCGATCAAAGGTTCTACCTTATTAACCCGTCAATCGCTCATGTTTTAGCCACCTTATGCCAACTCACGAGAGTTGGGTCCACGTATTTACCTTACAAGAAACGCCGCCACCAACCTACTTCATTCTGGAATCTCCACCGCGTACACGGTTGTTCAAGTGGTTTTCGGAGTTGGCAGAGAGTATGACAACTTCCGATCCTGGTCTCTTCAATAACCAAACGTTATTATAACACCGCGGTCTTTTAAAATAATTTATACTTTAAACCAGAATAAAATTTTCCATTTCAAAAACCCATAAATACGATATCGTTCCATTTTTAAAACCCAAATAAAAATGATATCATTTTATTTCATATATATTTCTTTTCCAAAATCATGCCACTTTTAAAATTTATAATACCTCGAAACCAAATATTTGAATTTTAACTTTCAACATAATACTTCGAAATCCATAGTTTTAAAACCATAACTTTCAAACTTAAATGGTTTGGATATTCAACAATATATAAAATAAAACAGTTGAATATAAAATTTCTTTAAATAAATAAATTCCACTCCTTCACAATTTTTATTCACTTTAATTCCAGTCTAAACCCATAACTTTTAGATTCACTTTCAGTTTAAATAAAACATTTCGATTTCAATATTTTCTAACTTTGAGTATTTAATGAATTTCAAAACTAAGGTTGTGAATTTAAATCAACAATTCATTTTCTTATTATTTAGTTTGAAAGGTTTACATGATAAATCCATAACCATTTAAAATAAACTAAATTTATTTACACTAAAAATTTCTTCAATTTATTTATACTAAAATTATTTATTAAATCCCGTTATAAATATCATACCTTTTAAAATTTCTAATTTTAACAAGGTAACATCAACTTATGGAGTTAAATTTTCAAATAAGCTCAATTTATATTAAATTTCAAATTTATCTTTCAATCTTTATTGATTTAAAACGTTTAACTCTATATATATATATATATATACACAAGATCTTAAACCTGTACTTAAACGTATAACATAAATTATCAAATGTCATTTTTCAACTTATTCATTTTTATTTAACAGATTTATGCATAGCTTAAATTCAACAATTTAACCATGTATGTATATATAAAATATATTTATAACATATCCAAATTTAATATTTATTTAACCGTATCATATCCAAACCATAAAATAATTTCAAAAATAATTTTATATATATACCGCGGTGCCTGTATATAATTTTCTATCCTATGGTCAAGTGATAGGATATTTATCATTTCAATCCGCAATTTAAAAATAAAAATGCGGTTGTATATGATTTCAAACCGCAATCCCGAATGAAATGAAAATGCATGATAACTTGCAGTTTATATAAGATAGAACACATCATCCATTCACCCAAAATCAATCATCAACCAATTTATTTCAATCATCATTAATTTATTTCAATCATCGTCAATTTAAACAAACATCAATATATAGCATATGCAATATAACAGGAAATAAATGACAGTTATTAACTAACATTTTATATTCAAAATAAATTTAATAACTGTTTAACTAGCAGTTTTATGCAAGTAAATAAATTTTAACTGTC
The DNA here is from genome assembly GCA_030765085.1 of Allium cepa. NCBI lineage: Eukaryota > Viridiplantae > Streptophyta > Magnoliopsida > Asparagales > Amaryllidaceae > Allium > Allium cepa. Next base: position 596,940,681 of record CM060943.1, on the reverse strand, counting down.
AACTTTGTATGCAATCATAAAATTAATTAACAGGCAAATTAAATAAATACGATTTAACAGAGATAATGAATAAAACATGCCAAACAGTCATAAATAAATTTCTACTCATATCTAAAATCAATTTAACAAACATAAGAAATCTTAGAAGTTGTGAGTGGGTTAAAACACTCACCTTTGGGATTTGAATCGAATTTAAATCCTATTTAAACCCAAAATTTCGACGGTCTCAGAATTTGTTCAAACCAGTGTCAATAGATCCGGAATTTTATTGTGATCCTAATAAAAAAAATCGCGCGTCAATTGGATCATGTATGCAAAAGTTATTCGATTTTTAAACGATTTGAAAACAAAATTAAATAAAATAAAATAATAACACACTCACTTACCACTGCCACTCAACAGAACACGTCATCTTCATCTTTCCAACGCACGCACGCGAAAACCTGCATCCCAAAACCCTAACAACACACGCAACTACAGCAGCCGCCACCAACTGCCACCTCCACACACGTCGCCACCGACTCCGAAGACTTGGCCGAGTTCGCCAGCAACCCCCCTACGCTCTCGGCCCCACGCGACTTCCGGTTGCCAGCGAAAAACGCCCAGGCCGCCGTTTATGCCCTAACCCTAATTGAATTAATGATGCCAATCTAGCCGTTGACCTCACGAGTGAACACCATGGATGAGAAGTACTCGCCAATCTCTACGCGATGGTATCCTTGATTTAACGATCGAATGATGATCAAAACCCACCATTTAACGGCAGAGAATAAACGGCAAAATTCTGAGCAAATGATAACTCCAATCGAGAAACAAATTGCAGATTTGAGTTGCGCTCGTCAAAAACTTCAACATATATTTTTTTTGGAATTTTTCTGAGGTGATTGAATTTTCAGCTTTTGATTTGATTTTTTGAAATTGAACATGGATCTAGGATCAGCAGCCATGGGGAAGAGGAGGAGCTGGGGAAATGAACGTACAGCAAATGAGAATAGATGGAGGTAGGGTTTATAACTGGGTTTATATAGGTAGGTTAGAAATAAAGTAGATGGATCTGTTGAATATATGTGCTAGCTCTAACGTGGCCCAAAAAGCCCGTTCCGACCCCGGAACGAAATTGGGTAAACCCATATATTCAAATAGGTGTTTTAAAATATTATGAACGCGATGGAAAAAGTTTCACGTCCAAATTCGATCGTATGAAGAAGTTATGCTGAAATCAATATTTTCAAATTGATTTTAATTAAATCGATTTCAAGGCGTTTCGCGTTCGTACGATCAAACGACAAGTCCGATCACTACGAAACTTGAAACCCTACAATAATTCACTATTACGGATCCGATGAAACTGGTTTCGTCGAAATCCGAGTCCGTGACCAAAATGGCTATTTTTATATTAATTAAATAAATTAAACAAATTGATTAAATCCAATTTTATATTTTAAATTCTAAAATTGACAATCTTATCATCTTTATATTACTCAAACATTTACAATGATTTCAACAAATTTAAATGTCCATATAGAGAAGATAAATTTATCAATTCCAAATGTTAATCTCACTTTTAATAATTAACTTCATTTAATTTACAAAATTATAAATAAAATCCTAAAAATTCCATTTAGTTAAATAAATTAATTATTATTCCGTTCATAATTTCAAATAGAAGCGTCAACCATTGGATTTAAGATTATCACATAAATATTTCACGTTTTCAACTTAATTTCCAATTAACGTAAAATTTTATTATTAAATTTTAAATTAATTGCAATAAACTCAAATAAATACATAAAGCTTGATTCCTGTTTAAACATTTAACTCATTTGATTGCAATTAACCTCTATATGGTAAATTAAATTCCGATATATTAATGAAACTTTATTTCCATTCTTTATTCACAAATCATCATATTTATGAAGAACATTTACGTTATTCTCCATTTATTACCTTAATTTATTTAACGTAACATTTAATTTATATTTATTGCAATGATTTCCAAATCAATTGAATGAATTAAATATATATGTATCACTCATAGTAACTTGTGGTCACAACTCTTGATCACCTTTAATAAGTTTATTATTTACAATCCAATAATCGCCATTTACTATGTATATACGAATTAATTAATTTAATATTTCCATTTCGTTTTCCTATACTAAATTTATTACTAAGTGCCCATTTACTTTTTCCAATAAATTTGAATTCTATTCATTTACCATACAATCACTTTCCCATTCACACCTTATTAACAACCCACAATTATTGCAATTATTGTCTTTTATTGATTTAATCAAATTACCCCATATTCCTTTAAATTCATACTAACGAAATATTCAATTACTATTCAATGCATATTTATTCATCAATCAATTCGGTATTTACTTTTCTTTCCTTCTATTCGATGATAAATAACCTAGTATACATTTACATACATTCATTTCATTCCATTCATTTATGGGTATTGCATTGAAATTTAATTTTTTAGCTAATACCAACATTATTACCAATAATTACAATTGAATTCCCAATTTTATTCAATATCCTGAATAAATAACATATATATTAATCAAATCCTTACATTTTTTTTCTCATATTGCATTTAAATCAAATCATACATTTAAATGATTTTAATGACTTGGAATTTCATTCAAGTCGTAAATTAATAACTTGCAATAACATGATTTCTTAAGTTATTCCAATTACCATTTACACTCTTTTATTGCATTTAAATCAATTTAATATTTTCATTAATTTCTCATATTAAATTTTATATCTAGGTAAGAATCCTTTTTCTACTTAATTCAATTTGGATTTTATTCAAATTTCTATAAATAGGTTTTAAGTTACCATTTACATAATTTATTTTTAGCCTTCATTTTAACATTTATTTATCCCCTTTATTGTTCCTACTAAAAATAAATTACAAAAATCCTATTGAATAAACAAATTAAATTGTCGAAATTCACGGGTCGTTACAGGAGCCCTGATATTTAATCTGTGTGGTTACTGCAAATACTTTTCTTTATGGTTGTTGGTGTAGAGGATCCTCGGATAAAGGTCGCAAACGACCGGGGGTGCCATATCTTAGGTTTTACTCCCCGGGAAGAGGGTAACCGGCCTTGTGTTGGCAGAGAGCCGGGTTAGTTCTCGGGACGTCCCTCCAGAGGCGTACCCATGTGGCAGTAGGAAGTTCCTTGACCTGACCAATTGTTGGAAATCCAATGAAACAATACGCGCCATGTACGGTTTTAGTTGTATAACCTGCCATGGAATGTGGCGGTAACCTGCTATTGAACATGGTAGCTATAGTAGGCATACAATAATGGTCGTATGCTGGCTAAGATTGATATTATACTTTCGAAATGCTTTCTGCACTATGCACTAATGATAATATTAAAAAGATTATGCATATTAAGCATGTTTGACTATCATAAGGAGAAATTTTCTCCATTTCTGCGTTTGCATTGTGTGTGGGGCGGGAGGCCTTATGGTAGTTTTATTTTCTAAAAGCATAAAGGATTTCTTTTCTTTTCTTTGTGAAAATGTCTTTTTTGAGATCTCACACCAGTCCCACGACTGACCTGAAGTTTATTGTACCCTTTCTAAACTCTAGGTGCCCATAATTTTCCACAGGGGCAGCCTAGAGTCAGGTTATCATTATTCTGGAGCGAAGTCAGAAAAGAGATGCTGTGGAGATCAGGAGCAAGATGGATGATGAAGCGTATCACTGGTATATGTTATATTCTTTTCCGCTGTTTTGTTGTTGTAATACTCTGATAAAGTAATGTGATGTAATGTAATAAATGATATAGTTCTTTGTTTTAAAGATATTTATTAATCTATTATATTTTTTCCGCTGCGATAGATGAGATTCTATTATTGTTTTCTTTTCTTCTTCTTCTACCTCTTCTTCTTTAAACCCTGATGGTTCGGTTTTTCGGCATTCGATTGTGCGGTCGATACAGTAGACGTGTTGATGTCAACTTTCAGACGTCGAAAAATCGGGTCCTTACATGTGGTATCAGAGCATTTGGTTAAGCGATAACCTTGGCTCGTTGGTTGTTACTCATTAGAGATAGAGTCAGTAGTACTCTAGAATGAGTTTGAGTGTAATAATAGATATGAGCGCGTATTTGTTAGTGAATATAAAATTGTTTTTATACTGTGTTGACTTATCAGTTGAGTGTTTATGAATTCTGGTCGGTACGGTAAGTACAACCGTATCGATGGGGGTTTCTAAACTCTTAAACAAGATAAACCGACATGATATTGTTTTAAAGTGGGGGTAAATGAAATAATTTTACCCGAAATTATATTTTGGTATAAAAGGAATAATTTTCTGAAATTATTATATATATATATATATATTTGGATGTTTGGTTGTTAATATTATAATCAAATATAAGAATCTAAAGTTTGAAAAGGTTTATAACCAAATAAAATTCTGCAAGTATGATTTATCCAAAAGAAGAATAACTAAATTTGAATTAGACCAGAATTTAAATCCCGGGAATTTTGAAAAGTGTTTAAAATGAGCTTAAACAAAAAGTTTGGAAATTTAAAATCTTGGGAATGTTTGATGTAACATCCCGAATTTTTAAGCCATTGAATTTGAACATTTAATTCATTTTAAATGTTAATGTGGATTCTTAATTGATTTTGAAATGGATGGATTCAGGTTCAATCAATGAAATAAGCTATAATTTTTAATTATAGTAATTCCGGTTGAATTTGAATAATGGAAAATATAATTAAATATTCGGGATTTAGATAAAAGGGTAAATCTGGATGTAGATAGTGATAAGAATGGTTTTAAAAATTTATTTTGAGTTATTTGAGTGTAAATAGTATGGTGGGAATTTTAGATAAATTTTTAAGTTGATAAGTTAATATTTGGGATTTTATATTTATTTAAAAATGAATTTAATATTATTAAAATGCAATTAATCAGTTTTTGGGCCCGGAATGAGCCAGAATGATTTGTAATGTGATTATATATTTTATTTGATTTATTATTAAGGTACTAAAATTTTAAAAGTGAAATTTTAAGCGTTTTTGACAATTTTGGAAATCGCTCGATTTGATAGACGAGTTAAAATAGCCTTCTGAGACACAGTCTCGGAATTAGACGAAACCAGTTCCATTGGATCCATAATAATTAGTTATTATCGGATTTCAATTTTCATAGCAATCGGAGTTGTCGTTTGACCGTAGCAGCTCGAAACGCATAGAAATCGATTTAACCGATTTAATTTCTAAATTGATCGTTTAATTCCTTAACTCGCGCATACGATTAAATTAGCTTACGAAACCTGTTCCATTGTGTCCGGAACACGGAAAAACCCTAGGAATGCCTATTGGTGCGTGTGATTTGGAGGTCGTTTGCATAAATTGGTAAATTGAGAATTTTATTAATTACAATAATATTAAATAATATATATTTACATCTATCTTTGCCAACCCTAGTAAATTACACCGACCGCCGCTTATAGTGTTCAATGGCCAAAACGTCCCCTTCTATTTCTCGTTTTACTCTAGATCCACTCAATAATTTCAGAAATCCTCAACTACAAAGATGAAGAGCTCCCCGAGTTCTACGAGTTGTGTGGTGGTGATCCTGTTTGGAGCGACGAGATGGGAGAAATCGAGTTGGGAAAGCCGCGCGTTCGTGTTCGTTTTTAGAGCCGGGGGTTGCGCCGAGCTTTTCCGTGCTTCGACCGAGGATGGAAGTAGGCATGGCGCACGTTATGGCATCGATGGATCGATTGTTGGTGGTTGGTAGGAGGCGCGGCCATCTTGGGTTGTCGCGATTTTTGGGTTTGAGGAGTATCGGCCTGGAACGAACGCGTGAAGGAGAAGATTTAAGTTGCAGCCGTGATTCCTCTTGTGGATCGTGCGTCCAGGATCTATTCAAGGTTCTATAAAATAAAATAAAAAAAGAAATTTGTTTAAATTCAAATCGAAACTTATAAAATTCATACATATGTAATCAGATTTCGACGAAATTTGCGGCGCCGGAATCGCAGAGATGCGTTCTACGCAGAAGTGCAGTTCGGGAATCATTCCGCGCAAGTAGGAATTTGAGTTAAATTGAACGTCGTTCGGTTTAATTTAAATTTTGAACGCTTGCCGAAACTCAAGGTGAGTTATTCTCACTCACATCTGGATGCTAGCTAATTTAAATAGTTAATATTTGAATATTTGTGTGATTAGTTGAATATAATTTTTGCTATCAGTCTAGATTGATATTTATATATGTGATGTGCTAATATTTTTGGATGCAGGGAAAACAGGTTGGAGGGATCCAACTGGATTCCTCACGATGTAGTAATTATATATCTTTTTTATATAATTGATAATGCAATCTGTTATATGATGTGACTGATAAATCAGAAATTAAATTGTATTGGAATATTGTTGGATAAATTATAAATCCAGAATTTAATTATAAATGGATAAATTGGGTTTTTAGGAAATAAAGGATATTGTTAAATAAAATAAAAATTTTTAAAGAATTAAAATTGAAATCTGTTGGGATGAAAATTGGAAATTGGTAAATTTGGAATGATAAATGAAGAGAAAAGTTATCAGTTGATAAATGTGAAAGTAAAAATATTTGGAGATAAATTCAATAGAAATTATAAATGGTTACAAAATAATCTTGGGATTATTTGGTGATGTTTTCCAGGAAATTAAAGTAAATTTTCAATGAGACTTTCCAAATATAAATTAGCAGTTTAAAATGTAAATTAAATATTTTGAAATGCAATTTTTCACCATTGGGATTTATTTAGGAAATTTGTAAGTATTATTTTCCTTTAATAAATTCTCAAAAATTTATTTAAAAGATTTTTAAACCCGAATTTTGAAAGTGAATTTCCAGGAATGGAAAACTATGTTTGGGCTTTGAAAGAAGTTATTTTTTTAACATGGAAATGAAATTTATGTTATTAAAAAACATGAATTTGAATGGTAATAAATTGGATGGATTTATAAGAAGGATTCTTTGGAATGTTGGAATGGAAAGTGTGTTTCCCTGGAAAAACAAGTTCGAGTTTTAAACAGATTTTTATTAAAAGGAAGTTTAAAGTTTAAACTTGTTTAAAGAATGTTTGAATTTTTTTATTTAAAGTAACAAATTAATAAATTTGCAATAGTAATGATTTAAGAATACATTTGTAATTATTTTTACAAATGGATTTATTTAAAGGCTGGTTTTGACTTAAGTTATTTTGAAATTAATATTAATCTTTTAAAACACTACTTTTAAATTTAGTTGAACAAAACCCTTATTTAAAATCAAAGTTTATATCTAAATAAATGATCTTTATTGTACATACTGGAATTATATTTTGAGTAAATAACTAGTAGTAAATTTCTATATTTTAAAGTATATTTTAGAATAAAGTGTTTTTCTGGTTAAAAATCTAAATTGTTTGAACTTGGTTATTTCCAATGGGAATTTATGATAAAGGATTTACCTTGTAAAGGAAGAATTTTGGGAAATTGTTTTCAAATGAGCTTTGAAAATTTAGAAATATATCTTGTAAAGATATTTGAGGTAAATAAATAATGTGTGAAATTATTTATTGATTGATGGATGCTTGTGCATGTAAATTGATAGTTAAATCACCGACTATCAATATTGGACAAATGCGTTAATCGTTTCGAAGAGACCGGGATCGACATTTATTTCTCGAAAACCACTTCGATCCGGTTTGTACGTTTCGTGGAAAAACGTGTTCAGAGTCGAAGATGGAGCAGTGAAGTGCAAGGGCTAGTCGCTACTAATCCTGCGGATATTTCTAAATGGATGTAGTAGGAGTAGTGCCTTCGGTTCCGTTCGAACCCGAGACGGACTTGTATGGATGAATGCTTGCGAAACATCATCAGGTGGACGATGGGCATTCTAAGTGAAACGTTCTAAAAGGTAACGCTTAGCCTCAAGCCTCATCAAATGGGAATGACTGAAAATGAGGGGATATGCAGCAAGGCTTCTTGGGTAGCCCCCACTGAGAGTAAGGTCATCCCTATCTAGATGTCCCTTTTTATTTCGGCTTAGTGGTGCGGTTGCTGATCCCAACCGCGGGGTGATCTAATTCGGAACTGTCCAGTAAGGGATGGGTCCGGCCTTGTGTTGCAGAGGATCGGGAGTGGTCCTCGGTACGGTGATCTAGGCCCCGTACTGTGACAGGTAGTACCCCAATGCCTAGTCATTGTTGGAAATCCATTCTCCCTACGAGCCTTGTACGAGTTTTGTTTGTATTAGCCACTTTTGTGGCTAGCAGATGGAATTTAATCATGTAACAATTTCGGCTATTTTATAAGTATTTGTAAATAGACCCTATTATAATATCCGAGGATTTCTATAAAAATTGTTTTAGCTATCGAAAGGTAAAAACCCGACATGTTTATTTGTGGCGTGGTCTTACGAGATGCTTTTGTTTTCAAAAAGATTTTTAAAACTTTAATAATCAATTTGGGTGCATTATTATCAGCTGGTATTCCAGACTGACTCGGGTGTTATTTCATTATAATGCTCGGGTCAGACCGAGTATCATATGTACAGGACAGGATGCTTTGGAGCAGCAGAGGAGCTAGAGTCTGAGACGTATTATCTGTAGCTATATATATATTCCGCTGCTATAATTGTATGATTGTCTGACTGGTAAATATTGTGTGTATGAGATACTCTGATGATATGATGTATAAAACAGTTATAGATTTCATTTTGTGTAAAGTTCTATATTTACTATTATATTTTATTCCGCTACGACTGTGAGATTCTGATATTGTTTAGTTTCTTCTTCTATCTCTTCTTCTTTAACCCTAATGGTTCGTAGTTCTATGACATTTGAGTTAATAGAGGTAGAATAGTGTTGATTCAAGGGGTACGGATTTGCGGGTCGTCACACTTGGTATCAGAGCTTAGGTTGGCGACAACCTAGGTTTTGGTGGGGAAATTACTCATTAAATAGAGTCAATAGTACTCTATAATGAGTTGAGTGTAATAATAGCTATGAGAGCGTACTTGTTAGTGAATATAAAATTGTTTTTTTATACTATGTTGACATATCGGTTGAGTGTTTATGAATTCTAGTCGGTGTGGGAAGTACAACCGTATCGATAGGGGTTTCTAAACTCTTAAACAAGATAAACTGACATAATATTGTTTTAAAGTGGGTAAATGATATAATTTTACCCAAATTATATTTTGATATAAAAGGAATAATTTTCTGAAATTATTATTTATATTTTTGAATGATTGGTTGTTAATACTATAATTAAATAGGAATCAAAAATTTATCCAAAATTTGAAATGGTTGTAATCTAATAAATTCTATGAGTATAAATTATACAAAGGAAGAATAACTAAATTAAACCAGAATTTAAATCCCGGAAGTTTTGGAAAGGATTTTAAATGTATTAAAAACACAGTTTGGAAATTTAAAATCCTGGGAAAGTTTGAAATGTTGCTAAGGTGTTTGAAGGCAATGATGGAATATTATTTTGGAGTTATATGTTTGAATGGAAACCGTTTTGAAATGAATTTGGGAAAGGAAGAAAGCATTAAACTCACTTCAGTCGCTGGAAAATAATCCTGGTGATGCTGGCCACATCATTAGAATTCATTTTCGAATTTCTAAAGTGATGGATTGCTACCAAAATGGTTGGTTATGATATTGTTTGGATTTGTTGGGTATGCCAGTTGTTTTGGAAATTTCAAGGGAGGAAATTTTTTTGGGTATAAACAAGTTGTTTGGGAAAATCTGGAGATTTGATTGATATACCAAATGGGTATGAATTGATTATTATTTTAAAATGGTTTTGGAATAAAACCGGGTAATTGAATTCTGGAACATTCTATTTAAATGGTGTGTAAAGGTAAAATGCATCAACTAATGAACTTATTTAGTGAAGTTGATATTAATAAGAAGGAAATGAAATTTTTAGCCTTGGGATTAAAATTTAACCTGAGTAAATGGAAGTGAATAGAATGAATTGAAGTGAATAGAAAATTAGAATTTAACTTGGATAAGTTAAATAAATTGGGCTTAGAATTAGATTGATTTGGGTTAAATTGAAAGGTAAAATGACTTTGTATTTGTGAGTCATTGTGTAATAAATTGTAACCATAAGCTATTAAGTGTTATGATTACAATCTGAAATTGTGAATTTAAAATTTGCAAAGGATTAAGGTGTAAGAAATTGTGTATCGTTAAGAATTCAGTGATACATATAGATATAGAAAATTAGAATTGTGATTATAAGATGAAAGTAACTCAAATGAGCAATATAAGCATTTAAGTAAATAAGTTGGTGAACTTATAAATAGGAAATGGAATTTATAACCACAGGTGATGAATAGTTGAATGGTAGGGTGAATTCAAATCTAATTCTAAATGAAATGTGAGTTAAGATAAGAAGAAGTGAGATATAAAAGGATGTGAATGAACTTAAAATAGAAAATAAGTTTTGAACTTATTTATGAAGAAATAAATTGGATTGAAATGAAACTCAAAATTCAGTTGCATTATAAACAATATTGGTGAAACTCAATTCTTGTTTATGATAGTAAAGGAAATGATATAAATTCAAGATGGCTAACTAAATTTGGTCGAAATTGAATTAGAATTGGAAAAGAATTAAATTGAAAGGAAATTTAATTTAGAAAAGTAAGAATGATATTGAGTGAGTAAATTCAAAGGAATGGTTTGAGAATGAACTTAGTGTAAGCTAAATTAAATGGAATTTGTATTGGCATGAATAGAATTTTGATAGTTGGTCAAAATTTGGAAAATAAATAAAAATCCAATTGTGGCATGGGATTTAAATTTGTGGTAACAAATATTGAAGTGTGAATGAAAGATGGAATTAGATTATAATGGTGATAGTTTGAATTGTGAATAAATTCAAAGGAATGAAATAGTTTAAAGTGGTTTCTTTGCTAATAAAATAAATCTAAAAATGGATAAAATAAATAAATAAAGTGCATTAAAATGTCTAAATGGTTTGATTTGGGCAAGAATCGATTAAAATGGAAATAAATTGAGATATTATGGAATTGAAATCATTTAAGAATATGGTGAGATGGTTATGGTTAAGCTTATGAAATAGTTTTAAATGCAATTTGTGTAGATAATAAAATTGGAATGCAAGTAAATGGATTGGAATTGATTTGGACGAGAATCAAACGAAAATAAAATAAAATTGGTATAAGAAGATAATGAAAATATTGTGAAAATTGAAAGAACTTAAGCAACTTGAAAGAGAAAAACAAAATGATTGTGAATAAGCTTTATTAAGTACTCTTGAATGGAATTTGTTAGATAATAAAATTGAATTGCAAGTGAAATGGTATTAATTAATTATTGTGATAAATTAAGGATGTTTGGGTTGTAAATAATCTAGAATGGAATGAAATTAATATAAACCTGAATTGGTTAATGAAATAAAAATGTAAGGAAAATTTAATTTAACAATTGCATTGGAATAAGAATACTTGGCTTGTGAACTAGGCAAAATTGAATAAAATTAATATAAATTTAAACTAGAATAAATTTTAATGGTTATGAGCTTAAGTGGTGATTATTTTTGCTTGAATGACATGAAATTGCATAAAAAATTGGTTATTTTGTTGTATTTAGAAATTGAGTTGGTTTAAAGGAGCAAATGGAATTGATTTTTGAATAAATTGGAATGAATTGAAAGGTTATTAAGTGATTTTGCATATGAATGGAAATGAATCATAAAAGAAATGCAAATGTTTCAAGTTTAAAATAAAATTTGATTTTAAATCAAATTGGGAATGTAAGTTAAAGTAAAGAAATGCAAGTAAGGCATATGTTAATCATATTGAAATAGAAATGAATTGGTTGTAATAAATATGAATGGTATATAGTAAACTTGAATGTAAATCATTCAAGTGAAATAGAATGAAGTTGGTTTGGATGAAAGTAGAATGAGCTAAAATCTTAATAAATGGATTTGAGCTATAATAGAAATGCACATGTAACAAATTAAAATGAAATTTGCTAGGTGAATCAATTCGAAAATTGGGTAGAGTATGAACTGAAATAGCGAAACTTGTATGTAAATCCTTTGTGTGAAATAAAGTGGGATTTGGCATTAGAAAAGGAAACTTTATGCAGGTTATAAAATATGATTTACTTATGAAATTATGCAAAGTGATGTTTGGGATTATGAAATGGATATGTTTGGCTTAAATTTATATAAGGAATGCTGTTAAAATGTTCATATCTTTGAAAATTGATGAGTTTGTTGAGTAAGTATAGGTACGAGAGGCGTTCGAGAGAGTTGGAGCGCATATATGCTAAAATATTAGCCGCCTGCTTTTAAAATTTGCTTAAAAGGTACGCCTACGCAAATATAATTGGAAAAAGATATATATATTGTGATATATGTTGGTTTCCGACCGTGTGGGTCGATGTATATATATTTATCTGTATCGCGATATCGTGAAAGCTCCTCCGTGTAGGGAAGACTCTGCCAAAATTTTCTGAAAATTTTAGGAGTTAGAAATTTTTTGGGATTTTGGGAAAAATCTATTAACTTGGAAAGTTATTTTGACATACGTTAGAATTTAAAGCTTTAGAGTAAGTAAAAAAAATGAATGTGGAATTGGGCTAAAGGATTTTGGAAAGTGAATATAAGCTTTTAACTAAGCAAATTGGATGAGTAAGTGAGTTTGAGCATAGTTTCTACCTTAGTAAATTTCGGGGACGAAATTTTTATAAGGGGGGAGGAATGTAACATCCCGGATTTTTAAGCCATTGAATTTGAACATTTAATTCATTTTAAATGTTAATGTGGATTCTTAATTGATTTTGAAATGGATGGATTCAGATTCAATCAATGAAATAAGCTATAATTTTTAATTATAGTAATTCCGGTTGAATTTGAATAATGGAAAAATATAATTAAATATTCGAGATTTAGATAAAAGGGTAAATCTGGATGTAGATAGTGATAAGAATGGTTTTAAAAATTTATTTTGAGTTATTTGAGTGTAAATAGTATGGTGGGAATTTTAGATGAATTTTTAAGTTGATAAGTTAATATTTGGGATTTTATATTTATTTAAAAATGAATTTAATATTATTAAAATGCAATTAATCAGATTTTGGGCCCAGAATCAGCCAGAATGATTTGTAATGTGATTATATATTTTATGTGATTTATTATTAAGGTACTAAAATTTTAAAAGTGAAATTTTAAGCGTTTTTGTCAATTTTGGAAATCGCTCGATTTGATAGACGAGTTAAAATAGCCTTCCGGGACACAGTCTCGGAATTCGACGAAACCAATTCCATTGGATCCATAATAATTAGTTATTATCGGATTTCAATTTTCATAGCAATCGGAGTTGTCGTTTGACCGTAGCAGCTCGAAACACATAGAAATCGATTTAACCGCTTTAATTTTTAAATTGATCGTTTAATTCCGTAACTCGCGCATACGATTAAATTAGCTTACGAAACCGGTTCCATTGTGTCCGGAACACGGAAAAACCCTAGGAATGCCTATTGGTGCGTGTGATTTGGAGGCTGTTTGCATAAATTGGTAAATTGAGAATTTTATTAATTAAAATAATATTAAATAATATATATTTACATCTATCTTTGCAAACCCTAGTAAATTACATCGGCCGCCGCTTATAGTGTTCAATGGTTGAAAACGTCCCCTCCTATTTCTCGTTTTACTCTAGACCACTCAATAATTTCAGAAATCCTCAACTACAAAGATGAAGAGCTCCCCGAGTTCTACGAGTTGTGCGGTGGTGATCCTGTTTGGAGCGACGAGATGGGAGAAATCGAGTTGGGAAGGCCGCGCGTTCGTATTCAATTTTAGAGCTGGGGGTTGCGCCGAGCTTTGCCGTGCTTCGACCGAGGATGGAAGTAGGCATGGCGCACGTTATGGCATCGATGGATCGATTGTTGGTGGTTGGTAGGAGGCGCGACCATCTAGGGTTGTCGCAATTTTTGGGTTTGAGGAGTATCGGCATGGAAAGAACGCGTGAAGGAGAAGATTTAAGGTGCGGCCGTGATTCCTCTTGTGGATCGTGCGTCCAGGATCTATTCAAGGTTTTATAAAATAAAATAAAAAAAGAAATTTGTTTAAATTCAATTCGAAACTTATAAAATTCATATCTATTACATATGTAATCAGACTTTGACGAAATTTGCGGCACCGGAATCGCAGAGATGCGTTCTACGCAGTAGTGCAGTTCGGGAATCATTCCGGGAAAGTAGGAATTTGAGTTAAATCGAACGTCGTTCGGTTTAATTTAAATTTCGAACGCTCGCCGATACTCAAGGTGAGTTATTCTCACTCACATCTGGATGCTTGTTAATTTAAATAGTTAATATTTGAATATTCGTATGATTGGTTGAATATAATTATTGCTATCAGTCTGGAATGATATTGATATATGTGATGTGCTAATATTTGTGGATGCAGGGAAAACAGGTTGGAGGGATCCAACTGGATTCCTCACGATGTAGTAATTTTTTTTTCTTATATAATTGATAATGCAATCTGTTATATGATGTGACTGATAAATCAGAAATTAAATTGTATTGAAATATTGTTGGATAAATTATAAATCCATAATTTAACTATAAATGGATAAATTGGGTTTTTAGGAAATAAAGGATATTGTTAAATAAAATTAAAAAATTTTAAAGAATTAAAATTGAAATCTGTTGGGATGGAAATTGGAAATTGGTAAATTTGGAATGATAAACGAAGAGAAAAGTTATCAGTTGATAAATGTGAAAGTAAAAATATTTGGAGATAAATCCAATAGAAATTATAAATGGTTAAAAAATAACGATGGGATTATTTGGTGATGTTTTCCAGGAAATTAAAGTATATTTTCAATGAGACTTTCCAAATATAAATTAGCAGTTTAAAATGTAAATAAAATATTTTGAAATGCAATTTTTCACCATTGGGATTTATTTAGGAAATTTGTAAGTATTATTTTCCTTTAATAAATTCTCAAAAATTTATTCAAAAAATTTTTAAACCCGAATTTTGAAAGTGAATTTCCAGGAATGGAAAACTATGTTTGGGCTTTGAAAGAAGTTATTTTTTTTAACATGGAAATGAAATTTCTATTATTAAAAAACATGAATTTGAATGGTAATAAATTGGCTGGATTTATAAGAAGGATTCTTTGGAATGTTGGAATGGAAAGTGTGTTTCCCTGGAAAACCAAGTTCGAGGTTTAAACGGATTTTTATTAAAAGGAAGTTTAAAGTTTAAACTTGTTTAAAGAATGTTTGAAATTTTTTATTTAAAGTAACAAATTGATAAATTAGCAATAGTAATGATTTAAGAATACATTTGTAATTATTTTTAGAAATGGATTTATTTAAAGGCTGGTTTTGACTTAAGTTATTTTGAAATTAATATTAATCTTTTAAAACACTACTTTTAAATTTAGTTTAACAAAACCCTTATTTAAAATCAAAGTTTATATCTAAATAAATGATATTTATTGTACATATTGGAATTATATTTTGAGTAAATAACTAGTAGTAAATTTCTATATTTTAAAGTATATTTTAGAATAAAGTGTTTTTCTGGTTAAAAATCTAAATTGTTTGAACTTGGTTATTTCCAATGGGAATTTATGATAAAGGATTTACCTTGTAAAGGAAGAATTTTGGGAAATTGTTTTCAAATGAGCTTTGAAAATTTAGAAATATATCTTGTAAAGATATTTGAGGTAAATAAATAATGTGTGAAATTATTTATTGATTGATGGATGCTTGTGCATGTAAATTGATAGTTAAATCACCGACTATCAATATTGGACAAATGCGTTAATCGTTTCGAAGAGACCGGGATCGACATTTATTTCTCGAAAACCACTTCGATCCGGTTTGTACGTTTCATGGAAAAACGTGTTCAGAGTCGAAGATGGAGCAGTGAAGTGCAAGGGCTAGTCGCTACTAATCCTGCGGATATTTCTAAATGGATGTAGTAGGAGTAGTGCCTTCGGTTCCGTTCGAACCCGAGACGGACTTGTATGGATGAATGCTTGCGAAACATCATCAGGTGGACGATGGGCATTCTAAGTGAAACGTTCTAAAAGGTAACGCTTAGCCTCAAGCCTCATCAAATGGGAATGACTGAAAATGAGGGGATATGCAGCAAGGCTTCTTGGGTAGCCCCCACTGAGAGTAAGGTCATCCCTATCTAGATGTCCCTTTTTATTTCGGCTTAGTGGTGCGGTTGCTGATCCCAACCGCGGGGTGATCTAATTCGGAACTGTCCAGTAAGGGATGGGTCCGGCCTTGTGTTGCAGAGGATCGGGAGTGGTCCTCGGTACGGTGATCTAGGCCCCGTACTGTGACAGGTAGTACCCCAATGCCTAGTCATTGTTGGAAATCCATTCTCCCTACGAGCCTTGTACGAGTTTTGTTTGTATTAGCCACTTTTGTGGCTAGCAGATGGAATTTAATCATGTAACAATTTCGGCTATTTTATAAGTATTTGTAAATAGACCCTATTATAATATCCGAGGATTTCTATAAAAATTGTTTTAGCTATCGTAAGGTAAAAACCCGACATGTTTATTTGTGGCGTGGTCTTACGAGATGCTTTTGTTTTCAAAAAGATTTTTAAAACTTTAATAATCAATTTGGGTGCATTATTATCAGCTGGTATTCCAGACTGACTCGGGTGTTATTTCATTATAATGCTCGGGTCAGACCGAGTATCATATGTACAGGACAGGATGCTTTGGAGCAGCAGAGGAGCTAGAGTCCGAGACGTATTATCTGTAGCTATATATATATTCCGCTGCTATGATTGTATGATTGTCTGACTGGTAAATATTGTGTGTATGAGATACTCTGATGATATGATGTATAAAACAGTTATAGATTTCATTTTTTGTAAAGTTCTATATTTACTATTATATTTTATTCTGCTGCGACTGTGAGATTCTGATATTGTTTAGTTTCTTCTTCTTCTTCTATCTCTTCTTCTTTAACCCTAATGGTTCGTAATTCTGTGCCACTTGAGTTAATAGAGGTAGAATAGTGTCGATTCAAGGGGTACGGATTTGCGGGTCGTCACATTTGAAATGTTTTGAAAGTGATTGAAGGCAATGATGGAGTATTCTTTTGGAAAATATTTTTGAATGAAAATTGTTTTGAAATGAATTTGTGGAAGTAAGAAAGCACTTAACTCACTTCAATCGTTGGAAAATAATCCTGATGATGATGGCCACTTCATTAAAATTCATTTTTGAGTTTCTAAAGTGATGGATTGCTTCCATAATAATTGGGTATGATATCTGTTTAGATTTGTTTGATATACAAGGTGTTTTAGAAATTTCAAAGGGGAAATTTGTTTTGGTAAAACCAAGTGTTTTGGAACATGAAAATTTGATTTGATGTACCAAGTAGGTATGAGTTGATTACTATTTCAAAATGGTTTTGAAATAAAACCGGGTAATTGAATTCTAGAAACACTATTTAAATAATGTGTAAAGTGAAATGAATCAACTATTGAACTTATTAAGTGAAGTTGATATTAATAAGAAGAAAAATGAAAATTTACTCCTGGAACTAAAATTTAACTTGAGAAAATGGTGGTGAATAAAATATATTTGAATTTAACTTAAGATAAGTTAAACAAAATTGGAATTTGAAATTGAATTGGATATAAAGTTGAAATGTAAAATGACTATAATTGTGTAATGAAAATTTATATCCTTAAGCTATTAAGTGTTATATAGATAATCTGGAATTGTAATTATAAGATGAAAATAACTCAAATGAGCAATATAAGTTTTTAAGTAAATGAGTTGGTTAACTTAAGATTAGGAAATGGAAATTATAAAACCAAGATAACATGGCGGGTACTTTATAGAAAATTAAAAATTTAAATCCTAAATGAAATGTAAATTGAAATAAGGTGAAGAAAATATAAAAGATAAAAGGTGAATGGACTTAAGTCAGTAAATAAGGTTTGAACTTATATTAAAGGAGAAATAAATTGGATCGGATTGAATTTAACTTAGACTAAAAGAAATTGAGTTAAATTTGGATTGAATTGAAATTTAAAATTCAGTTTCATTATAAATAACATTGAATGGAATTAAATTCTTATTTAAAATAGTAGAGGGATTGATAAGAATTTAAGTTGGCTAAATAAAATTTAGTTAAACTTGAATTAGAATTGTAAAAGAATTGAATTGAAAGAAAATTTAATTAAGTTGAAAGGATATTGTATGAATAAAATTTTAACTCTGCTAAATTTAAAAGAATAGGATGAGGATGAATTTAGTAAATGGAAATGGCATGATGAAATTTTGGTAGTTTGTTAAGAAAACTTTGAAAAGAAAAATAAAACCTAGTTCTGGTATGGGATTTAATTTTGGCAATAAAAAGTTGAGAGTGTGAATGAATAATGGAATTAGATTATAATAGTGATGGTTTGAATTATAAATAAATTCAAATGAGTGAAATGATTTAAAGTGGTCTCATTGTTAATAAAATAAATTTTTAATGGGCTGAATAAGTGAATAAATTGAGTTAAAATTTGTAATGGATTGGGATTTGATTGAATAAGAATCAAATTAAAATGAAAATAAAATTAATGTAAGAAGAAATGGAGTTATTTTGGAGTTGAAATTACTTAAGAAATTGTGTAAGGGTTGTTGTCGAGTTTTAAGAGATGGTTTGGATAAACCTATATGGATAATGAATTGGAAGTGTAAGAATAAGAATTTAATTTGATAATGGAATAAAAATGAGGATGTTTGGGTTGTAAATAATATCAAATGAAGTAAAATTAATATAGATTGGTTTGGAATAAATTTAAAATGGTTATAAACTTCAGTAATTATTGTTTGCTTGAATGATATCAAATTTGCATTGAGATTAGTCGTTTTGTTGTAAACAAAGCAAATAAACTAAGAAAAGCAAATAAAGTTGATTTTTGAATAAATGGGAATGGATTGAAATCGAAGTAAGTGGAATTGTATATAGATGCAAGTGAATCATAAAAGAAATGCAAATGTATCAAATTGAAAATAAAAATTTGATTGTAAATTATTTTCAAATTGAATTGAAGTAAATATAAGTTGTATGTAGAAAACTTGAATGTAAATCATTCGAGTGGAATAAAATGAAGTTTGGATTTGTCAGGAAATTAAAATGGTGATTGAAATCTTTGGATTGCTGTTAAAACATGGATAACATGTTAAATTATGAGGTTTATTTGTTCAAAATATGTAATTGATGTGTTTGGTTAGTTTAATGAATAGAACGTTAATACATTCTCATATTATTGAAAAATGATGTGTTTGTTGAGTAAGTACATGTACGGAAGGCAATCAATAGAGTTGGAGCGCGTATATGCAATATAAATTAGCCGCATGCTTTTAAAATGCTAATAAAAGGTACGCCTATGCAATAAAAATAGTAAATATGAACTGTTTTTTGTTTTTCGACCGTGTGGGTCGATGTATATATATTTATATCTATTGTGATATGCAAAAGCTCCTCCGTACAAGGGAGACTCTGCCAAAATTTTCCAGAAATTTTGGAGTTAGAAATTTTTTTGAAACGTTTCGTTAACGACAAATTGATTTCAAATAAAATTTAAATAAAAAGGATTTTGGAATAGGAATCGAAACTAGTGGTTTTCATTGGAACTTAAGAGTGTAGGCAAGGTGAATTTGAGAATTTTACTAAGTGTGTCTTGCTATTGAGTTTGGAGCATTCCTTCTACCTTAGCAAATTTCGGGGACGAAATTCTTTTAAGGGGGAAGGATGTAACGACCCAGAATTTTGATCGTTAGATTTTGAACCTTTAATTCATTTTAAATGTTAAATGTGGATTTTGAATTGATTTTGAAATAAGGATTTTGTTAAATCAATAGAATTTAGTTGTAATTTTCAATATGAAAATTCAATTGAAATTTGAATAATAATAATTTAATATTGAAATTGGGTTAATTAGTGAATCTGGGTGAAAGTAAATATAAAAATAGTTTCTAAAATTTATTTTAAGTCAATTTGGATTTGAATTATTATATTGGACTGTTTGATGGAATCAAAAGTCGATAGGTTGAATTTGGAATTTTATATTAATTTAATAAGGGAATTTAATAATATAATAATGTAAATAATAAGATTTTGGTTCGAAGTGAATCAGAGTAGTTTATAATGTAAATATAAATTCTATACGATTTAAAATAGAGTTAATAAAGTTTTAAAAGTGAAATTTTAGATGATTTTGACAATTTCGGAAACCGCTCGATTTAATCGATGAGTTGAAATAACCTTCCGGGGTACAGTCTCGGAATTCGACGGAACTAGTTCTATTAGATCCGTAAAAGTTAGCTATTATCGGATTTCAATTTTCGTAGCAATCGGAGTTGTCGTTTGACCCTGGCAGCTTAAAACGCATAGAAACTATTTTAATCGATTTAATTAAGAATTGATCATTTATTTCCGTAACTCACGCATATGATCGAATTAGCTTCCGACACACGTTCCATTATGCTCGGAATGTGGGTAAAACATTATAAACGCCAAGCGGCACGTGTGATTTGGAGTTCGTTTATATAAGCATGTTAAATTTGAGAATATTAATAAAATATTATTTTTATAAACATTTATATATACGTTCTTTTGGGCCGAAACCCTAATTATTTTCTCAGCCGCCAGCATTGTTTCCAATGGCCGAAATTTCTCCTCTTTCTCCATCAATTTCCTTCCTATCAGTTCATTATTATCATAAACTTTCTATAGGAAAGCTGTAGATCATGGTGAGATCTACACATCTGTTCAAGGAAGTGTCATGGAGTTCGGCAAGATGGCCAGAAGTTGCTCGTGTAGTGTTTACATTCGAGTGCGAATATCGAGGACTTAAGGAAGCCGAGCTTTGCCATAATTTGATCGATGGTGGAGGTGGGGATGGTGCGACTCTCGGTAGGGTTTGATCGCGTTGGAGGCGATCGAGGTGGCTGGAAAAAATTCGAAGACATGGCGGCGTTGGGTTCGATTACCTGGGGGGACTCGTGTTGTAGAGGGAAGAAGTAGGAAACGCGGCCGATTTTCGTTTGGTAATAATAAAAAAAAGAAATTTGTTTTTAAATTGGTAATTGAAATTTATAAATTCATATCTTTTGCATACGTTATCAGAGTTCGACGAAACTGGCGACTTCGGAATCGCAGAGACGAGAACTACGTAGTGGACCTATTCTGGGATCATTCTGAGAAAGTTAAAATTTAGGTTAAATCGAACGGCGTTCGATTTAATTTAAATTTGAATGCTCGTCAAAAACCAAAGGTGAGTTAATCTCACTCACATCTGGATACCAGTTAATTTAAATAGCTAATATTTAAATATTTGATTGGTTGCTTAGCTAATATGAGAATTATTATCAGATTGAATCGATATTTATTGGTTGTGCTAATATTTGTGGATGCAGGGAAACAGGTTGGAGGGATCCAACTGGATTCCTCACAATAGAAATTTTATTTATATTCTATGACATATCTCATTGATAAATTTATTTTATCTACGAGTCTGTGAATGAAGATAAGTGATATGGATTATACCGCTTATTGATGTTGATATGATTGAATCTGTGATGGTTGATGTTGTGCACTATTGTGTTAAATCCTTATACTACACTATACACACACAAATATGGATTTCACATGGAAATTGGTTAAGTCACAGGTTTTTAAAATAATTTTAGAATTGAATTTTTGAATCCAAATGGTTTTGGAGATAAATCAAATTTAAAGTGGAAATAAACTTTTGAAAAGGAATTTCAAAAATAAAAGTTATTTTTGAATAACTTAATTTAGTTTTGAAATTTGATTTAAATTTGAATTAAAAATTTGAAAGTGAATTCTATGTTGTGAACTTATGATTTTAAAAAGGTTATATAAGTTTACATGAATTTAAACTATTTTAAAAAGTGTTGCTTTGGGAATTCAAATTAACACAAAGATTTTAACTTGTATAAATGAAATCGGATTTTTTCGAAATAAAAACTATTTGTTTTCAAACGATATAAGCTTTCATATAAGAAATAAATTTTCAATTTGTATTAAAGGAAGTTCAAGTTGAATTGAAAATGGTTTTCCAAGTTATGAATGAATCTTCGGAAATGGTTTTGGAAGCCATAAGTTAAATCTTTGATTTAAAGATTAAATGAGCTAATCCCATTTGAGGTGGAAATTGTTTCGAAATCCGTTAATGGATCCTTATGAAATTAGGTGAACTTTGTGAAATGAATCTTTTTTTTTAAGATTTGAAATGGTAATTTGTTCAAACCATTTGAAGAAAGTTATGAATGTTAAAGTTGTGACTTAATGGAAATCCCATATTCATATGTTTTTAAATTTTACGCTCGTTATTCGGATTAGCCGGGAGAGGGCCTTTGTGTCATATAACCCATTCCGAATAATGATACGATGTTGTGGTTAGCATTTGAAGGCCGGTGGTGAAGACTGGGAATTTGCAAGAACGATAGGATAACCTATCGATTGTCTCTGCACTGAGTAGCTACGGTATAGAGATTATCTAAGTGATGGGAAGTCTGATTGGGATTGTGAATACCAGGATTGCAAGGGCATCTTCAGAAGTGCCTTCGGTTCTGTTAGAACCTGGGACAGACTTGTATGGATGTGTGTCTGACGTTACACTTTGAGATGTAAAGCTGGTTTCTATCAAATACATTTCTTTTTGGTGGTGGAGATTTATTCTCTTAGCTTAACACCCTTCTCTGAGACGTACGAGCTCAGAGGTTATGTAGTTGATGGTTATTAGTGATACATTCTCAATTTGGTAATGTGGCATATGAAGTGCTGCTGATCATTTGTCGATCAAAGCATGAATTTGTGAAAAGTGTAGCTTTGTGGATGAGACCTCATCGAGCCTCACAAACCGGTAATGGTCGAGACAGGAAAGATGCAGTAAGGTTTCAAGGGTAGCTCCCCTAGGGTATGTCCATTCCTTCTAGAAAAAGGTGGTGTCAGGTATGGAGCCCTGATATTTAACCTATGTGGTTACTGCAAATACTTTTCTTTATGGTTTTTAGTGTAGAGGATCCTCGGATAAAGGTCGCAAACGACCGGGGGTGGCATATCTTAGGTTTACTCCCCGGGAAGGGGGTAACCGGCCTTGTGTTGGCAGAGAGTCGGGTAGGTTCTCGGGGCGTCCCTCTAGAGGCGCACCCATGTGGCAGTAGGAAGTTCCTTAGCCTGACCATTTGTTGGAAATCCAATGAAACAATACGCACCCTGTACGGTTTTTTTTGAATAACCTGCCATGGAATGTGGTGGTAACCTGCTATTGAACATGGTAGTTATAGTAGGCATACAATAATGGTCGTATGCTGGCTAAGATTAATATTATACTTTCGAAATGCTTTCTGCACTATGCACTAATGATAATATTAAAAAGATTTTGCGTATTAAGCAGACATTATAAGGAGAAATCTCCTCCAATTCTGCGTTTGCATTGTGTGTGTAGCGGGAGGCCTTATGGTAGTTTCATTTACAAAAGCATAACGGATTTCTTTTCTTTTCTTTGTGAAAATGACTGTTTTTGAGATCTCACACCAGTCCCACGACCGACCTGGAGTTTATTGTTTCCATTCTAAACTCTGGGTGTCCATGATTTTCCACACGGGCTGCCTAGAGTCAGGTTATCATTATTCTGGAGCGAAGTCAGAAAAGAAACGCTGTGGAGATCAGGAGCAAGATGGATGGCGAAGCATATCACTAGTATATGTTATATTCTTTTCCGCTTTTTTAATGTTGTATCGCTCATAATAACTTGTGGTCACAACTCTTGATCACCTTTAATAAGTTTATTATTTACCATCCAATAATCGCCATTTACTATATATATACGAATTAATTATTCAATATTTACATTTCGTTTTCCTATAATAAATTTATTACTAAGTACCCATTTACTTTTTCCAATGAATTTGAATTCCATTCATTTACCATACAATCACTTTCCCATTCACACCTTATTATCAACCCACAATTATTGCAATTATTGTCTTTTATTGATTTAATCAAATTACCCCATATTTCTTTAAATTCATACTAACGAAATATTCAATTACTATTCAATGCATATTTATTCATCAATCAATTCGGTATTTACTTTTCTTTCCTTCTATTTGATGATAAATAACCTAGTATACATTTACATACATTCATTTCATTCCATTCATTTATGGGTATTGCATTGAAATTTAATTTTTTTGCTAATACCAACATTATTACCATTAATTACAATGGAATTCCCAATTTTACTCAATATCCTGAATAAATAACATATATATTAATCAAATCCTTACATTTGTTTTTCTCATATTCCATTTAAATCAAATCTTAAATTTAAATGATTTTAATGACTTGGAATTTCATTCAAGTCGTAAATTATTAACTTGCAATAACATGATTTCTTCATTTATTCCAATTACCATTTACACTCTTTTATTGCATTTAAATCAATTTAATATTTTCATTAATTTCTCATATTAAATTCTATATCTAGGTAAGAATCCTTTTTCTACTTAATTCAATTTGGATTTTATTCAAATTTCTATAAATAGGTTTTAAGTCACCATTTACATAATTTATTTTTAGCCTTCATTTTAACATTTATTTATCCCCTTTATTGTTCCTACTAAAAATAAATTACAAAAATCCTATTAAATAAACAAATTAAATTGTCGAAATTTACGGGTCGTTATAGGAGCCCTGATATTTAATCTGTGTGGTTACTGCAAATACTTTTCTTTGTGGTTGTTGGTGTAGAGGATCCTCGGATAAAGATCGCAAACGACCGGGGGTGGCATATCTTAGGTTTTACTCCCCGGGAAGAGGGTAACCGACCTTGTGTTGGCAGAGGGCCGGGTTGTTTCTAGGGGCGTCCCTCCAGAGGCGTACCAATGTGGCAGTAGGAAGTTACTTAACCTGACCATTTATTGGAAATCCAATGAAACAATACACGCCATGTACGGTTTTAGTTGTATAACCTACCATGGAATGTGGCGGTAACCTGCTATTGAACATGGTAGCTATAGTAGGCATACAATAATAGTCGTATGTTGGCTAAGATTGATATTATACTTTCGAAATGCTTTCTGCACTATGCACTAATGATAATATTAAAAATATTTTGCATGTTAAGCATGTTTGACTATCATAAGGAGAAATCTTCTCCAATTCTGCCTTTGCATTGTATGTGTGGCGGGAGGCCTTATGGTAGTTTCATTTTCCAAAAGCATAGCGGATTTCTTTTCTTTTCTTTCCTTTGTGAAAATGTCTGTTTTTGAGATCTCACACCAGTCCTACGACTGGAGTTTATTGCACCCTTTCTAAACTCTAGGTGCCCATAATTTTCCACAGGGGCAACCTAGAGTCAGGTTATCATTATTCTGGAGCGAAGTCAGAAAAGAGATGCTGTGGAGATCAGGAGCAAGATGGATGATGAAGCGTATCACTGGTATATGTTATATTCTTTTCCGCTATTTTGTTGTTGTAATACTCTGATAAAGTAATGTGATGTAATGTAATAAATGATATAGTTCTTTGTTTTAAAGATATTCATTAATCTATTATATTTTTTCCGCTGCGATATGTGAGATTCTGTTATTGTTTTCTTTTCTTCTTCTTCTACCTCTTCTTCTTTAAACCCTAACGGTTCGGTTTTTCGGCATTCGATTGTGCGGCAGTCGATACAGTAGACGTGTTGATGTCGACTTTCGGACGTCGAAAAATCGGGTCCTTACATGTGGTATCAGAGCATTTGGTTAAGCGATAACCTTGGCTCGTTGGTTGTTACTCATTAGAGATAGAGTCAGTAGAACTCTAGAATGAGTTTGAGTGTAATAATAGATATGAGCGCATATTTGTTAGTGAATATAAAATTGTTTTTATACTGTGTTGACTTATCAGTTGAGTGTCTATGAATTCTGGTCGGTACGGGAAGTACAACCGTATCGATAGGGGTTTCTAAACTCTTAAACAAGATAAACCGACATGATATTGTTTTAAAGTGGGGTAAATGAAATAATTTTACCCGAAATTATATTTTGGTATAAAAGGAATAATTTTCTGAAATTATTATATATATATATATATTTGGATGTTTGGTTGTTAATATTATAATCAAATATAAGAATCTAAAGTTTGAAAAGTTTTATAACCAAATAAAATTTTGTAAGTATGATTTATCCAAAAGAAGAATAACTAAATTTGAATTAGACCAGAATTTAAATCCCGGGAATTTTGAAAAGTGTTTAAAATGACCTTAAATAAAAAGTTTGGAAATTTAAAATCTTGGGAATATTTGAAATGTTTTCAAAGTGATTGAAGGCAATGATGGAGTATTATTTTGGAAAATATTTTTGAATGAAAATTGTTTTGAAATGAATTTGTGGAAGTAAGGAAGCACTGAACTCACTTCAATCGTTGGAAAATAATCCTGATGATGATGGCCACTTCATTAAAATTCATTTTTGAGTTTCTAAAGTGATGGATTGCTTCCATAATAATTGGGTATGATATCTGTTTAGATTTGTTTGATATACAAGGTGTTTTTGAAATTTCAAAAGGGAAATTTGTTTTGGTAAAACCAAGTGTTTTGGAATCTGAAAATTTGATTTGATGTACCGAGTAGGTATGAGTTGATTATTATTTCAAAATGGTTTTGAAATAAAACCGGGTAATTGAATTCTAGAAACACTATTTAAATAATGTGTAAAGTGAAAATGAATCAACTATTGAACTTATTAAGTGAAGTTGATATTAATAAGAAGAAAAATGAAAATTTACTCCTGGAATTAAAATTTAACTTGAGAAAATGGTGGTGAATAAAATATATTTGAATTTAACTTAAGATAAGTTAAACAAAATTGGAATTTGAAATTGAATTAAATTGGATATAAAGTTGAAATGTAAAATGACTATAATTGTGTAATGAAAATTTATATCCTTAAGCTATTAAGTGTTATATAGATAATCTGGAATTGTAATTATAAGATGAAAATAACTCAAATGAGCAATATAAGTTTTTAAGTAAATGAGTTAATTAACTTAAGATTAGGAAATGGAAATTATAAAACCAAGGTAAAATGGAGGGTACTTTATGGAAAATTCAAAATTTAAATCCTAAATGAAATGTAAATTGAAATAAGGTGAAGAAAATATAAAAGATAAAAGGTGAATGGACTTAAGTCAGTAAATATGGTTTGAACTTATATTAAAGGAGAAATAAATTGGATCGGATTGAATTTAACTTAGACTAAAAGAAATTGAGTTAAATTTGGATTGAATTGAAATTTAAAATTCAGTTGCATTATAAATAACATTGAATGGAATTAAATTCTTATTTAAAATAGTAGAGGGATTGATAAGAATTTAAGTTGGCTAAATAAAATTTAGTTAAACTTGAATTAGAATTGGAAAAGAATTGAATTGAAAGAAAATTTAATTAAGTTGAAAGGATATTGTATGAATAAATTTTTAACTCTGCTAAATTTAAAAGAATAGGATGAGGATGAATTTAGTGTAAACTAAATTAAATGGAATTTGTAATGGCATGGATGAAATTTTGGTAGTTTGTTAAGAAAATTTTGAAAAGAAAAATAAAACCTAGTTCTGGTATGGGATTTAATTTTGGCAATAAAAAGTTGAGAGTGTGAATGAATAATGGAATTAGATTATAATAGTGATGGTTTGAATTATAAATAAATTCAAATGAGTGAAATGATTTAAAGTGGTCTCATTGTTAATAAAATAAATTTTTAATGGACTGAATAAGTGAATAAATTGAGTTAAAATTTGTAATGGATTGGGATTTGATTGAATAAGAATCAAATTAAAATGAAAATAAAATTAATGTAAGAAGAAATGGAGTTATTTTGGAGTTGAAATTACTTAAGAAATTGTGTAAGGGTTGTTGTCGAGTTTTAAGAGATGGTTTTGGATAAACCTATATGGATAATGAATTGGAAGTGTAAGAATAAGAATTTAATTTGGTAATGGAATAAAAATGAGGATGTTTGGGTTGTAAATAATATCAAATGAAGTAAAATTAATATAGTTTGGTTTGGAATAAATTTAAAATGGTTATAAACTTCAGTAATTATTGTTTGCTTTAATGATATCAAATTTGCATTGAGATTAGTCGTTTTGTTGTAAACAAAGCAAATAAATTAAGAAAAGCAAATAAAGTTGATTTTTGAATAAATGGGAATGGATTGAAATCGAAGTAAGTGGAATTGTATATAGATGCAAGTGAATCATAAAAGAAATGCAAATGTATCAAATTGAAAATAAAAATTTGATTGTAAATTATTTTCAAATTGAATTGAAGTAAATATAAGTTGTATGTAGAAAACTTGAATGTAAATCATTCGAGTGGAATAAAATGAAGTTTGGATTTGTCAGGAAATTAAAATGGTGATTGAAATCTTTGGATTGCTGTTAAAATATGGTTAGCATGTTAAATTATGAGGTTTATTTGTTCAAATTATGTAATTGATGTGTTTGGTTAGTTTAATGAATAGATCGTTAATAAATTCTCATATTATTGAAAACTGATGTGTTTGTTGAGTAAGTACATGTACGGGAGGCAATAAGTAGAGTTGGAGCGCGTATATGCAATATAAATTTGCCGCATGCTTTTAAAATGCTAATAAAAGGTACGCCTATGCAATAAAAATAGTAAATATGAACTGTTTTTTGTTTTTCGACCGTATAGGTTGATGTATATATATATTTATATCTATTGTGATATGCAAAAGCTCCTCCGTACAAGGGAGACTCTGCCAAAATTTTCCGAAAATTTTGGAGTTAGAAATTTTTTTGAAACGTTTCGTTAACGACAAATTGATTTCAAATAAAATTTAAATAAAAAGGATTTTGGAATAGGAATCGAAACTAGTGGTTTTGATTGGAACTTAAGAGTGTAGGCAGGTGAATTTGATATTTTTACTAAGTGAGTCTTGCTATTGAGTTTGGAGCATTCCTTCTACCTTAGCAAATTTCGGGGATGAAATTCTTTTAAGGGGGAAGGATGTAACGACCCAGAATTTTGATCGTTAGATTTCGAACCTTTAATTCATTTTAAATGTTAAATGTGGATTTTGAATTGATTTTGAAATAAGGATTTTGTTAAATCAATAGAATTTAGTTGTAATTTTCAATATGAAAATTCAATTGAAATTTGAATAATAATAATTTAATATTGAAATTGGGATAATTAGTGAATCTGGGTGAAAGTAAATATAAAAATAGTTCCTAAAATTTATTTTAAGTCTATTTGGATTTGAATTATTATATTGGACCGTTGGATGGAATCAAAAGTCGATAGGTTGAATTTGGAATTTTATATTAATTTAATAAGGGAATTTAATAATGTAATAATGTAAATAATCAGATTTTGGTTCGAAGTGAATCAGAGTAGTTCCTAATGTAAGTATAAATTCTATACGATTTATAATAGAGTTAATAAAGTTTTAAAAGTGAAATTTTAGATGATTTCGACAATTTCGGAAATCGCTCGATTTAATCGACGAGTTGAAATAGCCTTCCGGAGTACAGTCTCGGAATTTGACGGAACTAGTTCCATTAGATCCGTAATAGTTAGTTATTATCGGATTTTAATTTTCGTAGCAATCGGAGTTGTCGTTTGACCCTGGAAGCTTAAAACGCATAGAAACTATTTTAATCGATTTAATTAAGAATTGATCGTTTATTTCCGTAACTCACGCATGTGATCGAATTAGCTTCCGACACACGTTCCATTATGCTCGGAATGTGGGTAAAACATTATAAACGCCAAGCGGCACGTGTGATTTGGAGTTCGTTTATATAAGCTTGTTAAATTTGAGAATATTAATAAAATATCACTTTTATAAACGTTTGTATATACGTTCTTTTGGGCCGAAACCATAATTATTTTCTCAGCCGCCAGCATTGTTTCCAATGGCCGAAATTCCTCCTCTTTCTCCATCAATTTCCTTCCTATCCGTTCATTATTATCAAAAACTTTCTATAGGAAAGCCGTAGATCATGGTGAGATCTACACATCTGTTCAAGGAAGTGTCATGGAGTTCGGCAAGATGGCCAGATGTTGCTCGTGTAGTGTTTACATTCGAGTGCGAATATCGAGGACTTAAGGAAGCCGAGCTTTTCCATAATTTGGTCGATGGTGGAGGTGGGGATGGTGCGACTCTCGGTAGGGTTTGATCGCGTTGGAGGCGATCGAGGTGGCTGGAAAATTCGAAGACATGGCGGCGTTGGGTTCGATTACCTGGGGGGATTCGCGTTGTAGAGGGAAGAAGTAGGAAACGTGGCCGATTTTCGTTTGGTAATAATAAAAAAAGGAAATTTGTTTTTAAATTGGTAATTGAACTTTATAAATTCATATCTTTTGCATACGTTATCAGATTTCGACGAAACTGGCGACTTCGAAATCGCAGAGACGAGAACTACGCAATGGACCAATTCTGGGATCATTCTGAGAAAGTTAAAATTTAGGTTAAATCGAACGGCGTTCGATTTAATTTAAATTTGAACGCTCGTCAGAAACCCAAGGTGAGTTAATCTCACTCACATCTTGATACCAGTTAATTTAAATAGCTAATATTTAAATATTTGATTGGTTGCTTAGCTAATATGATAATTATTATCAGATTGAATCGATATTTATTGGTTGTGCTAATATTTGTGGATCCAGGGAAACAGGTTGGATGGATCCAACTGGATTCCTCACAAATAGAAATTTTATTTATATTCTGTGATATATCTCATTGATAAATTTATTTTATCTACGAGTCTGTGAATGAAGATAAGTGTTATGGATTATACCGCTTATTGATGTTGATATGATTGAATCTGTGATGGTTGATGTTGTGCACTATTGTGTTAAACCCTTGTACTACACTATACACACACGAATATGGATTTCACATGGAAATTGGTTAAGTCACAGGTTTTTGAAATGATTTTAGAATTGAATTTTTGAATCCAAATGGTTTTGGAGATAAATCAGATTTAAAGTGGAAATAAACTTTTGAAAAGGAATTTCAAAAATAAAAGTTATTTTTGAATAACTTAATTTAGTTTTGAAATTTGATTTAAATTTGAATAAAAAATTTGAAAGTGAATTCTATGTTGTGAACTTATGATTTTAAAAAGGTTATATAAGTTTACATGAATTTAAACTATTTTAAAAAGTGTTGCTTTGGGAATTCAAATTAACCCAAAGATTTTAATCTGTATAAATGAAATTGGATATTTTCGAAATAAAAACTATTTGTTTTCAAAAACGATATAAGCTTTCATATAAGAAATGAATTTTCAATTTGTATTAAAGGAAGTTCAAGTTGAATTGAAAATGGTTTTCCAAGTTATGAATGAATCTTTGGAAATGGTTTTGGAAGCTATATGTTAAATCTTTGATTTAAAGATTAAATGAGCTAATCTCATTTGAGGTGGAAATTGTTTTGAAATCCGTTAATGGATCCTTATGAAATTAGGTGAACTTTGTGAAATGAATCTTTTTTTTAAAGATTTAAAATGGAAATTTGTTCAAACCATTTGAAGAAAGTTATGAATGTTAAAGTTTTGACTTAATGGAAATCTCATATCCATATGTTTTTAAATTTTACGCTCGTTATTCGGATTAGCCGGGAGAGGACCTTTGTGTCATATAACCCATTTCGAATAATGATACGACGTTATGGGTAGCATTTGAAGACCGGTGGTGAAGACTGGGTATTTGCGAGAACGATAGGATAAGCAATCGATTGTCTCTGCACTGAGTAGCTACGGTATAGAGATTATCTAAGTGATGGGAAGTCTGATCGGGATTGTGAATACCATGATTGCAAGGGCATCTTCAGAAGTGCCTTCGATTCTGTTAGAACCTGGGACAGACTTGTATGGATGTGTGTCTGACGTTACACTTTGAGATGTAAAGCTGGTTTCTATCAAATACATTTCTGTTTGGTGGCGGAGATTTATTCTCTTAGCTTAAAACCCTTCTTTGAGACGTACGAGCTCAGAGGTTATGTAGTTGATGGTTAATTGGTGATACATTCCCAATTTGGTAATGTGGCATATAAAGTGCTGCTGGTCATTTGTCGATCAAAGCATGACTTTGTGAAAAGTGTAGCTTTGTGGATGAGACCTCATCGAGCCTCACAAACTGGTAATGGTCGAGACAGGAAAGATGCGGCAAGGTTTCAGGGGTAGCTCCTCTAGGGTATGTCCATTCCTTCTGGAAAAAGGTGGTGTCAGGTATGGAGCCCTGATATTTAACCTATGTGGTTACTGCAAATACTTTTTTTTGTGGTTGTTGGTGTAGAGGATCCTCGGATAAAGGTCGCAAACGACCGGGGGTGGCATATCTTAGGTTTACTCCCCGGGAAGGGGGTAACCGACCTTGTGTTGGCAGAGAGACGGGTAGGTTCTCGGGACGTCCCTCCAAAGGCGTACCCATGTGGCAGTAGGAAGTTTCTTAGCCTGACCATTTGTTAGAAATCCAATGAAACAATACGCACCCTGTACGGTTTTTTTTGTATAACCTGCCTTGGAATGTGGTGGTAACCTGCTATTCAACATGGTAGTTATAGTAGGCATACAATAATGGTCGTATGCTGGCTAAGATTAATATTATACTTTCGAAATGCTTTCTGCACTATGCACTAATGATAATATTAAAAAGATTTTGGGTATTAAGCAGACATCATAAGGAGAAATCTCCTCCAATTGTGTGTTTGCATTGTGTGTGTAACGGGAGGCCTTATGGTAGTTTCATTTACAAACGCATAACGGATTTCTTTTCTTTGTGAAAATGACTGTTTTTGAGATCTCACACCAATCCCACGACCGACCTAGAGTTTATTGTTTCCTTTCTAAACTCTAGGCGTCCATGATTTTCCACACGGGCTGCCTAGAGTCAGGTTATCATTATTCTGGAGCGAAGTCAGAAAAGAAACGCTGTGGAGATCAGGAGCAAGATGGATGGCGAAGCGTATCACTAGTATATGTTATATTCTTTTCCGCTTTTTTAATGTTGTAATACTCTGATAATGTAATATGATGTAATGTAATAACTGATATAGTTCTTTGTTTTAAAGATATTCATTTATCTATTATATTTGTTTCGCTGCGATATGTGAGATTCTGTTATTGTTTTCTTTTCTTCTTCTTCTACCTCTTCTTCTTTAAACCCTAACGGTTCGGTTTTCCGACATTCGATTGTGCGGCAGTCGATACAGTGGACGTGTTGATGTCGACTTTCGAGCATCGAAAAATTGGGTCCTTACACAAAATAGGATTTTTTTTTTTTTTGGAAATCTATTTATTTCATTCACTTTTAAGTGACCCAGTTTCTACAATGGAATCAGGGCGAAGTTGGTTGAGGCATTCAACTTGTACATTAGATATTCTAGGTCTAATCCTTACAACTAGCATGACATGGGTTTTCACACTATGATATGTGACAAAACATTGACTCTTTGTAACGACCCGGAATTTTGGGCAATATGAATTTAATAATCTATATAAATAATTATATTGGTTTGATAATTTTTTTTGTAATTTTAATTTAAATTTAGTAAATTTATTCTTTTTAAGGTTAATAAATTTTTAATCTTTTAAAGGTTAATGAATTTTAATCTGACAATTTAAAATTGATAAGATTTGTTTGTCAAAGCTAATAAATTTTTATTCTATTTATAATATATATAAAATTGATATATATTGTGGATAGAAGAGCTTTTTTTTAAATTTAAGATTTAATTTTCAAATTGTAATATATATGTTTGTATATGTTATAATTTGAGTTATTTTGAAATTTAATTTTAAACTATTGATATTTTGAATATGTTTGAGATTATAATTTAAAGCTTTGTTTTAAAAACTTGATATTTTCAGAAGTTAATTTAAAGATTAATTCATTTGTTTCAAAATATAAGATAATGGTTTATTTTAATGTGATAGTTTATAAAAAGGATTTGAATAAAGTTTTGTTTTATTTCTTTAAAATGTTTAATTTAAATGGTTATAAATGTATAAATGAAAGTTTTAGATTTAAAATAACATGTATAAGAAGATATATTTATATTATAATTTGTTTTAGAACATTTTCTTATAAAGGTAATTTATATTCACATATGTAAGTATTAATTAATAAAGTAAATTAAATATGTTAGTTTATGTTAACATTTAAATTGAATTAAAATTTATTCAAAACATTTAAAGACATGTGTAAGCATGTTAATTACCATAATAAAACACATTTAAGTAAATTAAGCAAGCATATGACAAATGTAAATGCTTAAAGACATGTGGCATTCATCTTTCATTTATTTGAAATTTATAACAAAAAAAGAAAATTTGTTTCTCCTTTGTTTCTTTTCTAAAGCTCAAAACAGAAAGAAAAAAATCTTAACTACAAATCTGAAATGATCAAAACCTGCAACAATGAAAATCTGCATTTTTTTTTCAAACTTGCAAATCTGTAAACCTCAATCTGCAAATCCAATCTGCATTTCAAAGATGAAGAATCAACCTGCAATTTCTTATCAACTAAAATCTGCAAAATCAACTTGGAATTTCGAATGAAGATCTATTTAGCACATTTAAAACCTACAACTCCAAGCCTTCTACAACTTCAATCTTCAACATTTCAAACCTGCAATCTGCAATGCTAAGGGATGATCAAGATTAGAGTCTTCACTTTAAAAACAACACTTAAATCAAAGATTTTGTAAGCATGCATGGATTCAACTTTTTCAGCAAAACACTTCAGTATTCAAAAAGCCTGGGTATAATAAAACTTGTTCTCTGCAATCTGCTCCGCTCTGCATACAAAATGGTGAGTAAATGTTTTTAAAAACAGTTGAATCTTATTCTAATGTCATGCATGTGTTGTTATTTACCTGTATTAAAATCCTATAGCTTGAATTTATATGGATTAGTACCTATATGTTGTGAGAGTTTGTTTGAATACATGCAAATGTGTTTTCTATAAATGATCTGTTAAAAGAAAAATTCAAAATCTTTTAATCCAAACAATATTAGATCTTGATATATGAAGAGAATTTGTTTATAATCATATGAATTTTCATCTAAAAATGTTTATAAGTTTTTAAAATGAAATAATAGTTCAGAAGTTTCAAAATTACAGTAAAAATCAATTTGGGCTAAAAATTTATGAACTTAATCTTTAATTTTGATTGTATGTTTGGAATAGCAATGGAAAATCATGATTTTTAATACTGGTATCATGATTTTTAGTTGTGTAATTAGGGAGAATTTGGGGTTTGCTCGTAAATTGGGTTTTAGGGGATTACCGAAATTTTACGTGATGATTTAAGCTAGGATTTTGACCGAAGTTAGTATACAAGCTATTGATCATGGGAAAAATACATAATATTTTTTTTAATTAGTGGTTTGAAGGGAATTGCCGCAATTAGGGTTTAGGTTGTAGTTGTTTGATTTCTTTTTCCCAGTTGCTTTCATCGTGTGTAGTGAACCGGAGTTGATCGCGATTGAAAATTGTGGGAGCTAGAGGTCTGGGCTTTGGATGATAGTGATGGCGAGTTCAACGGCGGCGAGTTCATCCGCCGAGTGTGGGTTTTGGACAGTGTCCTCCAGATGTTTTCGAGCGTGATGATCATATTTTTATTCGATCGAGTTTTTTTGTTTCTGGGTTCGATTTTTGGCTCACGAGCGTTAGCGTGATCGTCGACGTCGACCGCGATGCTCATCGGCGGCCGGTGGTGTTGTGCTTGGTGCACGGTGTATGCTCGTGTACATTGAGGAATGGAGTTAGGGAAGATGGAGTTTTCTCGGGTATGGGATCGTGTTAGTTTCGGGTTTGTCTCGAAGTCAAGGTGGGTTGGGTTTGCTTCGGGATTTTCTCCGGTTGGTTGGTGGTTTGCTTCGGGATTTCCTTTGGGTGCTGTCTGGTAATAGTTTTATAAAGGAATAAAAATGAAAACTTTAAACTTGTTGTTTAAAAATTTAATGTTAATCAAATTTATAAAGTATAAGTTGAAATTATATATTTTATTTCAATTTAAATTTATTTAAAGTGATTTCATATTGAAAGTAATTTAATTACATTTTGGATTTCAATTTAAAAAGGATATTTTGAATTTAAATATCAAATCAAAATTTAATTTAAAATGTTAAGAAATGATTCAAACTTAAGATTTCAAATTTTATATCGAAATAAATAAGATTAGTTTAAATGTTGTAAAGTATTGGAAATTTTGGAATTTGTTACTAAATTTTCTATTTTCAAATAAGATTATCATTATGATTTTGTAAACCAAGATTAATAACTTGTCTTTAAAATTAATTTATATAATTCAAATGATTTGTTTATAGAAATAATTAAGGTTAAATTATTTGAATATGACTTAAGAATACTTAATTAAGTATAATTGTTAATAGGTAAGAGATTAAATAAAATTTATGATTTTCTTAATTAATTAAAGATTTTCTTTAATTATAAGAAGATTAGTTAATTAATTAATTGTTTTATTAATTTTAAATAATTAGTTAATAATTTATTTAAATTTTAAATAATCACTTAATTATGGATTGATTAAGTGTAATTACTTAATGAAGTAATTAATGGTTGATAATTGAATGTAATTAAGGAGGTTAATTACTTATGGAAGTAATTAATGGTAATTACTCATGGAGTAATTAGTTGAAGTGATTATTGGTTAATCACTTAATGATATTAATTAAAGAATTAATTAATATAATTGTTTTAAAGATAATTAATTATGAAGTAATTAATTAAAGGATTAAGGATTATTTAATAATGGAATTAATTATTTAAGGAAGTAATTAAGACTTATTAATGAAAGTAATTAGAGACAATTACTTATGTAAGTAATTAAAAGTTAATTACTTAATTAATTAATGTGATTAATTAATTTAAGAATGTGATTAATTACCAAGTGTAATTAATTAAAATATAATTAATTAATAAAGTAATTAATTAAGGATTTATTTGTTAATGTAATTACTTAATGAAGTAATTAAAGATTAATTAATTAGATTAATTAATCAAAGATCAATAATTAATTAAGAAGTTAATCAATTATAAGTAATTAAAAATTGTTAATTACTAATTATGATTAATGAATTAATTAATTATAAGTTAATTATTTAAAGAATTATTAATAATTAATAAGGATCATTAATTAATGTGATTAATGATATTTATCAAGGTTGATTAATATAAGTAATGAATTCAAGTATGATTAATTAATGGTAATTAATTAATAATTAATGGTAATTAATTAATAATTAATGTAATTAATTATAGTTAATTAATTAATGAAGGATCATTAATTATTGTAATTAAAGGTTAATTACTAAATATGGTTAAGGATTTGAATGTAATTAAATATAATTAATCAAGGAAGATTAATTAAGGAAAATCATTAGAGATGATTTATTTTATTTGGAATAATAATTAATGAAGAAGGATTTTAGTAATCCAATTGATTAAGAGATAATCAATTCTGTTTTGTATGTTTGATTAATATAGATTGATTGATTAATATTGGTTAACTGATTGATATTGGATGATCAATATTTGGAGATTAATATTGGATGATTGGTTGATATTGGATGTTTGATATTGGTTTGATACTAGATGATTTGGATATCTATGAGTCATGTAATATGCTGCCTTGTGAAGATGAATATTGATATGAATTATCCATTGTGATAATATGATTCATCTATCTGTTTATATATCATCCTGAATATAAGTTTAACTGTTTAAAACCCTTAAGTACAACTTGGACATTAAAATGGCGTTTGGCTTCGGTGAGACCGGGATCGGATTTCCATATTTGGATATCCGAAAACCACATCGATTCCAATTAAACGTTAGGTCGTGTATCCAAGTGGAGCAAGTGAAGACTCGAGGTGTAAGGGCTATACGTCAGTATAACTCTGTGGGTGATTCCGTAATGAGTTGACGGAATAGTGCTTATAGATTCGAGATGGTGAATCAGAGTGCAAGGGCTATGGTCGTTGACTCTGAGGGTGATTCCAATAATGAGTGCAACGAGATAGTGCCTTCGGTTTCGTTCGAACCCGGAACGAACTTGTATGGACTGAATGCTTTCAGAACATCGTCAGGTGGATGATGAGCATTCTAAGATAGATGTGTCCTATAAAGGTAATCGTAACCTCAAGCCTCATCAACCGGGAATGGCTAAAACAGGGGAGGTGCAGCAAGGCTTCGTGGGTAGCCCCCACTTGAGAGTGAGATTTACCCCGTCTAGAGGTCCCTTTTTATTTCGGCTTAGTGTGTGGTTGGTCGCGCCAACTACGGGGTGGTCTTGTTCGGGACTGTCCAGTAAGGGATGGTTCCGGCCTTGTGTTGCAGGGGAGTGGGAGTGCTCCTCGGTACGTTGATCTAGGCCACGTACTGTGACGGGCGGTACCCCAGTAGCTCTGCCATTGTATGGAATCCAAAATCCAATAAGTGCCTGTACGGTTTTGATTGTTCCCAATTATGTTGGAACGTGAGATGTAAACATTCCAGCTATTTCTTTATTTTATTTTGAAAACCCTAGACACTATTATAATATCACTGGATTTCCTATCAAATGTTTTAGTTAGCGTAAGGTAAAAACTTTTCCATGTTTATGTGTGGGAAGTCTTACGTGATACCTTTTCTTTTCAAAGATTTTCTAAAGTTAAGCAATTTTAACCCGTTTACTCACACCAGACCCCTGTCTGACCCGAGTGTTTATTTTCTGTTTTATTAAACTCTTGGGTACTCATATTATGTATGAGTAGTCAAGTGATTCAGGTTAGCTTGAGGAATCCTGGAGGAGATATGGTGCAGGAGGCTTCGACGTGTAGATATATATTGATTCCGCTGTGTTTGTTTAGTATCTGTTTCTCTTGTATCTTGAGTTGTATAGTTAGACAGAAGTTTATAACTGTCTAATCTCTGTTGTTTAAGTTGTGTACTCTGATGTAATAAGATACTATGTAATATTTTATGTTAATTATTATATTTCATTCGTTCCGCTGTGAGTTCTCTGATGTTGTTATGTTTCTTCTTTCTCTTTCTTTTCTTCTTCTATCCCTTTCTTTCTTCAAGATGATGCGATTTCCTGGAGATAGGAAGTCGGGTCGTCTCACTTGGTATAAGAGCATTAGGCTCTGAAGTGTGTCTTTCTTTAGGGAGCAACAGGTTGAGTGAATACCTAGGCTCTGTAGTGGTGTCTTTCTTGAGAGAGCGTACTTGTAATTTTTATATTATATATATATATATATATATCTATCTACCTAATAGGTTGGGTTATCTGTACGGATTTTCCAACATAAGTTTTAGAGGTAGATGGAGTAGTGGTGTGTGTGTGTAACACGACTACTACTGATGGAAGAGGGTCCATATGTTTGAGGTTGGAAGTATTTGTCGAGACTGTAGACCTAATACCATCTCGAGTAAGATTTGTGGTTTGGAATAAGGGTTTCTCTGATGTCCGAATGAAATCTTTTGAAGATTCGAAGTCTATCTTTAAAGTGTAAGTTTGGATTTCGCTTGGGTAAGCGAATTTTTCTTGAGTTTGGATTTGTTGGAAGTGCAGGAGTAAGTAATGATATCTTGATAACTGCATGATGAGATGCAATATCCTTGGATATTTTCCCGAAGGTGTTTTCTCTTGAAGCAGTTTTAGAAGTGGTTGAGGAGCAATCTTTACCTGCTATAGAAATGATTCATCTGTGTAGAAGTTGTTTGGATCTTCAGCATGGAGATTGGCTGTTTTGGAATATGAGACTAAGGTCTATAAGTTATTTGCTTTGGCATGGTCTCATCTATCATTTCCCTAAGGAAAGCGAGTTGTTGATGCTTGGTTTGGAGTCCGAGTTTCTTGAGAGGTTGTCTGCTTGGAAGTCAGTTGTGTGGTTTGTTGATGGTTTTGGGTTTTGGAGAAGCATTTGGATTTGAAGTCTTTGGTTAGCTGTGGTAGCTATTTCAACTCGAAGTGTTCGATGTGCTGACAAG
This sequence comes from Allium cepa, assembly GCA_030765085.1. Classification (NCBI taxonomy): domain Eukaryota; kingdom Viridiplantae; phylum Streptophyta; class Magnoliopsida; order Asparagales; family Amaryllidaceae; genus Allium; species Allium cepa. The sequence continues at coordinate 596,900,559 of CM060943.1, read as the reverse complement.
GAGATCTTTTAGCTTTGCAGTATCATCGAGGTAGAGTTTGGAAGCAGCAATGTTGGTTGTTTCTCTGGTGGTTCAGAAATCTTTGTGGTTCTTCTTTCAGCGGTCCAGGCTGAAGGTGGAGATGTTTTCTTGAAAGGTTAACCTTTGTTTGGAAAAGCTTTAAGCTGTTATAAATGGGTAAAGAGGGGACAGTTTTATTTGGAATCCGAACTAGGTAGGATCGCAAAAGTGACTTGCGATTAGTTGGGAATTTTTCTTAGGCTATCTTTTGTTTGAGACTGAGAATTCTCATGTGGAAGTAAGAGCTACTGAGGTACTCAGAAGGTTGTCCGCATCTGGAGTTGAGTTCCATATTTGTTTTGGTTTCCAGAAGTAATTTTGGTAGTTAGCCTGATAGTTGATGGTTCTTAGAGAAAAGAGTTGGCATAGCAGCTCAGAATTATTTTTGGAATTGGAATTGGACTGATATAGCTTTTGGAATAGGATTCTGTTTTGAGGTTGTGTGACCAAGTCTGATGTGTCACTCGGATTTTTATGGATTTGATGAACAAAGTTTTTCGGATATAGTGAATAAGTTTGTATTCGTGTTCATCAACAGTATTTTGAATCAGAGTTGTGCAGCGGAAGCGAGATTGCAGCTGTACAAGGAAGGAAACAAGTTCAGGTTGCTATTGCTTGAGGAGTAGAACTTGTGTTTTGGATTTCGACGGATTTTGGAAGATTTTTCTGTTGAATAGGATCCATAGACTGCTTTGCTTTGGTCTAGTTGTTTCTGGAAGTATCAGAATGGGTTGAGCTGATCGAGAAAAGTTTGGCAGCCCAGGATTGTCTGTTGAGTTAAACAGATATGAGATAAGGAGTTTGGTATTTGAAGTTGGAGACTTCAGTGTTGTTAGAATTCTCTGTTTAAGAGAACAGTAATTGGATAAGATTGGTTGGTTAGTGCTGAGGCATTTGAGGATATCCGAAAACCACACCGATTCTAATTAAACGTTAGGTCGTGTATCCAAGTGGAGCAAGTGAAGACTCAAGGTGTAAGGGATATACGTCAGTATAACTCTGTGGGTGATTCCGTAATGAGTTGACGGAATAGTGCTTATAGATTCGAGATGGTGAATCAGAGTGCAAGGGCTATGGTCGTTGACTCTGAGGGTGATTCCAATAATGAGTGCAACGAGATAGTGCCTTCGGTTTCGTTCGAACCCGGAACGAACTTGTATGGACTGAATGCTTTCAGAACATCGTCAGGTGGATGATGAGCATTCTAAGATAGATGTGTCCTATAAAGGTAATCGTAACCTCAAGCCTCATCAACCGGGAATGGCTAAAAAAGGGGAGGTGCAGCAAGGCTTCGTGGGTAGCCCCCACTTGAGAGTGAGATTTACCCCTGTCTAGAGGTCCCTTTCTATTTCGGCTTAGTGTGTGGTTGGTCGCGCCAACTACGGGGTGGTCTTGTTCGGGACTGTCCAGTAAGGGATGGTTCCGGCCTTGTGTTGCAGGGGAGTGGGAGTGCTCCTCGGTACGTTGATCTAGGCCACGTACTGTGACGGGCGGTACCCCAGTAGCTCTGCCATTGTATGGAATCCAAAATCCAATAAGTGCCTGTACGGTTTTGATTGTTCCCAATTATGTTGGAACGTGAGATGTAAGCATTCCAGCTATTTCTTTATTTTATTTTGAAAACCCTAGACACTATTATAATATCACTGGATTTCCTATCAAATGTTTTAGTTAGCGTAAGGTAAAAACTTTTCCATGTTTATGTGTGGGAAGTCTTACGTGATACCTTTTCTTTTCAAAGATTTTCTAAAGTTAAGCAATTTTAACCCGTTTACTCACACCAGACCCCTGTCTGACCCGAGTGTTTATTTTCTGTTTTATTAAACTCTTGGGTACTCATATTATGTATGAGTAGTCAAGTGATTCAGGTTAGCTTGAGGAATCCTGGAGGAGATATGGTGCAGGAGGCTTCGACGTGTAGATATATATTGATTCCGCTGTGTTTGTTTAGTATCTGTTTCTCTTGTATCTTGAGTTGTATAGTTAGACAGAAGTTTATAACTGTCTAATCTCTGTTGTTTAAGTTGTGTACTCTGATGTAATAAGATACTATGTAATATTTTATGTTAATTATTATATTTCATTCGTTCCGCTGTGAGTTCTCTGATGTTGTTATGTTTCTTCTTTCTCTTTCTTTTCTTCTTCTATCCCTTTCTTTCTTCAAGATGATGCGATTTCCTGGAGATAGGAAGTCGGGTCGTCTCACTCTTACTCATACATGTCCTGTGATGTTTGTGCTAGATGAATGGCTACATGTAAAACTTGTTCTTGCGGTACCTAGTTATGTCTCCCTAAAGGAGTTTGGGTTGGAGCTACAATGGTATCAGTGCCAAATGATATATCCAGTCTAAATTAGTAATATTAAGGCTGACCAGTTAAGCCTACCAATTTAGTAGGATATCTATAAAAGTAGTGTCGAGGATTAGGTTTGGTTAACCAAGTACCTTGCCCTCCCTGACTACCTACTTGGCTTGAAAAATGAAGTGATCCTAAAGGTTACACATAATAGAACAGTTTGAATTGGGCCAGCTAATTTTCAAAATTATTTAAAAAATAAAAATAAAATTTAAATTTGAAAGTTAAATTTAAAATTAGAAATAATTATAAATGTTAGAATGTGACTTCAAATTTTTTTTGAAATTAAAATAAGATTTTAAATTTTAAATTTAAAGTAACAAATAAATTTTCTAATGTGATTTTCAAAATTAGTTTTGAAAATTCTATATATTATAAATGTTGTAATATAGTTTTCAAAAGAGCATTGACAATAGTTTGAAAATACAGCAAACATATTTCAAAAATTTTAATACTTACTGATAATATTAATAAATTGAATAGATTAATTAAATAGTTAATTAATTAAAGTATATCCATGTATAGTACATATATTGATATATGTTACATTATCTCGAATTATTTAAGACAATCTATGTATTAATGTATGTATACATAAGAAATTTTGAAACTAATACTTAATTAAATTGTTTAATTAAATAAGTCAATTAAAAGTTAATTAATAAATAATAAAATACGTATATATATAAACATATATGCGTATAGCAATAATGTTATGGTAATACATATTCAACTATAATGCTTAATTGGATAATATAAAATTTATTAATATGTTAACTAATTGAATTAGTTAAATAAGGTTTAAGAAATGTAATATACATAAGACTATCATAAAAGTTACATAATAATTAATTTTATATAATATGAATGTATGATAAAAGGTGGAACGGTAAGAAACCCAAATGAGTCTTAAGGGATAAATATATATATATATATATATATATATATATATATATGTATGTATGTATGTATGTATGTATAATACGTATATCGTCATTCAAGTGTGAATATATCGTGACTTTTGTTGTGTTCCACACTTGAATCACACAGGTATTTCATAAGACATACATTATCCCATAAGCCGATATCACTTGACTAAAACATTAAAGATTATGAATATTTAATATAAAGATGTACTCTACCTGTATACATTAATAGATTACTTGCATGCCCCATAGTTATTGATCTTTCCTCGAGCTACAAAATTATGTGTAACAATATTAATATATTGAAAAGAGGAGGTAAGACAGCTGCATATATTTGTTGAGCTTTCTTTAAGGTATGTACACTACACTTTGGTTAACGCAAAATGGTGGGTATGAGTGAATAATATCTTTATTTTTTGAGCTTTGCCCTATGTAAAGATTAGAAAAAGACAAGGAAACACAAGTTAGGAGTTGTATGTGATACAACCCATATGGGGTTATTCATCGTGAATGGACTATGATTTATTGAGCTTTCCTCAAGGTTAAAATCCCAAGACATATGAGTCCTAACACCTAATAGGAAAAAATTAAAAGATATATATGTTTTTCTTCGAGTTTTGGGAAACATAAAAATCTAGTGCGACCCAATTAGAAAAATGATATTGCAACATTTAACATTTCTAATATTGTGAGAACATCCGCCATGTAAAGTTATAATAATCTGCATTGGTAAATTTGTGCAATTAATATAACTGATAAAATATTTGTCAATTAAGATATACAAATAATAAGAATTAATGATTGATAAATAGAGTATAAAATGCTTACTAATATTTGGCATGTTATTGTTTCAATAACCATGCAATTACCTAATTTTACAACTATTAAATACATCATAATTGGTTACTCACATGTTTATTTGTTGAAACACCCCCACACCCCTTAATATACCAAAAAGGGCACACCAAAGGATGTGGTGCATTATAGGTATAGCTAAAGCTTCACAGAGACTAAGATTCACAAGACAATTAAGTAAAAAAAGCGGAAACATTTAAATAATAACTTGTCATTAAACTTCATTTCAAAATAAAACCTAACATGTCTCAAAATAACTCAAATTCATGTCCCATGAGAAATACATCTTAGTCTTAGAAAATCAGAGTACACAGATAACAATAATAATAGTAATCCCTCTTATAAGTACCATCATAAATGAAAAAGAGAAAAGCAGAAGAATACATCTGAAATGAGAAAACTCCAGAAATGAATCTCCAAGCAACCTGAATCAACTCAGCTCTGTTGGCCTATTGGGGGGAAAAGGGGAAATAGAGGAGTGGGTCAGACAATAAGTCTGTTGAGTGAAAGTAATTATTGGCATTTCTAAGCAAGATAAGGATAATAGACTAAGCAATAGTTTTAGCTTGAAAGGAAAATACAAAAAAGATAAATCTTGGATAAAATATTGTTTCTGATTCTATTTGACTGTTTTCTTTGATTGTTTGATTATTTGCACTTTTCTTAAACTGCTATGATTAGGCTGAAATCCTAATCCTATCTTAACTGCTAACTTAATTAGGATGAAATCCTAATTTTACCCTTTGATCGGCCTATCTATTTGTGCCACTGTGAACCGGCCCTGTCGATCACAGCAAAAGACAACTCTGTAGCGCGTAGGACGCAGTAGCGAATTATTTACCCTAATTGATGTTGCACACTCGGTCATCGCCAGAACACACAAACTGTCGCCCCTCATTTGACCATTTATTTACCATAATCAGCATAAGCGTGCCCAACCTCACCTATCTGGCGTGAAACCATCAGTCCTAGTCCTGAAAGGAAATGCTACCGGTATTGGTCCTAACAAACAATCTTCTAATTTTGTGCCCTTTGTTCAAATCCTCACCCAAATTCTCAGATTTGAGCCTCTATCTATTGGCCGCTTATTTTCCATAATCAGCATAACCGTGTCCCGGCATCACTTACTATTGTGAGAACATCGGTCATAGATCTGAAAGAGATTGCTGCCAGTATGGGCCACTACTTATATATTTGCTTATTAACTTAATCTAAGTTCGAAATAAGCCTCTTCTGTTATTTCTGCTGTATTTGCTTAATTTAATCCAAGATCTAAGTTTTAAAATAAGCTTCTTCTGTTATTTCTTTCTTTCTAATTATAACATATGTTATAATTGTTCTTGCAGCTGTTATTCTTCTATTTTCTCTTTTTAGTTATAACCACTTGTTATAATTATGCTTGCAAATATCTTAAATTTTCCTATTTCAGTCCAGCTATATTTTTATTTCAGTCATTCTCATTTTACATCCGAATTCTGTAAATTTAGTGTTATTCTATTTTGATCCATATTAGCGAATTCTTATCTTTTTAATTTATTTGCATAAAAAGGGATTAAATCTCTATAAAAAGAAACTAACATTTACAGGTTAAATTCCAACTTAGAACATATGTAAATAACTGTAAGTAACTGAATAAAATAGCTGAATAAAGTAGACTGAAAAGAACTTTTGAAATTTACTTAAAAATAGACTGTAAATAAACTTACACAAAATTGCATAAAAACTATAACTATTGAGAACCTATTATTTTAAATCACTTAAAAAACTAAAATAATTACAAAACACTCACATGTGGTCCTTAGCTCTAATCCTTTGCCTTCTTGGATCTACTTCTAGGGCGTAGAATATTTTATTAAAAAGTTTTTCTCCTTAGAAAAATTTTCTACTTAGGGTTCAGCCTCAGGCAATGAACCCAATTGGAAGAAAATCTGAATGAGAAAAACAGCTGGGCCTAGGGTCTTATTTATAGTGTGGCTTAGGGATCTCAAGCCGTCGAATCTAAAGACTAAATCTGGGGCAACCACATCATATGCTCACTAGGAACCGTCGAATGCAGATAAGAACACATGAGATTAAACTAAAAATTCAAAACACGGTTATCGGCTTGTACTTGGACGTTTTCATGTCTAGGCAAAAACATGGATTTACCCACACTCAATGGGGGTCAACCTATTGGTCGACCTGACCCTTATGCGGGTCGACCTATGGACGTGTTAAATTTTTTTTCATTTTCTTTTTACTAAATTCTTATTTCTTATTTCTTTCATAACTTCTACATGCTAGTTTGATTTCGACAAGTTATATATGAAAATTGATCGAAAAATTACCACGGGCCAAATGGTGCAACTTCCATGCCTCGATTCTCACAATTTCACAAACTTATTTTATTGTTTAGTTATTTCGTTAATTAGTTATGATGGCTCAAATTTTTTTTGGGTTGTTACATTTGTCGAGACTGTGTGTTGTCGTTTATGAGTTTTGAACTCTAAAAGCAATGCTTTAATATGGATATCTGATCCATATTCGATCATATATAAATGTTATATGGAGAATGATCATAATTCATCATGTACGAAACCTCGATGAAATTAGTTCATTCGTGATAACAAGCAAACCATAATGTGAGATTGAGTATTTGATTTAACTACTATAATAATGATCTTGTTATGTTAAATGTAACACTAGACCAAAAAGGCCATGAGATAGATTTAAGAACTCTACAATTAAAATGTTGGTTTGATAGGTTTACGTAAAGTGAAACATATTCGATATCTTTAAATATTAAAGATGCTCTAATATGCTTTTATAAAGAGTTTGTTATGGTATTGTAGCAAGGTTTCTTTTTAAAAGGTTTGACCATTTAGAAAGGAATATGAATGTACAAAGGTAGATGTAATTTAAGGCATAATTGGGATAAAAAGTAAATGGTCACTTCTACTTCATAAAGAAAACATCAGAAACGATGATTATTTTTATAGATACTTAACATTGAAATGAGAAACATGATTTCTATTCCAAAATGTATTTTCATATAGAAAATTATTTTCCATAATAGTTTTATTCTTTTGACATCAAGCTATTTGATTTGAAAACTCTTGACTGTAAATTGGTTATAGTAGATAGAATAAATAGCCTACATTAAGTGGTTGAATGGAGCTCCTATTTTGTACGAAACTAAAGTAATGGCAGAAAAAGTGCGAGCATTCCATATAGCACTTACTGGCCACATCAAGTTACGAGAATTATTTTCTAAATCCTACCAAACATTACTTATAAAATAATAACTGTTTTCAGCGCTGATTGAAAAATAGGCATGGTGTTGATTCAATATGAACATTATAAGTATTTGTTATGAAATAAAATTATAATAGTGGTATTTATTCAAATAAGAAAGTGATGCATTGGAAAATACGAAAGTATATAAAGTTTTTACAATTATTCTGGAATTATGAACTAAGCCACAGTTTTGAGAAATGATTATCTAATTTAATGATTGTAAATCATATAGAACTAGTAAAAAATATCTCAAACGATTAAGGGTGAAGCACCTATTTAGTGGGAGCAACATAAGAGTTGATGAACTTTTTCGATTAGTACATTTATATGTACAGTATTATAAGTCCAATAATACCAAACTAGTTCCATGTACTTTGTTGAATTCATTGATGAATTATCACAAACATGAACATGTTTATTTGACACATGTGTAGCATGTCCATGATAAGTTCATAGAATATAAAATGGAAGTAAATGAAATTACATGCAATATAAATGATTCGATTTGATCAAATATGTTAATACATTGGAAAGAGTTTCAAATGTACCTAAAAAAGACTATAGATTTAATCTCAATAGTCACTTTTTCTTGCGACATATAATGATGTATCAATAAGGAGCAATTGAACTTTGTTGGACAAAGTACGATTAATGAAGAGTGAAGTTGAGTTAACTTCTTTTTGTTAGGTCCTGTTCTTAAGAGCAGTACACAAGGTTAATATTAATTTCATCCAAAGAATAGTTTATAAAATCATACAAGATAAGGGTTTATGAGAAACTCCAACATATCATAGGCCAAGGAGTTGGTAGGTTATGCGAGTCTAAAGACTACATGTAATAATTGTACATGAGGGTACTTGTATGAATCATCCCAAAAAGCATTTTGGAAACGATCGTCATTGGATGACCAATTCATGTTTTAAGCGTAGGTATCAAAAACAAAAATCAAATCAGTTCTGTATATAAAGCAATTCATAAAGATTTATAAATACATATTCCATTGCACTGAGAGAAAATACTTGTTTCAAAAAATTCCAACTTCGTAACGAAGAAAATTCTTTTATAAATTATTGGTATCAAAGTGGATTTGGATATGATCAAAGATAAAAGTGATAAAGAGGGATAAAATGAAATTAACCAAACTTTAATGTACACAATGCATTGGAATGTCTAATAAACATTATATCACATTAAAGAGAGACTATGAGTTTCTTATTAATTTTGGGAATAGATATTCCTCAATTGTCAATAAAAACCATTAAGAATATTGAATCTGCAATATGGCATGGTGCACGAATCTAAATAGATTCTAAGTACAATATCAAATATAATTTTGATAGTTATACATGAAGGGACATGGTCGATTGACAACAATGTATTTTCAAGTGAAAGACTAAAGTAGTTGTAATATTGTGAGTCACATTGATAATAATAACATCGTCAATATTAATTGTTGAAATTAGCATAACAGATTCATCATCCAATGTGCTCAAGTAAATTCAGACATTACTCACAAAATTATCGCCTGGTATGACTTTGTATTTTGGTACATACGCGTTGAAACAGAAAATTCTAAATAATGATTTAAAATAGATGGTTTGTGCACAACAACCAAAATGTCTCAAAGTCAGTGGAAGCGATATTCAGTTTGTGGGTTTTAGGATATGATTCAAAAACGAATATGGAAGTATTATCCGAAAAGCATCTGAGTTGAACAAGTATGTAGATAGGAATATGAAATAGTTTGATTCTCAGTGAAAATGTACAGGAGGCGTGTATCCATAAGAAAGAACATTAAAAGATACATAGATATTTCTAAACTAAAAGTAAACAACATGCTGCTATTTGTTAAAAATGTACTTACATTTAAATTAGCACTAGTTTGATTGTTTAATACTCGGTATTAAATTTGTAAATTATATCTTGTATAATAAGTATAAATATGATGGGAATGTCCCAAACAATACGTAAAGACACTTTACTAAAATGTTTAATATGGAACATGTAAAATGAACTTCCTATGCATTGGTAATAAGTATTATCGTAGATAGTATATTGTCTACTTTATTATAATTTGCATATGTATTTGGTGCATGAAGCACATATTAAATCCAAATTAAGATCACTAAATGGTAGTTTAGAGTGTTCTCTAGTATTTATGAAATACTATAAAATTATTTACATAAAGGATGACTCCTTATGAAGGAGTATTCGTACTCAAACTTCATAAGTGATATTGAGTATCATATGTCACTTCAGACCTTAGTTATGAAGCTTTGAGTTGGAAATGTTCCAAACGAAAGATTGTGGCTAATTCAATGAAAAGCCAAAGTATAGCACCCAAAATAGTGCCACAATAAAAGTAATATAGAAATATAAATGCATAAATTTATGACCAAGCTATGAGTGCTTCCTGTTGAATTTATGTGATTCAAATATTTTTCAAAGAAGATAAGAAAATAATTAATTGATTCAGTCAATCAATTAATTAGGCTATATATGGAATGATAAAGAGGAAAGATATGCGTGGTATCTTTTAGGGAATGGAAACTAATTAATTGCCAATCAATCAATTAGTCAGATTTATTATATGAAGATAGAGAAGTTTATACATGAAGATTAATTTAAGCAATAGAAATTTATGGAAACATAGATTTTTTTGACATTTATGTGCATTGGAATCAAATCAAGTAATCTGGAAAGGCTGTCACATAATCTGGAAGTTAATTTTCTTCATCTCCAAGCATCCTTTATTTTCATGCCTATTTAAATGAAGGAAGTTCTTCTTCATATGTGTGTGAGCATGTGATACAGCATCCACCATTATCCTCTTCTTCAGTAAACCCTAATTTCTGCAGTCAATCAATTAGGGGTTTATAGCGTAAGCAAGTCTTTGGATAAATTGATTATTCAATTTGTAATTATAGGTTAGTCTCTCCACTTTGCTACCTATAATTTTGTAATCTCTCTCATCTTTTGTACTCTTTCTTGAGTGAAATAAAGAATAGTTGTTGGGTCCGTGGACGTAGGCAATCTAGCTGAACCACGTTAAATCTTCGTGTTCTCCTTTCTTCTGTATTTTTTTTGTTTTGTTTGATGATTATTTTTCATTGAATTTGTGGTTGGTAATTAATCGACAAGCTAGATCCTTCTTTTGATTGTTTCCGCGCATTAGCATTCCGCTGCGTTTTTGGAGTTTGTGCAACTCAATTGAATTTCTGCACAACAGTTTGGTATCAGAGCTAGCTGTCTTGTTCTAGATTAGTTATCAATGACAAATTCTTTCAGTAGTGGTATGAAAAATTATGGCATCACCAAATTTGTTAGAAAAGGAGTTTTTGGGATATGGAAGGTGAAGACTAATGACGGTGTTCTTCAGCAACAACTTCGTTCATCTAAAGGAAGAGATAAAAAGCAGAAGCACCTTGGAGGTAGAGATATGCGTAGGTCTCATTTCATGGGTCCTAGAAGGGGTGTTTGCTATTATTGTAAGAAGAAGGGACATTTCATACGGGATTGTCCAGCTCTTAGAAAGAAGAGAGAGAAGAAGGAGAAAGCTTCAGTTTTGCCAGTAGCTAGATCAGATGCGGATAGAAGTGATAGTAATACATCATTACTTTCAGCCAGTATTTCACCTTTAGAGCATACAAGTTGGGTGATTGATTCTGGAGCCTCTTGTCATATGACGCCAGATAGGAGCTGTTTTGTCAGTTACAAGAAAATTGATGGCGGAACAGTTCATATGGGTAATGACACATTTTGTCATGTTGTGGGCGTTGGAAGTGTGAGGTTTATGATGCATGATGGTGTTGTTAGGACTATCACGGATGTTAGACATGTTCCGATGCTGCGTAGAAGTTTGTTATCAGTTGGAGCTTTGAGTAGACTTGGTATGAGGATAATAATAGATGGAGAGAATTTGAGAGTGGCGAAGGGTTCCTTGGTAGTGATGAAAGGGGTGCGAGTTAATGATATTTATGTGCTTCATGGAGAGACGGTCTTAGAAGAGCCGGTAGTTTCTACTGACTCTAGTATTTCAGATTCTACTCGGTTATGGCATCTTCGTTTAGGTCATATTGATGAAGAGAGTCATGAAGTATTGAAGAAGCGCGGGTTGATTGATGGTGTTTGTCAGTCAAAGTCTAGCTCTTGTGGAGATTGTTCTTTTGGAAAGAAGAAGCATGTCACATTTGATGTTGGAAGACCTAGAGCTACAGAGTTTCTAGAGTATGTTTATTCTTATGTGTGGGGACCCACCCCAGTTGCATCTTTTGGTGGAGCCAGTTACTTCGTCTTATTTATGGATGATTTCTCACATAAGGTTTGGGTCTATTTCTTAAAGGCCAAACATGAAATATTTGCCCACTTTTGTAAGTGGAAGACCATGGTAGAGAAGCAGTCGAGGAAGCGTTTGAAGGTTCTCAAAGTTGGAAATAGTAGTGAATTTATGTCACAAGAATTCACTAACTATTGTGAGTCCAAGCATGTAATTAGAGATTTTTCTATTTCTGTTGAGTCACATTGTTACGGAGTGGCGGAGAGCATGTGTCGGATATTGTGGGAGAGAGCTACGAGCTTGAGAACGACTGTTGGTCTAGAAGTGGGATTTTGGGCAGAAGCGATATCTATGGCAGTATTTCTCATCAACCGCACACCTTCTATTGCCATAGATATGAAGATCCCAGAAGAGATATGGAAAAGAGAGCATGTTGATTATTCATTCCTTAAAGTGTTTGGTTGTTCAGCTTATTTAGAAGATGAGAGACATGATAAGTTGAAGCCTAGGGAAAGCAAGCACATTTTGTTAGGCTATAGAGAAGGAGTGAAGAAGTATAGGTTGTGGTGTAAAACAACTAGAAGAATTGTGACTAGCAGGCATGCGATATTTGATGAGAGGTATTTGTTGAAGGTGGAGCCTCTATCAAGTGATGACATTGGGAGGATAGAAAATTGCCAAACACATTTGAAGTCATCAGATTATTTCCATATTCAGAAAGATATTGGTATTTCCGATGATACCATGGTTGATGAGAAGATTACAGAGGTTCGGACTCTAGGAGGAGCTCACTTGCTGGAAAGGCCTTTTGGTTCAGTTGGCCCTATTTGTAAGCATATTTGTAGCGATGATTCTTCATCTTATGCTTTGAATGTTGTGGAGCTTGTTTGTGAGTCTGTTGATGTTGACTTAGGAAAGTCTAGCAAAATTCTTGTGGAGGAGATTGGAGTAGATAATATTGAGTATGTCCTCACTCAATTTGGAATGGAGAAGGTGAAGCGCGCTGTTAAATCTCCATTGGTCTCTCGAAGATTAGTATCTACATGTTCGTCTCCAACATCGGATTTGTTGAAGAATTTTGGTACTTTCTCGTATGCATTATGTTTGATGATGTGCATACTATCTTTCTTGTGCTTGGGAAAGATTTGGAAGCTCTGTTTGGGCAATATTGCCCATACTAGTTCACATTGAACTTGTTGACGTAGACCCAACAATTTGTCGAGATGTGGTGATGCAGTGAGATAGTTATATTTGAATCAAGGTGGAGTGTTGAATTTATGTGATTCAAATATTTTCCAAAGAAGATAAGAAAATAATTAATTGATTCAGTCAATCAATTAATTAGGCTATATATGGAATGATAAAGAGGAAAGATATGCGTGGTATCTTTTAGGGAATGGAAACTAATTAATTGCCAATCAATCAATTAGTCAGATTTATTATATGAAGATAGAGAAGTTTATACATGGAGATTAATTTAAGCAATAGAAATTTATGGAAACATAGATTTTTTTGACATTTATGTGCATTGGAATCAAATCAAGTAATCTGGAAAGGTTGTCACATAATCTGGAAGTTAATTTTCTTCATCTCTAAGCATCCTTTATTTTCATGCCTATTTAAATGAAGGAAGTTCTTCTTCATATGTGTGTGAGCGTGTGATACAGCATCCACCATTATCCTCTTCTTCAGTAAACCCTAATTTCTGCAGTCAATCAATTAGGGGTTTTGAGCGTAAGCAAGTCTTTGGATAAATTGATTATTCAATTTGTAATTATAGGTTAGTCTCTCCACTTTGCTACCTATAATTTTGTAATCTCTCTCATCTTTTGTACTCTTTCTTGAGTGAAATAAAGAATAGTTGTTGGGTCCGTGGACGTAGGCAATCTAGCTGAACCACGTTAAATCTCCGTGTTCTCCTTTCTTCTGTATTTTTTTTTGTTTGGTGATTATTTTTCATTGAATTTGTGGTTGGTAATTAATCGACAAGCTAGATCCTTCTTTTGATTGTTTCCGCGCATTAGCATTCCGCTGCGTTTTTGGAGTTTGTGCGAATCAATTGAATTTCCGCACAACAGTTTGGTAATCAAGGTGGAGTGTTGAATTTATGTGATTCAAATATTTCCAAAGAAGATAAGAAAATAATTAATTGATTCAGTCAATCAATTAATTAGGCTGTATATGGAATGATAAAGAGGAAAGATACGTGTGGTATCTTTTAGAGAATGGAAACTAGTTAATTGCTAATCAATCAATTAGTCAGATTTATTATATGAAGATAGAGAAGTTCATACATGGAGATTAATTAAAGCAATAGAAATTTATGGAAACATAGATTTCTTGTCATTTATGTGCATTGGAATCAAATCAAATAATCTGGAAAGGTTGTCACATAATCTGGAAGTTAATTTTCTTCATCTCCAAGCATCCTTCATTTTCATGCCTATTTAAATGAAGGAAGTTCTTCTTCATATGTGTGTGAGCGTGTGAGAGAGCATCCACCATTATTCTCTTCTTCAGTATACCCTAATTTCTGCAGTCAATCAATTAGGGGTTTTGAGCGCAAACAAGTCTTTGGATAAATTGATTATTCAATTTGTAATTATAGGTTAGTCTCTCCACTTTGCTACCTATAATTTTGTAATCTCTCTTTTGTACTCTCTTTCTTCAGTGAAATAAAGAATAGTTGTTGGGTCCGTGGACGTAGGCAATCTAGCCGAACCACGTTAAATCTCTGTGTCCTCCTTTCTTTTGTATTTTTTGTTGTTGTTTGGTGATTATTTTTCATTGAATTTGTTGTTGGTAATTAATCGACAAGCTAGATCCTTCTTTTGATTGTTTCCGCGCATTAGCATTCCGCTGCGTTTTTGGAGTTTGTGCGAATCAATTGAATTTCCGCACAACACTTCCAAATATTGAGAATAATACATCATTATCATATGATAACAATGTAAAAACTCGCTAGAACTCAAATAACATACTTCGAATAGTTCCACATGATAAAAGTATTTTATCGGCATCGGAGAAGGTTGGTCGACATAGTAGATGATTAAAACAAAATAGCATACCTATTCACTAAGGGATTGAATAGATTTCACAAGTGAACCCAAGTGCAAGTGAGAGATTGATAGAGTTAGGGGTATGCTTTATGGACAATTATATGATTTGTAATATAAATCTAGCTCAATACCAATATTGTTCAAAATAAAAGGTATTTTCTTTTTTTATATACTTGTTATAATGTGTTATAAGTCATTTATTATTCAATTAAGGTTTATTCAACAGAAAGTCCATAAATGGTTTGTTTTGTGATAGAAGTTACGATGTGTTGTAATCATGAGTAATTAACTATAATATAATAAACTTATCATTTTAGATATTCCTAGTTAAGATGTGTCAAGACTGGATATCGATACATTCATTGAGACTAGAGAATGTAACGCTCTCCAAATATTGGATGTGTATTACTCATGGCTGCTGGAGAAACTAATGGGTTACATATAACAGTTATTGGATAACTATGGAATGACTCACTCGATAGTTTTCTATTGATTGATATAGTTAAGGTCAAACCAAGAATATCGATATGACAATATTACAAATTCCCTCGTCTTGAGAATATTGTCAAGCTTCAACGTGGAAACTCCACTTCGATTATAGTTAAATCATGGCATGACATCATTGAAAAACTATAGTTGGGTCGAGTGGAAGTACTGAAAGCGAAACATTATTCAAGAGAGAATTTTTATCCTCAGTTATACGAGGTTAGTATCGCAGGTTCAACTTAAGTCAATGAAAAATCAAAGTTTATGGCCAGAGCAGTGTGGTTAATGATAATTGTTATTATTGAACAAGAACTTTATATTTGGACTATGAAGTTGAATATGGACAATATTGGAATTTTGACCATTACCAAATTTCATAAGTCCTGGTGTGACATATTTTTGACGAAGATAATTGGTGTAAATAATTATCACTACTGGATAACCCTTAAATATATAAAATTATATTTTATCAAAGCTATACAAGTGATAAATTTGGCCAAAATATCGCACCAATTGCTGAGGTGAAGTGAGAACGTTAATATTTGAATTGTTGGATATTAATCACTAACTGAAGTTGCACCTAAAGAGTCAACATGGCCGCAATGTTGAATCCTCCATCTACCATCCGATTAAATTAAATCATAAATGTTATAATTGATTAATATTTAAAAAGTATTAATTATATATATTTTTATTTGTGTTCACCACCTATGTATTTAAAAGTTATGTACACACTTATCGATATACAATATTGATATATGTTTAGATTTGATTTAAACGTAAAATATCTAATCTGGTTTACAGTGATTTGAGGCCTAATTAGGAGACAAGTATGGTTGGCTATGATGGAGAAAAATTAGCTTGGAATTTGATTCCAAAAGATGTATAAATGGATAAGAAAACGAAAGATATGTTCCTATCTTTGACCCTCTTCTTCCTTATTCTATTTAAACATCACTTGCCACATTATCAAAATTTTCTTTCTAGGGTGTGTGACTCCATCTCTCCCATCTAGCCATGGCAAAAATTCTCTCTCCTTTTCTCAAAATTCAAGAACCAAATACTACACGTATTCAATTAGAAATCAAAAGGAACGGTGTGTTGATTTCTATATTGGATTGCACCTTTGGAAGTGTTGAACAAGGTTTAGATAAAGATTCAATAATCAAGGTATTTTCTTAAGCAATAGCAAGGTACTATCTATAATTACAAAGTCATATAATTAATTATGTATGCTTTTGCTTAATTGTCATATATTTCAGATATATTTTTATCACATCCTAATTTATTAAATGTTCATCATGCTAATTCAAATTTGGATCCATTTTCTACAACTTAATTTACTGTATAATCTTTATGTTGACATATATTTCAGTTCCTTCATATTGTTTGATTGTTTGTTTTTTGTGTAGTTTAGATCTGAATCATTACAATGGATTTACATGTGTCTAAATTGTATGATTTGATTTGATGTTGTTTTGCATTTATTATTAGAAAGAAAATTTTGATTGTAAATTTTGTTTAATTACAACGCATGCACACATGCATACACACACACATACATATATGTATGTGTATATGTACGTATATGGACACACACACAAAGAGTTTACATGGTTTTTTAAACAATTTTGATTGAAAACTGTTTTGATTAACTTTCAATTATTTTGATTGCAAACTATTTCTTAATCAAAACAATTTTGACTAAAACCTTTTAATTGAGTATATACTTATATGTTTTTTTTAAACAATTCTGATTGATAGCAAATTGACTAACTTGTTGGTTTGAATTTTTATTTGGCTCTCGTTTGCATTAATGTAAAAACCGTTTCAATTTATAATCTATAAGTAGTCTTATATGTATGTATGTATGTATCTTTGAAGGCGTTAAGAAATAGAACTTTTATATATTACCTCAAGTAGAATGACATTTTAGTTATTCTTCTACATTCCAAATAACCAAAACGGTTTAAATTAGTAGAAAACAAATTTTCCCTCTAAAACAAATGAACAGATAGTTTTCAAACTGAAAAAACAGTTTAATTTTTGAAATGCCTTGTGATTTCATCTACAGAATATCCTAACTTATTTGTCTATTAAAAAAATTTATATCTTTATTATAATATTATGCACTAAAAGTTTAGAAAATGATTTTAAAGAAAAATTAGATTTCGTAAAACTTTACAAAATTAACTATATACTTTGAAAATAGTGCAGAAAATACTGAATATAATAGTATTTTTAAATCTTAGATATTATAGATTAATAATGATATTGCTTACATAAATATAAGATAGATATACTTGATTCTATAAAAAAATTAAATCCAAAATTTGAATTATAACTGTTTTATTATTTTTGATTGAATAGGCACTAGTAAGTTACAATTGCCCCATTTTTTGGAGCCAAAATTTGAATTTTTATGATCCCTAAATTAAATAATTTTTCAATAATATCATTATATTCCAAATAACTATCAATATATATAACTACGTAAAATAAATAAACAAATTAAAACTCTGAGTAATTAAAATTAATGAAACATATTTTTAGTAAAATTCAATAGACACTTCAACTGCCAAGTTGTGCTTTTAATTTTAAATTTTTTTAAAACCAGTCGTGCCCCTTCATGATTGGTTTTATCTTTTTCTAATGACTTTTATAAGGTGTTTTCTTTCTAATGACATCTCACTAATCATTTGTCATGGATATACTAAATAGAAAAGAACACCTTCATCCACGATTTAACCTTTTCTAAATGTTGATTTTACTTCTTTCACTCTTATTTCTTACCAACTTTATAACAATCCACATTAGTAAATTTGTGAAATTAATATAACTGATAAAATATTTGTTAATTAAGATATACAAATGAGAAGAATTAAAGACTGATAAATAGATTATAAAAATACTTACTAATGATTTTGCATGTTATTGTTTTAATACCCATGCAAAGCACCTAATTTTACAACTATTACATACATCAGAATCGGTCACTCGTGTGTTTATTTGTTGAGACTGTGTATTGTCCTTTATTAGTTTCGAACTCTAAAAGAAATTCTTTAATATGATGTCTGATCCGTATTAGACCATATATAAATGTTATATAATGAATGATCATAATTAAACATGTATGAAACCTCGATGAAATTAGTTCATTCGAGATAACAAGTAAAACATAATATGGGATTTAGTATTTGATTTAATTGATTACAATAATGATCTTATTTTGTTAAATGTAACACTAGACTAAAAAGGCCATGAGACTAATTTAAGAACTCTATAACTAAAATGTCAGTTTGATCAGTTTATGTAAAGTGCAACATATTCGATATCCTTAAATATTAAAGATGATCTAATGCACTTTTATGAAGAGTTTATTATAGTCTTGTAGCGAGGTTACCTATAGAAAGGTTTAACATTTAGAAAGGAATATGAATGTACGAAGGTAGATGTAATTTAAAGCATAGTTGGGAAAAAAAGTAAATGGTCACTTCTGCTTCATAAAGAAAACATCAGAAATAATGATTATTATTATAGATACTTAACATTGAAATAAGAAATATGATTTCTATTCCAAAGTGTATTTTCATATAGAAAATTATTTTCCATAATAGATTTATTCTTTTGACTTCAAGCTATTTGATTTGAAAACTCTCGATCGTAAATTGGTTACAGTATATAGAATAAATAGCCTATATTAAGTGGTTGAATGGAGCTCATATTTCATATGCTACTGAAGTAATGGCAGAAATAATAGGTGCATGCTATACAACACCTATTAGCCACATCAAGTTACACAAATTATTTTCGTAAAACATACCAAATATTATATACAAAATAATAACTGTTTTTCAGTGTTGATTGAAAAATAGACATAGTGTTGTTTCAATATGAACGTTATAAGTATTTGTTATGAAATAAAATTACAATAGTGGTGTTTGTTTACATAACAAAGTGATGCATCAAAAAATACGAAAGTACATGAAATTTTAACAATTATTTTGGAATTATAGCCTAAGCCATAGTTTGGAGAAATAATTGTTTGATTTAATGATTGTAAAGCATATGGAGCTAGTAAAATATATCTCAAACGATTAAGGATGAAGCACCTATTCAGTGGGAGAAACATAAGAGTCGATGAAATTTTTCGACTAGTACATTTATATATACGGAATCGTAAGTCTAATAATACCTAAACAGTTCCAGTATTTTGTTGAATTCACCAATGAATTATCACAAATATGAACACGTCTATTTGGTACACGTGTAGCATGTCCACGGTAAGTTCGTAGAATATAAAATGGAAGTACATGAAATTACATGCAATAGAAATGATTCGATTTGATTGAATATGTGAATACATTCGAAAGAGTTTCAAACAAACCTAAAAAGAGAATACAGATTTAATCTCAATAGTCACTCTTTCTTATGACTTATAATGATGTATCAATAAGGAGCAATTGAACTTTTTTGGGCAAAGTTCGATTTATGATGAGTGAAGTTGAGTTTAACTTCTTTCGTTTAGGTCATGTGCTTAAGAGCAGTACATAAGGTTAACATTAATTTCATCCGAAGAATAGTTTATAAAATCATGCAAGAAAAGCGTTTATGAGAAGCTCCAACATATCATAGACCAAGGAATTGGTTGGTTATGCAAGTCTAATGACTACATCTAATAATAGTACGTGAGGGTTCTTGTATGAATCATCCTAAAGTCATTTTGCAAACGATCGTCATTGGATGACCAATTTATGTTTATTGCATAGGTATCAAAAACTAAAACCAAATCAATTCTATATATAAGGCAATTCATAGAGAATTTATGAATACATATTCCATTACATTGACAAATAATTCGTGTTTGAAGAATACCAACTTCGTAACATAGAAATTTCTTTTAAAAATTATTAGTATCAAGGTGAATTTAGATATGATCAAAGATAAAACTGATAAAGAGGGATAAAATGAAATTAACGAAACTTTAATGTACACAATGCATTAATGTCTAATAAGTATTCTAGCACATTAAAGAGAGACTATGAGTTTCTTATCAATGTTGAGAATATATATTCCTCAATTGTCAATAAAATCATTAAGAATATTGAATTTGCGATATGGTATGATGCAAAAATCTAAAATAGATTATAAGTATATTATCAAATATAATTTTGATAGTTATACATTAAGAGATATGATCCATTAGCTGCAAATGTATTTTCAAGAGAAAGAATATATAGTTAGAATATTGTGAGTCACATTGGTAAGAATAACGTTGTAAATAATAATTGTTGAAATTAGCGTAACAGATTCATTATTGGATGTGCTCAAGTAAATTCATAATTTACTCATAAAATTATCGCCTGGTATGATTTTGTATTTTGATACATATGTGTAGCGACCCGTATTTTCCGATAATTAGAATATTAAATTAAATAAATTTTGAAATTTATGTTGTGGAAAATTAAAAATTTAATAATGAGAAAAATAACTAGAATGTTATTTTAGTCATGTTAATTTAAGGTATTCGATTACTATTTGAATGTAATTTCAAGTAATTGAAGTAATTGTAAAGTTAATTTGGTGATAATTGTAAATAGGAAAATATAATTTAATGTTGAATTCAATGTTGTAATTATATGTTATTAACCGGAATATGAAAATAAATCTACTAGCATGTAAATTTAGTTGCTTTCGTTTGTAAACAATAAGCTTGGGAATGTGTTTGAATTAATAATGTATAATAATTGCTTCAATTATCATTTGGCTATCTAATCCAGTAAATTAATGTGGAAATCGATAAAAATTTAATACAATTGAAATATTGCAATTAAACTAATTTAATATTACAGTTAATATGAATTAAGATGATAACTATAGAGTATTAATGTAATAAGATGTAAGCCAATGCTAATTATATCCATAAAATGATAGTTGATTGAATAAGAAGATGAAAATCAAAATAAATGAACTTATTGGATTCTAAAATTAATTAGTGAATTATAGCAATTGAAATTGAACACCGTCATTAGTGCAATTTTCAACATTGGTTTTGACATGGAAATTTGTTTTAAATTTTTTTTTAATTACTAGGTAAGCAAAAATGATAAAAATTGACTAACTTTTGTATTTGAACTAAAAAGTGATTAATCAATTTAATAATTATTTATTTAATAACGTGAAAGTAGCCATTTTGGCCACTTTCTCGAATTTTGACGAAATCAATTTCATTGGATCCGCAATAGTGAATTATAGTAGGATTTCAAGTTTCGTAGCGATCAGACTTGTTGTTTGATCATGCAGGCTCGAAACGCGTAGAAATCAATTTTAAATAAGCTGATTTTAAATGCTAACTTCTGCTTACTTTTGAATTTGGATTTGTAACTTGTTCCATTGAGTTAAAAATACCAAAATCATCTATTTTAATATATGGGATGACCTATTTTCGATTCAGAACCGGAATGGGCTTTCGGGTCGTTATTGTCATTCAAACCAATTCGATATGTTATTCATTCTTATCTGTTGGTGTCCATATAAATAGACTTTTTTTCTCAAACCTAGCAGTCTTTTTGTCTATTATGTACGTACATCAAATATTTCTGCTCCTTCTAATGGCAAAAACCCAATTTTCATTCAAAACCCTGGATTCAATTTCCAAACCAATTTCAAAAAAATCAAACTCCTCAAAACTACATCGAATTATATATCGTTGGAAAGCTCTTGACGAGCGCAATCCACTGCAATAATTCTTTTTCCTACTGGATGCATTGTTTGACCAGAAATTGTTTATTGTTCCTGGAAGTCCATTTTAGGGTTTGAGATTTTAATGGTGGATCATCATCTTGGCGACGATCAGAGGGTATGGACGTGTAGAGGTGGCTGAGGGTTTTCGATCCATACATCTACTTCATGTAAATGGTCACTGGAATTGACAAGATTGGTTGTGCAAGGTTGGCGACGGTCGGTCCATAAGGCTACACCAGAGGGAGGCACGAGTGATAGGGACGTGCGGCCTAACGTGGTAAAGTCAATGGCGTTCTCTGAACAAGGTGAAACTTCACCTAGCGGCGGCGATAATTAGAAACAAGGTGGCGGCTGTCATTTGAGGCTAAGTTTCATGTTTACCTAGTTGCGTGAGTTGTTCGAGGACACGTGAGCGCATGGAGGTAGGTAAGTGACATGGTAAGATTTTATTTTATTTTATTTTACTTAAATTCAAACTTTAAAATGTTCTAACTTATATATCTTTTTCATATGAGCTCGGATTTACGCGTCGTTTGTTCCACTGCGATCGTATCAAAATTTCAGACATCATGGAACTTGTTTGGACAAATTTTGAGGATGTTCAAATTTGAATTTTTATTTGGATTTTAAATCGTCAATAAATCAAAATTTAGTGTTTTAACCCACTCACGACTATTAAATTGTCTTATGAGTGTAAAATTGAATTTATGATGTGATTTGAATTTAATTTGTTGATGTCTGGTACAATTAAATTGTCATTCAAGTAAAATATGACTTTTATTGAATTTAATCATCATTTAATTTAATATTCAATTTTGAATTGCCAATTAATACCTGTTATTGATAATAAGTAAATTGTTATTATTTATTGGTTGATTTTAATGGTAATTGTAATGGATGTTTAATTTTTGTTATTGGATGACTAGATGTTATGTTATATTATATATTGACATCACACTGCAAGTTCCCCTAGTTTATTGTTAGAAAAATCCCTCTGGGTTGAAATAATACATACTTGAACGATGTGATAGATTAGGGAGAAATCGTTATGGGTTGATATGATCGACCCGAGCGATTTCATGGATTTGAAGTTAAATTCGAGATTGCTGGTTGAAATGATATATACTCGTAAATTTTAAATTATTGCGGATTGAAATGATCCATATCCGTATCACTTGACTATAGGGTAGAAAATTATATACGGATATCGGATTGGTTAAATTAAATGATTTTAAAACCTTAAATTTTTGAATCCAGTTAAATGTTATTTTGAAATAAAACTAGATTTATATAAACTGAATTATTTTTGGAAATCCAAGTTAGAAATGGTTTAAATGAATTGTTTAAAGAATTTAAATTGAAATTTTAAAGTAAGATTTGAAGTATAAACGAAATTTATCAAAATTGAGTTATTGAAATATTTGAATATTTAAACTTTGAATTCTACTAAATTTGAAATAGTTTCAATTTATTGTTCGAATATGGATTTGAAATCGATATTGCTTAAATGGTTTCAAAAGAGAATCTGAACTGAAAGACAAATTTGAGTTTGTTGATTTGAAAGCTGGACATGGTTCAGATGTGTAGAGATGTGTTGAAATGATATAAATGGTTTAATTTGATATTAATATCAAATTAATTATTTTAATATAAACTGTTTAAAGATATATTATTTTAAAATCCCAATTTATTTAGATTTTTAAACTATTTACCATATAAACCATTTCAATAATCAAACCATTTATATTAAACTAATAAAACTATATTTAATCTATTTTAAC
This sequence comes from Allium cepa, assembly GCA_030765085.1. NCBI lineage: Eukaryota > Viridiplantae > Streptophyta > Magnoliopsida > Asparagales > Amaryllidaceae > Allium > Allium cepa. The sequence continues at coordinate 596,876,741 of CM060943.1, read as the reverse complement.
TACTTTAAACCATTTAAACTATTTTAGTCTATTTAATACTATTTTAATCTATTTTAAATTGTTTTAATATATTTTAAACTATTTTAATATATTTAAAACTATTTTAATCTATTTTAAACCATTTTAATCTATTTAAAACTAATTTAATCTATTTTAAACTATTTCAATCTCTTTTAAACTGTTTTAATCAATTTTAAACTATTTTAATCTATTTTAAACTGTTTAAACCATTTTAATTTAATTTAAGCTATTTTAATATAATTTAAACTATTATAAACCATTTAAACTATTTTAAACCGTTTGAACTATTTTAAAGTATTTTAACTATTTTAAACTATTTATGACTACCTAACTATATTTCTAAATTTTTAACGGTGTAACGTTGAACTATTTATATTTAAATCCTTGATTTAAAAGCAAATATGGTTAAATGATGTTATAACATAAATTGGGATTTGAAATGATATTTGCTAGTGAAATGACATATTGAGTGAATATGATGATTTTTAAATGAGGATTTAACCTATTGCGTTGATATGATTTCGAAAGTGAATATGATTTCAAAAGTGATATGGTTTGAATTGAATATGATATTTTGATTTCTATTATGAAAGGTTTTGAAAATGTAAAAGAACCATCCGGCGTGAAATAAGCATTTGGTTGTTAAAGAGACCAGGATCGGATATTGTCGTACTCTCTGCCAATACCGAAAACCACTTTAACAACTGTGTACGTGGTGGAGATTACAGAATGATGTAGGATGGTTTGGCGAACGATTCTGTATGAGGTATTTACGTAACCTTAACTCCCTCGAGTTAGCTTAATGTGGCTGAAACATGATCTATACCGGGCCAAGTGAGGTCGCTCCTCCAATCGGGCACATTGCTTTGATACCATATTATGACTTTGTGATTGATTTGGTGGCCACCCCTCGATTTGATTATGGGAGCGTGTTTCGAGGTGGACGGTAGTAGCTACTATGCATTACCACCAGTCTGGGAGTGCAAATGGTAGAATCCTACCCTAACATTGCCTCGCTTGCCTTCTCACATGCCTTATCGCGCCCACTACGAGTTTGTTTTGTAACGTGCCTATGGAGTTCTCTCTGAGTAAACCACGGGTTTGGTGAAGCTTATAGTATAGTATATGTAGGATCGATTTCACCCTAGAGGGGGGGTGAATAGGATTATACTATTAATTATAAAAATTATTGCGGAAGTTTATATAAAATAATTTCAACAAGATCACAGAATAATAATAGCAGCACAGATAATAGCAGAATATAAAAAAACAGAAAACATAACACACAGATTTACCCAGCTTCGGCAAAACCCTACCTACGTGCTACCCCCAAGGTTTCTACTAGAAATTAAGCAGTCAGACGCTCATACACGTAAACTCGCGACACCCGCTATCGACTAACTTTAACTCTACGCTTAAAACCCTGCCAAAACTCAGCCATTGAGCTGCGAATTCTCGAACTACACCATCGTAGTTCGTCCCCCAGTCACACGACTAGAAATTACAATGCTTGAAAGAGAAATTAAAAGCACTTTAAAACAATAAAATAAACAAACCCTAATTTTAAACACAAAAGACCAATATGATGTAGAAAGAAGCTGGCCCAAAATTAAAGCATAAGAATAAACTTGTCTCCCTTCTTTTATTTCTGCTTGTATTTTACTTCAGCCCGCTTCCTTGCTTGGTAAAAATGGCAGCTCGTTCCTTTATTCGCTTGCTCGAAAATTAAGGCTTTTCAATTAAAGAAGTGTCGACTTCAATTTGATTAATCGAACATATGATTTCGCTCCTTGCACTGTCGATCAACCGTCTCCTTATAGCTTGCCTCGGCTGCTTCGACTGAGTTCGATTTTTTACTTGGTATGTAATTTATCTCTTATGCTCTTCTCGTTAGTTTTCTTGAACTCGATCTTGATTCGAGTTGAATGTTTATTGTTCTTTGTTTAGCTCGAACTCGAATGCATTATCACATTGATGATGAGTTTAAATAGGATTTGAATTCCTATTTTCTCGTTCGTTTGAATTTGTCATTTAATTTATCTCGGCCATTGATCTTCATTTGGATGGTTGAGATTATTACCGACTTGTTGAATTCGTATATATTTCGATTTCTTGCTTCTCACAGCTTGTTTGATTTCGTGGCCACCACGGCTTGATTTGCAGTTGACTTTATATTCTCTGATTTTCTAAATATCACGGCTTTGGGTTTCTGCATTTGAATTTAACATTGTTTATTTAGGTTAACATAACTTGACTTGTTCGATTCTTTGCCTTTGACTCGGCCATGACTTTGTTTATGCGATGATATTATCTGGCTTCGACTTCGACTTTGACATTTAACTTGGCATTTTCAGTTCGATAGTGAGACTTGTTTGGCATTTGTGTTCCATCCTTGATGAACTTGTAATTTGCATTTGGTTTTGCACATTTGTACATGTTATTCGAGTCTGTGCATTCTTCTCTAGCTTGATGTCTTATGGTCTTCATTTGCACACTGCTGTGTTTTCACTAGTTTGCATTGGAATTTTACTTTAGTCTTTTAGCTTGGGAAGTTTGGTTCATGTATATATGTACATGTGTTATTTTGCTATGTGGTTCATTCCATTTGATCTGAGCATTTCGACTTGTATTCATTTGACCTGAGAATTTCTGTTCTGTAGCTTGTTGGAAATTGACTTTGATTGTTCGATCACTGTCTTGCTTGGAATTCACACGCATTTAGTCTAGACATTGTTATTTGCTATTGTTGTAGTGTGGGAGTATGTGACTTGCTCCTTTTTGCTTTGCATATTTGTGATGAGTTGTACTATGGTTTCTCTGACCAGTCTTGTTGACGTTGTTTGCTTACTTCATGTGTACATCACTGAACTTTTTGGTCGAGGCTTGTTTTAGTTGTCTTGACCATTTTCTTGAACTTGCACTTGTGTTGAATGCATCTTAAAGCTTGTGTTTGAACTTGTGCTCGTATCGTGATTTCACTTGAGTTGAACCTGTCCCTGTAATTTTATCAAGTGTATATATATGTGCACGGCCTTGTGGCATGTACAGTGATACATTTTGCATGTCACAAACTATTCGTGTTTGATGAATTCATAATTAAATGATGATGAGCAACCCAAATAACTGATGCGAACAATATCTTGAAAAATCATTTTATTTTACACTGCAAAAATATTTTATTTTCAATTTTACTGCGTCAATATATATGTTTGCAGATTACTCAGATGCTGGATTCAATCTGGAATAGAGTTGAAGATAAAACACGAGTGAATGAGCGATATGTAGTGAGGACAGTTATGTAAATTGAAATGTATTGTAATTGAAATTTGTATGTATATAGTGGGAGCACAAATTTGTACTATTCAAAATTGTAATAAATATTTGTTTGAATAAAATATGTTCGAATTTAAATTCTGTGTTATTTATTTTATTCAGCAAATATTTATTTAACTATGTGAAAATAAACTAGTACATTAACAAATACATTTAAATGAATATATATATATATATAATGTTTATTATCATCAATCAAAATCATATATTCAACAATCTCCCCTTTTTGATGATAACAAACATATATTCAAGATTTTGAATTTGTTAACTGTATTTGATCATTCAATTTGCTCTTCCTATTTAAATACTCCCTCTCTACACAAAGCCCCCCTTTATATATGCATAAAAATATGTAAATGAATAAATGAACCTAGATGCATATAGAAAATAAAATATTTGAATTTTATTTGCAAAAAATCTTAACCGTTCCTAATACCAATATATGAATAAAAATATATTAATGAATAAATGAAACTAGATGCATATAGAAAATAAAATATTTGAATTTTATTGCCAAAATCTTAACCTTTCTCTCCCCCTTTTGTTATCAACAATAGAGTAATAGTGTTAGAAAAAATAGAGATAAAGTGATAGACATTAATACAGCATTAATACCCAATAGAGTATAAATATTAAATTTTAATAAAAATCAAACAAAGATCATAGAACCCTATTAGATGCATGTTCCACTTTAAAATGATAGGGATGATGTCATCATATAAAACCATATAATTGTGCCTATATGTGGTATATTTATATCAGGAATTTGAATATATACTAACCATGCATAACCGTTGGGGCTTTTAAATGAGACTAGTAGTATTCACAATTCTTTTATTAAAAAATGAATTCAGGTACATAACCATGAGGACTTTTAAATGGGATCAGAATCAGCATGTCCATTAAATCAATCAATTTTGATATGCGTTCCATACATGAATAACCATGAGGACTTTGAAATGAGCATGGAAGCACATAATCAAAAATTTCAAGTAATTCACCCATGCATAACCGTGAGGACTTTTAAATGAGATTGAATACTTTGGATCTTTTTTATTGCTAAAAATATAATGAAATGAAAGCGCATAATTTTTCGTTTAAAATACCACATATTGACATACTATATTGGATTATGATGTGTGATGGTCGATAGAAATATGATAGAAATAGAAATGGTCATGAAATATTTACCAACAAAAAGTGTTTAAAACTCTTGTTTAAATTTCTAAAGAAATTTAATAACTATACCATCTCAAGTTATAATATATGATTAATATCAACACTCATTAATTTTTCAATCACTATTTATCTTTTAGATAACCAATGGAAAGTCAGATTAGTCAATGTAGTTTTTTAATATCAAATCCAAAAATAATTATAAAATCAAATTTTCCAAAATGACTAATCTGAAACAAGGTCAACGAAAATGATTTTATAGAAGGGGTTTTGTAAAAGAAAAAATGTCTACAATTTGAAAATTATTTGAAATGAAAAATATACAGATATTTTCTCTGAAAATGATGAAGTTACTGAATATCTCAACATAAATCACGTTCCACTAGTAATTTTTCTATCAACTGAATTACCAGTGTAATCTGCATCTGAATTTTCCTTCAACTCAAGATTATCATTAATTAAATGTTATAGACCAGACTGTGAAGTTGCAATAATACCTTAAAATCTTTTTACAATGAAATTCTTTTGAATTTATTCATGCAAATTTACCAACAGTGACCATCGTGTGAGATCTATAGTTATATTCACGTGTATCATCACAAATCAAGACAATATCTCTTATCATCTAATCTTGCAATGTCATTAGTCTAAAAACTATCGACATATAAAGATAAGTGGCCAACAATCAGAATAAAAATAAAGAACAAGTCAAATAAGACCATTAGAATAAGTCAGAATCAAAATCATCATTTATTTTATTATCATATAACTGGCTGGATTAAATCAGACTAGGGTGCAGATTATCACATTAAATTTATCATTCAAGATGGATGTATCGTTACCTATTTTACCTTTACGATAATTTTTCATTGTTGTCCATTATAATTTTGTCACCTTTATACTAGGCTAAGGAATCGTTGCTTTGTCGCCCGTTGTGTGCTTGGAACAGCCAGAATCCAAGTAACACTATTGTAGTTCTTTAGCCCGCCACTACACCTACACGAGAAAAGATTTTTGTGACCTATTTGTTTTTATAGGTCCATGGTTATCAGTGCCAAATGATTTTGAAAAATAATTTTATGGAGATCCCTAACTATTTATATATGTTCCTTTTGGCATCCAGATTTGTTTAACTTTAAGAGATTTATATTTATGCCTTTTGGAACCCAAATTGTAATGGTTTTCACTTGTTTGGGTCTATACCAAAAAATATTGTGATTGTGTCCAAATTTTTCACAAATATTGCACTTGAATTTGACTTGATTAAATTTTCTTCTATCAAGTTTAGATTGATTATGTCCAAGACCTTGTCTATCTGTATTAATAGTTTATTTCCCTAATAGCATATTCAACGATTTTTCACTTTTGGAAAATTTTTCTAAAGTCGTTGGCAGTTGTTGGATTTGTGTTTTTAGTGATTCATTTTCATACTATAATTTTATGCACTTTTTAATAGAATTCTCTCTCCTAATATTTTCACTCTTCTTCAAATTCAGAATTTCACTTTCAAACGATTTAATTTTAATTTCTGGTTTTTTAATTTATTCTACGAGTGATGGACACCTATCACACTTAGTGATCTTACTTTGATAGTTTTTAATGAATTGATCAAGCTGTTTATTTAAATCTATCAAAGTATCTCTTTGTGATTCAATTTTGGCATATTTCTCCCTAAATCGTTCAAAAAATCCATTTACTTCGTGGAAATATATAAGTAGTTCTGAGTGAGAAAGTTTTGATACCTCACTTGGCTCGTCATCGTTGCTAGCAGTTATATCTCCTCATAGGCATAGATTTACTCTTTCACTCTCACTACTAGTGCTTCTGTAATTATCATTGCTTTTATTCCACGTGGCTGCAAAACTTCTCCTTTTTGAATTCTTTTCTTGGCCATGTCAATTTTGAGGGCAATTGGGCTTGATATGACCAGGTCTGTTGAACTTGTGGAAAATGATCTCGTGTCCTTCTAAGCTGTCTAGTGCTTTATTTATTCTGCTTTTCAATTTTTGATTTAGAGCTGGATTTCCATATTCACGGTTCCACTTTTCAATCTCTTTATTAGTAGCACCAGCTCAGCTGCTCCATCACCATCATCCTCATCACTACTATCTTTTACCAATCCTATTAAGCACATTTCTTTAACTGAGTCGATTGTGGAGGATTTCTCATTGCTGTTGACTTTTGCACCATATATTGCAACAAAAGTATTCCAGATTTCCTGTGCACTTCCACAATGAGAAATAAAGTTAAAAATATCTTGATTAATATGGGAATAAATTATATGCATAGCAAGAGCATTAATAGAAGTATTTTTCTCATTTATTATATCACACCCATTTTCAATAATATCCCAACACTTAAAATTAACAGATATTAAATAAAATTCCATTTTTAATTTCCAATTCAAAAAATCTGTTCCGTCAAAAATAAAAGGGATAATACTGGACCGACCCTCAGCAAAAGCATTATTAAAAGAAACCATTTTAAAAATTCAAATTTGTAAAAAAAAATTGGTCTTTGAAAAATCAAACCTTTTAAAACAAAAATGGCTTTTGTACCTGGCTCTGATACCACTTGTAGGATCGATTTACCCTAGAGGAGGGGGTGAATAGGGTGATACTATTAATTATTAATACTATTGAGAAATTTTATATAAAATAATCTCAACACAGATCACAGAAAAATAATAGCAGCATAGATAATAGTAGAATATAAAAAAACAGAAAACCGAACACACAGATTCACCCAGCTTCGGCAAATCCCTTCCTATGTGCTGCCCCTAAGGTTTCTACTAGAAATTAAGCAGTCAAACTCTTACACACGTAAACTTGCGACGCCCGCTATCGACTAACCTTAACTCTACGCTCAAAACCCTACCACAACTCAGCCACTGAGTTGCGAATTCTAGAACTACACCATTGTAGTTCGTCCCCTAGACGCACGACTAGAAATTACAATGTTTAAAGGAGAAATTAAAAAAACTTTAAAAAATAAAATAAATAAACCTTAATTTTAAACACTAAAGCACAATATGATGTAAAAAGAAGACGGCCCAAAATTAAAGCATAAGGAAAAACCTTGTCTCCCTTCTTTTATTTCTGCTTGTATATTACTTCAGCCCGCTTCCTTACTTGGTGAAAATGGCGGCTCGTTCCTTTATTCGCTTGCTTGAAAATTAGGGATTTTCAACTGAAGAAGCGCCGACTTCAATTTGATCAATTGAACATGTGATTTCGCTCCTTGCACTGTCAATCGACCGTCTCCTTGTAGCTTGCTTTGGCTACTTCAATCGAGTTCGGTTTTTTACTTCGATATGTAATTTATCTCTTATGCTCTTCTTGTTAGTTTGCTTGAACTCGATCTTGATTTGAGATAAATGATTATTGTTCTCTATTTAGCTCAAACTCGAATGCATTATCACGTCGATGATGATTGGGTTTAAATAGGATTCGAATTCCTATTTTCTCGTTCGTTTGAATTTGTCATTTAATTTATCTCGGCCACTGATCTTCGTTTGGATGCTTGAGATTATTACTGACTGGTTCAATTCGTATATATTTTGATTTCTTGCTTCTCACGGCTTGTTTGATTTCGTGGCCACCACAGCTTGATTTGCGGTTGACTTTGTATTCTCTGATTTTCTGAATATCATGGATTTGGGTTTCTGCATTTGAACTTGACATTGTTTATTCATGTTAACATAACTTGACTTGTTCGATTCTTTGCCTTTGACTCGGCCATGACTTTGTTTATGCGATAATATTATCTGGTTTCGACTTCGACTTTGACATTTAACTTGGCATTTTTAGTTCGATAGTGAGTCTGGTTTGACATTTGTATTCCATCCCTGATGAAGTTGTAATTTGCATTTGGTTTTGCACATTTGTACATGTCTCTGGTGTCACTGTTTTATTCGAGTCTGTGCATTCTTCTCTGGCTTGATGTCTTACGGTCTTCATTTGCACACTACTGTGCTTTCGCTTGTTTGCATTAGAGTTTTACTTTTGTCTTTGAGCCTGGGCAGTTTGGTTCATGTATATATGTATATGTGTTATTTTGTTGTGTGGTTCATTCCATTTGATCTGAGCATTTCGACTTGTATTCATTTGTTCTGAGCATTTCTGGTTTGTAGCTTGTTGGGATTTGACTTTGATTGTTCGATCACTTTCTTGCTTGGAATTCACACGCACTTGGTCCAGACATTGTTTGTTGTTGCTGTAGTGTGGGTGTATGTGACTTGCTTCATTGTTGCTTTGCAAATTTGCGATGAGTTGCACTATGGTTTCTCTGACCAGTCTTGTTGACTTTGTTTTCTTACTTCATGCGTACATCACTGAACTTTTTGGTCGAGGCTTGTTTTAGTTGTCTTGACTATTTTCTTGAACTTGCACCTATGTTGAATCCAGCTTAAAACTCGGGTTTGACCTTGTGCTCGTATCGTGATTTCACTTGAGTTGAACTCGGCTTTTAATTAGGTTTGACCTTGTGCTCACATATCCCTGTAATTTTATCAAGTGTATATAGGTGTGCATGGCCTTGTAGCATGTACAGTGATACACTGTGCATGTCACAAACTATTCGTGTTTGATGAATTCAGAATTAAATGATGACGAACAACTCAAATAACCGAGACAAATAATATTTTCAAAAATCATTTTATTTTACACTGCAAAAATATTTTATTTTCAATTTTACTGCGTCAATGTATATTTTTGCAGATTACTCAGATGCTGGATTCAATCTGGAATAGAGTTGAAGATAAAATACGAGTGAATGAGCAATATGTAGTGAGGACAGTTATGTAAATTGAAATGTGTGGTAATTGAAATTTGTATGTATATAGTGAGAGCACAAATTTGCACTATTCAAAATTGTAATAAATATTTATTTGAATAAAATATCCATTTGAATTTAAATTCTTTGTTTTTTATTTTATTCAGCAAATATTTATTTAATTATGTGAAAATAAAATAATAAATTAAAAAATACATTTAAATGAATACATTTATGTTTATTATCATCAAACAAAAATCATATGCTTGCATTTTCAACAGTATAAACTACGGGAATATATAAACTGTGTTAAGGAGAATATGGGTAATGCCTTTAACTATATTTTAATATTTAATTTACTGTAGACATGTTATAATAGTGTATTATACTGCATAGTAAATAGTTTAACGGATCCTTAGGAGATGGCAATCTCGAACATCTCTTAAGTTATTGCACGCACGTTAGACACTGGATAGAAGATGTAAAACCCCATAAACATCTCTGAAGCCGTTGAACTCATATTTATTTATTGTTGATTTAACTTACATAAGAGCTTTTAGTTCTGACTTGAGCGTTTTGTCTTTTCATTACGCTCGGGTAAGTCTGAGCTTTACAGTGTATTAACAGTTTTTCCGCTGCATCATGTTTTTCCACTACATCATGTTTTTTCATTGCATCATGTTTTTCCGCTGCATTATTTATTTATTCCTGCTGTATGTAACTCTAATCTGTATTCTAAAATTGTTATCAAACGTTATTTGATGAACGCTTCATGAACTGTTTATTTGATTATTATATTTCGTCATTCCGTTGTGAGATTCTGTGTTTTGTTTTTCTTTCTTTTACCTTCTTTTTCTTATTTACTCCATAACAATCCTCCCTTTTGAATGGTTTGAGTCTAATATGTGTGGTTTATTGCCGATTTAAACCGTCCAAAAAGGTGGGTCGTTGCATTTGGTATCAAAGCTTCGGTTTGGTGATAACCTTAGCTTTGTGGGGTCTGACTCAATAGATATACAGTAGAAATTTCCTAGAATGATTATGAGTATGTGAGTGTGTGTGTATATGTGAGAGAGCATACTTGTTAGTGTTATAAAAAGTTTTATATTGTGTTAATTTGTTCTGTGTAGTATTTATAAATTCTGGTCGGTACATAGGATGTTATGGCATCGATGGGATTTCTAAACATTGAATAGCGTAGATCGACACAATATTGTTTCGAAATATAAGTAAATGAAATAATTTTACCTAATTTTATATTTTATTTATGAAAGTATAAATTTAATAAATAATATAGTTGGATGTGATATATTGTTTGTTAGGAAGTGAAATTTTATAAATATTGGTTGCAAGATAGAATTTACAATAAAGTAAATATAAATTGGAAATCTGAGAATGTAAGTTCCTGGGTTTTGAATTTGGCTTTCAAAAGATTTTGGAATATAATATTAGTAGTATTTGGAAGTATTTTAAGATATAAATATTTCAATGCGATTTAAAAGAAATGTTTTAAAAGAATTTTTAAAGAAAATAAATTTTGGTACCCCCCTCTCTGTCATTGAAAAATAATTTCGGTGATGAGTGCAAGCATTATCGACGTTCATTTTCGAGTTTCAAAGTGGGAAGACCACTATAGTAGTTTTACTGCACATTTATTTTGATTAAAAAATCTTAATTTTAATTTCTAAATATGATTTGATATACATATATATAAGTTATGAGTATGTGTGTGTGTATTAAATGATTTGAAAATGGAACTCGATATTTAGTTCTTAAGTTTCTATGAATTAAATTTTTTAATTATTATAATGAATGAAATATTAACCATTTTAATAGTTGGAAGGTTCTAAAATGAAAAATAAGAAATTAATAGTTAAGTGATTAATGAAATGTTAAGAAATTGAAGGAATTTCACTTATAAATTGAAGAGTAATTAAAATTAAGAAGATATAATTATTGAACATTTTGCTAACTAAAATAAATAAGATAAACTTGTGTGACATCCGTTACATTCTTAAACGCATATATATATATGTATGTATGTATGTAACTTACCAAAATTGTTTAAAAGTTGCAATGTTAATGAGAACATGTAATAGAATGTTATACAAGTAAAACTTTAGTAATGAAGTTGTTGAATGCAATTTTTTCCATAAATAAGAATTATGATGTTATAAAATGTTACAAACTTAAGTTAATAAATTCAAAATGTTACTAATTAACATTAGAGTAAATACTGTAAGTAAATGATTATAGACTCAAGTTAATGTTGTAGCTATTTGTAATTAAAAGTAAACAGTAAAAGTGAATACTATATTAATTAAATGATTATAACTTCAGAAAATGTGAAATGTTTTTGAAATAGATTTAATATTCGATAATACTATATATGAAAGAAATGAATGTGAAAAAAGAAATAATCTATTAATAGTGAATTAAATTTGCAAAGAAACTTACATAATAATTTAAGAATTGATTATGAATGATCGAAATAATTGAATGGAAATAAATTATGTAAGTAAATGAATGTAAATTTAATGGAAAAATGGAATTATAGAAATAAATGGGAAATAAATTTTATAAGTAGTGAAGTTAAATTGATAAAATAATCATGGTATGAATGAATGAAAAATAAATGAACAGTAAATAATGTGAAAGGAAATTTATAAGAATAAACTTAAAATAACATTTGAAATTCTTGGTTGTTTTGGTTATTGGGATGTTTGGGAAAGGATACTTTTAACTATATAAAGATGTATAAATTATCTATTAAGTTTTATCTAAGTGTAACGACCCTGGATTTTGGCCTTGTTATTTTAATAAATATTGAATCTAATTAAATAAAATATGAACTGATCATATTAAAATGAATATGATTTTGGAAATATTGCCATTTGTTTATAATATATGTTGGTATTTTGAAAGAAAATGAATTTGAAAATTTGAAATAAATATCTTAATAATATTTACAATAAAAATCTATCTTATATAATTTAATGAAAATACTTTACTTTGTTTACATTTGGTAAATATACATATAGATAATAATGTCTGAAATTTCAAAATAAAGTCTCTTAACAATATTTATAATAAAATTTGTCTTATATAATTAAATTAAAATGCTTTACCTTGTTAACATTTGATAAATAAATACATATGAACGATAATTTTTAAATTAAAATCTATTTCTATCAATATAAAATATAAGTCAAACATGTGAATCTTATTTAATTATTGATAATTGAAATATAAATATAAATAAATAAGTAAAGTCATGAATCTAATTTAAATACTGATTGCTAAAATATAAAATAGAAATAAAAATAAAAGAAATAAGGATTAAATAATTTTGGTGAACATACATCATAAACTGAAAGCTTGAAAACAAAAAAACAAATGTATAAAGCAAGAATTAATTAGTTAAAATGTACAACATAGCCTTAAAATTAGTAAGCGAAGTATAAAATACAAATGTAACTACAAATAAGAAATAAAGTGAAATACAAAATACAGAATAAAATTAAAGAACAAAGTATATAGAATAGAATGAAAACAAGGCCAAACTATAAAATAAAATAAGATAGATATGTAGATGAGTTTAAGCTAGATGATAATAAATGTTTTTATACATGATATCTTCATTCACAAGCCATATGCATACCTGTAAAGTATATACCTTTATATAAATATCTATATATACATCAAATCTCAATTATGATATGTAAACCAATTGAGCAACAAAACATTTAATGCCTATCTGTTCAAGCCCACATTTTGTCCAATAAAAATATTTAGCAAATCTTTATTTTTCAGTAGCAAAAATCTGTTCATATCAAAGCCAAAAGAAGAAAACAACTACACCAGAAAGTACCTTCCTTCATGCAACCGTTGTCTTCTATATATATATATATATATGTGAGACCACCTTCTATTTAATTCTAGTTCGTTCAGAAATCATATAAGTAATACCTGAGAAAACAGAAAACAAGAAAAAGAACAAACTCCATCTCAATTCACCAATGACAAAACAGGGATTAAAGACAGTTTTAGCTCCAGGTTTCAAAAGAAAAACATCAGTGCTTTCTGTTGAAAAGAGTTTTCTGGTGAGTAGACATAATTTTTTAAAAGCTTAAGTTTGATTAAAATAGCTCAAGATTATGTGATGGTCTGGTTGTACATGCTTCAGAATGAATATATTGTTGTGATGTTCTGTGATTCTCTGAAATGTATACAGGGTTATATTTGTTTCAAAACTAAAATTTTATTTGCTACTAATTATTGTCAAGCTTTAGTTTTTCAATCAATCAAGATGTTTAATCCCCAAACAAGATTTTTGAAAAGCTTATTTAATATGTTAGTGATTTATTCCTACTGGAACTTTGTTCACAGGTAATCAAATAATTCTTTGATGAATTCGATTGTCATAAAAAAAATAATTCAACTCCATAGTTTGAATCCTTGCTGCAAATCATGATTTTTAAACCAAAAATGAAGATTTTTAAATTGGTATTTTGTGAGCAGTTTGTATTTGCATAAAAACTGCATTTTAACAAGTTTCAGGCAATTGAATCAATTTAAGAAGGTGAAATTTAGATTGAAGCAAGAATAAATATTAGTGATGTCATGAAAATTATCAGATAATTTTTCTAATGTGTGAATTAAGAGAACAGGATCATTTTAGGGTTTTTGTCGAGTTTTTGCACTTGTCAGTAAATAGGGCGTGTTCATTTTCGTTGCGCGATCGAGCTGTACGAGTCGTTGGTGGTTAGTGGGTTATCGTGTTGTCGTCGTTTGGGCAAGGGTTTGGGTGTTGCTGGTGGCTGGAGCGGCGGCGGCGTGATGTTTTGTCGAAGAGGTTAGTTACAGCTTTTCGAGCTAGTTCCGCTGTGTAGTTGATGTATGCTATATCTCTGATGTATATAATGACAGATGTATATATGACTGTGCAAGTCATGATATCTTGACACGGTGATGAGACACGGTGGCTATGAATGTCATGATATCTGTTGGTTGGACGGAAGCAAGTCGTGATATCTTGATACCTCAGGATGTAGTAGTTGTGTGATGAGACACGGTGACTATGAATGTCTCCGAAGATATTTCTTTGGGAGAAGTTAAGGAAGTATGTCTGCTTCGGTGATGTGGTTGAGTTGAGTAGGGTGTTTCTGTTTGGTTGAGGTCCGAGTTCTCGAAGAGATTTGGATAGGAAGTCCTTGGGCATCTGAGTCAGCAGTGCAGCTCGAAGTTGTCTGTGTGCCGTCGAGGGATTTTCTGGTTAGTAGTTTTTCTTGAGGTAATTTCAGAAGTAGCAGAGTGGATCCATTTCCTCGATGGATTGGCTCGATACGAATAAGTTATTCTGGATTGTGATAAGAGAACGGTTTCGTTGGAAACTGGTTTGGGTAAATTGCTATAGTTTCGTGTGATAATTTTTGGAATTCACTTGAGCAGCCTTTTGCATGGAGTTGAGACTTCTCAAGAGGAGATTGTAGATATCGATGTGGTCCAAGATTTTTCAGATGTACTCGAGAAAGTCAAGTGTTTGCCTCCGCATTGAGAGATAGAGTTTCGTATTGATTTGATTGCAGGAGCAGTGCCGGTGATCCAGCCTAGTTGGAGAATAGCTCCTAGAGAGAGAGAAGAGTTAGTTAAGCAGACTCAGGATCTTTTGGAGAAGGAACTGTTTAGACCCAGTTTTCTTATTGGGGTTCTGCGGCAGTGTTTGTCACTAAATTGGATGGACCGCCAAGATTCCGAGCGGATTTTTGAGAATGGAATAAGTGTGTTATGGTATTCGTTGATGATATCCTGGTCTATTCTAAGTCTGAAGAAGAGCACAAGCAGCATTTGAGGATAGTGTTGAAGGCATGTTTTGAAAACGAAGTTCTATAAGTGCCAATTATGGAAATCGAAAATTCGTATTTTTCTGGGTTTATCTGGCTACTACAGGAAGTTTATTAAGGACTATTCCAAGATTTCTTCACATCTGACCAAGTTAACAAGGAAAGGAGCTAATTCAAATGGACATTCCAGTGTGAAGGAGTTTTTGAGGAGTTGAAGATGAGGCTAACCAGTGCACCAGTGCTTGCTATTTCGGATGAGAAGAGCAATTTGAAGTTTATACATATGCTTGTACAGTTTGGATTGGGAGTAGTGTGGATGCAGCATGGAAGAGTGATTGCGTTTGTGATTCAGCAATTAAAGCCACATGGAAAGAACTACGCTACGCACGATCTTGAGTTATTAGTCATTATTTTTGCTTTGAAGATTTGGAGACAGTATCTCTTATGAGAGAAGTTTGAGTTATTCACGGATCACAAACCGTTGAAATATCTTTTCTTTAAAAAGGATTTTAATTCGAGGTAGCAGCAATGGGTCGAGTTTCTGGTATCCTATGATTTGGATATTCTGTATACCCCGGATAAGGCAAACGTTGTAGCTGATGCTCTTAGCAGGGATGCAGTTTTGTTTCTCGTGGAAGTTGTTCCATCTCTCCAGGACAGAATCATAAGCAAGAAAATGGAGGATAGATCTTTTGAGAAACTGATTCTTGGAACTAAGAATGGTCGGTATTCTGATTTCAAGGTAAATGATTAAGGTATTGTGTGGATTAATGGTCGTTTGTGTGTGCCTGATATAGATTGATTGAGGCAAGAAATTTTAGCCGAGTATCATCCCTCCAGACTGAACATTCATCCAGGAATCTCTAAGATGTATAAAGATATGAGAAGAATTTTCTGGTGACCAAGCATGAAGAGGGATGTAGCTGCTTTCGTTAATAATTGTGCTATCTGCCAGCAAGTGAAAGGAGATCAACAGAAGTCAACCGGCTTGTTGCAACCTTTGGAAATCCCAGAATGGAAATGGGATATTATTTAGATGGATTTCATCTACGGTTTGCCAAGTACCAAGAAAGGAAATGATGGTATATGGGTTATTGTGGATCGTTTAACTAAGAATGCCAATTCTATACCAGTTAAGGCACCTCGTACTGTAGTTTCTCTGGAAGAGATTTTCTTGAGGGAGATAGTTAGATTGCATGGTATTCCTGTTAGCATAGTAAGTGATCGTGATCCTATTTTCACTAGCAAATTCTAGCAGGCTCTGCAATCAGTTTTAGAAACAAGTTTGAGATTGAGTACAGCTTATCATCCTCAGACAGACGGACAGACGGAGAGGCTGAACCGTATTCTAGAAGGTATGCTGCGAGATTGTGTTTTGGATTTCGGCGTATCTCGGGAAAGACCATCTTCATTTGGTAGAATTCTTCTATAATAATAGTTACCAAGCGAGTATCAAGATGATTTCTTATGAAGCTTTATATGGAAAATCGTGTAGATCCCCATTTTATTGGTCAGAATTGAAAGATCATCTTGTGCTTAGACCAGATTTGATTCGAGAAGTTTCTGCTAAAGTTGAGCTTATCAAGGAAGGATGAGAGCTGCTCAAGACCGTCAGAAGAAGTACGCAGATAAGAGAAGGCGACAATTGGAATTTGAGATTGGTAATTTTGTTTTTTTTTTAAGTTTCCCGATTAAAGGAGCTATAAGATTCGGAAAGACAGGAAGACTTACCCTGAGATATTTAGGGCCATTTCGGATAATGGAAAAGAGTTGGTACTGTAGTTTACAGAATTGAATTGCCAGAACGGATGTCTGGAATTCATAGTGCATTTCATGTATCCCATCTAAGGAAGTTTGTTCGTGATCCATCATTAGTTGAAGAACCAGTAGTCCAGGAAGATTGGAAGTCGAGTCGAATTTGACTGTGGTCGGGAATCTAGTTTGGATTGTTGATCAAGACGAGTGGTAACTCAGAAGTAAGGTAGTGAAGCTTGCCTAAGTGTATTGGAACGTGGATTCCAGGGATTGCACCTGGGAAACTCTGGATAGTTTTAGGAAAGCTTATCCGGATTTGTGTCCGGATAGCTAGTGATGTTTGTCAGGATAGATTGTTTGGTTGCTTGCTAACGTATGAATGATATGTATGTTTGAATGATTGGTATGATAGCTTTTGAATTATCTTTGTTTTAAATTTCGGGGACGAAATTCTTTTAAGGGGGGTAACGATCCTGGATTTTGGCTCTGTTATTTTAATAAATATTGAATCTAATTAAATAAAATATGAACTGATCATATTAAAATGAATTGATTTTGGAAATATTGCCATTTGTTTATAATATATGTTGGTATTTTGAAAGAAAATGAATTTGAAAATTTGAAATAAATATCTCAATAATATTTACAATAAAAATCTATCTTATATAATTTAATTAAAATACTTTACTTTGTTTACATTTGGTAAATATACATGTAGATAATAATGTTTGAAATTTTAAAATAAAGTCTCTTAACAATACTTATAATAAAATTTGTCTTATATAATTAAATTAAAATGCTTTACCTTGTTAACATTTGATAAATAAATATATATGAACGATAATGTTTAAATTAAAATCTAATTCTATCAATATATATATATATATATATATAAGTCAAACATGTGAATCTTATTTAATTATTGATAATTGAAATATAAATATAAATAAATAAGTAAACTCATGAATCTAATTTAAATATTGATTGTTAAAATATAAAATAGAAATAAAAATAAAAGAAATAAGGATTAAATAATTTTGGTGAACATACATCATAAACTGAAAACTTGAAGAAAAAAAACAAATGTATAAAGCAAGAATTAATTAGTTAAAATGTACAACATAACCTTAAAATTAGTAAGCAAAGTATAAAATACAAATGTAACTACAAACAAGAAATAAAGTGAAATACAAAATACAGAATAAAATTTAAGAATAAAGTATATAGAATAGAATGAAAACAAGGCCAAACTATAAAATAAAATAAGACAGATATGTAGATGAGTTTAAGCTAGATGATAATAAATGTTTTTATACATGATATCTTCATTCACAAGCCATATGCATACCTGCAAAGTATATACCTTTATATAAATATCTATATATACAGCAAATCTCAATTATGATATGTAAACCAATTAAGCAACAAAACATTTAATGCCTATCTGTTTAAGCCCACATTTTGTCCAATAAAAATATTTAGCAAATCTTTATTTTTCAGTAGTAAAAATCTGTTCATATCAAAGCCAAAAGAAGAAAACAACTACACCAGAAAGTACCTTCCTTCATGCAACTGTTGTCTTCTATATATATATATATATATGTGTGTGAGACCACCTTCTATTTAATTCTAGTTCGTTCAAAAATCATATAAGTAATACCTGAGAAAACAGAAAACAAGAAAAAGAACAAACTCCATCTCAATTCATCAATGACAAAACAGGAATTAAAGACAGTTTTAGCTCCAGGTTTCAAAAGAAAAACATCAGTGCTTTCTGTTCAAAAGAGTTTTCTGGTGAGTAAACATTATTTTTTAAAACCTTAAGTTTGATTAAAATAGCTCAAGATTCTGTGATGGTCTGGTTGTACATGCTTTAGAATGAATATATTGTTGTGATGTTCTGTGATTCTCTGAAATTTATACAGGGTTATATTTGTTTCAAAACTAAAATTTTATTTGCTACTAATCATTGTCAAGCTTTAGTTTTTCAATCAATCAAGATGTTTAATCCTCAAACAAGATTTTTACAAAGCTTATTTAATATGTTAGTGATTTATTCCTACTGGAACTTTGTTCAAATGTAATCAAATAATTCTTTGATGAATTCGATTGTCATAAAAAAAATTAATTCAACTCAATAGTTTGAATCCTTGTTGCAAATCATGATTTTTAAACCAAAAATGAAGATTTTTAAATTGGTATTTTGTGAGCAGTTTGTATTTGCATAAAAACTGCATTTTTACAAGTTTCAGGTAATTGAATCAATTTAAGAAGGTGAAATTTAGATTGAAGCAAGAATAAATATTAGTGATGTCGTGAAAATTATCAGATAATTTTTCTAATGTGTGAATTAAGAGAACAGGATCATTTTAGGGTTTTTGTCGAGTTTTTGCACTTGTCATAAATAGGGCGTGTTCATTTTCGTTGCACGATCGAGCTGTACGAGTCGTTGGTAGTTGGTGGATTATCGTGTTGTCATCGTGTGGGCAAGGGTTTGGGTGCTGCGGGTGGATGGAGCGGCGGTGGCGTGATGTTTTGTCGAAGAGGTTAGTTACAGCTTTTCGAGTTGTAGGCCAAATTTTCGAATTCGAATTTTGTAGGCATTTCAAATTTTTGATTCGAGTTTAGAGATGGATTACGACTTTCCTGAGTGGTTGGAAGTTCACCATATCCTCGTGGGTTGCCATGCGTGTGTACGGCATAGCTCCAGTGTCAGAGACGTTAATGGTTTGAGCCTCGAGTCGTGCTCGAGTTTTTAGGATGGTTGCTTCGGGTTGGGGTCGAGTTCTTGCATGAGTATAACCTACTGCTTTGTTTTTTTACTTAATTTTAAACAAAACTTGCTAGAAAATAAAAAAGAAAGAAGAAGAAGATGATGTATAGGGAGTCTCGGGGAAATCGCGTGAAGTACTCGAAGTAACGCTCGAGTTAACATAGGGGAGCCTCAGGTTTTTGTTACGGCAGTATTGTTTTTTTTATACTAGTAAAGTAAGTAGACAGGTGTTAACAGTTTAAGTAAAAAAAAAGGGATTCCATTCAAGCTTAATTATTTGATTAATACTTAACAATGAATTTAACACTTGATTATTATTTTAAATTAGTAATTAAGTTAAGTTTAGTATGAAAATTAATTAACATTAAAAGTTTTTAGTTAATATTAAATTGATTTCCAAAGTTTAAGAAGATTTCTTTAAAATGTTAGTTAAGTTGAATAATTAACATCAATTAATTATTTTAGAAAATAATTACGAATAATTATATTATAATTGTAATTAGAGTTAGAATTAATCAATGCTTAAGGGATTGCTAAATTTAGAATTTACTACTTTAAGTTAATTAATTAATGATTAATAATTAAGAGTAATCAAGTAATTTAATTAAGAACTAATAAATGACTAGTTAAGTAAGTAGCAGTTAATAAATGGGTAATTAAGTTTTATCAATAATTAAGGTTATTAATTAATGATTAAGGAATAGTTAATTAAGTAATTAAGTTAGATAACTTGATTAAGAAGTCATTAATTAAATAGTGTGAAATAAAATAATTAAGTAATTAAGAATTAACAATTAATTAAGAAATGATTAATTAAATAATTTGAAATGGAATAAGAAATTAATTGATGATAATTTTATTAATTAAGTGATTAATTCTCAAGTAATTGATTTTAAATTGAATTAATTACAAATGAGAATTTAAGATGATTGTTTATAGATTGTTATATAGAATATCCAATTTGTGATATTTATTTGATGATATTCTGTGATGTTCTATGATATGCTTTGATATATCTATGATGATTGCATATGATTTATCTGTGATATGCTATTTAAATTCAATCATTGAATTAAACTGTTTAATTTAATTAGACAACTTGGCCTTTAAAATGGCGTTTGGATTTCAATGAGACCGGGATCGGGTGTCAATTTGACTATCCGAAGACCACATCGATCCAAATTAAACATTAGGTCGTGAATTCTCAAGTGAAGATCGAGATGGTGTTTCAGAATGCAAGGGTTATCATCGTTGACTCTGAGGGTGATTCCAAAATGAGTGTAACGAGATAATGCCTTCGGTTTCGTTTGAACTCGGAACAAACTTATATGGATTGAATGCTTTCAGCACATCGTCAGGCGGACGATGAGCATTCTAAGAAATATGTTCTGTAAACGTAATTGCAGCCTCAAGACTCATCAACTGGGAATGGCTAAAACAGGGGAGGTGCTGCAAGGTTAGGTGGGTCATGCCCAAGCAAGACGAGATATACCCTTGTCTAGATGTCCCTTTTTATTTCGGCTGTGTGGGCGGTTGCTAGCTACAACCGTGGGGTTATCTTGTTCGGGACTATTCAGTAAGGAATTGTTCCAGCCTTGTGTTGCAGGGGAGTTAGGATGGCTCCTCGGTACGGTGATCTAGGCCATGTACTGTGACGCGCGGTACCCTAGTAGCCCTGCCATTGTATGGAATCCAATCTCCAATAAGCGCCATACGTTTTGATTGTGCCCAACTATGTTGGAATGTAAGATGTAAGCATTTCAGCTATTTCTGTATTTTACTTGAAAACCCTAGACACTATTATAATATCACTGGATTTCCTATAAAATGTTTTGGTTAGCGTAAGGTAAAAACTTACCCGTATTTATTTGTGGGGAGTCTTACGTGATACCTTTATTTTCAAATGTTTTTCAAAGTTAAACAATTTAAACCGTTTACTCATACCAGACCCATGTCCGACCCGGAGTTTATATTTTATTTTTCATAAACTCTTGGGTACTTGAATTTTTATGAGTAGCCAAGTGATAGGTGTTGGATTTTGGTTTCTGGTGGAGCTTGGAGCAGGAGTTCCAGACATATGTAACTATCTGTCTAGTTCCGCTGTGTAGTTGATGTATGTTGTATATCTGATGTATATAATGACAGATGTATATATGATTGTACGTTTGTATGATATTGTATAACTCTGATATATGTAAACTACGTAATATGTATGTGATGTATTATATTTTGTTCCGTTCCGCTGTGAGATTCTGATGTTGTTGTTCTTTCTTTTCCATTCTTTTCTACTTCTATCCCTTTCTTTCTTAATTGATGATACGTCTTTATGGGAGTAGAAGGGCGGGTCGTCACACTAAGGCTATTGAGTGTATGGTATACTTAATAGTTTATTAATTATTTTATGCGATTAAAAGTTTCTGAACCTGAACCAACCATTTCTTTTGGTTGTTATGGATGGATGGTTGATTACTTTGATTGCATGTGATGGTTGTATAGGTTTGTTTGCAAGTAACTATTGTTGTTTTGTGTTAATTTGTTTTGTTACTAATTGAAATAACTAAATATTTTCTCTTTTACATAAATCTAACCATTTTGGATTATATAAGTAATATACAGGTTATAGAAGCAATAGCTACTGATTTTGGTTTCATAAATAGCGTTGTTTGCCCGACAAATAGGTACGTTTTTGAATTACGGTTTTATAGCGATATTGTATTATTTATCATGGTTTATGATATTTTAGTTTGAAATATTATATATATGGTTATTATTGATATTATTATTACTTTGGATTCTCTGTACAAAGGAGACTCTGTCGAAATTTTCCTTGAATTTTAGACTTAGAATTTTTTTGTGAAAGTGAAAATAATTTGAAACTTTTATAAACTTGTACATAAAGGATTTAATTGTTTTATTAATTGATATATTTTATTTAAAATATTTAATTATGTAAGTTAATTGTTTATAAATTGAATGATTTGAATAAAATATATTAATTCCTTCTTTTCCCTTTTCCAGGACGAAAGGTTTGAGTGGGGGAGAGTGTAACGACCTGTATTTTTCAATAATTGAATTATTAAATTAAATAAAAATTTAATGTTGTGGAAAATTAAAATTTTAAGATTTAATAATGAGAAAAATAACTAGAATGTAATTTTAGTCATTTTAATTTAAGGTAATCGATGATTATTTGAATGTAATTCAAGTAATTGTAAAGTTAATTTGGTGATAATTGTAAATAAAAAAATAAAATTTAATGTTGAATTTAAGTTGTAATTATATGTTATTAATCGGAATATTAAAATAAATTTACTAATATGTAAATTTAGTAGCTTTCGTTTGAAAACAATAAGCTTGGGGATGTGTTTGAATTAGTAATGTATAATAATTGCTTCAATTATCATTTGGTTATCTAATCCGATAAATTAATGTGGAAATCGATAAAAATTTATTACAATTGAAATATTACAATTAAACTAATTTAATATTGCGGTTAATATGAATTAAGATGATAATTATAGAGTATTAATGTATAAAGATGTAAGCCAAAACTAATTATATCCATTAGATGATAGTTGATTGAATAAGAAGATCAAAACCAAAATAAATGAACTTATTGGATTTTAAAATTAATTTGTGAATTTATTGCAATTGAAATTAAACACCATCATTAGTGCAATATTGAACATTGGCTTCGACATGGAAATTTATTTTAAAAGATTTTAAACTACTAGGTAAGCAAAAATGATAAAAATTGACTAACTTTTGTATTTTAATTAAAAAGTGATTTAATTAATTTAATAATTATTTAATTAACGTGAAAGTAGCCATTTTGGCCGCTGTCTTGGATTTCGATGAAACTAGTTTCGTCGGATCTCTAATAGTGAATTATTATAGGATTTCAAGTTTCGTAGCGATCGGACTTGTCATTTGATCGTGCGGGCTCGCAACGCGTAGAAATCAATTTAATGAAATCAATTTTAAATAAGCTGATTTTAAAAGCTAACTTCTGCATACTTTTGAATTAGGGTTTGGAACTTGTTCCATTGAGTTTAAAAATATCAAAAACATCTATTTTGATATATGAGATGACCTACTTTTGTTTCAGAACTGGAACGGGCTTTTCGGGTCGTTATTGTCGTACGAACCAATTCGATATGTTATTCATTCTTATATGTTCGTATCCATATAAATAGACTTTGTTTCTCAAACCTAGTAGTCTTTCAGTCTATTCTGTACGTACATCAAATCTGTCCACTCTTCCTTCTTCTAATGGCGGAAACCCAATTTCTATTCAAAACCCTAGATTCAATTTCCAAACCAATTTCAAAAAATCAAACTCCTCAAAACAGCATCGAAATATATATTGTTGGAAAGCTCTTGACGAGCGTAATTCACTGCAGCGATTCGTTTCCTATTAGATGCATCGTTTAACCAGAAATCGTCGATCGTTCCCGGCCGTCCATTTTAGGGTTTGAGATTTTAATGGTGCATCGTCATCATGGCGACCATCAGAGGGTATGGACGTGTAGAGGAGGCTAAGGGCTTTCGATCCATACGTCTACTTCATGTCAATGGTCACTGGAATCAAACACGATTGGTTGTGAAAGGTTGGCGGCGACGGGTCCATAAGGCTGCACCAGAGGGAGGTGCGAGTGACATGGACTTGTGTTCTGAAGTGGTGAAGTCAACGGCATTCTCTGATCAAGGTGAAACTTCACCTAGCGGCGGTGATAATTGGAAATGAAGTGGCAGCTGTCATTCGGGGCTAGAGTTCGCATTTACCTTGTTGCATTAGTTTCTCGAGGATACGTGAGTGCGTGGAGATAGGTAAGTGACGTGGTAAGATTTAATTTAATTTATTTAATTTAAATTCAAACTTTAAAATGTTCTAACTTGCATATAATTTTCATATAAGCTCGAATTCACGCGCGATTTGTTCCGCTGCGATCCTATCAAAATTCCGGACATTATGGAACTAGTTTGGACAAATTCTGAGACTGTTCAAATTTGGGCCTTTATATGGATTTTAAATTGTCAATAAATCAAATGTGCGTGTTTTAACCCACTCACGACTACTAAATTATCTTATGATAGCTAAATTGAATTTATGATGTGATTAGAATTTGATTGGTTAATGTTTGGTACAATTGAATTGCCATTCCAGTAAAATCTGACTTTTATTGAATTTAATCGCCATTTAATTTAATATTGAATTTTGAATTGTCGGTTAATACCTATTATTGATAATCAGTAAATTGTTGTTAATTATTGGTTGATTTGAATGATGATTGCGATGGATTTTTAATTTTTGATATTGGATGACTGGATGTTATGTTATTTTATATATTGATATCACACCGCAAGTTCCCTTTGTTTATTGTTAAAAAATTCCCTATGGGTTGAAATGGTACATACCCGAACGATCTGATAGATTAGGGAGAAATTGTTATGGCTTGAAATGATAGACCCAAGCGATTTCATGGATTTGAAGTTAAATTCTTGATTGCGGGTTGAAATAATATATACTTATAAATTATAAATTATTGCAGATTGAAATGATATATATATATATATATATATATATATATCTGTATCACCTGACCACAGGGTAGAAAATCATATACGGACAACGGATTGGTAAAATTAAATGATTTTAAAACCTTAAAATTTCGAATCCAGGTAAATGATATTTGAAATAAAACTTGATTTATATAAACTGAATTATTTTTGAAAATCTAAGCTTTAAATGTTGAAACTGGAATTGGTTTAAATAAATTGTTTAAAGCATTTAAATTGAAATTTAAAGTAGATTTGAAGTATAAACGAAATTTATCGAAATTGAGTTATTGAAATATTTGAATATTTAAACTTTGAAATCTACTAAATGAAGTAGTTTAAATTTATAGTTCGAATATGGATTTGAAATCAATATTGATTAAATGGCATTAAATGAGAATATGAAATGAAAGACAAAATTTTGTTGATTTGAAAGCTGGACATGGTCCAAATGTGTTGAAATGAAAGGAAGAGTTTAATTTGATATTAATTTCAAATTAATTATTTTAATATAAAATTTTAGCTTAAATTATCAAAATATTTACTATATAAACCATTTCAATAATCAAACCATTTATATTAAACTAATAAAACTATATTTAATCTATTTTAACTACTTTAAACCATTTAACCATTTAAACTATTTTAACCTATTTAAAACTATTTTAATCTATTTTAAAGTAATTTAATCTATTTTAAACCATTATAATCCATTTAAAACTAATTTAATCTATTTTAAATTATTTTAATCTCTTTTAAACTGTTTTAAACTGTTTTAATCTATTTTAAACTATTTAAATCATTTTAATTTAATTTAAGATATTTTAATATAATTTAAACTATTTTAAACCATTTAAATTATTTTAAACTATTTTAACTATTTTAGACTATTCATGACTATCTAGACTATATTTCTAAATTTCTAACAGTGTAAGATTGAACTGTTTATATTTAAAACTTGATTTAAAAGTGAATATGATTAAATGATGTTATAACCTAAGTTGGATTTGGAATAATATTTGCTAGTGAAATGACATATTGAGTGAATGTGATGATTTTGAAATGAGGAGTTAACCTATTGTGTCTACATGATTTCGAAAGTAATATGGTTTGAATTCAGTATGATATTTTGATATCAATTATGAAATGGTTTTGGAAATGTAAAAGAACCATCTGGTCTGAAATAAGTGTTTGGTTGTTAAAGAGACCGGGATCAGATATTGTCATACTCTCTGCCAATACCGAAAATAACTTTAACAACTGTGTGCGTGGTGGAGATTTCAGAATGAAGTAGGATGGTTTGGCGAACGATTCTGTATGAGGCATTTACATAGCCCTGACACCCATGAGTCAGCTTGATGTGGCTAAAATAGAAGCTATAACGGGCCAAGTGAGGTCGCTCTTCCGATCGGACACATTTCTTCGATATCATATTATGACTTTGTTATTGATTTGGTGGTCACCCCTCGATTTTATTATGGGGTGTGTCCTGAGGTAGGTGGTAGTAGCTGCTATGCGTTACCACCAGTTCGGGAGTGCAAATGGTAGAATCCTACCATGGCATTGTCTCACGTGCCTTATTACATGCCTTATCATGCCCACTATGAGTTTGTTTTATACCGTACCTATGGACTGCTCTTTGAGTAAACCACCTGTTTGGTGGAGCTTACGGTACTGCATAAACTACGGGAATATAAAATATGTTAAGGGGGATATGGGTAACGCCTTAATGCTATTTTAATACTTTACTTTACTGTAGACATATTATAATAGCGTATTATACTATATAGTAGATAGTTTAAAGGATCCTTAGGAGATGGCAATCCCCAACATCTCATAAGTTATTGCATGCATGTTAGACAGTGGATAGGAGAAGTAAATCCCCATAAACATCTCTGAAGCTGTTGCACTCATATTTACTTATTGTTGATTTAACTTACATAAGAGCTTTTAGTTTTGACTCGAGTGTTTTGTCTTTTCATTATGCTCGGGTCAATCCGAGCTTTTCAGTGTATTGACGACTTTATCTTTGGAGGACGAATACAGAAATTTGTATACAATTTATTATATTTATTCCACTACATCATGTAGTATCGTTGTATTATTTTTTTATTCCTGATGTATGTAACTCTGATCTCTATTGTAAAAGTGCAATCAAATGTTATTTATAAAACATCTTCATGGACTGTTTATTTGATTATTATATTTTTCAATCCGCTGTGGGATTCTGTGTTTTGTTTTTCTTTCTTTTACCTTCTTTTTCTTATTTACCCCATGACAATCCTCCCTTTTGATTGGTTTGAGTCTGACATGTGTTGTATATTATCGATTTAAACCAGCCAAAAAGGTGGGTCGTTACAGTATGCATTGAAATAAAAAATTCTAAATAATGATTTAAAAAAGACGGTTTTGATATAATAATCAAAATGTCTCAAAGTCAGTGGAAGCCATATTCAGTTTGTGGGTTTTAGGATATGATCCAAAAATGAATATGAAAGTATTGTCTGATAAGCATCTGAGTTGAAAAGGTATTTATATAGAAATATGAAATAGTTTGATTTCTAGTCAAAATGTATAGGAAGCATGTATCCATAAGAAAGAACATTAAAAGCTACATAGATATTTCTAAACTAAAAGTTAAAAACATACTACTGTTTATTAAAGATATACTTATGTTAAAATCAATACTAGTTTGATTGTTTAATACTCAATAATAAATTTGTAAATTAAACCTTTTATAATAAGTATAAAAGATGATGGGAATGTCCCAAACGATATGCAAAGACACTTTACTAAAATGTTTAATATGAAACATGTAAGATGGATTTTCTATGCATTGGAAATAAGTATTATCATACATATTGTATTATCTACTTTATCATAATTTGCATATGTATTTGGTGCATGAAGCACTTATAAATCCAAATTAAGATCACTAAATGGTAGTTTTAGAGTGTTCTCAAATATTTTTGAAATACTATAAAATTATTTATAGAAACAATAGACTCCATATAAAAGATTATTCATATTCAAACTTCATAAGTGATATTGAGTATACTACATCAATAACATTCAAACCTTAGCTAAGAAGCTTTGAGTTGGAAATGTTACAATGAAAGGTTATGGCTAATACAATGATAAGGCAAAGTACATCGCCTTAGACAGTGCCACAATAAAAACAATGTAGAAATATAAATGCACCAATTTATGACTGAGCTATGAGTGATTTTAAATATTGAGAACAATACATCATTGTTATAATGATAACAATGTAAAAACTCGCTAGAACCCAAATAACATACTTTGAATAGTTCCACATGATAAAAATAGTTTGTTGACATTGGAGAATGTTGATTGATGTAGTAGATATTGAAATAAAATAGCATACTTATTCACTAAGGGATTGAATAGATTTCATAAGTGACCTCAAGTGCAAGTGGGAGATTTGATAGAGTTAGGGATATGCTTTATGGGTAATTATTTGATCTGTTATATAAATCTAACTGGACGCCAATATTGTATAAAATAAAAGGTATTTTCTTTTTTATATACTTGTTATAATGTGTTATAAGTAATTTATTATTCAATTTAAGCTTATTAAATAGAAAATCCATAAATGGTTTATTCTATGATAGAAGTTACAATGTGCTGTAATCATGAGTAATTAATTATAATATAATAAACTTATCATTTTAAATATTCCCAGTCAATATGTATCAAGACTGGATATCGATACATTCATTGGGACTAGAGAATGTAACACACTACAAATATTGAACAGTGTATTACTCATGACTGCTGAAGAAACTAATGGGTTACATATAATAGTTATTGGATAATTATGGAACGACTCATTTGATAGTTTTCTACTAGTTGATATATCTAAGGTTAAACAGAGAATACCGATGTGACAATATTACACAATTCTCTCAACTTGAGAATATTGTCAAGCTTCAATGTGGAAACTCCACTTTGATTATAGTTATATCATGGCACGACATACATCGAACAACTATAGTTGGGTCGAGTGGAAGTATTGAAAGTGAAACGTTATTCAAGAGAGAATTTGCCTCATCGGTTATATGAGATTAGTATCATAGGGTCAACTTAAGCCAATTAAAAATAAAAATCTCTAGCCAGAGCGGTATGGTTAACGATAACGATAACTGTTATTATTGAACCAAGAACTTTGTATTTGGACTATGAAGTTGAATGTGGAAAATATTGGAATTTTGACGGCTACCAAATTCATAAGTCCTAATGTGATATAATTTTGACGAAGAGAATTGGTGTACATGATTGTCACTACTGGATAACGCTTACATATATAAAATTATATTTTATCAAAGCTATACAAGCAATAAATTTGGCCAAAATATCACACCAATAGTTAAGGTAATGTGTGAATGTTAATATTTAAATTATTGCATATTAATCACTGACTGAATTTGCACCTAAAGAGTCAATACGACGACAATGTTGAATCCTTCATCTACCACCCGATTTAATTAAATTATAAATTTTATAATTATTTAATTTTTAAGAAATATTAATTATATTTTATAAATTTGTGTTGATCGCCAGCGTATTCAAAAGTTATATACACACTTGTTGATATATGATATTGATATACATTTTCATTTGATTTAAATGTAAAATATCCAATCTGGTTTGAAGTGATTTGAGGCGTAACTGGGAGACAAGTATGGTCGGCCATGATGGAGAGGAATTAGCTTGGAATTTGATTCCAAAAGATATATAAATGGATAAGAAAAATAAATATATGTTTATATCTTTGACCTCCTTTTTTTTATTCTATTCAAACATCACTTGCCACTTTCTCATAATTTTCTTTCTAGGGTTTGTGCCTCCATCTCACCCATCGAGCCATGGCAGAAATGCTCTCTCTCCTTCAAAATTCAAGCAAAAAATACGACACATATTCAATTAAAAATCAAAAGGAACAATGTACGACTTCTAAATTGGGTTGCTTCTTTGGAAGTGTTGAACAAGATTTCAATAAAGATTTTATAATCAAGGTATTTTCTGGGCAATAGCAAGGTACTATCTACAATTACAAAGTCATATAATTATATAATTGATTATAGTATGCTTTTGCTTAATTGTTATATATTTCAAATATATTTTTGTCACGTCCTAATATATTAAATGTTCATCATGTTAATTTAAATTTGGATCCATTTTCTACACCTTAGTTGACTGTATAATCTTTATGTTGACACGTATTTTTGTTCCTTCATATCGTTTGATTATTTATTGTTTATGTAGTTTAGATATAAATCATTACAATGGATTTACGTGTGTCTAACTAGTCTGATTTGATTTGATGTTGTTTTGCATTTGTTATTCAATTTTGATTGTATATTTTGTTTAAGTACAATATGTGCACGCGCACACACACATGTATGTATGTACGTACGTACGTACGTACGTAGGTATATATGTATATAGACACACACATAAAGAGCTTATATGGTTTTTCAAACAATTTTGATTGAAAATTGTTTTGGTTAACTTTCAATTATTTTGATTGCAAACAGTTTCTTAATCAAAACAATTTTGACTAAAAACCTTTTAATTGAGTATATACGTATATGTTTTTTTTCAAACAATTTTGGTTGATAGCAAATTGACTAACTTGTTGATTTGAATTTATATTTGGTTGTCATTTGCATTAACGTAAAAATTATTTCGATTTATAATCTATAAGTCTTGTATGTAAAATCATAAACCATTTTACTCGTTCCTAATTAAAATTTTAATTTGGACTTTGCTGAACTTTATATATGTTGATTTGAATTTTTATTTGGTTGTCGTTTGCATTAATGTAAAAACTATTTCAATTTATAATCTATAAGTAGTATTTTATGTAAAAACATAAATCATTTTACTCATTCCTAACTAAAATTTTGATTTGGAATTTGCTAAACTACACACACACACACACACAGATATATATATATATATATATATATAATGGCGGCTGGATCTTGTATTCCCGAAACCCTAGGTGTGGACGAAGATGATGACGATGGTGGCTGGAAGGAGGTTAAACATAGGGGAAAGACAAATTTATCGTTTGCTGAAGCTCTCAAATCAAACAAAGAGACGACCAAGGCTAGATCATGGATTGAGGCAGTCAGATCTAAAATTGAACTTAAGGATACTGCAAACTTCTATGAACCACAAACCAGCGGAGAAGAAGTATATCAATTGATAGACGAGGAGGACTATGCTGAATCTAAAAAACTATGGCAATACTCGATCTATGCATATATGGCAGGAAAAAGGCCATATTTTGTTCACTTTAATGCATATATCAAAAGAACATGGAAACCAAAAGGATCATGGGATGTATTTCCTCGAGACAATGGGTTTTACTTGATAAAATTTGAATTGGAGGAGGATTTTCAGCGTATTATCAACAGTGTTCCTTGGTTTATGGATAGCAGGCTGATCTTGATGCGGAAATGGGAAGCTGATTTCAACGTTGAACATGTTATGCTAACAACATATCCTATTTGGGTCAAATTTAATAACTTGGATCTTGCTTTGTGGAACATGAGATGTATCAGAAAACTTGCAAGTATAGTAGGAAGGCCAATTGACATTGATGAGAACACAAGAAAACTCAAAATAATCAAATTTGCTAGGGTATTGGTTGAGATTTCAGCTAGTACGGTGTTGCCAAAAACAGTAAAAGCAATAGACAAGCAGGGATACATATATAAACAAGAGGTGGAATATGAATTTGTTCCACCAAAGTGTGGCGAGTGTTTGTGTTTTGGACACACTAATCAACAGTGCCAAAACAAAGTAACAGAAAGACAGAAGATTTGGGTAGAAAAATCAAAAAGCATAACAGACCTACCCAAAACAAATAACCCAAAAAATAAGGAGGAGATTACAAAAAATATTCAAAATGTCCCCCCCAACACAGATTATCAAACTAGATATCAACAGAAGGATACTATGGAGTCGGACTGCGAATTAGTGCAAGCATCTCTTCTATCTCCTGCTCAGAAAGAGAAGACATCTTAAATAAAGGATCATCTGAATAGCTCTGAATCTCAGGATCCACTTGCATTAAATCACGATCAACCAGAGCAGGTTCAGGCATTGCAGGATGTGGTTCCACCACCTGTTGAGCAGAAAAGGGGGGAGGAGGAGCTTCCAAACTCTCTATCAGATATCCGCAAGCTGGACATTGAATTTGATTCAACTGAAGATGAAGAGGAAGAAGAGTTTTCAGAAGATATCAGTAAGTATACAGAATGCAATATTGTATATGATAACCAATTCTTAACTATTGATAAAGGTAGACTTATAAAATCAGTCTCGGAAGGTACTGCTTCGGTTACTCGGAGCAAATCTACCAAAAAATAAATATGTCTATCATTTGTTGGAATGTGAGAGGTCTTAACAATGACACACGCAAGTTAGACCTCCACATGTTAAAGGCTAAACATATGCCAACTATTTTAGCCCTTCTGGAGAATAAATTGAATAATAATAATTTAGAGATGATGAAAACACAGTTGGGAAATCAGTGGAAGTTTATAACATCCCAAATTAAAGGCAGAATCACAGTAGGTTGGGAAAGTAATTACTGGAATGGTAATATCATAGATAGAAATGATCAGCAAATAACCATCACCTTTCATAATAACGGGGGACTAGAAATAGTAACCACATTTGTATATGCTAAGAACCTAGCTTCGGAAAGGATGGACTTATGGAAACAAATTTTATATCTCCAAAAATATTAAGACCCCCTGGATAGTCATGGGAGATTTTAATGCTGTTCTAAAAACTAATGAAAAGAAAGGAGGACATACACCGCGGGTGGCACAAGTAGCTGAGTTTAATAACCGTGTGTTATCTAGTGGTCTTGCTGAAGCATTCCATTCAGGCCTGAAATACACGTGAAGAAGTGGTGAGTCCAAAAAAATAACATCTAGATTAGACAGAGTTCTTGGAAACTCAGAGCTGTTTAATAAAATTCCAAAATTTAAAGTGACTGTTCTACCTTGTTCGAAAAGCGATCATTGTCCCCTTTTGTTACAATTCAATGAAGATGACACTATACATAAGGGAAAACCGTTCCAATATGCAAATCACTGGCCTCTAATAGATGGATTTGAGGAAGTTGTGAACTTTAACACAGTAAAGATTCCTTCAGGTAACCATATGTACCATTTTGTAATGCTCATCAAAATCATGAAAAACAGACTCAAAGATTGGAACAAGTGCAGACCCATGACCATTGACAAAATCACAGAAATCCAACAGCATTTAGAAAACATACAACATAGACTTGATGATGACCCTTTAAATGAAGGTCTGAATGAAGAATTCTACACATTACAAAGATGCCTTAAAGAAGAAATACATAAGAAGGCAGTTGAGCTGAAACAAAAAGCCAAAGAAAGATGGCTGATACAAGGTGATGGATGCAACAAATTCTTCTATGCAAAAATGTCCATACGACAACATCATAACAATCTGCAGAAATGCATAGATGAGCATGGTGATGCATCAAGACATATAAAGAACATAGAGGACCAAGCTATTACTTATTTTACAGGACTATATAAGGGGGATAATAATGACCAATTACCTCATGTCATATGAAGAAGGAGAATCTCCACTGAAGGAAGCAACATGTTGACAGCTTCGATTATGGAAGGGGAATTGAGGGATGCTGTCTCCTCCATCCACAGTGATTCCTCCCCGGGACCTGATGGAATGAGGGCAGCGTTCTTCAAAATGTACTGGATAAACCTTAAAGATGTTATGTTAAAAGCCTATAATGAAGCATTAGATGCAGGTGAGTTCATTCAAGAAATCAATCATACATTCATATCCCTCATTTCTAAAGTTAAAAAACCAGAGAGAATAGAAGAATATAGGCCTATAGTGTGCTGTAATGTCACATACAAAATTCTCAGTAAGATTATTTGCAAAAGATTGAACAAAGTCTTACCAGATTTAATATCACAATGTCAAAGTGCATTCATCAAAGGTAGACTCATTTCAGAAAATTCCCTAATGGCTCATGAATTGATAAGGAACTTCAATAAAAAAGGAGCTGACAAAATCTGCATAAAAGTGGACTTACAAAAGGCCTACGACAAAGTCAACAAAAGTGTCATCATCCATATGATAGAATCAATGGGGGTTCCAATGAAGCTGATAAAATTGATAAAATTCTGTCTAGAAACTCAAACATTCTCTATAATGATTAATGGTAGCCCTATAGGGTATATTCAAAGTAATCGCAGAATTAGGCAGGGTGACCCTCTTTCTCCATACCTATTTGCAGTAGCAATGGAATGGTTCACTTTACAAATGGAGCTAGCTAATAATCAGGGTCTTATTCAGCCAGTATACACTAACCTTCCATGTGTTACACATTTATTATATGCAGATGGCCTACTGGTGGTGGCCAAAGGCAACTTAAAATCAATAGAAAAAATCAAAGCAATCTTTAAAGATTTAGAAAGGTATGCGGGACTCAAACCGAATGAGATGAAAACTAAATGCTACTTCAACAAATACTGCCTTAACAAACAGTCTATGCTTGACAAACTGGGTTTCACTGAGGGTCATCTCCCAGTCAAGTACTTGGGAATACCTCTGTCTAATAATAATATTACAAATGCGGAATGTGGCAAACTTATAAACAAAATCAGAGATAAATTACAAGGGTGGAGGTCAAAACTTTTGTCTTTTGCTGGCAGAGTAGGGTTAGTACACACAGTCATAACTTCTAAAGTTAGATTCTGGTTACAATCTTTTCAAATCCCAGATCGTTCTATTGTGAAAATCAACTCAGTTTGTGCGGATTTTATCTGGAGGGGAGGGATGCACAAGGTGAAATATTCAGACTTATGCAGGAAAAAGAAAGTGGGAGGAGTAGGATTGAAAAATCTTTTTGAACTTAAAAATCCTGGATGTTTTAACTTCCAAAAAATTATGGGCTACTTGGATGAGATCTAGATATCTGAAAGATAACTTCTGGACTACTAAAATAGATAACAATGCTTCAGTTACTTGGAAGAGTATTCTTAAGACCAGAGATGAATTCCAAAAGTATTTGGATAGAAAGATTGCTAACGGAAGAAACACTGATATATGGAGAGACCCATGGCTTAACTCTAAAAGTCTTATAGACAGGCTTGGATGGGAGGCATTCTCGGCATATGGATCACCTAATTGGAAGGTAGCTAACATAGTGGAGAATGGTGAATGGCAATGCACTAATAACTTATTAACACTTAATTATCAGGAAGAAATTCGAAATAAATATATCCATAGAGAAAAAACTGAAGATAAATGGATATGGAAGGCTAGTACAAGTGACCAATTCAAGTTTAAAGACATTTGGGAAGAATCAAGAAGGAAAAGCCCCGAGGTTAAATGGTCTGAAATAGTATGGAGCAAATCTAATCCCCCCAAAATGGTGCACACACTCTACAAGGAGATTCTGGGTAAACTACCCACAAAAGACAGACTAAAAAAATGGAAAATTTGGAAGACACAACATGTTATTTTTGCTGCAGGGATGAAGAAACACATGACCACTTATTCTTTGACTGTGAATACCCAAAAAGAATATGGAAAAATCAAAAGAGTAGACTTCAGCTCTACAAATACACTAAAAACTTAACAGAGGAATTGGAATACCTGCACGATAGGAGTAACTTCTCTAAGCCGATGAAGGAGCTCGGAAAAATTGGACTCACAACCTGCTTGTGGTTCATCTGGAAGGAACAGAACTGTAGGGCTTTTGAAAGCAAAAAGCAAGATACTTTAGCTCTCACAAATCGAATCAATAGAGAAATAGTATTATTATCGGAAGAATTCCTAAGAATATACTCACCACTGCATCGGCACAAGAAAAACTACTATTGGCGAAGTTGAGGAAGATGGAACCGAGCGAACAAAATCAATTAATGAATTGGAAGCCGCCATAGAAGTAACCTAAAAAGGAAGGTGAAGCTGTGGAAGAGAGTTTGACTGTTGATGATTGTCGGCCAGTTGTATTTGTATCTTATTAAGTGCCGTGTATCTTGCTATGGGTCGCAAAGCCCAATTAGTAAATAAATTAACCTATTTTCAAAAAAAAAATTGTTATCCGACCTTTTGGCCCAGCTATATTCAGACCGACTGGATAAGTTAGACAAGACGATCATCGTGGAAGACAGCCTGAAGAGATGATTATTAGGCTCAGAGATCAAGCGCAGACAATGATTTGAAACGACGATCAACGAAGGCTAAGAGATAAACTCTCCAGAATATTCTAAGTTGCCTCCCTTAGGCGAGGGATCAGTGCCTATCCCTATCTATAGGGGATCGGTACATATCCTTAATTTTTGTCTCAAACTTGGTAAGATCGTTATTGAGTAACAAGGCAGGCCTCATGAGGCTACATTTCAAGTTTCAAGTCATTTGGAGTTCGTGTGCTCAAGTTATGGGCAAATTACTTCACCTATTAGAAGGGATCGGTATAAAAATGGATCGTCCATATTCAGCTTTCACTACCTATTGCAACAATGATCGGTCAATAACTCAAAATCTACAGATGCTATCAACATGAAACTTGAAGTACAAGTAATTAGGCCGTGTGGAACACCCCATAGGGATTGCATGACATTTGGAGCAAGTTGGAGGGATCAGTATCTATCCCTCTATAGAGATCGGTAGAAATCAGAATTCAAGCAACACTACTTTACAAAAAATGCGATATCTCATAAACCGTAAGTCAGAGTTGCGTGAAATTCTGGGAGTAAGTAGCTAACATCATGGAGCATCCGTCATAGATATCGTAGCCCATTTGGATGCATTAATATGGATCGGTACCAATCCCTATTGTTGGCCCCGATCGGCCTATCAATTTTTGGGTAGCCTCGTATTCGTCTCAGAACCGTCTGCCAGAATTTCAGTCTGATCCATGCGTATCTTCCCCTATAAATATAGCGGGCATGACATTAGAAAAGGGATTCGGTTTTCTCTATTGAGGCGCTACCCTTTTATTCTTCACTTTTGTAATAATGGATACCGGGATATCCAAACATTTTTGTAATCATAATCAAGTGGAAGATCAATAAAAATATAAAGTGGATGTAGGCCAAGATTGCTGGACCACTATAAAAATCTGTGATATTAGGTGTTGATGCCCATTTTTGGCGTCAATGTTTTGGTACTTTAACTGAGAAATGAATTCTCAGCTTGATTGGATCTCATCGTCTACTTGTGAATTCCCATATTCGTGAGATAGATCCAGACGACAAACTTCCTCTTCTACTCAGATTTGAAGGAAATCTAAAGGAAGCTAATAGCCATAGCCAGAGGAACTAAATCTTCTTCCCGTATTTTAGGAGGATTTGATCATGCTACAGTTCTTGTTTGAAGTTGTTCATGTGTTCATGCCCATTTGAAAGGGATAGGATTCACTCATATGTGCAAGATCTTAGGATCAGATGTTGAAGTTTGCACTCAAGTTAGGGGATGGCCGATCCCTCGCTCAAGGTCAAAATGGATCATCCCTCTCTCAAGGCCAAAATGGTCGATCCCTCCAATATATATCGATCCCTCTAAAATGTATATATACCATTCCCTCTAACATATATGTATACCGATCCCTCCAGGAGCTATACCGATCCCTCAAACATATAGGTATACCGACCTCTCCAGGAGCTATACCAATCCTTCCAACATATAGGTGTACTGGCCTATCGAGGAGCTATACTGATCCCTTCAACATATAGGTATACTGATACCTCTAGGAGCTATACCAATCCCTCCAACATATATGTATATTGATGCCTTTACAAAGCATATATACCGGTCACTCTTGAAAGTATATATACCAATCACTCACCAAGGCATTTCAACCGAACCCTATGCTACTGATCCCTCTCTCAAAAGCTCATGTGACGGATGTACGATCCAATTTTTTTAAAAATTATGAATCGGGTACGATCCCTATACCTAAACCCGTGCCACAATGCAGTGGCCCTGCATTCTGGATTCGGAACTCAACTTAAACACAATGCATTATATCCACTTTCCTTATGTCCTGTTGACTGACCGAGGCATAGAGGACCAAGTGGCAGCCTCTAAATTGCATCCAATAAATGGACAAGCAACCGCTACTCAAATGATACTCCCAAAGGTTGGAGAACATAGGTGATGTGACTCTAAGCAAACCCAAGAAACTTTGGCCAAAAGCCGAACTCGGGTAAAACCAAGATTTTCTCCAAGAAAATGCCAAGATGACTCCAAGCACTATCTTCACTGATCCAGCACTTCGAATTCAGTGACTCCAAGCAAATCAATTGCTTACTCCAAGCAAGTAGCAGATTTTCTCGAGTCTGAATCCAAGTAAATTACCACTGATCCATCAATACCGATCCATCTTGCTTTGCTCATATATTGGGCATGCATACATCATTCATAAGCATTACAAGTAGCTGTAACTTAAAAATGAACCGGATTGTCGGTGATTGAAGCATCTCCCCAGTTGAAGCCTATCCATTGAAGTCGTTCAGTATGAAGAATATCCAAGGAGATTCAATGTACCAATCATATCGGTTTACTTAAGGAAAACCACCCCTGGACTACATCTCATGAAATTCGGGTGCATGTGAATCCCCCTAAAGCGATATGTGCCGTTGAATGTAGATGCTTTCCTGTATTCCTCAAAGGTGTATCGATCATGCGGTTTATGCAATTATTGCCCAAATCCACCTCCTCATTCAATCAACTGGATCAGAAATTTGTCAAGCAGTTCAGAATGCATGCGACTCACACCAAGGATGTGATTTCATTATCCAATATATTCCAAATGCTAGGTGAGCCACTCAAAAACTTTCTGTAGAGATTCACTGTCGTCGTCAATAAATGGGGTAATCCCAGCGTGGAGTTGATGAGGGGAATCAACCACCAGGCAGATTTTGGCGGCTAGTTAGCTAGAAAGCCTCCTACGACCTTGGATCGTTTCTATTACAAAGTGAATTGGAACCTAAGTAAAGAGGAGGTAGAGCAGACTAGGAGAAAGAATAATACAGGCCCGTTGGCTAAGGACTCAGATTCTAAGAGATCGCCCAGAATCATAAAATTCGACTCATATATTCCTTTGAACGATTCAATCGATAACATCTACTTGGAGACTCACCACTCGGAGCAATACTGAAAATTAACCTCGAGAGAATCCACCGAAGCTTAGAAGAAATCTGGGGAATGTTGTATATTCCAAGATGCACACGATCCTAACACTGGCGAT
Organism: Allium cepa; assembly: GCA_030765085.1. Classification (NCBI taxonomy): domain Eukaryota; kingdom Viridiplantae; phylum Streptophyta; class Magnoliopsida; order Asparagales; family Amaryllidaceae; genus Allium; species Allium cepa. The sequence continues at coordinate 596,837,197 of CM060943.1, read as the reverse complement.
TGCAAATACCCCCGAGATGTGATCGAAAAGATGATTTGGAAAGGAAGGTTTCGGTAATATGTACAAGCCCCATGGAATAGCGGGTAGGGAACATCTGACCCCTATCAATAAAGAACTTCGATTATTAACTGGACCACCCATGATCGACTTCCAACTCAGAAGGGCTGGGACAAAGTGGAATAGCGAGCATACAACCTTGCTTCACTTATCAATGAGATTCATTCCGATCTTCTTCGAATTAGTTCTATTTTGATTTCAATTGTGTTGTGAACGACGACCAACTTGAACTAAACTACTTCCAAATGATGTAGGTGACTACGTACTTAGAGTTGGGTGCCAACCAATCTCCGCGGACCATGATCGGAACTTTGGAGTTTCATCCAGATAAACATGATTCAACCGCCCATCAGCTACCATATGCCCATGACTTAGGGCTAGGAGTTGAGATGGAAAAACCCAACAAGGTCAAGATCCAGAAAAAAGTGGACACCACTGATCGTCCACTCATCAACTTCCACGTCTGACTTAGAGACCAATGTAAGACTTGGAGTGGATGCAACCTAACCATCCACTCCCCAGCTTATACTTGAAGTTCGCCAAAATACTTATGCCTCTCCCGAAGCTCAACATAACCGAGGTCCAACTAAATTGGACGTGATTTGACCTTCCACACATTAACTCCTGCCCTGAACATAAGAGGCAGTTTGAAAGCTCGACTTAAAGTAGGTGTGGCCTGACATCTCAATCCAAGCATGGATGTGATCTGAAAATCCATCACCTACTCCCTTCCTTGACTTAACAAAAGGAGCTACAACCACCAAGTGGATACGAATCAATCATCTCACTTGCCAAGTTCTATCATTGATGCTAAAGGCAGAATTCCATTCCATGAACGAACATGATTCAACCGTTCATTTGATAACTCTTGCCTTGACTTGGCAGATGGAGTATAAATCAAAAACGGCTGAGATTGACCACCCATCAAACAACTCTAAGTCCAAAGAGTGCGGAATGGAGTTTAAACATAAATCGGGTAGATACCAACTTCTCGCAAAACAACTCTAAGTCCATAGAGTACGGAGTACGGACTGGAGTATAAACATGAATGAATAGATGAGTGGATTTCGACTGTTCTTTATTTCGCAAAATAACTCTAATTCCCCAGAGTATGGACTGGAGTATAAACATAAACGAATAGATGAGTGGATTTCGACCATTCTCTGTTCTGCAAAATAACTCTGAGTCCCCAGAGTGCGGACTGGAGTATAAACATGAATGAATATATAAGTGGATTTTGACCATTCTCTAGCCTGCAAGATAACTCCGAGTCCGCAGAGTGCGGACTAGAGTATAAACATAAACCGGGTGGAAACCGACCGCCCACAAGACAACTCTGAGTCCCTAGAGTGCGGATTAGAGTATAAACGTAAACTGGATGGAAACTAATTGCCCGCGAGATGACTCAGAGTCCCTAGAGTGTGGACAAGAGTATAAACATAAACTGGGTGGAAACTGACTGCCCACGAGATAACTCTGAGTCCTCAGAGTGTGGACTAAAGTATAAACAAAAATTGGGTGTGATCCGACCACCCATCAACTGAACCATATCCCCAAAGCATGGATACAAACATGAATGAATAGATGAGTAGATATCGACCGTTCTCTATTCCACAAACTATGACCTGAAACTGATGGAAGGAGTATAAACTCACTATGGATGGAACTTGATCATCCACGAACTAACTTTGTTACCCAAGACTGGGGGCGGGAGTAAAAATCACTAAAAGCTGAATACGACAGCTCTCTATAGCTCTGGCTTAATATTTTTTACGACTTAAGGCAATGATCGCAAGGAGGTCTTAATACAAAACTAATCAGAACGACGTCTAATGTTATGGGAAACCGACAATATTGTGCCGCTAGGTCGACGGTCAATATCGATCCATACCAAACAAAACAGATGTGACTGGATGTCCTTCAAAAAACTGTGATCACCAGAGTGCGGATAAGAGAATAAACCAAGAAGAATTCATCATTAATTCTCTAGCATCCTCCTTCGATCCATCAGGAAAAGTATGAAAACCGAAGGAGCGTGACCCCACTGCACCTGAACCAACTCTACCCCTAGATCTGATTAGAGAATATGAATCAAAGTGGATGTGGTTGACCGTCCAACACCCAACTCATGCTCGAAATCTGACAGAGCATCTAAATATTCCCCTTGGAAGGAAAAACCAGAATACAATCTAGGATAGGCGAGACTCGACCTCCCATTAATTTACATGATCATGGATTCAATGAGAAAGATTATAAAGCTAAAGTGGACATGGCTTTCCTTCCTACTTATCGATGTATGTCCTAGACTTAGGGCACGAGCGAGAAACAAGATGAATGTGAACCGACCATTCTTTGATCAACTCTATGTCTTTGGAACTTAGATGGGAGTATAAACATAGCTAGGATGAGACTCGACCATCCATATAGTACACTTATCAACCTATAACAGAGGGGTGGAAGTGTGATCGTCCAAAGATTGACTGTGATAGCTCAATATTATGATTCATACCTAGTGTTTACAATGACTCGAGGCTATGGTCGAAAGGATGCATAGGAATAGAATCATCGAATCAATGCCCAAGCTCATGCGCAACTGATTGTCACTCTAACCTAAACAATGAGTAACAGATCATGAGTACGTTGAATGGAAAGCATGTTACTCGAGTATACAAGCAAATTCAAACTAAAAGCAAGAGCCAGCTATGCAGTTGCACGCAATAGGGGTTGAACCGTACCCGACATTTGATTCTACGTGCTTTTAATCCTGATCTTCGGCCATTTGCAAATAATTGCTCAAAGTACTTTAGAGCCCTTCACTATTAGACTCAATAAATCATGACAAGACTTTGGGATTCGACTAAAGTAACTGCCATTATTGTTCGTCCAACCAGATTTCACATTAATTGTTACGTGAAATAGTTACATTTGAACTCAAGGAATCCAAGGCTGCATATGTAGAACTAACGACCGATAGATGGTCAGCCATGCGTCCCATCATGAGTCTAGAAGATCGAATCACAACTCAATGCAACGGTAATGAAATAATTAGATGGTTTTCTCTAAGAGAATCTTGATGTATTCGTTTGCTCCCATTCTGACATGCATGTCATCTCATCGACTATCGAGAGCCATGCATTGAATATCGACTCGAGCATGTCCCAGTGAAACAAAAGCAACGCGGTATGGATCCAGAGGAATTTGCTACACTTAAAGAGGAGGTGGATAAACTCAAAAATAATAGGTTTACCCATGACGCCCTCAACCCAAAATGGGTATCGAATCCATTTCTTGATAGAAAAGCTAATGGAAAGTAGCAGACATGCATCTTACCTGAACAAAGCATGCCTAAAAGATAGCTTTCCACTTTGGAGGATCAACCAATTGGTAGACTCAACCGCTGGATATTAACTGCTTTCATTTATGGATGTGTACTCCGGATGCAACCAGATACTGATGCATGTCCTCAACCCGAAGCACACCAACTTCATTACCAATCTAGAGTTATATCATTATGTTGGTGATACCATTTTAACTAAACAATGCTGAAGCAACTTTCCAGAGACTAGTCAATGGGATGTTCAAAGACCCTATCAAGCGATCGAAGGAAGTATATATGGATGATATGCTCGTGATGTCCCGACAATCAAACGACCACATCTATGACTTAGCGGAGATGTTCAGTTTTATTCGAAGAAATAGAATGAAAATCAGTCCCATGAAATGCTCTTTTGGCCTTGCGTCAAGGAAGTTCCTGGGTTTAATGCTCAACTCTCGTCGAATTGAAGCCAACCCTAAGAAGATTCAGGCAATCAAAAACATCTAGGTACCGAAGGCAATCAAGCAGGTATAGAGTCTAAATGGGAGGTCATCGTCCTAAGTCGATTCATCTCCATGGCCAACGGCAAGTGTACTCTCTTCTTCAACCTAATCAGGAGATGGAAAAGGAACTTCGAATGGACATAGAATTATAAAGACCCATTCCAAGCTTTGGTGAACCACATAAAGTGACCTCTTATGTTTTCAAAACTGGTCGATCATAAAGATTTATACATCTATTTAGCCATGTTGGTACACGCCATAAGCGTCATAATGCTATGAAAGAGAACTGGATACAAAGACTGGTACATTATGTAACCAAGTGATTGATAGGCCCTAAGAGAAAACTACCTGAAGCTACAAAAGCTCATGTCATGCCAGTTGATTTCATCATGAAAGCTTCGCTCTTAATTTTAGATTCACCCCGTTAACGTCTATGCCGACCAGCCGTTACGACAGGTTCTTTAGCAATTTTTGATGTGTGGAAGTTTTCTCAAATGAAATATCAAGCTAAGCCAATTCAATATTAATTATCTCCCTCGGAGAGCTATCCTAGGATAGATATTAATAGACTTAATCTATGAATTCACTGCATCAAATGACAATCCGAAGAGCAGTGGAGAACGACCAACCGATGAAAAATGTACACGGATGGAACTTCCAATGATCGGTGTTCTGGCATTAGATTTGCGTTAATAACTTCTATGGAACGATCGATCTGCTACACCCTAAAACTTAACTTCCTTGCAACAAATAACGAAGATAAGTATGAAGCCTTGATTACCACGCTCAATCTTGCTAGAGAAGCAGAAGTGGAAACTTTACATATCTTCTGTGATTTTTGGTTAGTAGTATGCCAAGTCAAGGAATATTATCTTGCTAGAGGCTAGCGTCATGCTCCTTATCTCGGTTGGGCTCAAGAGCTACTACTAGACTTCTAGTATTACACCAACACACACACACACACACACACACACCTAGAGGCCAAAAAAGGAAAGCCGACTCACTGGCCATGCTGGCCAATTCTAGGCATGTGCAACAAATGGGCTTGGTCCCAATTGAAGTACTAAAAGCTCCAAGCATCGGGCAGATCGAGATCGACCGTAGGAGATTGAGCAGGACAAGGAGTCATGGATGACTTCTATAAAATACTATCTACAATAGGGAATCCTTCCTGACTAGAGGAATGAAAAACTCAGACCCTCAACAAAGCTTCACGCTACGTCATCCGAGAAGGAATCATGTACAGGAAGGTTTATCCATTCCTCTACTTCCCCAAGACAAAATCTAACGAATATTAAGAGAATTCCTACACTCAACCTCATTTGAAGAAACACCATTCCTCTTACCATCAATACCCAAGCTCAACCATGCCTGCAATTGATCGAAACTGCCGCTCATCTCATCTCCTACGTGATTAAATGTAGTGGGCCACATTCAACCTCAAAACCGACCCATATGTTTCATACCCATAATTGATCATCATCAGCGATCTCTTCAACATCAACTTCTCTAGTCCCTTCATCATTTATCCACAAGATTTGGAGTGAGAAGGATCCATGGACAAAAAACTGCAAATGATTTAATTGCATTCCATCAAGTTGGCAACGACCCATGAGCATATAAGCGCATTTGGGAGCCACTGATAAGAACGTGTACCTGAATGTACACGTGTATATTCAAAAAATTTGATTTCTTGAAATAGATAGAAATTGAATTTTCACATGGAGTTATTAAAGAAAAGACTGGATTAAATAGCCAAAACTTACTAGCCTTGTAGAACCGGACACAGATAGCTACTAATGAAATACAATCCTGAATTTATACTATTGGAAATCGGCCAAGCGTCACGACGATCAGAGAGGGATACAACACTTTGGGAAAATAATACAACGGAAGGATAGCGACTATTCAGGAAACTGAATGGATTTCTTTCAAACGACTCTAACTTGCTTCAATTCAAAGCATATCATGTACACAACAAGAAATACTTCGGAGGACAAGTGTTATCTGACCTTTTGGCCCGGCTATATTCAGACCGATTGGACAAGTTAGACTAGACGATCATCGAAGAAAACATCCCAGAGAGATGATTATGAGGCTTAAAGATCAAGCGCAGTCAATGATATGAAGCAGCGATCAACCAAGCCAAGAGATAGACTCTCTAGAATATTCTAAGTATGGAATAATGCCTCCCCTAGGCGGGGGATCTGTGCATATCCTGTTAGGAACTGAGTTGATGATGTTTTGATGACAACAACCTTATATAGTTATTATACTTTACTTTATAAAATATATACTAACATTTTCATATATATATATATATGTATATAGGAAGTATATGCAGGTATTATCGAAGACTGATCAGTATAAAGACTCAAGCATCAAGATGAAGATTAGAGATTCAAGATTCAAGACTCTAGAGAATCAAGATTTCAAGATCTCAAGATAAGTGTCTAGTATTTTGTTAAAACTTTATAATAGCACTCTCATCTTTCTTCCAATTTTCTTTTGGGATGGAACCCAATTTCTATCGAAACCAGTGGCTTACAAACCCACGACAAGTAGCTTACAAACCTACGACAAGTGGCTTACAAACCCATGAAAATCAAAATCATTTAAACTACTTTGTACAAGTTCTCGAGTCCTATGGAGGAGCTCTGTAGGAAGGTTCTTGCAATTTCAGTTTGAATAGATTTTTCAAAATGTTTTTAAATCTGTTTTTCAAAATGTTTTAGCTTTCAAAATCATGTTTTCAAAAATGTTTTCAAACTTTATTTTAGCCTTGAAATATTCCTCCATTATGATTTTAAAAACTTCTATTTTTAAAAACATCAAAACTTATTCTGATTTTAAATATTACTTATATAATTGACGGTCTATATCAATTTTATATATATATATATAATAATGTTTTATATTCATTCTCTATCTCAAAATATTTTTTACACACTTTATTTTGCTTCAGAGAAGTTTCAACTTGTTTTAAATTCAAATGCTTTTACAAAACAACATCTCTACAATTTTGAACTAAGGGATGTCGACATATGGGGATACCCCATGTCGACATGGTGACAGTTGGATTCAAAATTCAAATTTCAAAAGAAGTGTCCATTCGTTCAAAAATCTTTCGCCAATGGTTATGACTGTTGTGCATCTATATAAAGGCTTCCAAAATGAATTTTTTAACAACTACTTTCTTATTTTCTTCACTCTTTCTTCTCCACCATTCCATATCCACAAAACTTCATATTTTCAATATCGTGCCATCATTCTGCCAAATTCTCAATAGGAAATCATTAGATACTCTCTCTATTTGATTCTCCATCATTCAACTAAAGATCAAAGTGCTATTCAGAGTTATAGGATTAATTTGTATTCAAAATGTCCATAGAGTCTATCCATTCAAAAGGATTGTTATTAGAAAGTATTAGGGTGATCTTGTGTCCCGTAAATCAAGAGAGTTTACCCCAGACTCGGAGATAGGAGGGTTCCTCAAGGCCTTAGAAATTGAGGGTTGTAATTTGGATATTGGCTTACAAAAATATGTACAAGGATATTGCCTTGGTGCAGGACTGGATGTAGGAGGATTCCGAACCAGTATAAAATCCGGTGTGTTCTTTCCTTTTACTTGCTTTACTTTACTATTTGCATTTGTTATATGTTCTATGATCACTCTATGTTAGAATTCTGTTTAGATTTGTGTTGAAAGTTTTAATTTAGTCATATAGTTCATATATTCTTTAAAACACTATTCACCCCCCCCCCCTCTACTGTTATTTCTGCCTTAAGATCCTTAATCCGCATCCCCAACAATTGGTATCGGAGCATTGGTTTTCATTGTTTTCATAATCTGAAATTTTGAAAAGTTTTAATGGCACAACACACTAGTAATGTCACTTCTGTCACTACTACGTCTGTCAACACAAGTACTAACACTAATTCATTTGTAGAAGGTCAGTCTACTGTCAGACCACCACTTTTTAATGGCAGTAATTAAGCATATTGGGCATGTAGGATGAAAATTTATTTACAATCCATAAGTTTAGATACTTGGAATATGACACAAATTGAATATGTTGAACCAACTACAAATTTTGCCCAGTGGACTACTGAGCAAAAGACAGTTGCACAAAACAATTCTAAGGCTATGAATATACTATTTTTTTCACTAGATAGGAATGAGTTTAATAGAGTCTCTGTTTGTAGGTCTGCATTTGAAATCTAGAAAACTTTGCAAGTAACTCATGAAGGAACAAGCAAAGTTAAACAGACTAAAATTTCCATATTAACTAACCAGTTTCAATTGTTTAAAATGCATGAAAATGAGTCTATTTCCGACATGTATTGTCGATTTCAAGACATTGTACACTCATTGATTGCTTTAGGAAAGGGTTTCTCAAAAGAAGATCAAGTCAGAAAAATACTCAATTCACTCACTCCAGAATGGGATCAAAAGAAACTTACTATTGAAGAGGCAAACGATGTTAGTCAAATGAAGATCGAAGAGTTAATCGGTAATCTAATGTCTTATGAAGTTCAACTACAAGGGAGAAAAGAATCTAAGGCAACGGAAAGAAATCGATCGCATTCAAAGCAACAACTGGAGATTCAGAGCAAGAGAGTGATGAAGAAATTGCTTTCATGACCAGAAATTTCAGGAAATTTATGAAGTATAGAAAGATGAATAACTTTAAAAGAAATGATCAAAGAAATTCCAGAAATACTTCGGAAAACTACAACAACAACAATAATGGTGATAGATGCTATAACTACAACAAAACAGGGCACTACAAGATGGATTGTCCATATCCAGACAAACAGACATTTCAACCAAACAACGAGCAACCAAAGAAAAGAAAGAAGGCATATGCAGCAACTCTTGACGATTCAGATTCATCCAGTGATGAAGAGAAGAAAACTTATAATTCAAATTTGTGCTTCACGGCTATTCTCGAATCAGAAGACGATCGGAGTTTGGATCTAAAAATAGGTACACATTTATTTTAATTTTATTGGATGCTTGCTTGCTTTGATTTTGTTTGCAATTTCTTAAATTTTTAAATTCAAAACCACCCTTTGAAATTTGAATTTTTAAATTCAAAATAATATTATTCTAATAATATTTTAAATATTAAAATATTTTAATATTATTATATTTAATATTATTACTGAATTAAATATAGATATAGAATATAGATTAGTTTTCTTAGGATTTTAGGAATTTATTAGATTTTAGAAATAGACACCTCCTTTCAAATTCAACAGGCACATGTCGACATGCCATGATACCCAATGTCGACATGCCTCTCAGAAATTTGATTTCAAAATTTGAATTCAAACTTTTGAATTTCCCTCCACCTTTCCACTTACTTCAAAATTCTGAAAAGACACCTCTTGACCAGAGAACATGACTTTAGAGAATCTATTTAATATTCTTCTCTTATCATCTCTTTTCACTTTATTCTCATAATTCAAACTTTCTTCATTATCTTCTACTCCTCTCAAACACTCATCAATGGCTTCCTCAAGTAACCCATCAACTATGAGGCTGCCCAAATCCATCAAAAATGATCTTTTCAATGACCCGGAGGCTATCAAAGCTTACATAAACTATGTAAACTATGGTAAAGTCAATACGGGAAAATTTGCCATTTTTGATGATTTTTCTTCTTATGAAATCGATCAACTTTTTGAAGAAAACTCCATTCTTAGCTTGATTGATAACAAGCAAAATGATTTCGTTTGTTATCCAAACCTTGTCAAAATGTTTTATGCAAACCTAAATCGTGGATTTTATAATGGAAATGAAGATCAAATTTGGAGTAGTGTTAAAGGAACACTTATTGTTTTGAATTCCGATATTTTGGGTACTATTTTGGGTTGCAAATCTACCGGTATGAATCTCTCGCAATTTCAAATCAATGAAACCGATCGAGAGACTTTTCATCACATTTTTGAAAGCGATGACCACATGGATTTTAAGAATCGCTTTTTCCGCCCAAAAGCAAGAATTGTCAACCTTCTTATTCAACACACAATTATTCCTAGGTCGGAAAACTACAATAATCCCACCTCAAAAGTGTGTAAAGCTCTTTTTGCTATTTTTGGAAAATATGATATTAATTGGGCACAAACTATTTTGGATGAGTTAAGGCCCAAAAAATTTAATATGGGAGAAAACACTCTTTATCATGGAATTTACCTTACTCGGATTTTCAATTATTTTGGTGTGGATACTAAAAAGGAAGAGTTTGTAAGTAGAAAAGTGTTCAATCATGGGAACATTTCTCTTATGAAAATCCCACTCATGTTTCAACCATATGAAACACTTGCCGAAAAGAAAGAGAGACTTGCTCATGAAGAGATGGAAGAAGAGGAAGAAGAAGGGAAAGGAATGGAAATTGAAGAAGAAGAGGAAGATGAAGAAACATCTTTGGAAAGTATAGAGTATCCACATACCCCCGCCAATCCGTCCAACAAAACCATACTCAAGAACCAAAAGATACTTGCCCAAAACCAAAAGGTTCTTAAGAGATCTATTAGCAAGAAAATGGATAAAATCTCTACCAAGATCGACAAGTTCTTTGGGAAGATAGGCAGGAAACTTGGCTTATCCTCATCATCATCTTCATCAAACTAATCCTAGCCATTATCTCTCTAGCTATCGTTTATCTATCTTTGTATTTTCTACTTTTTTAGTTAAGATTATGTAATGTTAACTAAAATAAGTAATGCTATCTCATTCTCTATTTTCCAGCTTTATATATCTCTGTTAGTTATTTATTTTAAGTTTATATAGGTCCACGAGTACAAAAATAAACTTAGAAATAAAAAATAACTCAACTTGGTCATTCTGTCTAGACCACGTCGACATGCCCCATCCCCCCATGTCGACATATAACAGTCAGAAAGTAGTTACAATCTCTAATTTCAAATTCTTGTAACTACCAAGTGACAATTCATTTTGAACAACCAATAACTCCTATAAATACCTATTTCTTCCATAAAAAATTCTCTACCTCCATTTCTATTCATCTCCTCTCATACTTCAATTTATTTCTTAAATTATGGCTTCTCCAATTAAGAATTTAAGTGAAAATCTTGAAGAAACTCTTACTTCTTTCAAGAATATTCTTTCTTTTATACTTAGAAATCAAAGGCACTTAGAATTAAGCCAAATGCAGATGATCAAAGAGCAAGAGAAACACTTCGACGCACTTCGTTGGATGATCTCAAGCCTTAGCAAAGACGAACCCGAAGCAAATCCATCAGTCACTCTCGACAAAGATAATTGAGATGTTATCAAAACTGATCCTATCTTTAGAGAAGATGGATGGGTGGAAGTCCCAAGGAATGTCTGATCATTATGTATGTTTGTTTGTTTGTTTGATTTGATTTGATTTAGATTTGATTAGGATTTGATTGAATTGTTTACTTAAGTTTGATTTGGATTTGGTTCGTATATAACTTCATATACTATACATGATTGGTTTGCTATGTATGATATTGATTTGATTGTCAAGTTACACTTATATATATGCACACACACTTGATCACTTACACGTTCACTTTACACTTTTATTCTATATATACTTTAGAACAGGTAAATCTTTTATTCCTTTTTGTTGATGACAAAGGGGGAGAAAGTTATAAAAATATATATGCTTGGTGTAAGGGGGAGTCATGAAATAAAGGGGAGTTGTAGTTTTAAGAAGAAGTCATGGAGTAAGGGGGAGTTATGGGGAGTTATGGTATGGTAAGAATATTTTATAAATAAAGGTTGTCATCATCAAAAAGAGGGAGATTGTTAGGAACTGAGTTGATGATGGTTTGATGACAATAACCTTATATAGTTATTATACTTTACTTTATAAAATATATACTAACATTTTCATATATATATATATATATATATATATATATATAGGAAGTATATGCAGGTATTATCGAAGACTGATCAGTATAAAGACTCAAACATCAAGATGAAGATTAGAGATTCAAGATTCAAGATTCAAGACTCTAGAGAATCAAGATCTCAAGATAAGTGTCTAGTATTTTGTTAAAACTTCATAATAGCACTCTCATCTTTCTTCCAATTTTCTTTTGGGATGGAACCCAATTTCTATCGAAACCAGTGGCTTACAAACCCACGACAAGTAGCTTACAAACCTACGACAAGTGGCTTACAAACCCACGAAAATAAAAATCATTTAAACTACTTTGTACAAGTTCTCGACTCCTATGGAGGAGCTCTGTAGAAAGGTTCTTGCAATTTCAGTTTGAATAGATTTTTCAAAATGTTTTTAAATCTGTTTTTCAAAATGTTTTAGCTTTCAAAATCATGTTTTCAAAAATGTTTTCAAACTTTGTTTTAGTCTTGAAATATTCCTCCATTCCGATTTTAAAAACTTCTATTTTTAAAAACAACAAAACTTATTCTGATTTTAAATATTACTTATATAATTGACGGTCTATATCAATTATATATATATATATATATATATATATTTAAAATAATGTTTTATATTCATTCTTTATCTCAAAATATTATTTACACACTTTATTTTGCTTCAGAGAAGTTTCAACTTGTTTTAAATTCACATGCTTTTACAAAACAATATCTCTACAATTTTGAACTGAGGGATGTCGACACATGGGGATACCCCTGTCGACATGGTGACAGTTGGATTCAAAATTCAAATTTCAAAAGAAGTGTCCATTCGTTCAAAAACCTTTCGTCAATGGTTATGACTGTTGTGCATCTATATAAAGGCTTCCAAAACGAATTTTTTTAACAACTACTTTCTTATTTTCTTCACTCTTTCTTCTCCACCATTCCATATCCATAAAACTTCATATTTTCAATATCGTGCCATCACTCTGCCAAATTCTCAATAGGAAATCATTTAGATACTCTCTCTATTTGATTCTCCATCATTCAACTAAAGATCAAAGTGCTATTCAGAGTTATAGGATTAATTTGTATTCAAAAAGTCCATAGAGTCTATCCATTCAAAAGGATTGTTATTAGAAAGTATTAGGGTGATCTTGTGTCCCATAAATCAAGAGAGTTTACCCCAGACTCGGAGATAGGAGGGTTCCTCAAGGCCTTAGAAATTGAGGGTTGTAATTTGGATATTGGCTTATAAAAATCTGTACAAGGATATTGCCTTGGTGCAGGACTGGATGTAGGAGAATTCCGAACCAGTATAAAATCCGGTGTGTTCTTTCCTTTTACTTGCTTTACTTTACTATTTGCATTTGTTATATGTTCTGTGATCACTCTGTGTTAGAATTCTGTTTAGATTTGTGTTGAAAGTTTTAATTTAGTCATATAGTTCATATATTCTTTAAAACACTATTGACCCCCCCCCCCCTCTAGTGTTATTTCTGCCTTAAGATCCTTAATCCGCATCCCCAACATATCCCTATCTCTAAGGGATCGGTACATATCCTTAATTTGTGTCCTAAACTTGGTAAGATCGTTATTGAGTGACAAGGAAGGCCCCATGAGGCTACATTTCAAGATTTAAGTTTCAAGTCATTTGAAGTTCGTATGCTCAGGTTATGGGCGAATTACTTCACCTTTTAAAAGGGATCGGTATAAAAGGGATCGGTATAAAAAGGAATCGTCCATATTCAGCTTTCACTACATATTGCAACAATGATCAGTCAATAACTCAAAATCTGCAGATGATATCAGCATGAAACTTGGAGTATAAGTTAATTAGAACGTGTAAAAGACCCCATAGGAATCGCATGGCATTTGGAGCAAGTTGGACGAATCGTTATTTATCCCTCTTGAGGGATCAGAGAAATCAAAATTCAAGCAACACTACTTGACGGAAAATGCGATATCTCACAAACCGTAGGTCGGAATTGCATGAAATTTTGGAAGTAAGTAGCTAATATCATGGAGCATCCGTTATAGGGATCGCAGCCCATTTGGACGCATTAATAGGGATCGGTCCCGATCCCTATTATTGGCTCCGATGGGCCTACAAATTTTTGGGTAGCCTTGTATTGGTCTTCTGAACCTTATGTCGGAATTTTAGTCAGATCGGTGCACGTCTTTCTATATAAATACAGTAGGCATGACGTCAAAAAAGGGATCTTTCTCTGCCGAGGCGCTTCCATTTTTATTCTTTACGTTTGTACTAATGGATCACATATGTTCCAAACATTTTTGTAATCATAATCAAGTAGAAGATCAATAAAAATATGAAGTAGACATATGCCAAGATCGCCGAACCACTATAAAAATATGTGTATTCCTTTATGGTTTTTACTTTGTTTTTATTTCATTCTTTATTTAATCTCTACTAGATTCCATTGGGTGTTGATGCCCATTTTTGACGTCAACAACTCCTTCCTAATTAAAATTTTGATTTATACTTTGCTAAACTTTATATATGTGTGTTTGTGTATGTGTTTATGTATATGTATATATGTGTGTGTGTATAGAAATATTTGATTGTATTATTTTAATGCATATGTTGTTTTTGATGTTAAGGCCTAGTTTTATGTTATTTATGTGTGAACCTATGTATGTTTATGTTTTACTCAAATTTTTTAAAACCAACTTTTACGCAAAATAATTAAATCTAATTTTAGACCTTTAATTTTGTGGTGTATATATGTGTGTGTACGCGCGCGCATATGTTTTAAATCAAAATTTTGAACAATAATGCATGTATAAAGGGATTATTGGATATATTCACAATATATATCAAGTGTAATTTAGGTATTCATGTCATTTAATATGTTAATTAATCTAATTAAAGAGACAGAAATAAAAGGCTTCTCTCTCTACTTTTATATTCTCACCTTCCCTTAATTAATCATATATGTTAAGAGACAAAAACAAAATGTTTCATTCTCTAACATTTTACATATTAATGTATGTATATATACACTGCATATATTGTACATACACTTCAAGCATATGAATAACATTCATTATAATACATACAAATTAAAATTTAAACTTTCTTTCTAGCCAAATTAAATAAAATATGATTTTATTTAAAACTTTATTAGATTGGATCTAATAATCATTTAGGCTTCATAGGTCCGAATTAGATTTTGTTTTTCTGAAGTCTACACATTTTACACTCTTCCGACTGACCAAGTTCCTACATGTCAAAATATTGATCATTATCGGCCGATGAATCTATTGGTATCGATCGATCAAATCTTAGAAAACATGCAATTTAACTCTTTCTTCACGTTAAAAACTCGGATACGATCGTTTGAGAGATTTAAATGAGATACGACCATTCTGATGCATGGATTCGCCTACAAATAGCAAATTATAACATATAGAAAAGAACTTTGGCAAATCCATGCGACTTCGAGTATATTGACAAATTTTCTAAGGGAATAGTCTGTCAATCCGTTATCTAACCTTTGTATTTCGAAAATCCATTATAAATCGGTTATTCTAGGAAAGAGTAATAAATAAAAAATGATAAAATAGACGCAAACCGACGATCTGCCAAATCGCTATAAAATATCATGTCTTCTTTCTCTTTTTTTGTCTTTGATTTCTTACTTTTTTTTTCATTTATTACAATGTTTCTATCGATTTGGGGTGCGTGTTAGTCGAAGGAAAATGCTAATATAAATAATACATGCATTTGGACAGAGTGATTTTTCGTTGGACATACCTTTTTATAGCCTTCAAAATATCTTCCTGTGAAAAAATTTAATACGATTATCCTTGCACATCCTACTATTTATCATATGATTTAAGTGTTTTTAACCCTCTCTAATTCCCCAGTTCTAATAAACTCTGCAGTAAAACAGTAAGTGCTACATAAAAATTCAATCAAACTTGAACTAGAGCTTGATGCTCTAGTGGCTGCTCTAGAAGAAGCACTAAGAGGTCGTGCACTCCTCACTGATCTACACTGCTGCATACACTCCTGCTCTAAAACCGGCTCCAATCCACTAGTCTGATCCCACCCCACAGCTTGATCTGATCCCAAAGTTCTATCAAAACTGAAATTCTCAGATCCAACTTTGCCACATTGCAAGCTTCTTGTTTAACTCTGCAACCCACATCAGGCCTCTCAACAACCGCTCTTCCTTTTAACTCCGAGCACTGATCAGAACCCAAAGCGCTCACACTCTCAAGGTCCGAACCTTCCAATTCATCGTGTCTATTCTTTCTAGCATCATAATAACACATATCCAAACATATATTCAAAGCCATATATTGCCACTGATACACAACTTCACCCATTTCATCACCCTTAACTCCAACGCGTCCCCTCGATCCACATCCACAAACACAGTCGAATACTTCATCATTACCATCTGTGTATATGAATCTACTTCTCTAGGTAACAACATTATTTATTGTGTCAGCCGTGCATGTTTTGTGCATATTATCAACTTCTTTCCCCGCACAGAATTTCTCTCATTTTTCTTATCGAAAAGCTTCTCCAAATCTTGCTACTTGAATAATGCTCATCATTATCTCTTAAAACAGAAGCACCCGAAATTTCAGCAGCCCACGTTTCATCAAGCACTTTGTATTCACTTTCCACCATATTTCCAGTAACAATAACTTTTGCATTCCTATAATTTTTGGTTGCTATGTCACTTTTGCACTTCCCATTTTCATAAACAACAAGACAGTTCTCTACATTTTCTAAGAAGTCAAAACAATCACCATTCTAGATAACACTCCAAACTTTTTGTATAACTTGATTGAAGGCCTTTTGAATTTTTGGTCTTGGTGTGTTTTTTTACTTTTAACAAACTTGTTGAAAAAAATTCGTTTAATTCAATCCATACCAGAGTTTATCATAACACTGGTATCCAGTTTTATATCATTAAAAAATTGCCATACAAATGATTTTCATACTTCATCGCTACAGGAACATATAACATGGAATCAGATTGAAAACCATAAAAACTCTCATCTATCGCTGCATCTATATCCCATTCATTGTCTGTCAAACCAGAATTATTAACCATCTTGTCACTATGATTTTGCTTTTTGCCTATATACATTGCTACTGACATTTTTATTCTATCAATAACCTCTTGCAGTTCGCTATGAACACCACCGAAATCGGTAATTGATTTAGTCCCAATATTAACAACATTTTATGCAGCAAAATGCTGGAATATTTCTTCCAGTAGACCAATTCCCTTGTCTATGATAGTCCCAAACAATCCAGTAATAATCCTTTTAATTTCGTACTTTTCAGAACAGAACAAAAACCATGATCAGAGATACTCAACTTTGTAGGCAATGCACGCATTTCTTTTGTAGATGCCTTCATCGAATCAGTACAGTGGTTTTTCTTGTGTCCAAAGAACCCACATCTAAAGCAGCGAATCGGTTCATGACATGTTCTTGCCCTACGCGATTCACCTCCACATCGATCTATAACAATAAGAGCCCTTTTTCCAGCGTTTGATCCAAGGTTTTGACTTTTTGATCCAGAGTATATAATGTGGGAAAATTTTCTAACCATCTGGATAAAAGAACGATGTTGTGACGATTGAGACAGATGGTGATAACCATTGGGATAAGAATTTGGATCTTTAACCACTTGTGCAAAAGAACACGTTGGGAAGACGAAGAGAGGCCAGTGTAACAGAATAAAGTGGAATAGACTTCTTGAAAATGCTGATCGCCCATTGCGAATGCTTTTGTTTAGCTCTCCTTGCTTTAATACATTACTATTTCGTCAATGTTTGGGTTGAAGCTCCTGCTTATGTTTAGTTTGCTCCGTATGTTGCTCCATACATTGACTGAATATTGACAGCTGAAGAACAAACGATTCTTGTTTTCCACTTGCTGTCCACCTAAGCTGCACATTGTGTCTACTGCCGTGTTAAATCTATTAGTTCTCTCCTTAGTGTTTAATTTTTCTAGCTTGGCCAATGATGTCCAAATTGACATTTTTGTAGAACATGACTTGTTCAAGATAATCTCTAACCATTCAAGCACATTGCTACTGCCTCTTACAGTGTTCCATGCTGACTTGAAACTGAATATGCCTTTGGGATAAGGAAGCCAGTACCAATAATCCATTGCAGCCTCTTGATCAATGGGGATTTTATGTACTTCATTCCTGATTGAGGGCGGCAAATAGGTACGTGTTTGCTCTCCATTCTCTTTGAGACTGGACAGTAGTGACCTTCCTGTTGGGGCTGTCTGAAAACCATGGCATCCATCCCAATAATTCTGCTAAAGAAGCTCCTTTTAATCCATGGGTCTAACCACAAATTAGTGTGCTCTCCATTAGCTATTTGCCTGTCGATCCACCATTACATTGCTGTCTTTTTTTATTATTAAAGTTTTTCAAATGTTGGATGAGTTCTTATCAACTTGTATGGTCCAAAAATTTCTTTTATTATAGCATCTCTTGTTTGCCCATTGGGCCCATAAACTATTTGACGATAAGGATCTCGGTAGTAAATTGATTGAATTTTCTTTTAGTATATGCTCCAGTTTTCTTAAGCCAAAACCACCCTCATTACCAGCACATTTTATAAGATTGATTACGATTAACTGTGGTGGCATAGTAAAAAGTGATGTTGTTTGCATATATTGATTTTATGGATGCTATTGGTACACAATGTGATGTGCTTACGAGTATATGATGTTGGAGAATGACAGGAAATAGAACTATGTGAGTTTGATCCTCAAAAGGTAGGTGGTCAGTGTTTTCTTATTCTATATTTCAGTACATTTAAAGATATGTATCTGTAGTTTTAATAGTTTATACTATATGCATTTAATGTATATTAACTGCTCAAAATTATTTATTAATTTCATAGTTGTTGATTTTGAATACTTTTATAATCAACAAGGCCGGAGAAAAATTATGTTTAACCACAATTTTCTTTTTATATTTTTTTTATTTGAATGTTAACGGGTATGATAATTATACAATATCCGTCTGTATCCATAGACACAGCTATCTAATATGATGTAGATGTGGATAAGATGCTCTATGCATCCGAAACTATCCGCTGATAGGGCATTGCATCGTCCATGACAATGATCCCCTCGCATACTAAATACCCTTTGAGACCAAAGGCCCTACCTTGTAGCTTGATGCGATGAATCTGAGAACGGTTCAATGTACCAAAACAAAGTTTGAACTTTGAAAGATGTACCCGAAAAGGATAAAACACATATGTTGTAAATGGATCTTTAAGAAATAAATTGGTGCAGACCTGTGTAGTTAATGCCACGTTATTACCCCGTTATAACTCCGCTATATCTCATAGCGGATCTCTACCGCTATGATTTTTCCATGTAGCCCCAAAATATAACCTTTCCGCTTTAAGCCCCGCTATATCCCGTTATTCCCGCTATATTTCGCTATTTCCGCTATATCTTCTTTAATAAAATGAATTGAAAAATTGCATTTATGCATTATAAAAATTATGAAACTAATTTATTTGATTTAATTTTTAATATATTTTCAGAAATGAAAATACTCTAATATTCTACTAAATTCAATTATGTTATATAACAGTTTAACGTTTATTTAAAGTATATTTGCACATGTTTTGATTTAAAATTATTTATGTATTAATTATAATTCAATTGAATGATGATTTTCCATTTAATTACCATTTATATATTTGTAAAAACATTAAGTACGAGTTTTATATGCTATTTTAGAGTCATCCGCTATATCCCGCTATATCCCCGCTATATCCCCGCTATGACTTTTTGCACCTCCACCACTTTGACTCTGCCGAGCGCATTAACTGCACAGGTGTAGACGGAGAGGTAAAAACATATAAAAGAAGGTTGGTGGCAAAAGGTTTTCGTTAAATTCATAATGTTGACTATGATAAAAAGTTTTCTCTAATCACAGAGGTTAAATCAATTTGGATTCTACTTGTAATCGCTGCTTATTGTGACTATGAAGTATGGCAGATGGACGTTAAAACGATATTTTTAATGGTAATTTAGAAGAGATTGTTTATATATCACAGTCAAAGGGATTTAAAGTTAGTGGAAGCAATGTCAAGGTATGTAGGCTCTTTAGGTCAAGTTATAGTCTTAAGCAAACATCAAGAAGTTAGAATAAATGTTTTGACAAAGCAAACAAATAGTTGGTTTTAGTCAAATCATAGAGGAAGCATTTGTATATATGAAGGAATAAAATGACATTCTAACATTCCAAAGCTTATACACCGACAATGTACTATTAATTGGTGCTTGTTGCTCGATTTTCTTGCAAAGATATAAATAGGACCATCAGGTCAAAGCCCAATAACATAAGCTCGCATAACACGTGTCGACCTACATAGCATTAGTCCAAAGGAATATTTGTCGTTAATATCCTAACCCACAAGAGCTGGTCGCCCAGCTTTTCTTAAATTCAGGAACTTGCCCGCCATATCATCTAGTTCAATGAAAAGCTTCAAGCCTCTTGGACAACATCTCTTCATCCCGTTACTCAACGACCAAGTAATAACAAGAAAACACACCTCCTGTGTGACGACCCGGAATTTCTAACGATTTAAATTGGAATAATTAATTGATTTTAAATATTTAAAAAAAATTAAAAAAATTTTGTTTAACTTGCATTCAAATATCATCATTATTTGGAACTTTATTATTGGATTTAATTTCTAGAAGCTGGGTAAGATGTTGAATCTGAAGATTTAAGTCTGGTAAAATAATTTAAAGGCTTATAAAATTTATAATAAGAGTACTGAAGATAATAGAATGGTTGAAATTCAATTTCAAGACGGTTTGTTCAATTTTAATAATTTAATGTTTAAATCGATATTTAAAAAAAAATAGCCTTCCGAGGCACAGTCTCAGAATTCGACGAAACCAGTTCCATTGGATCCGTAATAGTTAGTTATTATCGGATTTCAATTTTCGTCGCAATCGGAGTTGTCATTTGACCCTGACAGCTTGAAACGCGTAGAACTATTTTAATCGATTTAATTTAAAATTGATCGTTTACTTTCGCAAATCACACATATGATCAAATTAGCTTTCGAAACACGTTCCATTGTGTTCGGAACGCGGGTAAAACCTTATAAACGTCTGTCAGCGTGTCTGATTCGGGTTTGGGATTTCGCGCTATGCAAAACATGATATTTTCAATATTATATTATTTTATAAAGCGTACTCAAGAAGCTTATCCTCCAAATAAATATCTTTCATCCCCTTTTCTTTCAACAGATAAAAAATCGACCCCTCTTTCTTTCATTATCCAAGCAGAAATTGAACCGAAAAGAATAAAAAAAAATGCCGGCGACACGTCGACTCGACCGAGCTTGAAGCTTCGGCATGGAGTTGTCTCATCTTCGGTCGACGGCGTCGCGGAGTTCGATTAGGTTGGGGGGAGGCGTGGGTTTCGTGTTCGACGTAGAGGGTCGGTCGCGAGTTAATCGAAGCCGAGTGAACTCATGCCGACTTCATGAGGCGAGCCGATGCTTGGAAGCAGCGGTTAGGGCATGGGGGCTCGTGTGGCTAGGGTTGCTTCACGATTTTCGATGCTTGTTTTCGGTAGCGACTGGAAGAGAGGGGGGAGGAGCTGTTGCTCAGTAACGAGGTGAGTGTATGTTCTTTTTTTTTGTTTTATTTATTTATATATCTACACAGAAAAGAAAAATTCACAGAGGAGAAATACCGGTATGTGAAACTTTTATACAAGCATGAATAAATATAAGTGGCATGCTATAATTTACTTATTTGTATAAAATTAAATTGTGAAACTATAGGTTGATCATTAATATATGGGTTTCACCAGAAAAGAAATAATTATTTATTATTAGAAATAGGTTTGAATAAAATAAATGGTAAATCGAATTTTTATTAAATGGTAATTGATAATTTAATTATTGTTTCAAGTATTGATAAGACCTATAATGTTTATACAAGGTCTGAAACTCGTGGAAATAAATCGAGAATGAAGTGGGTTGCGAAACAGGAATCGAAGGTGAGTAAATCTCACTATGTTGGATCTCTATCTAAATTTAAATGGTTAAATTTAAAGTATCGGATTGAATGAATTAATTGATCTGATATGCACTGTGAATTGATGTTCTGGTAATTTTGGTATTGGATGGTTTTTGAGTTAATGGTTGCTTAACTCGAAGTATTGAGAGTTTTAAGTTGTTTTAGACTAAAAATAAAATAAATAAATAAATAAATAAACAAAAATAAATAAGAAAATGTTTCCGTTTAATATTACTAAAGGTTTAATAATTTTGATACATTAAATTAGTAGGGTAATTGAAATGGATAATTAATTAATTTAATTAATTAATGATTTGGGTTATTTAATTCAGTAATTAAAGGTATTTAAATAAATTATAAATTGAGTTGTAAGTTAATTAACTAAGTATAAGTAATTCAGAATAATCATTTGATGGTGTGATAAATAATTACTTAATGTAATTAATAAATATAGTTACTTTGTGGAATTTATCAAGTGATTAATTAAGATAATTAATTAAGGAGTAATTGATTTATTAATGAAGTAAATAAAAGAATAGTTAATTACATATTGAGATTAATCGAGAATGATTAATATTGAGGTTGAATTAATGTAATTAAGTTGGATTAAAACAAATCAAAACGTAATTGGAAATCATTTGTTTATATAATTGACGATGAAATTAAAGATTGATTAATTAAGTTAAATTAATCATAACACCCATGAGAAATTAATTAATGTAAGTAATTAAGAATCAGTATAATTGATTCTATTTAATTAATTTGTGAGGTAATTAAAGATTACCTATTGATTTGGTAAGAATAATTTATATCGTGAAATTAATTAAAGATAATTACTTAAATGAAATTGGAAGTTAATTAATCCAGTGTGATTGATTAAGGTAAATAAGAAAGGGTTGATTAATTAATTGAGTTGAAAATTAATAAATGAAGGAATCTAAGTGATTGAGGTTTGAATTCAATTAGAATCGATTGAATCGATTTGTATGTGATTAAGCTTTGTTTCTGAATGATTGAATGGTATTGGATGATTTGAAGGAGTTGATAACTCTGATATGAAATGTTGAGTATTATTTGGATAACTTGGGATAAAATGACATACGATTAGAAGGGACCAGAGTCGGGTATAGAAGAAATACCCGAAACCACTTCGAATGTTTGTATATTGATATATAAAATCTATATGCTGATTTGAAGTGATTCGGAGGTATTGGACCGTGTTAAAATCTAAATCTTAGGTATTTAGAAACTTAAATGTGGACTAAGTGTTGTTTATAATAATTTGTGGCTTGTGAATTGATATATGTTACCCGGGTTTATAAAAGTTGATCTCTTGGTATTCCATGTTAGTTAGGTTTACTCACGCTGGTTTCCAGCCTGACCCGGGTGTTACTTTGGTGTAATGCTCGTGTCAGACCGAGTATTACAGATTTTCAAGTAGGTACGTTCTGGAGCTCAGGAGGCGAGCTGGATGGCAATATCGTATAGAGTATTCCGCTGTATTTATATTATTGTTAATCTGAGACATGATAATTGTAAATATTCAGTGACTGTATATTATTTGAAAACTCTGATGTATATTAAATGTAACCGACAGTTATAATATTCTTTTGTAAACTGTTATTATTTATTATATTTTATCCGCTGCGATTGTGAGATGTTTGGTGTTTCTGTTGTTCTTCTTCTATCTCTTTCTTCTTTATCATAACTAACTGGGATTTTCGGGTGCGAAAATTTTGGGTCGTTACAGTTGGTATCAGAACCGAAAAGTTAAGCAAGAACCTTGGCTCTGGTGGGAATTACTCATTGAATAGAGTCCGTAGTACTCTAGAATGAGTTGAGTTTATATATATATATGAGCGCGTACTTGTTATTTGCTTATAAAGGTTTAAATGATTCTATATAAAATATATATTTTGAATAAAATAATATTTCCTTCTAATGAATATTTAGGTGATTGGTTATTAAAATATTGGAATTAAGTTAAGAAGTAATATAAAATACGACCAAAATGAAACTTATAACCAAAGTTGAAGAATAAACTTATATAACAAAATGGAATTTGAAATACAGATTGTAAATGAAATTTATAAGTTGAAATAAACTTCATAAATAAATGAAATTATAATTTGAAATAGAATTCCAGAGAATAATTGGAAATAAAGTAAGATGAAAATTCTAGAGTAATGTTTAAATATGAATTGGATGGATTGGGAATTTGGAATTTTTGGGAAAATTTAAAATTCCTTTGGATTTGAAAGTGGTTTCCAAAGGTTTTGGAAAAGTAATAGTGTTATTTCAAATATTTTTGGTGTTGAATTTGAAACCTGGGAGATTTGAAATTAAAAATATTTGGAAATGTTTTTAAAGAGATAAAAGCATTGAACTCTTTCGGTCACTGGAAAATAACGTCGGTGATGACTGCAGCATTATCGATGTTTATTTTCGAGTTTCTAGAAGAGAAATTGCTACCAAATTGTTTTACATTGGAATTGTTTGTGAACTGGGTTTGGTTTTGAAATTCAAAGTGGTAATTTAATTTGCCAAAGAATTTTGGATATAGTTGAATTCTAAGGTGATATTGAAATTTTGGAAATTTGTTTAAACTCTAGAACCTTGATTAAAATGTTTATGGAATAATAAAAATATATTGGCTAAATAAAATGTATAATTCCGAGTTAAAAGCAAAATGTGAATGTAATTGATTATAAATGGAAATTGTAAAATTGAAATTGCAATTAAAGTTGTACAAGTTTAAAGATCAAACGGAATTTGATTTGAAGTTGGAAGGAAATTGAGAATCAATTCAATTTGAATTGAGGTCAAACCAATTTTAATGGAAATTGAAGATTATGCAATTTTGGAATTGGGCCAATTTAAATGGGAGTGGAAATTTAAATTAAAACGTTGGGAAAGTGAACAGTTTTGACTCTAGACCATTTTCAATATAAATTGTCTTAATATAAACTTATTTTTTTCTAAGCTATTAAATATATACAACCTTTCTTTCTTAAAGCCAAAATATTTATACTTGTTTTATAATTATTTTGGAACTATTTAACCATTTTTCGGCTGTTTTCTAAACCCATTACTATATTTCAACTATGTTACAAATTAATTACTAATTTACAACTATTTTGCAATTATCTAAAAGTTTTGAAACTATTTAACTATTTTCCAACTATTTAACTATTTTACAGCTATTTTGCAAACTAATCATTATTTTTCAACTACTTATCTATTTTTAAATTTTCGAGCTATTTTCTAAATATAAACTGGTCGGAGTTCAAACTGTTATTGATTAAATACCCAACTGGGATAAGAATTGAGGTGCTAATCCAAACGGGGATTAATGTAAATGGGAATAAGGAATTGTGAATAGAAAGGAAATTGATTTGGCTGATAATCAATGAAGTTAAATACGTAGGATGCACGTATACTATTCTAGTCGTCTAGTGATTTGATCCAGATTCGAACACAGAATTTTGAGATAGTTATATCGATCCGAGTGGGATTTTTCACTCGATTTTCGACGGCGAACCTGGATATGGATTGTTGATTGGTTCTGGATATTCTCTATCATAGTTATAGCTATGCAAGGAGAACGACGGTTTCTGATCATGAAACCAGATCTGTGTCCGCACTAGGAAGTCGGGTGGACGATACTAGTTCGGAAGTGAATGTGATCGAGTGAGCGATCAGATTGATATGTGTAACGCCCCACCTCTATACCCACGCTAGCCAAGAACACTACGGTGTAGTGCTGTCAACTAGCACGGAGAATAAGGCTGTTGAGGAGCGACCATCCGTGTAATTGCTTTGTGCGAGCACCGATATGCCAGATAGTAAAAGCGTGCATTTCATTTCAGGAGGAAATCCGACATGCCGATGCAAACTCAAAGCTACCACACAGTGGCTATAATAGTCTAGGACAAAAATATAAAATAATAACACAGATAATATAAATGCGGAACACAGATGAAACAAAAAGTCTCATATATATATATAATAACTGATGTCAGTTACAATACATTTGACACGGTACATGTGATACAACTACAACAGTCGACTCAGGAAGTTACATATACAAGTACATTAACGATTAATATACATGAAGACATATCAACCTATACTATGACACGACAACTCCAAAAGATATGAAAGAACTTCATAGCTCGAGCAGCATCCCAAAGCAGAATATCTACAACCTGAAATAACTCGGGTCTGACCCGAGTATTGCAATCAAAAGAAAATAATACCCGGGTCAGTCTAATTCAAACTCAGTTATTAATGCACAGAAGCAATAATAATCAAATAACGAATAGATGACAATCACAATAAATCTCGTCTATCCAATCACTAATAAGGATGAATTGGACAAAGGAAACAATCAAGTAATTGGGAACATCAATTAAAACGACAACTCGAGTAGGGCTGCAGTATACGCAAGCGTGTACTGCCACGCCACTACAACATATTGAATACGAAATAGATCCATAAATCAAAAGCAAAAGAAATAACACCAAAACCAATACCGTGTGGCTGCAGTTCACGCTTGCGTGCACTGCCTTGCCACTATAGTGATGATGTACCCATTGAATACCGTGTGGCTGCAGTTCACGCTTGCGTGCACTGCCTTGCCACTATAGTGATGATGTACCCAATGAAAATTCACAAGCGTCGCCGTGAATATCATAAGGCCAAGTGTCGATTAAATTGCAGAGACAAATGCGAGGTCAAGCCCAATGAATTTTAGGCTCAACACAAGGCGATGAGCAAAGTAGCAAGTCATGTACACTAAAATAAAGTAAAGAATGTATAAATGCACATGAACAAGTACTGTGCATATACAAGTGCACATAAACAAGTGTAGTGCAATGACTAGACTAGCAAATGTAGTATACAAGTGATGCAGGCAAAATGGATTTATGCAACCTGAACCAACAGAGCACGAAGGCTCGAATGACCAAATACACATGGCAATGATACAACATGGTGCAAAAGAAAGATGCAATTTACATCAAACTGCAATGAACCAAAAATCACAAAACCAACATCAACTAAGTTCAAAGGGTCAAGACAGCTTCAACACAAATTGAAACTGCTTATATACTCGAAGCACAGTGCCAAATGGCATGAACAAGACTCTAATGTACAGCCTCCATTGTATATATATATATACAGTAAAATGGCTGCAACATAATCAGGGTAGTAAAGAATGAATGCCACAACTTCAGAGAGCATGCGCAAGTGACTCGAACAAGTGAGTCAAATACAGTTAAGACAGTGGTGAATATGCAGCACCACGCAACACGAAGCAAACTCATGTGAACATGGACAAAAGGGACACAAATCTGTACTAATTTTCCATCAGATGAATAAGAAACAAAGACCAGGCTACTCAATGTATACAACATGCAGTGCAACAAAACTCAAGTTAAACTGAGTACAGTTCAATGCAAAAACAGGACCAGACCAACACATGAAATATGAATATGTACATGAAGTAAACATATACATATATGTGTGCAGTCAGTTCAAGTCTAACCAAACAGTGAACCTCAATATCGAAATGAGACAGTAATGCAAGCAATGCTACGATATGCCTCAGAAATTATCCATATGCAATGAAGACAGTGGTCTAAAAATATCAAAGTGTATAGGTCAGGGAAGAACCCAGACCACATGAATTAAGTGTGCAACTGACCTGAATGTCACAAATCGCAACAAACATAATGGATGCAACTGATGAATGGTGCAAGGGACAACACGCATAAAGTTCAAATATAACAATAAGGTTCAGTGGGTTTGAGTTCAAAACAAAACAGATGTCAAGAGAACATCGAAATGCAGTTTGAAATAGGCAGTGGAAGTACTACCGTGAAGTATGTAAATGCAGACTAGCTACTAATGATCAAGTTCAAAGTTGAAGCTAACAGTTCAGCAACCTACACTTTAAATAATTCAAGTGAAGATACCAAATACAACCTGAATGAACTAGCCTGGAAACATGCTCAAACTCAACTGGCACATAACTACAAGTATGCAGTAGCTAACAGCATATGAGTGACCTCAAGCAACTACAAAGATCACAATTCAAAGTGGACAGAACCATCAGGCATGCAATGTGCAGACTACAAAAATGATTCAAGCACAGTGCTACTACAAATATCACAATGGATGCAACACCAAACCCAAAACCAAGATAAACAAGTCAAGGTCAAACATTCATATCAGAAGTGGTTTCAAATAATGCCAATAAAAAATGCCAAGGCCGACAGTACGCAAGTCAATGCCAAAGTCGAACTAGCGAATTCGAAACCAATTCAACATCCAAAATCAAGTCAAGACCGAAACAAAGAAACGAAATAAGCAAACGAGGTCAAAGAATTTGAATTAGATGTGAGTATAAGTTACTCACCTTGTTGCCAAATCGAAGCAGAGGCCATCGGAATCGAACACGAACGATTTGAAGTTGTTAAATGATTGCCGAAGCCCCAATTTTTGGACGAAGAGGAAGGAGGACGAAGCCGCCATTAACTCTCTCGCTCTCGTTTGCTTTCGGGCTAGTGAATGGGAAAAATGAAGAAAATAAAAAGGGGAACGGATTAAAGAACGTAAAGAGGGGGACGGTTCGAACGGCACTCAAAAAAAATAAGAGGACGATATTCACAATTTCAAAGCTCACAACACTTGTCCAAATTTATTTTATTTTTTAAGAATTTCAACCCGGTAAAACAAAAACTCCATCCTCAATTTGCTAGCGACAATAATTATTTAAATGACGATAATAAATTTTCACAAAAACTCGGGTTGTTACAGACTCCCCTCCTTAAAGAAATTGCGTCCTCGCAATCTTAAGGAATAAATGGACAAAAGGTAACAACCACTTGTCGCCTAGGACAAAGTGCATCGGTAACAAGATTTTCCCTTCCGGGAGTGGTAAATAATATCAAGATCATAAGATGTATGGAGCTCGAGTCAACGTGGTTGACTCAAATCATGTTCCTTATGAGAAAATAAATATTCCCAAGATTCATGATCAGGGTAGAGAACAAATTTCTCACCCAAAAATAATGGTGCCAAATTTTGAAGAACGAAATCAATAGCCAAGAGCACTAGATCATGAGTAGCATATCTAGTCTCAATAGGCATTAATGATTTAGAAACACAAGAGACAGCACGTTCTCTTCCGCAAGAGAATGGTATGCAAACCAACACGATTAGCATTGGTACAATCGATAAAGTCTTGGTTCCCTCGGGAATCACAAGAATAGAAGTGTCGGAAAAGAGTTGTTTTAAATAGTATTCTTTCCCGAAAAGCTAAAACTTTCGAAATTTACAATTTACTTTATGTAATTATCTTTTCAGACAAATTTACATTTAAAATTCAATTTACTGTGTCTGGTTGTCTCATCAAAGCGTCTAGGAGATTCCTATCGATAACGTTGATCAAGCGCATCGAGCAGAATTCTTAAAGCACTCAATGGGCAATACAATCACAAAACATTCTTTTAATTTTATAAAAGGAATTTACAAATTTTCACCCTCAAACGGACAAGTCCGGAATTAAACGAATTAGTAAAAGAAAGGGATCATAGTCCTCGATTTTGCTGAAACGTTTAAATCGCTTTCTCATTCTTTTGAAAGCGTAAACTATAAAAAATTTGAAAACGATTTTTATTTTTGAAACAATTTTTTTTTTTAAACACGTGATTAAAACAGCGATATCAGTAGACACTTCGATAAGTGGATCTTCATTCATCAAAAGTGTCACAGGAATCTTCTCAAAGATAGAAAGGGATATCATACCCTAAACTTGTACTCATAACAAGTCAATGACACACGAATTCACCAATGCACAAGAATTGATAAAACTTATCAATAGAAATCACGAAAATTGGTGAAGCACAAATTCTAGAAATCTACACAAGAAATCCAGAAATCACAAGATAAGAGTATGAAAACTCGAACGGGAGTATGAAAACTCGAATGAGAGTATGAAAACTCGAACGGAGTATGAAAACTCGAATGAGAGTATGAAAACTCGAACGGAGTATGAAAACTCGAAGGAGAGTATGAAAACTCAAACGGAGTATGAAAACTCGAACAGAGTATGAAAACTCAAACGGAGTATGAAAACTCGTACAGAGTATGAAAACTCGAACGGAGTATGAAAACTCGAAGTAGAGTATGAAAACTCAAACGGAGTATGAAAACTCGAAGTAGAGTATGAAAACTCAAACGGAGTATGAAAACTCGAACAGAGTATGAAAACTCAAACGGAGTATGAAAACTCACCTACACGCGAGCATGAAAATTCATCAACACATGTAACGCATAACGAGAACGGGAGCACGAAAACTCACCTACACGTGAGCATGAAAACTCATCAGCACATGTAACGCAAAGCGAGAACGGGAGCACGAAAACTCACCTACATGCGAGCATGAAAATTCATCAGCACGTGCAACGCATAACGAGAACGGGAGTACGAAAACTCACCTACATGCGAGCATGAAAACTCACCAACACATGCAATGCAAAGCGAGAACGGGAGCACAGAATCTCACCTACACGTGAGCATGAAAAATCATCAATACGTGCAACGCAAAGCGAGAACGGGAGCACGGAATCTCACCTACACATGAGCATGAAAATCACCAACACGTGCAACTCATAACGAGACGCTATCTCATGGTTGCAAGCCATTAATTTTGACACATGAATGGTCCGAAGATCGTGGGGCGCTACCCCACATGTGTGAGTCGAAATCACACAGATTGAGGTCTAGACTAACCAAAATTCAAAAAGGTATGTGTGAGTGGAATCACACAAGTGGTGTCTAGTCTAACCTCGCAAACAAAAGGAAAGTATGTGTGAATGAAATCACACAAATGGTGTCTAGACAATCCTCAAAGCCCAAGAGATATGTGTGAGACGAAATCACACCGATGAGGCCTAGTCTAACCGAAAAGGTATGTGTGAACGAAATCACACAAATGGTGTCTAGACAATCCTCAAAGCCCAAGAGATATGTGTGAGACGAAATCACACCGATGAGGCCTAGTCTAACCGTAAAAATGATCGTCATGATCAACGAGAAGTGTCAATTACACTAAGTTAGTAAATGTAAAAGTTTTGCTTCATGTCCCATAACCACTTGCTTAACTTAAATATTTACGAACAAACTGTAAATCTTCACTAGAAAATTGTCACATGAGGTTCAATCGAACAAGTCCAAGAATTAACCGACGAAGCAAACGCAAGCGTTTCATACCACTTGTTTTACTAAGCCGTTTAATTAGATTTCTCATACGAGTGAAATAAAGATTTGTATATACTAATAGATTGGAAAACGGTTTTAAAAACGAGTTTGGTATTGAAAATAGAGTTGAAAACATTTTGATAAAAGAGTTTTGATATTTACTACTAGTATTGAAACCTTTATATTCTTAAAGTGACAAATCACAAAAATGATTGTAGAAACAATCAATCACAAGAATTCACATACGAAGACGTGAATAGAATCCAAAGAAATCGATACCGAATTCATCGAAAGGTATGTCCACAAAAATCCCGAAGAAAAGGTCATCAAAGTTGCTAATAAATGATAGCAACAAATCGGGAAATAATCAAGAATCGATTAAATTCGAAAACCAAATCAATTCACTAAGATTCACATTCGAAGATGTGAATAAAATCCGAAGAATTCGATTCCAATCCATCAAAGTAGGAATACCCAAAAATTCCTGAAATAGAAGTTATCAAAGTCGACAAAGGTGATAACAACTACCCGGAAAAGAAGAATCGATCAACAATTGAAAAAACAAAGCAGAACGAGCATAAATGCTTGAATGACTTTAGCAAAAGTAAAAGTCAAGTCAATGTCGATATCGACCAGGCAAAGTCCAAGACAATTTCTTTTATACCAAAGAAATTTTAAAACTATCAGAGAGAGGCACATGAAAGCCAACAAACCATGGATAAACAGACAGAGTCGACAATTGAAATGCAATTTGTCTCAAAGATTGATACCCAAAACCCAATTGCATGGAGACTCCATCCAGTACATGAATCCGAGATAAGAATGCATATATACAGCAGTTCGAATAAACAACACGAGTTCAAATCGAAGTGGGTACGAGTTGCAGCAGTATGCAACTTGGTATAGCATATACACAAGGATACTTAGCAGTGCATACTCGAATGAGTAAGTGCAACAGAGAATAGCAGCAATGCTCATGAATAAGAGTTAGGAATTCATACCTAACAAATCAAAGATGATTTTAGATAAAGATGTGAGATAAAATATCGACAAATAGTTGTAACACATGTACTATCTAAGTTATGTTTTATATTTGTTCTAAACTCCAGGCTTTGATACCAAGCTGTAACGCCCCACCTCTATACCCACGCTAGCCAAGAACACTACGGTGTAGTGCTGTCAACTAGCATGGAGAATAAGGCTGTTGAGGAGCGACCATCCGTGTAATTGCTTTGTGCGAGCACCGATATGCCAGATAGTAAAAGCATGCATTTCATTTCAGGAGGAAATCCGACATGCCGATGCAAACTCAAAGCTACCACACAGTGGCTATAATAGTCTAGGACAAAAATATAAAATAATAACACAGATAATATAAATGCGGAACACAGATGAAACAAAAAGTCTCATATATATATATATAATAACTGATGTCAGTTACAATACATTTGACACGGTACATGTGATACAACTACAACAGTCGATTCAGGAAGTTACATATACAAGTACATTAACGATTAATATACATGAAGACATATCAACCTATACTATGACACGACAACTCCAAAAGATATGAAAGAACTTCATAGCTCGAGCAGCATCCCAAAGCAGAATATCTACAACCTGAGATAACTCGGGTCAGACCCGAGTATTGCAATCAAAAGAAAATAATACCCGGGTCAGTCTAATTCAAACTTAGTTATTAATGCACAGAAGCAATAATAATCAAATAACGAATAGATGACAATCACAATAAATCTCGTCTATCCAATCACTAATAAGGATGAATTGGACAAAGGAAACAATCAAGTAATTGGGAACATCAATTAAAACGACAACTCGAGTAGGGCTGCAGTATACGGAAGCGTGTACTGCCACGCCACTACAACATATTGAATACGAAATAGATCCATAAATCAAAAGCAAAAGAAATAACACCAAAACCAATACTGTGTGGCTGCAGTTCACGCTTGCGTGCACTGCCTTGCCACTATAGTGATGATGTACCCATTGAATACCGTGTGGCTGCAGTTCATGCTTGCGTGCACTGCCTTGCCACTATAGTGATGATGTACCCAATGAAAATCCACAAGCGTCGCCGAGAATATCATAAGGCCAAGTGTCGATTAAATTGCAGAGACAAATGCGAGGTCAATCCCAATGAATTTTAGGCTCAACACAAGGCGATGAGCAAAGTAGCAAGTCATGTACACTAAAATAAAGTAAAGAATGTATAAATGCACATGAACAAGTATTGTGCATATACAAGTGCACATAAACAAGTGTAGTGCAATGACTAGACTAGCAAATGTAGTGTACAAGTGATGCAGGCAAAATGGATTTATGCAACCTGAACCAACAGAGCACGAAGGCTCGAATGACCAAATACACATGGCAACGATACAACATGGTGCAAAAGAAAGATGCAATTTACATCAAACTGCAATGAACCAAAAATCACAAAACCAACATCAACTAAGTTCAAAGGGTCAAGACAGCTTCAACACAAATTGAAACTGCTTATATACTCGAAGCACAGTGCCAAATGGCATGAACAAGACTCTAATGTACAGCCTCCATTGTATATATATATATATACAGTAAAATGGCTGCAACATAATCAGGGTAGTAAAGAATGAATGCCACAACTTCAGAGAGCATGCGAGTGACTCGAACAAGTGAGTCAAATACAGTTAAGACAGTGGTGAATATGCAGCACCACGCAACACGAAGCAAACTCATGTGAACATGGACAAAAGGGACACAAATCTGGACTAATTTTCCATCAGATGAATAAGAAACAAAGACCAGGCTACTCAATGTATACAACATGCAGTGCAACAAAACTCAAGTTAAACTGAGTACAGTTCAATGCAAAAACAGGACCAGACCAACACATGAAATATGAATATGTACATGAAGTAAACATATACATATATGTGTGCAGTCAGTTCAAGTCTAACCAAACAGTGAACCTCAATATCGAAATGAGACAGTAATGCAAGCAATGCTACGATATGCCTTAGAAATTATCCATATGCAATGAAGACAGTGGTCTAAAAATATCAAAGTGTATAGGTCAGGGAAGAACCCAGACCACATGAATTAAGTGTGCAACTGACCTGAATGTCACAAATCGCAACAAACATAATGGATGCAACTGATGAATGGTGCAAGGGACAACACGCATAAAGTTCAAATATAACAATAATGTTCAGTGGGTTTGAGTTCAAAACAAAACAAATGTCAAGAGAACATCGAAATGCAGTTTGAAATAGGCAGTGGAAGTACTACCGTGAAGTATGTAAATGCAGACTAGCTACTAATGATCAAGTTCAAAGTTGAAGCTAACAGTTCAGCAACCTACACTTTAAATAATTCAAGTGAAGATACAAATACAACTTGAATGAACTAGCCTGGAAACATGCTCAAACTCAACTGGCACATAACTACAAGTATGCAGTAGCTAACAGCATATGAGTGACCTCAAGCAACTACAAAGATCACAATTCGAAGTGGACAGAACCATCAGGCATGCAATGTGCAGACTACAAAAATGATTCAAGCACAGTGCTACTACAAATATCACAATGGATGCAACACCAAACCCAAAACCAAGATAAACAAGTCAAGGTCAAACATTCATATCAGAAGTGGTTTCAAATAATGCCAATAGAAAATGCCAAGGCCGACAGTACGCAAGTCAATGCCAAAGTCGAACTAGCGAATTCGAAACCAATTCAACATCCAAAATCAAGTCAAGACCGAAACAAAGAAACGAAATAAGCAAACGAGGTCAAAGAATTTGAATTAGATGTGAGTATAAATTACTCACCTTGTTGCCAAATCGAAGCAGAGGCCATCGGAATCGAACACGAACGATTTGAAGTTGTTAAATGATTGCCGAAGCCCCAATTTTTGGACGAAGAGGAAGGAGGACGAAGCCGCCATTAACTCTCTCGCTCTCGTTTGCTTTCGAGCTAGTGAATGGGAAAAATGAAGAAAATAAAAAGGGGAACGGGTTAAAGAACGTAAAGAGGGGGACGGTTCGAACGACACTCAAAAAAAATAAGAAGCCGATATTCACAATTTCAAAGCTCACAACGCTTGACCAATTTTATTTTATTTTTTTAAGAATTTCAACCCGGTAAAACAAAAACTCCATCCTCAATTTGCTAGCGACAATAATTATTTAAATGACGATAATAAATTTTCACAAAAACTCGGGTTATTACAATATGAGTACGGATGATATAAGTACATCGTACAGATTTGAATAAAATCGAAATTGGGAAGAGTAATCAAATTTAAATATTTGATTTTGAATAAACAAAGTTATATATCTTAGTTATATATAAAATTAAGCTTCCCTTGTTAAAGTTATTGCCGGAAGAAAAGGATTTTTGAAAGTGTTTGAAGTATAAAAGGGATTTTTATATAAGTTTGAAGAGATCCCAAGTTTTTGAAATTTTATATATCTGAATATATATATAAAGGATCTTATGAGGAATTTGAAAAAAGTTTGGGAACCTTCGGATTGGAAAGGCTTTTGATTCTTGGGTAAAATCAATATATGGAATTTGGAAAGCCTATTTTGGAACTTATCGATTTTGGGATAATCGATTTTGAGTAAAAGAGCTTTGTATGAGATCATACTAGGTGTATGATCTGAAAGATACTATATATGTATAGTATAAAATGTTTTGATGATGGCTCTGGGGAAAAAGGCACTCACTTGAAATGAACTTCTCAGGAGTGCCACCAGGTGGTGCTGCCTTGAGCCCAAAGGGGGTTCTAAAGTTGATCCTGTGAGGAGTCCGGACAAAACTAGTTCCTGGGGATTATTAGTAGTGTATACCATAGCAGAAGTCGTGTGTGCAAATGAGAGCCAACAGTCTGCGTTTAATTTTATATCGGCAGACTGCGACCTATGTAAGAGTGGAGAAGTTTCATATTGACAGCGAAAATCAGAGGCCGCTGAGAGCCTGCAGTTACATGGACTTTTGCTGTGACGGCAACGTAACCCTGGATGTAACTGTGATCTGTTGTATGGGATCCATGGCGTAATCGAAAGGCCGCGGAGAGCCTGCAGTTACATGGATTTTTGCTGCGACGGCAACGTAACCCTGGGATGTAATTGTGACCGTGGATGGGGGTGATGATTTCCAGAGCATTTTCACCAAAGATATTTCCTCTGTTTTCAAAAACTGTTTTCTATATTTTCAATAAAATTATTTTCCAAGTATTTTTACTGGGTGTTGAAAACGAGTTTACCAAGTACTTATAGATTTTCAGTTCTACGCTTGATCAACGTATGACTGAATTTCTGTGAGAACAACGATGGACTGGTTGAGACATCGAGTTATAAGAATTATTTTATAAAAGCTATTTTAATAATATTATGAGATTTTAAAGGCATTTCTAAAATTTTAAATAAAAGAGTTGGAATTTTGGAAAATTAAGGGAAATCCAAACTGAAATTGTAAAATAAAATTGAAACTCGGGAAAATTTAATGAAGTGATTCTTTGTAATTAAAAATCCAATGTTGAATTAAAAGTGGAAGTAAGCTAATTAGCTAAATAAATTATTTAATAGAGTATGTTAATAAAATTTAACTCGGTTAAATAAAATGGATTGTAATTTGATAATGGGTTTAGAAATGAATTCGAATTTTATATAGAATTCGACTTAGATTTGATAATGAATTAAATAAGAGGAGATGTTGTAAAATAAAAATCAAATAGAGTAGGATTGGAAATGTGATGGTTTGAATTACAACTAAAATTCAAGGGTGATTTGAATAATATTTAATGAAAATTGCAAGTAAATTGGATATAAGAGAAGTGATTATAATAGAAATGGTTTGAGCTGCAAAACAAAACTCAAGTGAATAGAAATAAATTGAGAATGGCCTTGTATTAATAAAATAAACTCGATAATGAATAAAGTAAATAAATGAAAATTTAAAATGGGTTAATTGAGTTAAATAATAAATGGATGAAGTCTGATAGAATAAAAATTAAACCTAAGTTGTGATTGGAAATTGATTATCAGACTGAATTTAAGTTTGGTGGCATATTAATTTGAAGTGTAAATGAGTTGTGTTTGTGCTTGAATATTATTTTGATAAATTGAGAAGGTGAATTTGAAATTAAAATTTAAAATGGATGGGATAACTAAATTTAATGGAAGTTGATTAATTGAGAATCAAATAGAAGTAAACTTAAGTTCGATGTTGGAATAAATTAAAGTAAATTAACTTAAACTTAAAATTTATGGCAATTTGGCTTCGAATAAGAGTGGAAGCCCATTAAATAAAAACTTGGATTAAATTAATTTGAAAATGGTTATTAATTTATAAGTTTGAATGTGCTAAGCTTAATAAATGGTTTTGAATGAATCCAATGTGGGGATGGGATAAAATGCAATGAATGGTTGATTAATAAATTAGAAATGAAACGAAATTAAATTCAGAATGAGTTGAAATTAATTTGAAATAGTTATAAACTAAAATAGATACTTCATTAACTGAATATCGTCGAGATTGCATAATAATAATTGTTGTTTGGCGTAAACCAAAGTAATTAAAATACTATGAGTTGATAAAGATTTAATGAAATTGATTTTGAATCATTTTAAGAGAATATGAGCTTGTTCGGCTTAAAAATCAATTAAATGTAAGAAATTGAGTTGCAAACCTTTAAAAATTGAATGAAATGGCTTATGAATTGGTTGGAAGCAATTGAATTAGCTTTAAAGTTATATAATTCGCTTATGGAAAGCGTTTTGGTGCTTGTTGCTTATGATATACATGTGTTTAACTATTGAATATAAGTGAAATGCTTGTGATTTGCTATTAAAGTAAATGAAATGCTGATAAATACTCTATATATGGCACTTACATATTTAAGTTGAGCAAGTACAGGTACCTGAAGGCCGTTTGACTGGATTTGGATTGCACTAAATGCTAAAATAAATAAGCTGCGTGCTTAAAATGCCAAATAAGGTACGCCTACGCAATAAAAATAGGAAATATGAACTGTTTTTGCTTTTTCCGACCGTGTGGGTCGATGTATATATATTTATATCACTTGTAAAATTGCAAAAGCTCCTCCGTATAAAGGAGACTCCGCTAAAATTTTCTAAAAATTTTGGGAGCTAGAAAATTTTTGGGAAATTTTTTATTAACGACAAAACAATTTCAAATTTGAAACTAAAGTAGATTAGTAAATGAAACTAATATGAATCAGATATACTGAAAAGAGAAATTTCAACATTCAAGATTTGAAGTAAATTGAATCCGTATGAAATGGGGAAAACTAATTTATATAGAAATGGATATGAAACTTTTGTAAGGGAAAGTATGTAAACATTTGAAAGGGCTACGATTGGATATTATTGCTAAGTAGGTTATGCGGGTATTAAAGGGAAAAGGAAATTGGATTTGATTCCAAAAGAAAAATGAGAATTGCCCGACTAAAAGGTACGTATTTAAATTTCTAGATGAAATTGGATTGGGTTTTTGATGTAGCCACTTGGCTTTTGTTTTCTTTTGGAATTTGGGAGCCCGTGGAGGCCTTTTGTAGTTGTACCAAGCTAGCCGCGCAAAGGAGACGCTGGCAAAAAATTTCGAGAAATTTAGAGAGTTAGAAAATATTTGAGAAAATTTTGATAATTCAAAAGTTTGGTTTTAAACTGAAATTTAGATGACTGAACAAAAAGGGGTATAGTTTGAAACTATGAAGGTTTTGGAAGTTGCTTAAGGTAATAATGGGTCTTTAATAAAGGATAGTTAGTAGGATGTTGAATTGTGAGCTTTTGGGAAAGTAAACGAGTATTGGGCCATTCTTCCTAACTAGTAATTTCGGGGACGAATTCTTTTAAGGGGGAGGAATGTGACGACCCAGAATTTCTAACGATTTAAATTGGAATAATTAATTGATTTTAAATATTTTAAAAAAAAATTTAAAAAAATTTGTTTAACTTGCATTCAAATATCATCATTATTTGGAACTTTATTATTGGATTTAATTTCTGGAAGCTGGGTAAGATGTTGAATCTGAAGATTTAAGCCTGGTAAAATAATTTGAAGGCTTATAAAATTTATAATAAGGATACTGAAGATAATAGAATGGTTGAAATTTAATTTCAGGACGGTTTGTTCAATTTTAATAATTTAATGTTTAAATCGATATTTAAAAAAAAAGCCTTCCGAGGCACAGTCTCAGAATTCGACGAAATCAGTTCCATTGGATCCGTAATAGTTAGTTATTATCGGATTTCAATTTTCGCGGCAATCGGAGTTGTCGTTTGACCCTGATAGCTTGAAACGCATAGAACTATTTTAATCGATTTAATTTAAAATTGATCGATTACTTTCGCAAATCACACATATGATCAAATTAGCTTTCGAAACACGTTCCATTGTATTCGAAACGCGGGTAAAACCTTATAAACGTCTGTCAGCATGTCTGATTCGGGTTTGGGATTTCGCGCTATGCAAAACGTGATATTTTCAATATTATATTATTTTATAAAGCGTACTCAAGAAGCTTATCCTCCAAATAAATATCTTTCATCCCCTTTTCTTTCAACAGATGAAAAATCGACCCCTCTTTCTTTCATTATCCAAGCAGAAATTGAACCGAAAAGAATAAAAAAAATGCTGGCGACACGTCGACTCGGCCGAGCTTGAAGCTTCGGCATGGAGTTGTCTCATCTTCGGTCGACGGCGTCGCGCAGTTCGATTAGTTTGAGGGGAGGCGTCGGTTTCGTGTTCGACGTAGAGGGTCGGTCGCGAGTTAATCGAAGCCGAGTGAACTCATGCCGACTTCGTGAGGCGAGCCGATGCTTGGAAGCAGCGGTTAGGGCATGGGGGCTCGTGTGGCTAGGGTTGCTTCGCGATTTTCGATGCTTGTTTTCGGTCGCGACTGGAAGAGAGGGGGGAGCTGTTGCTTAGTAACGAGGTGAGTGTATGTTCTTTTTTTTGTTTTATTTATTTATATATCTACACAGAAAAGAAAAATTCACAGAGGAGAAATACCAGTATGTGAAACTTTTATGCAAGCATGAATAAATATATGTGGCATGCTATAATTTACTTATTTGTATAAAATTGAATTGTGAAACTATAGGTTGATCATTAATATATGGGTTTCACCAGAAAAGAAATAATTATTTATTATTAGAAATAGGTTTGAATAAAATAAATGGTAAATCGAATTTTTATTAAATGTTAATTGATAATTTAATTATTATTTCAAGTATTGATAAGACCTATAATGTTTATACAAGGTCTGAAACTCGTGGAAATAAATCGAGAATGAAGTGGGTTGCGAAACAGGAATCGAAGGTGAGTAAATCTCACTATGTTTGATCTCTATCTAAATTTAAATGGTTAAATTTAAGGTATTGGATTGAATGAATTAATTGATCTGATATGCACTGTGAATTGATGTTCTGGTAATTTTGGTATTGGATGGTTTTTGAGTTAATGATTGCTTAACTCGAAGTATTGGGAGTTTTAAGTTGTTTTAGACTAAAAATAAAATAAATAAATAAATAAAAATAAATAAGAAAATGTTTCCGTTTAATATTACTAAAGGTTTAATGATTTTGATACATTAAATTAGTACGGTAATTGAAGTGGATAATTAATTAATTTAATTAATTAATGATTTGGGTTATTTAATTCAGTAATTAAAGGTATTTGAATAAATAATAAATTGAGTTGTAAGTTAATCAACTAAGTATAAGTAATTTAGAATAATCATTTGATGGTGTGATAAATAATTACCTAATGTAATTAATAAATATAGTTACTTTGTGGAATTTATCAAGTGATTAATTAAGATAATTAATTAAGGAGTAATTGATTTATTAATGAAGTAAATAAAAGAATAGTTAATTACATATTGAGATTAATCGAAAATGATTAATATTGAGGTTGAATTAAAGTAATTAAGTTGGATTAAGATAAATCAAAACGTAATTGGAATCATTTGTTTATATAATTGACGATGAAATTAAAGATTGATTAATTAAGTTAAATTAATCATAAGACTCATGAGAAATTAATTAATGTAAGTAATTAAGAATTAGTGTAATTGATTCTAGTTAATTAATTTGTGAGGTATTTGAAGATTACCCATTGATTTGGTAAGAATAATTTATATCGTGAAATTAATTAAAGATAATTACTTGAATGGAATTGGAAGTTAATTAGTCCAGTGTGATTGATTAAGGTAAATAAAAAAGGGTTGATTAATTAATTGAGTTGAAAATTAATAAATGAAGGAATCTAAGTGATTGAGGTTTGAATTCAATTAGAATCGATTGAATCGATTTGTATGTGATTAAGCTTTGTTTCTGAATGATTGAATAGTATTGGATGATTTGAAGGAGTTGATAACTCTGATATGAAATGTTGAGTATTATTTGGATAACTTGAGATAAAATGACATAAGATTAGAAGAGACCGGAGTCGGGTATAGAAGAAATACCCGAAACCACTTCGAATGTTTATAGATTGATATATAAAATCTATATGATGAATTGAAGTGATTCGGAGGTATTGGACTGTGTTAAAATCTAAATCTTAGGTATTTAGAAACTTAAATGTGGACTAAGTATTGTTTATAATAATTTGTGGCTTGTGAATTGATATATGTTACCCGGGTTTATAAAAGTTGATCTCTTGGTATTCCATGTTAGTTGGGTTTACTCACGCTGGTCTCCAGCCTGACCCGGGTGTTACTTTGGTGTAATGCTCGGGTCAGACCGAGTATTACAGATTTTCAGGTAGGTACGTTCTGGAGCTCAGGAGGCGAGCTGGATGGCAATATCGTATAGAGTATTCCGCTGTATTTATATTATTGTTAATCTGAGACATGATAATTGTAAATATTCAGTGACTGTATATTATTTGAAAACTTTGATGTATATTAAATGTAACCGACAGTTATAATATTCTTTTGTAAACTGTTATTATTTATTATATTTTATCCGCTGCGACTGTGAAATGTTTGGTGTTTCTATTGTTCTTCTTCTATCTCTTTCTTCTTTTTCATAACTATTTGGGATTTTCGGGTGCGAAAATTTGGGGTCGTTACATCCTGAGACCCCTTAATTACCTCCTACAGGTTCTGTCCAAGCCCCTCCCTGGTACAGAACCCTTGAAAAAAACGTCATTATATAGCAACCACTCTCTATACTTCACTATCTATTTGGAAAAAGCACGGCTGTACAACAACCACTACTTGCTCCATTTTGTCCTTCTGACACAAGCACACCTTGGTACAATTCACTAGCTAGCATGCATTTGAGTTATTCTCTTTATGTGGAATCTAAGCTAGCTTTAATCTAAACTATAGATCGTAATTAATGGTCACAAGGAAACTTATCACTCAAGAGCTCAGTCTAAGCCCATTAAGACAAGATCTCTTAGCTATAAATAAGGGATCCCATGCACTTCTATAAGGATTGAACTTTTTTCTCTCGGTGCATAGTTTTCCAACTCAAAGCTCTTATAATAGCCATTGATATCACTCTTGCAAACGAAAGCTCTAAGCAACAAAACCAACAATCATGATGGACTTAGATCTTTATTAAGATCAAACCACTCTACAACATGTGTCATTCACTTCAATTGCATTTCATATTACTATTTTAATTATCCCTAATGTTGTATTTTAAGTAAACTTTGCTAAAATCTACCTCTAACCATAATTCCGAGATTGGTTATAAATCTAGACAGTATTTGGGTAGAGAAAGATTGTCGTCCCTAAAAACTCTCAACCTTCATCATTTTTTCCTCCTCGAAACATCTATGTTATTCCTAAAATGTGATTACCATGCAAATTAACAATGGTGAAACTGAGGTCAATAATTCCAACAGCCATAACACTAATGGTGACATTAAGGCCAATGCCATCAGCGTCATTTCTAGCATGAACAATGATATGAGGCTCGAGCTACTTAATGGGATCACAAAATTAGGGCAAATAGACCGTGATCTGAATGAACTCCATGCTCAGCTAAAAGCCTAAGAAACCAGCAACTATGGTCCCAGGATCCTGGCTGCTTTCGATATGACCCCTATCCCACCTACGGCCCCTAGTTCTTTCAATATCATATACTGCATCTATAAGAAGGTCATGCTCAAGAACCCTATTAAGGCTGCTCTTGACCATAAACAGGATGCGTAGGTTGTGCATGACTTTGCTTATGACGCTTAGTGCCTGAACCGGTCCCACCACCCAGAACTCTTGCCACCTGTCAATCCTCCTCCCCTATGAGACTATCTGCCTTTGAATTACTTAGTGTAGCAGACCGAGGGGCATGATCTGGGCTTTGAACTCCCAAGCAGTGAAGGTAGAGTAAGAAATAACGAGCCTAATAAGGCAACACCTTTCACCATATCCATACCAACGTCAAAGATCTTCCCACGTAAGGCATAGAAGTAGCCCTTTCATGGCAAAAGCCTTGCATGGTCTATAGGTGAATACGAATCTTATGAAAGGAATGGAATTGCTCATGCATTGGATGTTCGAGAGATGGATAAGGTCTCTCCGAAGGCAAGAACAGGAAGTCATTCTCTAAAGAAATAATAAGATCTTATAATCATCAGAGGTATGATTTTCCCCCCATTAAAAAGTATAATG
This sequence comes from Allium cepa, assembly GCA_030765085.1. Lineage (NCBI taxonomy): Eukaryota > Viridiplantae > Streptophyta > Magnoliopsida > Asparagales > Amaryllidaceae > Allium > Allium cepa. The sequence continues at coordinate 596,793,422 of CM060943.1, read as the reverse complement.
GGAGAACTGTTCTATTCGATCATGCCACAGCCTTTAACTCCATCACTCAAGCTGTCCAACTCTCCAGTAATGCCAAATACCTCTTATTCCCCTTCACCTTAACCGAACCAACCTTCTACTGATTCTTGCATTTCGATGCAGGTAGTATCCACTCTTAGGCCAAGTCATGCACCAATTTTAAAACCTGCTTATTTTCATTGTGAACCTAAACCATGATGGCTACCAAACTTTACAACATACGAGAAGGACCAATCGAGTTGCCCCCTCCTACATCCACCACTTCAACAAGGAGTTAACCTAAACGAGGGGAGTGTACAAAAACAGTCTAGTAGTTGCTCTTTGTTATGCGATAGGGTACCGTTCCATGAAGTTTAAAGAGTTACATAAATAACCCTCCTCATATTTGATAGATTTCTCTCAATGAGCAAAATGGGTCATGAAGATGGAGAAGGTAAATTTGTTTGACGACCACAAGGAGGATATATGTGGTAATAAGCACAAATCGCATGATAAGGAAAACCATAGAAGAAATGGCCTTCAAGAGCACAAGATAAAATGCTCCGGGGATGAACCCAATTCAAAACTAGGTATACAAATTATACCTCATTAAACGCAATATGAAAACCATTAATTTTGCCATCAGGATTGCTCCCTTTATCACAGGCCTCCTCTCGCTCGTGTAAGAAAAAAGTAAAAGCCCAGCAGTAACGAGAAGTATTACAAATTCCAAAAATTTAACAAATATACCACTAATGAGTGTTTTCGTTTAGAAAATGAAATAGAAAGCGTGATTCACGAATGTAACACCCCTAATATTTGTAGTAGATCATTTCAAAAAATTAATTAATTTTTATTAAATAAGTAGTGTGGGAAAGAATATAGAGTGTGGGTAATTTTCGGTTAATAAATTTGGAATTTAAAATATAAAATGGAGTAATGAATTTTGATGAAAAAAACATTAAGAACTAAATAAATTAGCGAGATATAAGGATAGAAAGACCGGGCATTATTATTTCCCAAACTCTCTTTTGTATCCTTATTAAATTCAGTCATATCCCCTAAACGAATGAAGAAAACAAAATTAGAAAACCAATAGAACTCTACTAAATCTTATTTAAACAAAGAATAAGAAGTGGAAAGAGGCTACAGTAAGAGAATTAAGGTAATTATCTCTATATAAAACAAATCTAAGGTGAATAATATTTACATCTCCCTACCGTATAATGTTGTAGTTCAGATTTGTAATGAAATCTAAATGAATTGTTGTGTTTAATCATGCATTTGGCTTGGATAATTAATTATATGAATTCTGGCTATCATTAGTGAATTTTGTGGAATTTCCTATGGGTTTTTTATTTAAAAACTATTATTTTGATCTACAATTAATTTGAAATTCTTATATGTTGTTGGTTAATTATTATGGAGATGGACTTTAAATTTCATAATTTTCTAAAATTACTTGAAAAACTACAAATTTTATAAATTGGAAAGATGAGTATTTAAAATATGTAAAAAATTATTTTGATCCGAAATTTTGATGTGTTGTAAAAAAATAAAATTCTAAATTTTGAGTATTTTTTGGAGAATTTTCCAATGTATTTTTAGTTTATTATGAATTATTTAGTAAATGGAGTGTTATATTATAGTTGGTAATTAATTAATTATGGCATATAATTATGATATTGTGAAGAAAAGCGAAATTTTCTCCTTGATTTTGCTGCAAGATTCTAGAATTGTTTAACCAAAGAAAAATTGAAAAGAATATTGGTTTTGTAAAAATATTACTTTTAAAGGAAATAAATCAACTTTTTGGATATTTATAAGAATGTGATTTTCAACCAGTGATAACTATTTTGACATTCAATAACTTTTGGGTTTCCAACATGCAATAGCCTTGGTTTTAGACATGCTATAGCTTTTAAAAGTTAAAGATGCGACATCATCATATTTACAACCTTCGATAGCTTTTAAAAGTTAGAAATGGAATATCATATTATTTCAACCTTCAATGACTATTGATTTTAAGCATCCGATAGGTTTGTGTTTTTCAAATGGCAATAGCTTGTATTTGTTGGCATGTCACGGTTTGTTTTAGTTGGCATACGATAGCTTTGTTTTCCTTCACATTTAATATCTATGTTGATGTACGATAGCTACACGTATTTTAGACATGTGACAGTACGTTTTACTTGACATTCGGTATCTTTATCAACATGCGACAGTTGCTTGTATTTTAGATATATGATAGCTATGCTTTCATTGACATTTAATCGTTTTGTTGACATGCGATGGCTACATGTATTTTAAGAATGTGATAGCTGTATTTTGAGAACGAGATAACTTGTATTTTTCGCATGCAATTGGAGATGTTATAGAAAAGTGTTTAAAGCTTGATAGCTCAATTTTAAAATACGATAGCATCGGTTTTTAAAGTGCGATGGCATAAGTTTTTGATGCTCGATAGCACTATCTTTGACATGCGATAGCTTGTGTTTTGAAGGTACGATAACACGAAGTTTTCATGAATGACATATCTTATTTTACTAGCACTCGATAACTTCTTAAGTATATATTGGCTTTTTGTTTTCATAAAACAAAAATATGATTTTTATTATTAGACAAGGTCTTAAAAGAGAATAAAAGATATTTTAGTCCATTTTTAAAGAGTTTTGTAATGGAAATTATTGCTTAAGTACAATTAATTTTTGTATATAAATGGCTATCATATCAAAATATATTTATGATGGATGATGTTATCATATTTTAGTTTTTCATCTTGATCGGTGGATATTATATATGTAAATTGTTGGCATGCCCACTTATATGTTATATGTTGTCACCCAACATTTGTGACCTAGTGGATTAAGAATTAATGACCGATTAGGGTTATTTCCGTAATGGGTATGGTTAGACTTAACTTCCATGTGAGTAAAATTGCATTCAGGAGATTGCGAAGATCAAATTATGTAAGAATGTCTGAACTGATCAAAAGGCATGGCTAATAAATATTTTAAAGTATATTTTTAAATGGAAAATGGGGTAGGGTCGCGCCCTACCTTTTATTTTAATTTTATGTTGAGAATGGTTGTTCCAATATTGGGTATGGTAGACTTATTGTTTTGTTATTATAATATTTTAGATGTATAATGCCTTGGTTGGATAATTATTGTTGATTGTTATGTTTTTGAGTGTGTAATTAAATTAAATATTTGATTAGGATTGCAGAATAATTGATTGGAATAAAAAGTATAATAACGAGATAGATAGACAAATAAATAATGATACGGTTATTTATGGGTTTTGGATGGTATATATGAATAACGATAATTTAACAAACTTTGTTGAAATTGAAGTGAAATTAAATAAGGATATTATTTATGAATTTTCAAGGAAGGTTGTAGATAATAACTTAAATTATATTGTAAATTCATATTTCATGAATTTTTTATTTATAAAATACAAAGGGACTTTAAATAATAATAATGTAAACTTCAGTGAAAACTGTATTATTTTATATAAATTAGGAAATGATTGATTTTATGATTATAGTAAGAAGTATTATTAATATTGTCTTATTTATAAAATAAAATGGTATTTTTTGAACAATAATGATGATGACAATGATAGCAAAGAAATGTTTTTCAAAAGTGTTTTTGGATAAAATAATTACAATTTTTGAGATAAACAGAAATGAAAAGGAGATTCGACGATTTAAAATAAAATGTTTTATTATTTTGGAATTAATAGTGATAACTTGATTTTGGAAAGAATTAAAGATGTTTTCATATATATTATTATGTGGATATAAATTGTTATGTTTTAGCATAAAATATGATGTTTTGAAGTATTCGAAAAATAAAAATATAGTAAAGAGAATTCGATGTATTTTGCTATTTTGGAAAAATTATTATTGTTTTTTAGAATGAATAAAGAAAGGAGACTTTATAAAAAATAAAAAATAAAAATTTATAATTAGAAAATAACATCGACTTTATTGTTTTCCGATTGTACTTAAATTCCTTCTTATTCTACTCCTTGGCTATTTCTCCATCAGTCGAATTCAATAAGGCCGCCTCAACTAATCCCTAGTTTAGAGCAAGCACATTGAGTGGTGAGTTCAATGCTTTTACAAATTTCATTGCCTTCTTGTTCAGGATATTCGCCAAATCAAACCCGAACCTCACTTATTCATTAAAATGGTTCACATACTCATTGACCGTCAATTTATGCCTGCTTCAAAGGATTGAATTTATCCAAAAACAACCACTTCTCCACTTACAAGAATAACTTCATTTCAGACATCCTCAACATCCTACTAATTCTCTGCTTCTCCTTAAAGGTGCCAGTAAGCCTACTATCTCCTGGTAACATCACTCAATCCCAAAAGATTGAAGATTTTCTCATATATGCCCAGCTATGCATGTGCCACCGCATAAGGTTCAATCCCAACATAATGTTAACCACCTAAGATAGAAAAATATCTACACAACTTTGGAAATTTTACAATCAATGTTGGTTAGGTTAGTACCAACCTTAGGTAGCAGGAGAGGGTACTACAACGCTAGTCTAGCCCATCACTTCCATATATCAACGTAACCAAATAGAAATTTTTACTCAAAATATCCATAGTAACAATTCTAGTGTCATTTCCAGATCTAGTTTCAACACCATCAATGTTTTCCTCAATTTCAGCCTCAGTCAAGTTACTCATTCTCGGCTATCCATAAATGGATTCACTAACAACTCTCCAATAGATAGTTAACTCAACTAGAATAGTAAATGGTATATACATATGGACTTGACTCATATAATATATATGCTTATAAAAATACAAATATGCTCTCTTTATACATTCCTAGCTCTTAATTTATAGAAATTATGCTCCGATACCAAATATAACAACATGCCTTTTTCAACCTTCTGAAACACACAAAAAATGCAAAAATTGAGAAAACAAAAACTGATGAGTCGTATCTTTCTAAACTCACATGAGAAGGACGTTCACTACGCCATAGATTGCATAATGCAACACCCAAGAAGTGATGCAGGAAGTGCCAAAAAATGTTGTTGTAGGCTAAAAAAGGGCAAAGGCAACACTTTCTTGGTGATGCATTTTGCCGCATTGCCCTAGAGTCAAAGGCAACATCTTTGCGGCCCTAGGGCAACAACGGTTCTGTTGTTGCCACAAGTACCAAATTTACTAAAAAGTGGGCCCCACAATATGGCCCCCAACATGTGGGCCACATTATGGGGCCCACTAATTATATGGCCCGCCTTTACGGAACCTTTTGTGGGCTCCATATTCATTAATCTATGGTAACATTTTTACCATCCAATGACAACACTTTGCTAGTTTATTACCACATTTAACATACTGCAACATTATATCATATCTATGGCAACACCTTTTGCAATTTAAATTGGAAATGTACCGCAACATTATATCATATCTATGGCAACATTATACTGCAACATTATATCATATCTAATGGCAACATTACACTGCAACAAAGAACTTTTCATTTTAGAATACCAGCAACACAAGTTTTACTTAGTCAAGTACAAAATAATAAACATACATAAAAACATAGCCAGTGTATTCATAGTTTCAGCCAGTACATACTAAATTCTACTTATTAACAGTACGTTCATATTTGCGAGCCTCCAGTGTCATCAGTGCCTCCCGTGCCTCCAGTGCCATCACTGCAGACGGTCTCACAAAGATCCCCAACATCAATTTGCATGTCAGGGTTAAGCTAAATAACCCTTTATGCTCCAGCCGGATAACATTGCATAGCCCGGAAAGTTGCTGATCGTCCATAACACGCTTGCACGTAACATGAAATTAGCACCAGTTAAGGCATCATAAGTTTGTATGCCAAGACCCTTTATTCTTTCAATTCTGCGATAAGAGGCTGCATGTAGACATCAATGCTATTCTTAGGAGACTGTGGACCAGGAATAAGGGTTGAAAGTGTCAAATTTTCTGGCTTCATGCATAACCAAGGTGGAAGGTTATAATTTACCCGAAAAAGGAATAATTATATATAACTCAACTGTACAGGGTACTATCTATAAGCTGTATATAAAAGCGAAGTCACAATTCATTGACATGTGATAAGGGCAAGCTATGTCAGGCATGGATGCAATAACTACATATTTCAACAAATATGATAAAACTAAAAGGAATAATAAATGTTCATAGCAATCATACATATTATATAGAAACTTACATCGAGTACTGGATTGCATCAATAGCATTAGTTGCAGGCAGAAAATCATCGACAACAACCTCCTTGTTCTCATTTTTCTTATCTAGAAACAAATAGATTATTATATTATATTAAGTCAATCAATCAACAGCACCAAGGAATTACATGAACATATTATTGCAAAAAAAGTTATCATTAACCAGCTGTGGTTTTGTTTATTGATCACAAAATTGCTAAATAAAATAAAATAAACGAATAAATAAATAAACATAAAGATGCTTACAACGATGCACATAATATGATCAATTTCAGACTGCCTGTTTGTACATTATAAAAACCACTTCAATCAACTAAAATATATTAATAAACTAAAACTTACAGTCCTCAAAGAAGCGCTTGATCTCACTAAGACGATGTGGAGAAAGCTCTTTAATGTCCCTTAAGTGACGATACTCAGGATCATCAGCACATACAACAATTATTTTATCATCACCTTCTCCCTATTATTTTACAGAACTAGTTACCAAAGTCTCATGATATGATTTGATTCCATTTTGAATTATCCAGCTAGAATTTACAATACCTGATCAATCATAGGCATTAGCCCAATGGCTCTAGCACGAAGAAAGGTACCGATAATACTGGTTCCTGTTAATAAAAATCGAAATAGGAATGAAATCAGAAGATGAAAGAGAAAAATGATGGCTTATGTATGGAATAAATCACGTTGAATAGAACCATCAAATGTGTAATGAGTTTATCGATGGAAGAAAAAACATAAAATACAAAAAAGTACACACGTTGCGAAATGTTAATTTATGCATTCAATATGTAAGTGGCATTTTCTAAGCTATCAGTTAGTGAGAAATGTTAATTTATGCATTCAATATGTTGGGAAATTTAGATTGTTAAACACTTTGAGGGATGCTCTACAGACATAACAATCGCTAATCTTTGTAAAAACCAAAGATTTCAATTTCACAAGTGCAAAAGTGCAAAACTTGTATAATACATAGTGATAAACTATAGATGTTGGACACCATTTTAATTCACAAGAAGCATAATCCAAAAGAAAATATAATTCGGAAAATATTTACAATACAGGTATTACCGTACACTATTTCTGAGTGAGGAAACAAGACGAGAAAATCATAATGGACAAAATGGTAAAGTAGACATTACCTGCATAAGCACCAATACATCTAATAGGTTATTATATTCACAAAGTGTGCGAGGGACAAAACCATAGTTGTGAGGATAGAACACCGATGAATACAAGACACGATCAACCTAATATAGTAAATGAAAATTCTACTTATCAGAATGAACGAAGGAAAAGAAAGTAAATATGATTTTAGTTTTTTTAATGCAATGTTTTATTGTTATATGATGGTGGGAATTCTAATGCGACTAATTACTAATATAAAAATTGCAAATGATGTCTCATCTAACATATGATCAAAGCTTATAATAACCTTAATCATTCCAGTTTTCTTGTCAAGTTCGTATTTGACTTTGCTACCATTTGGAATTTCGATAACCTGTAGAGGTTCAAAAAAAAGATTTAACCATAAGTTGGATGAAAAGAAATTAAATAATATACAGGTTCTCTCTCAAATGGCATAATAGTAAATCCATATCACCGATTCAAGCAATGTTATATTCCAAATGTAACCATGCCTATTCAAGAAATAACAAATTCTTGGTCAAAGAACTTACAACATTGAAAACAACAGGTGCTGCAGGCTTGTATGCACATAATTGATATTACAACATCAACATTAAATAAATGGTTAATATACAATAGTATCCAATGCATTCATAGAAATTTTATAACCTATGTCAAAGTCATGCCAAGGATGTGCAGCAACTGATCTCTAGACATGGATGAAAGGATCCTTTTGTTCAGCTTAGGGGTTGGACGATGTGAACCACTTGTGTTTTTCTTCTCATCTTGAGGAGCATTTGAGTTTTCTTCACTCATGTTTCTAAGAAGTATAAAAAATACAATTTCAACAAATAATAACTTATCCACAAGCATCAATTTCTTAACTATTTTTTTGGAAAAATCTAGGGTTTGTAGTTTCCCCAAAATAAGCATAATCAGTCTAATTATGTAATATTTGAATGCTCACTATACCTCAGAGGTGAACAGTTTTTTAAAATTTTAACCTAACTTCAACTAATCGATTACTCCTAAACAGTCTCACATTAATTTCACATACGCGCATCAGCGATATGTAATCACAAACCTACCGCAAACCAAGATCGATTTAAAACGCATTCAAAATAAGATTTAACTTCTTGATTGATGTGCCACAAAGGAGTCATAAAATCGACTTTACATCAGATCACAAGATCATACCAAAATCAAAACTTGAAACCAGATTAAAAATCAACCATAAACAAACTAAAATTCTAAAATTATGAAAGCATAATATAGATCATCTAGCTAAAACAATAAGCAAACTTCAAAGGAAAGTGAAAATTCAAAACCCTAATTGAATGATAAGCAGATTAAATCGAAGCCCTAACTAAAATTCGAAACCCATACGAACCCCAATTGAAGACCTAATTGAAACACCGAAGCCCTAATTGAACTTGAACTCGTACTTGCCTTAATCGAACCCCAATTAAGCTTGTAAACTTAGAACTTTTAGCTAATTGAAATCGCAGAGTGTTTGAAAGGTTGAGCGGCGGAGTACGTATTTTGTTAAGTGTTTGAGTGAAACCCTTCAATATTTTGTTAACTTTTGCCACTTTATTTTTGCTTCCCGCGTTAAAAAAAATTTCAGCCCGCTTTTTTTCCACCCCGCACTCATTTTTTATAATATTTTTATAAGTCTATAGTAACTGCAACATAGTGTTGATATCTATGTTAATATCCTGAAGCTAATGTTGTAATAGACAAAAATCAGCATAGTTATCGTTACATTGTAGCTAGCAACATCTTGTATTTTCGTTGTAATAGGCCATCTATGGCATAGTGGTTGGAACTGGGCCAGCCCACGACAGAGCAATTGGCTGAATTTCAAAAGTTCCTTTATTAGATTTTAGTGGATCTATGTATTCTAACTCATTTAGAACTTTTTTAAAAAATTATTAAATAAAGTCAATATTTATTTAAATTTATAAATAAAGTTTTATTTTATGTAATTTGTATTATATTTTATATATGTGTATCATATACATATATTTGTGTTCGTGCAACAAGATGATATGTACATGGATTGATATGCCTGTATATAGATGCTGAGATTTACACCGCAATGGACGTACTAGCCCCTCTTGTATACAAATGGATTGTCTAAGTGTGTATGTGTATATGTGTTCACAACAAAATATTGTGTGTGTGTTGCTATAGTCGAATTTACCGTAGTTTTCGAACAGACTTAAACGGTCGACTTAAATGAGAAATAGACAGAGAAATGACTCAAGGACTTTGAGAATATCTTAAAAAGGGAATAAAAATAAAAAATAAAAAAATAAGCAAAAAAGGATGAAAATTGGGAAGTTCAAGTTTTCGAAAGAGCTGACTCAGAGCAAAAGCACAAAATCATCAGGTCAGACTCGAAGCAGGGTAACCTTGGAAAAACTCATAGTGCGACAGAAGCAAATCCATGCAGAAACCCCAAGTGCAACCCGAAGTTGGTTAAGTACTGATCCAATTATTTGGATCGGTACTGATCCATAAAGACTCGTTTCGAACACACAGAAGTCTCAGTTTTGACTCCAAGCAAGCAGACTCCAGTCAGACACACAAAAGTCTCGGGTCGAACTCATAAAGGTATCGAGTCTGACCCCAAGTAAGCAAAGGTAAACTCAGAGTACAAAAATCTTAGAAAATCTTCAGGTCGAGCCCCAAGTAAACACTCAAATTTCTTAGGTCAGACTTCAAGTCAGTTCAAGTTAACAAAGATAGTGGCAAACACAAAATTCGAAGTTCAAAAATCTAACAAATGTTGGATCGGTATCGAACCAACCACATAGATCGGAACCGAACCATAAAAATTTAACCAAATCATCCCAAACTTTCTACACTTCAAAGCAATGTTGCCAACAACCCATTTCTAGATTTCTATGATCGTTCGCACGCAAGTCTCTATCAATCTCCATGAGTATTCGAAATAGACAAATCCATTCTTCTACCGATTCACTATTTGGAGTAGAAACAAGCTAATAATGATGCAAACAAGTTTGGAATCATAAAGCTAATCGCGAATCGAGCCAGGACAAGAAGTTCAAAGTTAGTCATATGAAGAACATAAGGACCACCATCGATCCATGCCCATGGATCGGTACGGATCCGTGATTATTGATGAGGTGTTTGTCTAATTTCCTAGAGAAGTGGTCTGTGCAATGGAAACTCTATGGAGATCATAGGGGCGAATTTCTAGGCTATCTACTGCTATTAATAAGAGGGCATGTCTCATTTTTAGGATCTTTTCAGCTCTCTTATTCTCTTACTCTAATTTCTTGTAATCACTCTCGGATTTATATTGTTCTGTAACGGATTAATGCCAATCCATAAGAACAAAAATGTAAACATCACTATAAACCATCAACAAAGTTAAGTGGACGTATTCCAAGATTAGGAAAACCACTATAAAATGTTGTGTGATCTTTTCTTGGTCTTTTTAATTTACTTTTCTGCACTTTTTATTCTCTACCTAATCTATTGGGTGTTTGTGCCATTTTTGGTTCAAACATTTTGGTGTTTTCATTGAGAAACACTTGAGTTCGCTAATCCGAGACTTGGAAACATTCAAGATGATAAGACAATCTACTATGAAGGCTATTGTGGAAGGAAATCAACAAGAGGGTAGCCAGGAAGCAAGATCAAGAGTCAACTCCTCTTCCGTCTACATAACCGGGGATGAGAGGAAGATTATGATGAATCAACTGCAGGAGAAAATGATAGCTCGCTAAGAAGAAACGATGGAGAGTTTCTTAAGAAGAATGGGATAGACAGGAACAACTAAAGTTGCTGCAAATTAAAACCGAAGACCTAAAGTAGGAGTAGGCACACTAGAGAGTAGAGCGGAACAAGCTGGAGCAAACCTCAACCGTAAGGATCGACACCGATCCCTATGCATGGATCGATACTAAACCACGGGAACATAAATGCACGGGGATCTTGGCTTAGCTGGAAATGATGCACATTTAGGGAACGGTGCTGGGCATGTGAATGTGAATTGGAACATTGATGCATGATCGAAGTAATACATTCCCGAACTCTCTCGCAAAGTCAAGGGACATGCTGAGTATGCAAAGTTGGGAGCTTATTTGGTTGACAGCGACCGACTTGCTAAAATAGTGAGATGAGGTATGAGACGTGGATTGCCTAACCGAGGCCTGAAGGATGTGAACGTGAGTCAGTTCACTTCTCACATTAAGTACACTAGGAATCTGCCTGATTTCAAACTGCTAATGTTAGAACGTATGTCGAAAAGATGGATTTAACAGTTCATTTGATGAGATAAATCCGACAAATGGAGGTCCTGGGTGCATTTAAGGAGGTAATGGGATGGTGTTTCCCTTTCTGTTTGATGGGTTTAGCGGCGTTATTGTTTAGACAGTTGGAGAACGGCCCCATCAGCACATGGGCCGAGTTGGTGAACAGATGCATGAAGCAATTCCAGGTCCATATTTTTCGACCCAAAAATATATGACATTTTCAATTGTGAAGCTGAAGGCCAGAGAGTCATCAGGAGCTTTTTGAAGAGATTCAATATGGCGGTCGCTGCTATAGATAGGCCAGACCTGCCAATGATTCTGATGGCAACAGTTTCAGGAGTAGCTAGCAAGACAAATTTTAAAATTACATTGGAATGAGATCCATCGATGGATCTCGTAGAGTTTTATCATGAGGTTGAAGGACATCTACGTCAGGAGGACATTGAAGTTGAAGAGGAAGAGATTAACATTGTGAAAGAAGGATGACCCCCTTAAGAAGGATCCAGCAGAGATAGAGGAAAACAAAGGATGGATGATGACCTTGAAGGATCAAAGCGGCAAAGAAGGAAACTGAAATTCTCTTCTTATACAAATTTAAACGGGACCTCAGAGTGAACCTACCTGGATATGAGGAGACTTATCCCTTATGGAAAACCTACGAGGAAAAAGCTTACTAACCGTACGAGAGCATCAAGAAATTATTGCATATTCTATGAGCTTGATGGACACAACACAAATGATTATAAGCACTTGCACGATTTAATCAAGGAATAGGTTAAAAATAACCAATTAGAGCAGTATGTGAAAGATGAACTATGGTGGTGAAACAGGAGTAGCTGTCATAGGCAGCGAATGGAAGCAGCCTTGATCTACGTCGAGGATAGTCATCTCATAATCGGGATGACAGGATGATAGGTTCGTTTCCTTAGTTTGCCTTTCTATTCCCAATAAATGATGCAATACCATAGTCGGGCCACTTACTCTGTATGGGATCTCGATCGATCCTCAAGCACGCTTTGAGCAGGATGCTAGATTATGATGCCTAGTGAGGCGGTTATCTTAACGTTAGGTTTTATGTTCATTAATGTTTGAATTTGGATCCAGTAGATGAATTCGTGCATATTTTAAACCACATAAATATAATAACTGTAAGAATGCAAGACCATTCATCATAGAGCACGCGGAGGGAATTGTACGATTTGGATTGAACCCTGATCGAAGAGTCAGGGCTGGAGCAGAATACAATTCCCCTCGTCGGAGAACGAGCGGATGCACTTGTATGATATTGATCGCTTTATGTCCCGACTTGAGAGTCGAGACAAGAGTGCAGGGTAAAAGTTCCCTTACTGGAGACAAGTGGATGGACTTGTACGATTTTGATCGTGTTATGTTCTGTCTAGGGAGATGGGGAAGGAGTACAAGGAATAGGTCACTTCGTCGAAGAGTGAGTGGATGCGCTTACTTATCGTTGAACCCCATCCCTAGAGAGTGAGAAGACTAGGTACAGCTAAGTCCGGAGAGATCATGGACCTAATCTGTTTAGCCTCGACCAAAGAGTCGGGATTGGAGTGCAGGGAATAGGTCTCCTCGCTAGAGAGCGACTAGCTAGGCTTACTTATCGTTGAACCCCCACACCGCAAAGTGAGCGTTTTGGGTTCGGCGAGGGTTCGGAATGATCACAGATTTGATTAATGGTCCGGAGAGACAAAGGATTTGATTATCGGCGCCGAAAGGCCATGGATTTGATTAATGGTCTAGAGAGACCATGGATTTGACTATCGGTCCTGAATGGCCATGAACTCGGTTAACGATCCAGATCGTGGATTTAACTATCGTCCCTGAACGGTCATGGATTTGATCAATAATTCGGAGAGATCTTCGGTTTGATTGTCGATCAAGAGAGGCCAGGGACTCCATGGACAATATGGAGAGATCAAGATTCAACCATTGGTTGGGAATGGCCAGGATTCACTAATGATCCAGAGAGATCGAGACTTCAACATACGACTGCCAACTTCCAGATGGAAATGGGATGATTTTGATTTATGGTGTAATGAATGAAATAACAATTTTGATGGAATATGCAATGATTATCTATAGCTGACATTCAACCAAGACTCGAGTCTGCAGCTATCATGGCATAGAACGACCTTTGGTTTATAGGTAAATCCAAAGGAACCAAATGATTCACATGGTTTGATCAGTTAGCGGCTAGAAAATTCAACACTTAGGACTCATGGACTTTGATATATGTTCTTAAGAAAAGCACAATTTCCATTCGCAAGGCATGCTTTAGAGGGCAAGTGTTACAACCAAATTTGTCGTAGATTCGAACAGACTTAAACGATCGAATCAGATGAGCAATCGATGAAGAAATGACCCAAGAATTTTGGGAATATCATAAAAAGGCAAGAAAAATGAAATATAAAAAATAAGGGAAAATATTTGGAAATTTGGAAGTTCAATTTTTCGGAAGAGCCGACTTAGAGCAAAACCCATAAAGTCATAAGGTCAGACTCAAAGCAAGGTAACCTTGGAAAAATTCCAAGCGTGACCAAAAGCAATCCATGTAGAAACCCTAAGCGCATGCTGAAGTTGTTTCGAAACCGATCTAAGTGGTTGGATCGGTACCAATTCATGAAGATTCGGGTCGGACACACGGAAGTCTTGGGTCCAACTCTAAGCAAGCAAACTCCGGTTAGACATATAGAAGTCTCGGGCTGGACTCATAAAGTCTCAAATCTGACTCCAAGTAAGCAAAGGTAAACTCATAGTATAAAAATGTTAGAAACTCTACAGGTCGAGGCCAAGAAAACACTCAAATTTCCTAGGTTGGACTCCAAGTCAATTTAAGTTAACAAAGGTAAAGGCAAGCACAAAATCCAAAGTTCAAAAATCTAACAAGTGTTGGATCGATACCTGCCACTTGGATTGGTACCTATCCACAAAACTTCACCCAAACCATTCTAAACTTTCTAATATCCAAAGCCATGTCACCTACAACCCATTTCTGGCCTTCTATGATCGTTCGCATGCAAGTCTCTACCAATCTCCATGAGCACTCGAATCCAGCAATTCCATTCGGATACCGATCCATCATTTGGACTCAGAAACTAGCTAATAATGTTGTAAAAAAAGTTTGGAATCACAATGTTAACTACGAACCAGGCCTGGAAAAAAGTAATCCATATGAAGAACATATGGATCGAAACTGATCCAAGCCAATGGGTTGGTATCGATCCTTGATTATTGATGAGATGTCCTTCTAGTTTCCTGAAGAAGTGGGTCTATGGCGTGGAAAATTAAGTAGAGATCATGGGATGGATTTCTAGGCTATTTATTTTTGTAAATAGGAGGGTAGAGCTCATTTTTGAGGATCTTTTCAGCTCTTTTGTTCTCTTACTCTAATTTTTTGTAATCACTCGCAGATTTATACCGATCCGTAATGGATTTATATCGATTCGTATGAATATTGTAAATAGCACAATAAACCATCAACAAAGTTAAGTAGACGTTGTTAGGAACTGAGTTGATGATGTTTTGATGACAACAACCTTATATAGTTATTATATTTTACTTTATAAAATATGTACTAACATTTTCATATAGATAGATATATATATATCTATATAGGAAGTATATGTAGCAAGATGAAGATTAGTGATTCAAGATTCAAGAATCTAGAGAATCAAGATTTCAAGATCTCAAGATAAGTGTCTAGTATTTTGTTAAAACTTCATAATAGCACTCTCATCTTTCTTCCAATTTTCTTTTGGGATGGAATCCAATTTCTATCGAAACTAATGGCTTACAAACCCATGACAAGTAGCTTACAAACCTACGACAAGTGGCTTCCAAATCCACGAAAATCAAAATCATTTAAACTACTTTGTACAAGTTCTCGAGTCCTATGGAGGAGCTCTGTAGGAAGGTTTTTGCAATTTCAGTTTGAGTAGATTTTTCAAAATGTTTTTAAATCTATTTTCAAAATGTTTTAGCTTTCAAAATCATGTTTTCAAAAATGTTTTCAAACTTTGTTTTAGCCTTGAAATATTCCTCCATTCTGATTTTAAAAAACTTCTATTTTTAACACATCAAAACTTATTCTGATTTTAAATATTACTTATATAATTGATGGTCTATATCAATTATATATATATATATTTAAAATAATGTTTTATATTCATTCTCTATCTCAAAATATTGTTCAAACACTTTATTTTGCTTTAGAGAAGTTTCAACTTGTTTTAAATTCAAATGCTTTTACAAAACAACATCTCTATGATTTTGAACTGAGGGATGTCGACATATGGGGATACCCCATGTCGACATGATGACAGTTGGATTCAAATTTCAAATTTCAAAAGAAGTGTCCATTCGTTCAAAAACCTTTCGCCAATGGTTATGACTGTTGTGCATCTATATAAAGGCTTCCAAAACGAATTTTTTAACAACTACTTTCTTATTTTCTTCACTCCTTCTTCTCCACCATTCCATGTCCATAAAACTTCATATTTTCAAGATCGTGCCATCATTCTGCCAAACTCTCAATAGGAAATCATTTAGATACTCTCTCTATTTGATTCTCCATCATTCTACTAAAGATCAAAGTGCTATTCAGAGTTATAGGATCAATCTATATTCAAAAAGTCCATAGAGTCTATCCATTCAAAAGGATTGGTATTAGAAAGTATTAGGGTGATCTTGTGTCCTGTAAATCAAGAGAGTTTACCCCAGACTCGGAGATAGGAGGGTTCCTTAAGGCCTTAGAAATTGAGGGTTATAATTTTGATATTGGCTTATAAAAATCTGTACAAGGATATTGCCTTGGTGCAGGACTGGATGTAGGAGGATTCCGAACCAGTATAAAATCCGGTGTGTTCTTTCCTTTTACTTGCTTTACTTTACTTTTTGCATTTGTTACATGTTCTGTGATCATTCTGTGTTAGAATTCTGTTTAGATTTGTGTTGAAAGTTTTAATTTAGTCATATAGTTCATATATTCTTTAAAACACTATCCACCCCCCTCTAGTGTTATTTCTGCCTTAAGATCCTTAATCCGCATCCCCAACAATTGGTATCAGAGCATTGGTTTTCATTATTTTCATAATCTGAAATTTTGAAAAGTTTTAATGGCACAACACACTAATAATGTCACTCCTGTCATCACTACTTCTGTCAGCACAAGTACTAACACTAGTTCATTTGTAGAAGGTCAGTCTACTGTCAGACCACCACTTTTTAATGGCAGTAATTATGCATATTGGGCATGTAGGATGAAAATTTATTTACAATCCATAAGTTTAGATACTTGGAATATGACACAAATTGAATATGTTGAACCAACTACTAATTTTTCCCAGTGGACTACTGAGCAAAAGACAGTTTCACAAAACAATTCTAAGGCTATGAATGTACTATTTTGTTCACTAGATAGGAATGAGTTTAATAGAGTCTCTGTTTGTAAGTCTGCATTTGAAATCTGGAAAACTTTGCAAGTAACTCATGAAGGAACAAGCAAAGTTTAACAGACTAAAATTTCCATATTAACTAACCAGTTTCAATTGTTTAAAATGCATGAAAATGAGTCCATTTCCGACATGTATTGTCGATTTCAAGATATTGTACATTCATTGATTGCTTTAGGAAATGGTTTCTCAGAAGAAGATCAAGTCAGAAAGATACTCAATTCACTCACTCCAGAATGGGATCAAAAGACACTTACTATTGAAGAGGCAAATGATGTTAGTCAAATGAAGATCGAAGAGTTAATCGGTAATCTAATGTCTTATGAAGTTCAACTATAAGGAGAAAAGAATCCAAGGAAACGGAAAAGAAATCGATCGCATTCAAAGCAACAACTGGAGACTCTAACAAGATAGTGATGAAGAAATTGCTTTCATGACCAGAAATTTCAGAAAGTTTCTGAAATATAGAAAGATGAATAACTTTAAAAGAAATGATCAAAGGAATTCCAGAAATACTTCGGAGAACAACAACAATTACAACAACAACAATGGTGATAGATGCTACAACTGCAACAAAATAGGGCACTACAAGATAGATTGTCCATATCCAGACAAACAGACATTTCAACCAAATAACGAACAACTAAGGAAAAGAAAGAAGGCATATGCAGCAACTCTTGACGATTCAGATTCATCCAGTGATGGTGAGAAGAAAACTGATAATTCAAATCTGTGCTTCACTGCTATTCTCGAATCGGAAGACGATCGGAGTTTGGATCTAAAAATAGGTACACATTTATTTTAATTTTATTGGATGCTTGCTTGCTTTGATTTTGTTTGCAATTTCTTGAATTTTTAAATTCAAAATCACCCTTTGAAATTTGAATTTTTAAATTCAAAATAATATTATTTTAATAATATTTTAAATATTAAAATATTTTAATATTATTATATTTAATATTATTACTGAATTAAATATAGATATAGAATAAAGATTAGTTTTCTTAGGATCTTAGGAATTTATTAGATTTTAAAATTGACACCTCCTTTCAAATTCAACAGGCACATGTCGACATGCCATGATACCCCATGTCGACATGCCTCTCAGAAATTTGATTTCAAAATTTGAATTCAAACTTTTGAATTTCCCTCCACCTTTTCACTTACTTCAAAATTCTGAAAAGATACCTCTTGACCAGAGAAAATGACTTTAGAGAATCTATTTAATATACTTCTCTTATCATCTCTTTTCACTTTATTCTCATAATTCAAACCTTCTTCATTATCTTCTACTCCTCTCAGACACTCATCAATGGCTTCCTCAAGTAACCCATCAACTATGAGGCTGCCCAAATCCATCAAAAATGATCTTTTCAACGACCCGGAGGCTATCAAAGCTTACATAAGCTATGTAAACTATGGTGAAGTCAATACGGGAAAATTTACCATTTTTGATGATTTTTCTTCTTATGAAATCGATCAACTTTTTGAAGAAAACTCCATTCTTAGCTTGATTGATAACAAGCAAAATGATTTCGTTTGTTATCCAAACCTTGTCAAAATGTTTTATGCAAACCTAAATCGTGGATTTTATAATGGAAATGAAGATCAAATTTGGAGTAGTGTTAAAGGAACACTTATTGTTTTGGATTCCGATATTTTGGGTACTATTTTGGGTTGCAAATCTACCAGTATGAATCTCTCGCAATTTCAAATCAATGAAACCGATCGAGAGACTTTTCATCACATTTTTGAAAGCGATGACCACATGGATTTTAAGAATCGCTTTTTTCGCCCAAAAGCAAGAATTGTCAACCTTCTTATTCAACACACAATTATTCCTAGGTCGGGAAACTACAATAATCCTACCTCAAAAGTGTGTAAAGCTCTTTTTTCTATTTTTGGAAAATATGATATTAATTGGGCACAAACTATTTTGGATGAGTTAAGACCCAAAAATTTTAATATGGGAGAAAACACTCTTTATCATGGAATTTACCTTACTCGGATTTTCAATTATTTTGGTGTGGATATTAAAAAAGAAGAGTTTGTAAGTAGAAAAGTGTTCAATCATGGGAACATTTCTCTTATGAAAATCCCACTTATGTTTCAACCATATGAAACACTTGCCGAAAAGGAAGAGAGACTTGCTCATGAAGAGATGGAAGAAGAGGAAGAAGAAGAGGAAGAAGAAGGGGAAGGAATGGAAATTGAAGAAGAGGAAGATGAAGATACCTCTTTGGAAAGTATAGAGTATCCACATACACCCGCCAATCCATCCAACAAAACCATACTCAAGAACCAAAAGATACTTGCTCAAAACCAAAAGGTTCTTAAGAGATCTATTAGCAAGAAAATGGATAAAATCTCTACCAAGATCGACAAGTTCTTTGGGAAGATAGGCAGGAAACTTGGCTTGTCTTCATCATCATCTTCATCAAACTAATCCTAGCCATTATCTCTCTAGCTATCGTTTATCTATCTTTGTATTTTCTACTTTTTTGGTTAAGATTATGTAATGTTAACTAATATAAGTAATGCTATCTTATTCTCTGTTTTCCAACTTTATATATCTCTGATAGTTATTTATTTTAAGTTTATATAGGTCCACTAGTATAAAAATAAACTTAAAAATAAAAAATAACTCAACTTGGTCATTCTGTCTAGACCATGTCGACATACCCCATCCCCCCATGTCGACATATAACTGTCAGAAAGTAGTTACAATCTCTAATTTCAAATTCTTGTAACTACCGAGTGACAATTCATTTTGAACGGCCAATAACTCCTATAAATACCTATTTCTTCCAGAAAAACTTCTCTACCTCCATTTCTATTCATCTCCTCTCATACTTCAACTTATTTCTTAAATTATGGTTTCTCCAATTAAGAATTTAAGTGAAAATCTTGAAGAAACTCTTACTTCTTAAAGAATATTCTCTCTTTTATACTTAGAAATCAAAGGCACTTAGAATTAAGCCAAATGCAGATGATCAAAGAGCAAGAGAAACACTTCGACGCACTTCGTTGGATGATCTCAAGCCTTAACAAAGACGAACCCGAAGCAAATCTACCAGTCACTCTCGACAAAGATAATTTGGATGCTATCAAAACTGATCCTATCTTTGGAGAAGATGGATGGGTGGAAGTCCCAAGGAATGTCTGATCATTATGTATGTATGTAAGTTTGTTTGTTTGATTTGATTTGATTTAGATTTGATTAGGATTTGATTGAATTATTTACTTAAGTTTGATTTGGATTTGGTTTGTATATAACTTCATATACTATACATGATTGGTTTGCTATGTATGATATTGATTTGATTGTCAAGTTACAGTTATATATATGCACACACACTTGATCACTTACACGTTTACTTTACACTTTTATTCTATATATACTTTAGAACAGGTAAATCTTTTATTCCTTTTTGTTGATGACAAAGGGGGAGAAAGTTATAAAAATATATGTGCTTGGTGTAAGGGGGAGTCATGGAATAAAGGGGAGTTGTAGTTTTAAGAAGAAGTCACGGAGTAAGGGGGAGTTATGGAGAGTTAGGGTATGGTAAGAATATTTTATAAATAAAGGTTGTCATCATCAAAAAAGGGGAGATTGTTAGGAACTGAGTTGATGATGTTTTGATGACAACAACCTTATATAGTTATTATACTTTACTTTATAAAATATATACTAACATTTTCATATATATATATATATATATATATATATATATATATATATATATAGGAAGTATATGCAGGTATTATCGAAGACTGATCAGTATAAAGACTCAAGCATCAAGATGAAGATTAGAGATTCAAGATTCAAGACTCTAGAGAATCAAGATTTCAAGATCTCAAAATAAGTGTCTAGTATTTTGTTAAAACTTCATAATAGCACTCTCATCTTTCTTCCAATTTTCTTTTGGGATGGAACCCAATTTCTATCGAAACCAGTGGCTTACAAACTCACGACAAGTAGCTTACAAACCTACGACAAGTGGCTTACAAACCCACGAAAATCAAAATCATTTAAACTACTTTGTACAAGTTCTCGAGTCCTATGGAGGAGCTCTGTAGGAAGGTTCTTGCAATTTCAGTTTGAATAGATTTTTCAAAATGTTTTTAAATCTGTTTTCAAAATGTTTTAGCTTTCAAAATCATGTTTTCAAAAATGTTTTCAAACTTTGTTTTAGCCTTAAAATATTGCTCCATTTTGATTTTAAAAAACTTCTATTTTTAAAACATCAAAACTTATTCTGATTTTAAATATTACTTATATAATTGACGGTCTATACCAATTATATATATATTTAAAATAATGTTTTATATTCATTCTCTATCTCAAAATATTGTTTAAACACTTTATTTTGCTTCAGAGAAGTTTCAACTTGTTTTAAATTCAAATGCTTTTACAAAACAACATCTCTACAATTTTGAACTGAGGGATGTCGACATATGGGGATACCCCATGTCGACATGGTGACAGTTGGATTCAAATTTCAAATTTCAAAAGAAGTGTCCATTCGTTCAAATACCTTTCGCCAATGGTTATGACTGTTATGCATCTATATAAAGGCTTCCAAAACAAATTTTTTAACAACTACTTGCTTATTTTCTTCACTCCTTCTTCTCCACCATTCCATATCCATAAAACTTCATATTTTCAAGATCGTGCCATCATTCTGCCAAACACTCAATGGGAAATCATTTAGATACTCTCTCTATTTGATTCTCCATCATTCTACTAAAGATCAAAGTGCTATTCAGAGTTATAGGATCAATTTGTATTCAAAAAGTCCATAGAGTCTATCCATTCAAAAGGATTGGTATTAGAAAGTATTAGGGTGATCTTGTGTCCTGTAAATCAAGAGAGTTTACCCCAGACTCGGAGATAGGAGGGTTCCTCAAGGCCTTAGAAATTGAGGGTTGTAATTTGGATATTGGCTTATAAAAATCTGTACAAGGATATTGCCTTGGTGCAGGACTGAATGTAGGAGGATTCTGAACCAGTATAAAATCCGGTGTGTTCTTTCCTTTTACTTGCTTTACTTTACTATTTGCATTTGTTATATGTTCTGTGATCATTCTATGTTAGAATTCTGTTTAGATTTGTGTTGAAAGTTTTAATTTAGTCATATAGTTCATATATTCTTTTAAACACTATTCACCCCCCCTCTAGTGTTATTTCTGCCTTAAGATCCTTAATCCGCATCCCCAACAGACATATGCTAAAATTAGCCGAACAATTATAAAACGTTGTGTTTTCTTTTCTTGCTCCTTTAGTTTTACTTTTCTTCATTGTTTATTCTTTACTCAATCTATTTGGTGTTGATGCCATTTTTGGTTCACACACACATATATACACACACACATATATATGTATGTATGTATCTCTATGCGTGTAAAATTTAATTACATAGTTATTATAAAATGTTGGTTGTAAATTATTTACGTCAAGCATTTACTAAAAAGCACAGATATATATATATGTATATGTATATGTATATGTATATGTATATGTATATGTATATGTATATGTATATGTATGTGTGTGTATATAAGCATATACATATAAATATATAGACTAATAAATATAATTAACTAACAAAATTATTTTATATATTATTTTGTAAAATAATTTAGAATATTTATAACATGAAACCTAACCTGAATTTTATATATATATATATATATATTAATTTAAATGTATTTTACATATAAACGTAAAACTAGTTATAATTATTATATATATAGTAAAATTTGATAATTAAACATATATTATGTTGCTGCTTTTAGCTAGAAAACAAAAAAAAATTCAATTTTAAATAATTTCTTAATTAAAAACTTATAATTAATTAAAACCGCACTTAATTGATAAAAAAATTAAAAAAATCATTTTCGAAAACCATTATGAACATTTTATATTATATAAAATTTACAAAATTTTATATTATTAATAAATATATGTACACATGAATTTTATTTATAAACAATTTTGAATTAAATAATAATATGTATATATAACAAATATCTTGAAATATTTATTTATTGTTATTATTGAAAGCCTTTTAGTTATGAACAAAAATTTTATAAAATAAAAATATATTTATTATATGTTAATCGATTTGTCTTTAGATTTAATTCATAAAATCATTTAATAATGTTATTTTGCTAAGTATTTTTATGTTGGCTATGAGCACCATACAAGTACATATAAGTTATATATAGACTTGAATATACGACCACCTGTATGTGATAATCTATCGATATACCGGTTCTTAATATTTCTAACTTGCAACATATGGAACAATGAATATTCAAACATTATTATATAATAATAGACCACCTATGTACCCTTCACCAAAGCTCAAATTTCACATGTTGAAATAAAGAAATGGACTTTTCGAATCCAATCCCAATCCTGAAGTTACTCGCTTCTAAATTACCTTACCATAACGATCAAATCAAAGCAAATTGATATGAGTTATTGCTTGGATTTTTGGTGTTGTTATAAGGTGATGGTGGCCTGATATGAGTAGAAAAAAGAAGAATGAAAAATAATAAAGAGAAGTGAATGCTAGAGGAAACAAATAAAGAAGGGATGAGAGAGTGAAATATGGATCAAGCTCCTTGTTTTTCCCTTACTAGCTCTTTCCTTTTGAATCCAAAATTCCTCCCCCTAAACCATCGTATGACCGACACCAATTTGCTACAACTAGATGCCTAAAATGAGCCCCAATTAGAGCTTAAAACTATTTCAATCTTGAAAAATATTTATTGCATTTAAATCTAATTTAAATGCGTATTAATATTGTTTATTGATTAGAGTTTACATAACTATTATATGCTCAACATTTAATATTGTTCACTTCTTATTTAATAAAATTTTATAATTGATATTTCATAATTATTAATTAATTTAATTAATTTATAATGGTTATAAATTAATTAAATCGGGTGGTAGATATGATTGTTCAACATTTCTGTTGTGCAAATCGTACGTATAAATTCAGTCAGCGGTTAATATCGAACATTCGAATATTAACGTTCGCACTTCACTTAGCAAGTTGTGTGACATTATAGCCAAATTTCTTGCTTACTTAGTTTTGGTAAAATCTAATTTTACTTTGTTAAGCGTTACTCAGTAGTGACAATTATTTAAACTAATTCTCTTTATCGAAACTATATCACTTTGGACTTATGGAATTTGGTAATGGTCAAAATTCTAATGTCGTCAATAATCAACTCTATAGTCTAAACACAAAGTCATTGGTTCAATAATAACAATTATTATTAACCGAACTTCTCTGGCTAGAGCTCTGGCTTTAAGTTGACTTCAGTTGACCATGATACTAACCTCCATATAACCAAGGAGATGGATCCTCTCTTGAATAGTATCTCACTTCCATTGCTTCTACTCAACCTAACTATAGTCGTTCGATGGATGTCATGCCATGATTTAACTATAATCAAATTTGAGCTTCCACATTGACGATCAAAGGTATTCTCAAGTCAAGAGAATTGTGTAATTTGTCACATCGATATTTTCTATTTGACCTTACTATAATAATCAACGAAAAACTATCAAGTCAGTCACTCCATGGTTATTAAATAACTATTAGAATGTAACCACTTTGTTCCCCCCAATAGCCATGAGTAATACACTGCCCAGCATTTGGAGAGCGTTACGTACTCTAGTCACAATTGATGTATCGATATCCAGTCTCAATTCATCTTGAATAGAAATATTTAAAACGATATGTTTTATCCTATTGTGATAAATCATTTATGGTTACAGCACATTGTAAAAACTATCACAAAACATACCATTTATGGATTTTCTATTAAATATAATTTTAATTTAATAAATTAATATAACATATTATATCAAGTATGTAATAGAAAGGAAACACCTTTTATTAGTAACGAGATTATTTATTACTAACGAGATTGATTATCAAGTTATATTTATATAACAATTACATAATTTTCCCTAAAAATACTCCTAACTTTATCAACTCGCACATTCACTTGAGGCCAATTATGGAATCTCTATTTCGTTCCTGCAACTAGTTTGATGAAAAATGATCGGGATAAACCCTATGTGAATGGATCTGTTATGTTGTTTTAATTACTTACTATGTCAATCAATTCTCTATGATGCCGATAAACTTCCTTTATCATATAAAACTATTCGGGGTATGTTTCTTGATTCTAGTGAGCTCTTATTATTAATTGTTATCGTATAACAGTGATGTAGTATTCTTAATACCTAGAATCACCCTTAGCTCAGTTACAAATTTAGGGATTTATATTAGCATACATTCCTTTTATTTTGGTGTTATTCAAGTTGGTGTACTTAGCCTTTTTATTAATCAGCCATAACCTTTCGTTTGGAAAATTTCCAACTTAAAGCTTCTTAATTAAGATTTGAACATGAATTCGATATTGACATATTATACTCAACATCACTTATGAATTTTAGGTCCAAATGCTCCTTCATAAGGAGTTTTTGTTTCTGTAAACAATTCTCTAGTATTTCATAAATCCTTATTTGGATTTGATATTTGTTTTAAGCATCAAATATATAAGATAATCACAATATTATAGATAATACAACATGTATGATCATTCCTATCGCCAATGCATAAGGAATCCATAGTACTTGTTCCATATTAAACATTTTAATAAGGTTTCTTTGCATATCTTAGGACATTCCCAACATCCTTTGCACTTATTATAAAAGATATTATTTACAAATCCAATATCAAGTTTTAAACAACTTAATTATTACTGATTTTAACATAACTACGGCGTTAACAATTAGTAGTATGTTGTTTACTTATAGTCTAGAAATATCTTTGTACCTTTTAGTATTACTTCTTATGGACACACGCTTCCTCTGCATTTACACAAAAAATTAAACTATTCGATATCTCTATCAAAAAACTTATCCAATTCTAATGCTTATAGAATGATACTTTCGTACCATTTCTTGAATCATATCCAAAAACCCACAAAATCAATATCGCCCTATTGACTTTAAGACACTTTGGTTGTTATGTGCAAATACTTTACTCTAAATCATTATTTTGAATTTTCCATTTCATCACATATGTACCAAAATACGAAGTCATATCAAGAATAATTTTGTGAGTAAATTCGAATTAATTTGAGAAAGTTGAATGATGAATCTATTACGTTGATTTCAACAACTGAAATTTATGATGTTATTCTTATCAACTTGCCTATTATATTCCAACTGCATTAGTCTTGCTCTTGAAGACTCATTTGCGGCCGATGAATCATATCCCTTTGGATGCAAAAATCAAAATCATATTTTGATAACGCACTTGGAATCTATTTTGGATTTGCACATCATAACGTATCGTAGAGTCAAAACTCTCAATGGTTTAATTGACAACTAAGGATCATCTATTCTCGATCATGATAAGCAATTCATAGTTTCTTATCAACATGCAAGAATATATATTAGACACTCTAATGTGTTATGTTTATTTAGGTTAGGTTAATTTCATTTCATCCCACATAATAGGTTTCATCTTTCGATCATCTCCAAATCTATATTCACTACCAAAAGATTTCTAAAAGAAACTCCTTTGCTATGAATTTGTTATTTCTTGAAACTATGGTATGTTTCTCAATGCAACAGAATGGATATTCATAAACAATTTATGATTACCTTAGATATATAAAACTGATTTGGTTTTAGTTACTATACTTATGTTCAAAGCACAAATTGGTTATTAAATGACGATCGTCCTCAAACTCCTTTTTTAAGCGATTCATACAAGATCCCTCACGAATAATTAGTACGTGTAGCCTTTCGTCTTGCATAACTTTCCACCTCCTTATTCTAGGGTATGTTAGGGTTTCTTATAAACCCTTATTTTGTATGCCATTCTTTATATGAAATTAAGTTTAACCTTGTGTAATATCTTAAGTACATGACCTTGTATAAAGAGGTTAACTCAGCTTCACTCACAATTGGTCATACTTCGTTCAACAAAGTTCAATTACTCTTTATCGATATATCATTATGTATCATAAGGAGGAGTGACTTTTGCGATTGAATCTTTATTCATTTTTAGGTACGTTCGAAACACTTTCCGGCATACTCATATATTCGACCAAATTGAATCATTTTTATTTTCTATTGCATGTTATGTTATTTACTTCCATTTTATATTCTATTAAATTATGATAGATATATTATGGGTGTATCAAATACACATGTTCATGCATACGATAACTCATCATTGAATACAACGAAGTATGTGGAAACATTCTGGTATTATTAGATTTATCATTTCATACATCTATATGTATCAATCTAAAGAGTTCATCAACTCTTATGATGCTCCCACTCAATGGGTGCTTTGCCTTTATTGTTTGAGATATAATTCACTAGTGCCATATGATCCATAATCATATAATCAAATAATTATTTCTTCAAATTCTTTAAACTGTGGCTTAGTATAAAATTACAAAATAATTGAAAATAAAATTAGGTGCTTATGTATTTTCCAATGCATCTCAAATACCACTATTATAGTTTGATTATATAATGAATATTCATAATACTCACATCGAAATAAAATCATGTCTGTTTTGCAGTTAACACTAAATAACAGCCTTTATTTCGTAAAAAATGTTCGGTACGTTTTATGAAAACAATTTTCATAACTTGATGCGACTAATAAGTGCTATATGGCATGCTCCTAATAATTTTGCCATTACTATAGAAAAGTATGAAATATAGATCTTTATTTAACAACTTAATATAGGATATTTATTCCATCTACTACAACCAGGTTACAATAGAGATTTTTTCAGATCAAATATCTTGAACTCATAGATTTATAATGGTTCAGTGTTGATTGCCAACATCCATTTTGATGAAATTACTTTATTAATCACTTATTTTTTGGGTACGGGGGGATCGATTAGATTGATCCTTGATTGCGATGGAGTACAAGCAAAATAGCAGCGTAAAGATCCCTAAAATGAACAATGAACTCTGTATTTGTAGGGATAGATGGTCGAATATCTTCCTGAAATTTTGCTAGCAGGATGTCACGAGGTAAACGAGATCAGCTAAAAAAATTCATAGCCCGATTCCCAATGATAGGGGATCAGCATCGATCGGTTCATATGGCAACATGGTAGCTCGCTATTGCTTTGGTGGGTCCTCCTTAATGCTAGTTTCATATTTCCAAAATTGTTTGCATAATTATGTTTATGTTTTTAAAGAGATCGATCGATTCCCTTTAAGTCAAACTTTGGTCGATGTTTATTCATGACCATTGTGATACGATCCAATCCTCTATTTGGAGGAAGGGATAGGTATCGATCCCCTGCCTAGGGGAGGCACTAGTCCATGCTTAAATATTTCGAAGAGTTTATATCTTGGTCTCGCTTGATCGTTGCTTCGTACAATTGTATGTGCTTGATCTCTAGAATCCATGATCACCTCCCTGAGCCACTTGCCTTGTGTACCATCAAGTCTAACTTGTCCAATCAGTCTCGATATAGCTGGGTCAAAAGGCTAGATAATACTTTTCCCCAAAGTACGTCTTGTTTCAAACATGACATGCTTTGAATCAAAGCAAGCTAAAGTTGTTGGAAAGGATTCCATTCAATTTCCTGAACAATCATTATCCTTCCGTCAAATTGTCTTTTCGAAGAGTCGTATCTCTCTTTTTGTTGTGATGCTTTTCATCAATATAAAACTGGAATGTAATCTCCAGTCTTTGTTTATGTTCAGTTTCGTTGAGTTGGTAGATTGAGTTGGTAGATTAAGGTAGTAAATCTCGGCTATCCGTAGTGACTTATTTTTTGAGAAATCTAGGTGAGAATTCATTTTCTGTTGATTCAAGAAATCGAATATTAGGTATGTACATGTGTATGTTTATGTACACACTACTTTAATGACTCCCCAACACGTTCACATGTTTACGAGCCATCACCAACTCTTTGTAGTTAAAATGCAATTGCTTTGCACTTTTCTTTTTCTTTTATTTATTCTACTTTTGAATAGGTGTTTGGTACCAATCCCCTAGGCTAGGGGATCGATAATGATCCCTTTGCTTGTGAATACTTAGCCGTTTTGGGCTTTAAGGCATCGACCCGTGTTTGTATATAAGCTAAGACTTAGCTTATTTTTCTTTCACCTCATTTATCCCCAAGCCACTCCTCTCAACTCTTCATCGATCCATTTATTCTCCTTTTACTAGCCTTTGCCACCATTGGTGATCAAACTCCAGCATCCAGTTGAACCATCCTAACCTCAAACGAAGTCGAGGTGATTCCTAGCCTAACTTCAAGTTGTTCCTTGAGTACCGGACCTTTGAACTTGCTTTGAATCGCATATAAGGTGGTTTGTATGATGAATTAAAAGTAGGATTAGCTGCAAAGAGGTGGATACAGAGCTTTGGAAAGGATTCGCGTTGGTGGTTGTGATATATAGGATCCATATTGATGTGGATGTATCTCAGTTCATAAGGATCGGTTATGGCTTAAAAGAATTGTCATGGACGGATTCAACATGATGGCATCAACCATGACATGTTGGAGGGATCGATGTGGTTGGAACCGAGGGATCAGTTGTGGTATGGGAGAGATGACATTACATAAGGCAAAACTGCCTAAGCTAGGGATTGGTCACAATCCTTTACCCCGTGAGGACTTAGGCATTTTCCAGCCTGTATGAACTTGAACATTTGAACTTGCTCGAAAAAATGGACCCAAATTTGAACCTTAAGAGCACAAGTATGGAAATGAACACTTGCATTTGGACTTGGATACACATGCATATGACTTTACACATGGACATGAACACTTGATATTCGGAATAGGACTTGAACAAGATTTAGAGACTTGCATAAGATCTTGGACCCGAACATTCGGACTTTACCTTTGAACACATATGACTTGAATATGCATAACCTATGGATTTGAATACAAATACCACACTCCAATATGCCATTAACTGATCTCGGGTCCCATGTGAAACCATAACTCTCGACGTAAATACTGGTTGGGATGGTCAACATTAACGGTCACTCCAATCAAATCCTAGAGTCTTGTCAAAACTATCGCTTGATCTTGAATTTTTTATTACTGCACTGTACAACACTGCACCACACTGCACTATTTTAAAGTTTACATGGCGAACAGGTTTCTTTCGCAAATAATAACTATCTAATAAGTTTGATAACTATAAGTTCCAGACCCTCGCTATGGCTACTGAATAGACTGCTTTGCATGGCGATTCTAACATTGAGTCAAGCTCTGCAACAATATCTGCTTGGCACACCGTGGGCAATCAATCAGAAATCCCGAAAGTTCTCAACAAGTGCCTACAATTCATGTGAATCCAGATGCAGAAGATGAACCAACTCTTGACACTTTAGCAGATGCTATATTTTTAGAAGATCAGGAAGACTCCCTGGCTTTGAGAGTTGATGTGGTTTCTCTCTACAAAATTTGCATCAAACATGGGATCCCGTATGAGGATGTACGAGTCCTCTCTCATAATGACATAGCTCACTCACCTTCGGAAGGATATACTTCCTCCGATAGGTATATGTGATAGGCAGGATGCATCCCGTCCTTTAATCCATTCATCCAGAAGATTTTACATCATTTGAGATTGGCTCTGGCCTTGTTGCATCCGAACAGCTATGCATTTCATCATAGTACATATATTCCTCGAATTCTTATATTGTGAACCAACTTCGAAGAACATTAGATTCGTCTTTAATTACAAGCGATGAAAGGGAAGCCTCTTGTATACATTTCTTGATTCAATCAGCAATTATCAAGTCACGACTGGTGCTTGAAATAAGCTAAGTGCTTTCAAGAATGAGTGATCTTATGTGCATTACCCTCCTGGCTTCGCAGGACAATGTGTAACATCCCTAATTTGATCACATTATTCAGGAGATTTATAGATAAATTAAATAGAATAATGTAAATGTTAAGTGATAAGTGAATTGAAATTTGAATAAAATTAAGGCCGTGCTTAATAAATTAAATGGGCTTAAGAAAGGGTTATAAGTTAATTAATTTACATAAGAGTATATTGGAAAATAGCCACACATAACCCTTACCCTTATATATACTCTCGTTATTCATGAGTTTCATTTTCCCATTCGTGTCATTTGAAAAATACAAACGTAAGAATAGAGGAGTTGGTTATTAACAAGGATAAAAAGAGGAATTCAAATCAAGCTAAGGAATTAAAGAAGGGAAATAAATCTTGACCTCAATCCAATCTCCATATCTTAATCAA
Source organism: Allium cepa (assembly GCA_030765085.1). Taxonomy (NCBI): domain Eukaryota; kingdom Viridiplantae; phylum Streptophyta; class Magnoliopsida; order Asparagales; family Amaryllidaceae; genus Allium; species Allium cepa. The sequence continues at coordinate 596,761,965 of CM060943.1, read as the reverse complement.
GGTGAATAATAATTTATACCATCTTTATTTTGTTTTATGAACATTTGTATTCGGATTTAAGATTAAATTTGTTCCTATGATGTTTTAGATAATGATATACTTGAAGTAGAATATTGTTTGATTTAAACAAGATTATTTAAATGGGAATCTATGCGGTTTTAGGGAAAAACCAATTGAAACTGATCTTTGAATGTCATGGAAAAAATTTACGTTACGTAAAACATGATTTTGGAGTTACGTTTTAATTTTGATAATTTTCCAAGCTACGAATAGATTATTATGAATTTTCAAAGGAAGATATGATAAAATTGGGTTTAAATTAAATTTTGACTATTTTAGGAAGAAATTGGGTCTAGAATTTTTGTATTTTAGATAATACGATGAAATTGAATTTCTTTGATTTTTGGGGATTTTTTCTAATTGATTTGCTATGGAAAATAAATTATTTTAAAAGAAGGACTTATTTGCAATATTGGTTTTTCTTAAAGGAATGGCTTATTTGTTAAATTAACCTTAGTTTAGATACGAAATTGAGAGGCAGTTATTTTGGTAAAGAATTTGAAAAGTTAAGGCAACCTGTTATATGTCTCCACGTGGTAGGTTAGTTAGAAAGTATTTTCTTTAATTGCATTAATAAGGTTCTACCTAGAAAAGTTGGTTCCGCCTCCTTTAGAAGTACATTTCGACTTCAATGCCACCGCTTCATCTCAGTCGAGACCAAACCGGTCAAAACCAATTAAATTTGAAACCCATCCGCATGGTATCAGTGAGATTGGTACGAAGTGGATTGGTGAAGTGCAGTAGGCACGGTGTCAAAAGCATTGCTTTCGATAGAGACAAAACCATTGATTACTTTTAAAAGATACGTGCCTACCTTGTTTCTGAAGGGTGTTTCGACCAAGTCGATACCCAGTTACTTTCAAGCTTGTTGTCGCCTTTCTTTGTTTAAAAGAAGAGCTTTCCATTGAGAACTTTGTCATAAAAGAATGCTTTCAAAAATGATGGTTCCAACCTAGTCGAAACTCTACTACTATTTCTATACTTTTCAAGCGTATTGAAGTCATCAATGCTTTCATAGGGTAGTTTTTTTTTAAATTATGCTAAGCCACTTCCTAAATGCTTTCGAAAGGGTTTAAGAGTTTCAAAGGCAATGGCTTAGAAAGGGGGTTTCGATGTTATCCTTTAGTGTTTTGGTTTAAATGTTTTGAAGCTTTCGAAAGGGATGGTGCTGACGCCATTAAGTTTACCCCAATACTTTTATATGATAAAGAATGGCTTTGAAAGAGATACTTTCGTTTATATTCACTTTGACCTAAATGATATTTTTAAATATAACCCAGTGGTTTCAAAAGAGGAACTTTCAATAGTTTTGGAAGGGATACTTCCAATGGTTTTGAAAGTGGTAGTTTTAAAGGTTTCGAAAGGGGTACTTTCAAGGATTTCAAAGCTATGCTTCTAAAAGTTAATAAGTAATAATATTTTACATTCGAAAGGTTTCGAAAGAGAGGTTTTAAAGTGTTTCTAAAGGCAGGGGCCTAATGTTTTGAATAGAGATTTATATGCTTTCGAAGTAGGTTATCCAGTAAGGTCGAAAGAAAAGTTTTGAAGGTTTCGAAAGCCTTAGTTTTTCAAAAAAAATAACTCAATCTCATTTTAATGGAAAACCATGGCATATATGTAAATAAAGTGTTTTGAAAAGGAGTTTTTGAAGAGGTTTTTTTTGATTAATAGGTTAAAGGGATTAACCAAATTATTATATTTGATTCTTCATATATGTATATATTCAAATTGTAATGGACCCATAACTGTATCTTGGGGAGGGGCAGAATAACTAGCTAGGTTAACCAATTAGTGAATATAAATTAAATTAACTCCTTAATGAGTAGAATTGCATCCAGGAGGTCAGGAAGACCAAAATATAGTATGCTAACATATTAGAGAAAGATTTTGGCAGGGGCTAATGGGTTCACAATAAACCCATAAAAACTGTGTATAGGAAAAGATACTAACATGGGCCAATAGGTTCATAGTAAGCCCATGAAAATTATGTATAAATGAAGACATCAGGAAGACAAGTTCATAGTTAGCCCATAAAAACTATATCTGCATTAAGATTTTGACAGAAGTTAATAGGTTCCAAGTCAACCCATGAAAACTAGGATAAGAGAAAAGATATTGGAGTTATCAATAGATTCAGCAGAGGCCAATAGGTTCTTAGTAATCCCATGAAAACTATGAAACTGGACAGCGAGTCCTTAAACATTTTAACGGTTGTTAGTCAGCCCTTGAAAACTATTAGGTTCAAAATAACCCTAGAAACTATAACTGAGATAGATAGTAAAAATGAATAAGGGAGGGTAATCTAGAATTTATTCATTTGTTTTGCATATCACCATATCATATTGTTTTGAATTTTTTTTAACCATTTTGGATGCAGGAGCACAGTACATGGTTTTATAAAGTTATAGGATATTAGTGAGGGGAAAACCCATTATGCTATATGGCGTGGTTTCACTAGATATCTAAATGGTTTGAGATGGTAGATTATTCTTACCAGACTTTATGTCTGACTCGAAGTTTATGTTTTCCCTTTAAACTCTCAGGTACTCAATTGATTTTGTATAGTTTGAGAGATGAGATTTTTAGGTACCTCATTAGATGAATAAGCTTTCGGAGGCATGCAGGAAGCATGATAGCTATCTAGAGTTCTCTTTTATTTTGATTCCATAACATTGTAAAGGAAAAGTTGTTAAATTGCCTATATATACTCTGATCATCCAATGGGGCATCTTCATATGTCGCTCTTGGCGTATGTTGTAATAAATATATTTCTCTGAACGTGTTTAATGATTGTGGTATTATGCAATGAATTTGAAATGCTTTGAAAAGGAATGTGGAACTTGTTTGATGTTTTAAATTTTTTCCATATTCATGTGTTTATGTGTACGAATGTATCTAACATTATCGTATTTGGTCGTTGAGGATTAATAACTATGAATGAATGTAGAATCCGTAGTCGTTAGTTTTGGGCCTCCAAGTAAGGGATGTTAGAAGTGGTATCAGAGTATAGATTTATGAAAACTTAAAAGAAAATTTAAACCTTGAAGCTTTTTGAAACATAATCCAATAAATAGAAATATGATCGGGGTTTGGGATAACGCTATAGCAACATACTTGTATTTGATATATGAATATAAGTACGTATTCCCCTCTATCTTAGACCATTTTTCTATATCTTACTAAGGCTCGTATGCACATTTAAAAGAAGGTGAATATGGAAGCAGGAAAAGGAAGAGAAAATCTAGATGGAGGAAGCACCACAAGCGACGGAAATGCTCGACCTAATATTAGGAGGAAGGTCGTCATGCTAATGTTAACCAAAATGCTGATGTGAATGTGAGTGCTGGATGTAATGACCCATAAATTTCGATAATTAAAAGTAGTTAATTTAATAAGGTTTTGTGGTTTAATGTTGGAAGAAATAAAAATTTATGAGTCAATAATAAGGATATAATTGGAATGAAATATAATAGTATTAATTTAAGGTAACCGATAACTGCTTTAAATGTAATTCCAAAAAATTGAAATGATTAAAAAAGTTATAATTGGTTATAGATTGTAAATTAATTGTAATAATGTGTGTTTTAATTGATAAATTGGATAAAAGGTGTAATTGATAATTTAAATATGTATAAATTAATGAAATAGTATTTAATTAATTGTAATGGATAAAAGTAGTGTTGTAGTAGTAGTTATGACATTTTTTGTGGATAACAAACATACAAATTTTATTAAATTAAGAAAACCTATGATTGTCATTCGTTACCAATTTATATAATCTGTTGACTAAAATTTGAAATCTATTGCAATTAAATGTTACTTTAATAGCGGTTAAGACGATAGATATAAAATGTGAATAATTTATTAAGATTTTAAATTATAATAAAATTGACAAAAAATTTCAATGTAATTGAAATATTACAACTAATATGGAAAAAGATGATAAAAGTAGAATATTATTGTAATATAATATAAACAAATGTGAACTATGACTATAGAGCAATAATTGGTTGAATATAAAGGATTGAGATCAAATTAAATCGATTTATTAGAATTAAATTTTAATTAATTAGATTTAATTACAATTGAAATGGACCACTATAATTAGTGTAATATTCAACACTGAATTCATATGTAAATTTGTACTAAATTATTATAAATGTCTAAGTACTTAAAAATGAAAAAAATTGGTTGTTATCAAACTTGAAGTTAAAAAAGTGATTTAATTGATTTAATATTAATTTATTTAATTAACGTGAAAATAGCCATTTTGGCAACTGTTTTGGATTTCGATGAAACTAGTTTCATCGGATCCGTAGCGATGAATTATTGTAGAGTTTCAAGTTTCATAGCAATCGGACTTGTCGTTTGATCGTACGTACTGGAAACGCGTAGAAATCAATTTAATTAAATTCAATTGAAATCAATTTGTAATAAGCTGATTTTAAGCTAACTTCTTTATACAATGGAATTAGGACTTGAAACATGTTTCATTGAGTTTAAGAACATTGAAAATATCTATTTTGATATATAGGATGACCCACTTTCGTATTGGAGGCAAAACGGGCTTTTTGGGTCGTTATTGTCAATTAAAATCTATTCAGATGTTCATTTTTTTATCGGACTTTGTTAATATATGTAGTCTTCTTTCCCCAAACCATGGTAGCCATTTTCTCATTCTAGTACGTATACCTATATCTGTTTGTTCCTCCTTCTCAAATGGAAGAAACCAAAAATTTTAGATTCAATCGCAAATCAAAATCAAATCGAAAAATTAAAACTCCTCAAACTATATCATATTATATACCGATTTGAAGCTCTTGATGAGCGTAATTCACTGGTGTAATTCGTTTTTGTAATCGAAGCACTGTTTGTCAAGAAACTTAGGATGAACCATAACCGTTCATATTAGGGTTTTGAATTTGCAATGGTGGATCTACGTCGTGGAAACGATCAGGGGGTACGAGCTTGTTGTGGTCGTCGAGCTGAGCGCATCTATGGTCTTCCTTTGTCGCGTATTTTTCTAGAGCTTGCCTAAGAACCACATGAAGACGGCGGCAGCAGCCATCACCAGGCTGAGGCAGAGGAGGTCGTGCTATGTCCGTGGGTGCGGCCTTCGATGGGGAGGCCGAAGGTGGTTTCTGATCTATGTTCGGAAGGTCGTGGTGGCAGTGAATTGTGATGAAAGGAGGCGACTCTAGGGTTTAGGCAATACTATAGTTCGAATGAAGGTGTTGCGTTTGGGATAAGAGGTGCTGATGTGGTAAGTTTTCGTTTTTATTTTTTTTCAATCGTATAACTTCAAAACTTAATAACTTTCGAATACGAGGTCATATACATGCGGGTTTTCTCCACTAGGATCGCATCGAAATTATGGATTTTATGAAACTAGTTTGGGTGAATTATAAGACTGTTGAATTTTGGGCCTTATTTTGGATTTCAAATCGATTTGCAATCAAAACGTAAGCATTTTAACCCACTCACAATTACTAAACTATCTTATGTTAGTTAAATTAAATTCATGATGTTATTAGAAATTAATTGATCGATGTTTGGTATGTTTAAATTGTCATTCTAGTTAAATTTTACTTTTATTGCATTTAATCATCGTTTAATTCAATATTGAATTTAATTGTCAATTTAATACCTGTTAATGATCATCAGTAATCTATTGATGTTTATTAGTTGAATTGGATGATGATTGTTATGGATATTTGATTGTTGATATAGGATGACTGGATGTGTAACGACCCGGAATCAATGTTACGACCCAGAAATTTCGATCCAGAAAATTCCAGATAGTTAGGAAAAAGAAGGAAAGAGAAAGAAGAAAAATAAGGAAACAGAAACACCAAAACACAGATTCTTACATTCGCAGCGGATCAAAATATAATATTAAATAGATAACAGTTATATAAAGGAAAAACTGTACTGGACAAATTACACTTTAATATATCAGAGTTACAATGATTACACAATCACTGAGCAGTTTGATTCAACAAGCCCCAGAAAAGCTACAATAAAACACAGCGGGATACTCTACATACGTTTCTGCCATCCAACTCGTCTACTGAGCTCCAGAACGTCCTTACCTGAAAATCTGTAATACTCGATCTGACCCGAGCATTACATCAAAGTAACACCCGGGTCAGGCTAGAAACCAGCGTGAGTAAACCCATCTAATATGGAATACAATAGCATAAAACATACATAAAACCGGGGTAACTCACATTAATTTAAAACTTCACAAGTTGTTATAGACAACACTTATTTTACACATCAATCTCTAAGTGCCAAACTTTGATTAAATGGTCAAATTTACTTAAATCATTCCATATCAGCCTATTGTTTCCATATGTCAATTTATAAAGAATCGAAGTGGTTTCGGGTATTTACTAATACCCGACTCCTATCTCTTCGAATCCATTTTCATCTAAACCTAAGCTATTCAATTAAATACAACTCAACTTTAATTACCAGATAACACTTTTACACAGCAATTTAATTGATAGATAATCACATTATCACTGTATCCAGCATATCATATCACAAGGCAATTCATATCAGTGATATCAACCAATCCAAAGCACTTATCATCATTCAATCATTCATAAGCAAGGTTGATCACTTTCATTAATTACATTAATTAACTATCCTCTAATTACTTCATTAGTTAAATTTTTTTAAATTTCCTTTAATAATTAACCTTTATCTTAATTACATTCACTAATCAACCTTGATTAATCAAAATTAGAAATTAAGTTCCCTAAATTACTCCAATTAAACCAACTCCTTGATTGATTATATTAATTAATCCCTTAATTACACTGAGTAACTATAAATTAATTCCTTCCATCAAGTAATGATCCTTTAATTACTTCTCATCAAGAAATTTTCTTTTAATTAATTACATCGGTAATTACTCACTCACTACTTCACTGAGGAATTACACATCATTAATTACTTAAAGTAATTATACTAAATTTTTAATTAATTATATTTATTAATCATTCTTGATTATAATCTCATTCTGTATTACTTTTAATTAATTACATCACTTAATTAACTTCCCATAACTTTTATTAGCAAATTCTTAAATTAATTACACTAAGTAATTAATTATTAATTACTTCTACTAAGTTATCAGGTAATTAACCCAAAACCACTTTCAAATCTTCAATTAATTACACCCTATAATTACCATTACTAATTCCTTCACGAAGTAATTACACTTTATAAACCTCATTAAATAATTATATTTAATCCCATCATCACGTGATTATTTAAATTAATTAAACCAATTAATTAACTTAAGCTAATCATATTAATTAATTACATAGAATAATTATTTTCTTTAATTAATTGCACTAAGTATTTAATCCTTAATTAAATAACCTCTGATCATAAATTAATTTAAACTTTAATAAATCCTTAACAAAATTTATCCACCTTAGTTAATGACATTAAGAAGATTCTTTAATTACTTCCATTTAGTAATTATCATTAATTCATTAATCTTATTCAGTAATTAATCATCCCTTAATTACTTAATTTAATTTATAAAAATCCTAATTGACTAAAGATAAACCATTTATTTTTATAAATGGCTTAAATTTTCCTTTAAATCCTTACTAAATGAATTTTGAAAAATAATTTATCACCATACTATTAACTTAACCTTTAAAGATAAATTTTACGATATAAAATTATCTAATCTTTTAATCATCACTTAATTTACAAAATCAAGTTTTCGATTTAAACAAGCTTCAAGCAAAGGATGTTTATATTATAAACACTTTAAATTTTAACCTTGCATAATGATCAAACAGAACATCATCGTCAAACTCGGGCCTGCCTTACTTCCCTCCCGATATTAAACCCGAGCTACGTGAGTTACTCAACAACTTCGAGTTCAACACGCAAGCTCCTCGAGTTCGACCCGCACATCCCCCTTTCTTCCCAAATCCCATCCAAAACCAGATACCCAATGTTCCACCATGCACATGCACACGCTTTCCTGTCATTAATGATCACTGCCGCGACCGCCGTCACACCACCCATGATCCCCCCAAACCTTTTGATCAACCACGTGAACCGAAGTCGACCGGAATCAAATTCAAGCTTGTCGAACCTCCCTCGAACCCAAACCTGATGATGAAAATCCCCTTGCCTCGTCGGTCTAGTTCATCAGAAATCATGCCGACCCACCAGGAATCATCACCTCCGACTCACGCATCAATTCTACCAACTCCGATCAAGCTCGATCCATTCTCACAGTTGCGATGAATCCTGATTCATCGTCGAACCCATGAGTCCATAAAACCCTATAATCTCCCTGAGTCATCGCCTCATCGATTTCTGAACCCAATCAGCCATTTCCCCGTGTCTGTTGACCACGTGGCCTCCTTCGACCAAAATCCCAACGTCAAAAACTTCCGCGATCACCAACAAACGACGAAATCCCAATTTCCGATCATGATTCAATATCTCATGAATTACTTAACTAGAATTCATGATTTAAATTTTAAAAATCATCATTTTTGATAACAATTTAAATCATCTATTTGAATCAACAAATTATTAAGATCGGATTTTTGATATGGGTTGAATCTTCACTGTTCTTCCTTCTTAATATTCAAATTAGCTTCAAATTTAGCTTGGAACTATTTTTAAAATTGATACCTTGTTATAACAACCAATTCTCGTTTATTCATTGGAGGTTAAAAATTTACAGATGAAGTGCATTCAAATTTTTAACACTATTTGCAATCTGGAAGTGAAGAATAGAGTTATAACACTGACGTGCACTCTTAAATGTTCATAATATACACGTATGAGATCATATACAACAAATCAAACAAGCATTTTACAATTTATCTAAGTTTTGCTGCATGCGACATAGTTTATACAGATTTTATAACTTTAAACAAGGATTGTTTACTCACATATTTTAGAAATGCAGAGGCTTCAGGTCAGAGTTTAATCCCTTGATTACTTCAGTTTTGAGTTTGAATTACTATTTTTACCATTGCTCCTAAGATTGAAACTCCCAGTTTAAAATTGCTTTGAATGTTTGCTTTGGTCTACCCAGGTTTTGTGAATTTGTTTACTGATTTGTATTTTTTTCAAATTTTTGTTCTCTTTGTTTTAATAGATGAAAAATTAAAAAAATTAAAAGTGGATGTATAGACAAAATTATAGCTTTAGTTTATGATGTTAAAAATAAAAGAAATATTAAGAAAATTGTGACACTTGTTGATTGCATAAATTCTTTGGCTTACGTTTGTTAAATTATGTGTTACTATTCCAACACTTGTATTTTGTGTGTATAATTATATTTTGAAATGTTTTATAAGTCTTTATATATTTATCTCATGTATACTTTAAAGAAATATAATAGAACCTTTATTTGTTCTTATTCAAATTTTAAACTTAAATTATTTATACTCTAATTGATAACTATATATAAATACAAGTTGTAGAGTTTTTAAATCAATTTATGTTTAAGATATGTATATAGAATTCCAAATCATAGTTTTATTTACAACTATATATATATATATATACATGAACAATATTAATTAACAAGTATATCTAATTTATTTGAAACTATAGGTTTTCTTTTGTAAATTTTTAAATTATATAAAAAGATTATTAAATAAATACTTATATCCAGATATATATATAATTAAAGATTTTTCTATACAATCTACAAACTAAATAATTATCCAATTATTAGATGTTCAAAAATCCGAGTTGTCACATTCCTTCCCCCTTTGAATCTTTTCGTCCCCGAAAAGAGACGGAGCCAGAATTTATTAGAACATTTAATATCGGTTAAATTTCCTCTTTGATTATTACTAAAATAATTTAAAATCTATATAATATTACCAAAATTGTTTTTATAAAAATACTTTATAACTCGATGTTTAAACAAGTCCGTTATCGTTCTTACAGAAATTCGGTCATACGTTGATCAGACATAAGACTGAAAACCTATAAGTACTCAGCAGACCCGATTTCAACACCTAGTGAAAATATTTAGAAAATAATTTTATCGAAAATATGGAAAACATTTTTGAAAATGAGGAAATACTTTTGGTGAGAATGCTTTGTAGATCATCACTCTCATCCATGGTCATAGTTACATCCTGGGTTACGTTGCCATCGCAGCAAAAATCCATGTAACTGTAGGCACTCCGCACCCCTCGATTACGCCATGGAACCCACAATAGATCGCAGTTAGATTCCAGGGTTACGTTGTCATCACAATAAAAGTCCATGTAACTGTTGGCTCTCAGCGGCACACATGATTTTCGCTGTCAAAATGAAACTTCTCCACTCCTACATAGGTCGCAGTCTACCGATATAAAATCAAACGCAGACTGTTGGCTCTCAGTGGCACACACGACTTTCGCTATGTTACCATAGGTCGCAGTCTACCGATATAAAATCAAACGCAGACTGTTGGCTCTCGGCGGCACACACGACTTTCGCTATGGTACACACTACTCATAATCCCCAGGAACTAGTTTTGTCCGGACTCCTCAAAGGATCAACTTTATAACCCCCCTTGGGGCTCAAGGCAGCACCACCGGGTGGCACTCCTGAGAAGTTCATTTCAAGGGAGCGCCTTTTTCCCCAGAGCCATCATCAAAACACTTTATACTATACACATATAGTATCGTTCAAATCACACGCCTAGCATGATCTCACACAAAGCTTCTTTACACAAAATCGATTATCCCAAAATCGATAATTCTCAAACTAGGATTTTCAAATTTCAATATTGATTTTACCCAAAAATCAAAAGCCTTTCCAAATCCAAAGGTTCCCAAAACCTTTTTCCAAAATCCTCATAAGATCCTTTATATATATATATATATATATATATATATATATAACTTTAAAAATCTTTAGATCATTTCAAACTTGTATAAAACTCCTTTTATACTTCAAGCACTTTCAAAATCCTTTCTCTTATGTCTATAGATTCAAAAAGGGAAGATTTATCTTATATAACAAAGATATATAAATTTGTTTATTCAAAATCAAATATTTAAATTTGATTACTCTATAAAGTCACTTACTTACTTCCATAAAGTAAACTTCTACCGTAGAAATATCCAATTTCCACTTTTACTTCATCATATATTTCACAAAATGTACCCTTCATTTCAAAAACCATTTCATAATTATTATACACAAATTCTCGGTAACAATTTCATTCAAACCCGTACGATGCACATATATCATCCGTACGCTATACCAATCTGATCGCTCACTCGATCACACAATTTCACTTCCGAACTAGTATCGTCCACCGACTTCCTAGTGCAGACTCAGATCTGGTACCTTGATCAGAAACTGTTATTCTCCTTGCATAGCCATAACTATGATAGAGAATATCCAGAACCAATCAACAATCCATATCCAGGTTCGCCGTCGAAAATCGAGTGAAAAATCCTAACTCGGATCGACATACTATCTCGAAATTCTGTGCTCGAATCTGGATCGAATCACTTTTCGAATAGAATAATATGCGTACACCCTACGTATTTATATTTATTGGTTATTAGCCAAATCAATTCTCTTTCTATTCATATTCACTTTAATTCTCATTTTCTTAATCACAACTGCTTCAATCCCATTTGGATTATCACCTCTATTCTTATCTCAATTGGGTATTCAATCATAAACAGTTTAAACTCTACCCAGTTTAAATTTAGAAAATAGCTTGAAAAGTTAAAAATATATATGTAATTGAAAAATAATTATTAGTTTGTAAATTAGCTGCAAAATAGTTGAGTAATTGTAAAATAGTTGGAAAATAGTCAAACAGTTATAGAAATTTTAAATAATTGCAAAATAGCTATAAAATAGTAATTAGCTATAATAGTAGTTGAAAAACAGTAATTAGTTTATAAACAGTAGGAAAATTGTTAAGTAGTTCCAAAAATAATTGTGTACGTATAAGATAGTTTTAGGTTTTAAAAAGAAAGGTTGTATAGTAAATAGTTTGGAAAATAGATTTGTACTAAAACAATTTATTTTGAAAATAGTCCAGAGTCAAACCGTTCAATTCCCAACCTCCATTTCCAATCAATTCAATTTAATTACAAACTCCCAAATTATTCTAATTAATTTAGGCTAATTTCAAATTGAATCCACTTCAATTTCATTTCATTTCAATTTCTATGATTAGTCATAATTCCCATTTGAATTTGAACTCATTAAATCTTCAATTTTATTTCAAATTAATCCAATTCAATGAATTTTTATACTTATCCATCTTCAATTTCAAAAAAAATTCAATTTGAACTAATGAAATTTAAATCTCAATTTTAACCCATCTTGAATTATATAAATTCGAGTTAAATTCCCTAAATGTTGATTTAACCCCTTAAATCAATTAATCCTTATTTATTTTTATTTTTTGTAAATCAACCATCCGAATCTTTATACAATTTAATTCCGTGTTAAATTTTCAAAATTCCATTGTAAATTATTTTTACGTAACCTTTTCCAAAGTTCAAATAAGAGTTTAAAAACAATTTTATCTTAAAAATTTAATTTATTAATCGGTTTTATCTTCCAGTTTGAAATTAGTTCTTAAACAGTTTAATTTACAAATTCAATTATTCAAATTTTCAGTTTAAAGTAATTCAATATCCTTTATTTCAAATTAACGTTAGATTTCCCTTTTATCTCAATAATGGATATGTTACCGCACTTCATTTTTCATTCATTTAAACAAACCCAATTTGCACATTAAAGATTTTTAATAACAATAGGATGATATCATCCAATTTATTTTAAAACGTCCATCCATTTCCAATTTCTAGATCTCAAACCCGTTTTGAGAGCACACAAACTCCCAATTTAATAACCATTTAACTTCCCAAGTTAGATCCCAATTTCATCTTGAAATTTCCAATGCGGGTTGCTTGTTAACTTATTTAACTTTCCCAAGTTAAATTCAATTTATTCCTTCGGTCAACCTTACTAAATTTGAATTCCCACTTCAAATTTTAAACAGCACACTAATAATCTTATTATAAGTTCAAAAACTTATCAACTTGGATATCACATCTCATTCCAAATTTAAAACTCAACATTAGAGTTTAATTCAAACTATTTTTGATTTATGTATATTCCTCATGTATACATATTATTTCTTTTACACACAAGGTCATCTTTAAATTTTAAACCACTTTTGGTTTTTAATTCAAATCAAATTTTCAAACAACCCATTGTTTGCAACAAGTCTCTTTTATTCAAATAATACTTATGTATTATTATTATCATTTTTAGCACTTCGAAACAAGTTTCAAATTTCTGGATCCAGATTTAAAATTTCACAATTTAGGTATTTTCAATTTCAATCTATAAGTCATATTTTACCTAAATTTTACTTTTTTTAAAACATTTCATTTCGCTTACTCATAAATACACATCTTATCATTAAACACGCAACAATCAATTATGATAGTAACCAAGATTATCATATCTAAAACCATCCATTATCATCTTATTCTAAAACTTCTCCAATTCAAGATTTCAATTTTAGTTTGAATCCATCTCAAACTTATCTTTATTTAATTTCAGTTTGGTTGTATTATATTACCTCTAAATTTTAATTATAATAATTCAACAGGAAATTTCCTTAATATTTGTTAGAATGTAATATTGCTTTATATATCAAAATATAATCTTATATGAAATCATTTAAAATCTTTGTGTAAGAAAATAACAAGTACGCTCTCTCATATATACATACACTCAACTCATTCTTGGGTACTATTGACCCTATCCTTAATGAGTACACCCACCAAAGCCAAGGTTCTCGCTTAACCTGGCTCTGATACCAAATGTAACGACCAGGAAATTCCGATCCAGAAAATTCCAGATAGTTAGGAAAAAGAAGGAAAGAGAATGAAGAAAAGGAAGGAAACAAAAAAACACCAAAACACAGATACTTACATTCGCAGCAGATCAAAATATAATATTAAATAAATAACAGTTATATAAAGGAAAAACTGTACTGGTCAAATTACACTTTAATATATCAGAGTTACAATAATTACACAATCATCGAGCAGTTTAATTCAGCAACCCCCAGAAAAGCTACAATAAAACATAGCGGAATACTCTACATACGTTCCTGCCATCCAACTCGTCTCCTGAGCTCCAGAATGTCCTTACCTGAAAATCTGTAATACTCGGTCTGACCCGAGCATTACATCAAAGTAACACTCGGGTCAGGTCGGAAACCAGCGTGAGTAAACCCATCTAATATGGAATACAACAGCATAAAACATACATAAAACCCGAGGTAACCCATATGAATTTACAACTTCACAAGTTGTTATAGACAACACTTATTTCACACATCAATCTCTAAGTGCCAAACTTTGATTAAATGGTCAAATTTACTTAAATCATTCCATATCAGCCTATTGTTTCCACATATCAATTTATAAAGAATCGAAGTGGTTTCGGGTATTTACTAATACCTGACTCCGGTCTCTTCGAGTCCAATGTCATCTAAACCCAGGCTATTCAATTAAATACAATCAACTTTAATTACCGGATAACACTTTTACACAGCAATTTAATTGACAGATAATCACATTATCACTCTATCCAGCATATCATATCACAAGGCAATTCATATAAGAGATATCAACCAATCCAAAGCACTTATCATCATTCAATCATTCATAAGCAAGGTTGATTACTTTCATTAATTACATTAATTAATGATCCTCTAATTACTTCATTAGTTAATTTTTTTTAAATTTCCTTTAATAATTAACCTTTATCTTAATTACATTCACTAATCAACCTTGATTAATCAAAATTAGAAATTAAGTTCCCTAAATTACTCCATCAATTAAATCAACTCCTTGATTTATTATATTAATTAATCCCTTAATTACACTGAGTAACTATAAGTTAATTCCTTCCATCAAGTAATGATCCTTTAATTACTTCTCATCAAGAAATTTTCTTTTAATTTATTACATCGGTAATTACTCACTCACTACTTCACTAAGGAATTACACATCATTAATTACTTAAAGTAATTATACTAAATTTTTAATTAATTATATTTATTAATCATTCTTGATTAATCTCATTCTGTAATTTATTACTTTTAATTAATTACATCACTTAATTAACTTCCCATAACTTTTATTAGCAAATTCTTAAATTAATTACACTAAGTAATTAATTATTAATTCCTTCTACTAAGTAATTATTCTTCATATCACGTAATTAACCCAAAACCACTTTCAAATCTTCAATTAATTACACCCTATAATTACCATTACTAATTCCTTCGCGAAGTATTTACACTTTATAAACCTCATTAAATAATTATATTCAATCCCATCATCAAGTGATTATTTAAATTAATTAAACCAATTAATTAACTTAAGCTAATCATATCAATTAATTACATAGAATAATTATTTTCTTTAATTAATTACACTAAGTATTTAATCCTTAATTAAATAACCTCTGATCATAAATTAATTTAAACTTTAATTAATCCTTAACAAAATTTATCCACCTTAATTAATGACATTAAGAAGTATCTTTAATTACTTCCATTTAGTAATTATCATTAATTCATTAATCTTATTCAGTAATTAATCATCCCTTAATTACTTAATTTAATTTATAAAAATCTTAATTGACTAAAGATAAACCATTTATTTTTATAAATGGCTTAAATTTTCCTTTAAATCCTTACTAAATGAATTTTGAAAAATAATTTATCACTATATTATTAACTTAACCTTTAAAGTTAAATTTTACGATATAAAATTATCTAATCTTTTAATCATCACTTGATTTACAAAATCAAGTTTTCATTTTAAACAAGCTTCAAGCAAAGGATGTTTATATTATAAACACTTTAAAATTTAACCCTGCATAATGATCAAAAAGAACATCATCGTCAAACCCGGGCCTGCCTTACTTCCCTCCCGATATGAAACCCGAGCTACGTGAGTTACTCAACAACTTCCAGTTTAACACGCAAGCTCCTCGAGTTCGACGCGCGCATCCCCCTTTCTTCCCAAATCCCATCCAAAACAAGATACCCAATGTTCCACCATGCACATGCACACGCTTTCCTGTCATTGACGATCATTGCCGCGACCGCCGGCACACCACCCATGATCCCCCCAAACCTTCCGATCAACCACGTGCACCGAAGTCGACCGGAATCAAATTCAAGCTTGTCGAACCTCCCTCGAACCCAAACCCGATGATGAAAATCCCTTTGCCTCATCGGTCTAGTTCATCGAAATCATGCCGACCCACTAGGAATCATCATCTCCGACTCACGCATCAATTCTACCAACTTCCATCAAGCTCGATCCATTCTCACAGTTGCGATGATTCCTGATTCATCGTCGAACCCATAAGTCCATAAAACCCTATAATCTCCCTGCGTCGCCGCCTTGTCGATTTCTGAACCTAATCAGTCATTTCCCCATGTCTGTTGACCACGTGGCCTCCTTCGACCAAAATCCCAACGTCCAAAACTTCTGCGATCACCAACAAACGACAAAATCCCAATTTCCGATCATGATTCAATATCTCATGAATTACTTAACTAAAATTCACGATTTAAATTTTAAAAATCATCATTTTAATAACAATTTAAATCATCTACTTGAATCAACAAATTATTAAGATCGAATTTTCGATATGGGTTGGATCTTCACTGTTCTTCCTTCTTAATGTTCAAAATGGCTTCAAATTTAGCTTGGAACTATTTTTAAAATTGATATCTTGTTATAACAACCAATTCTCATTTATTCATTGAAGACTAAAAATTTACAGTTGAAGAGCATTTAAATTTTTAACACTATCTGCAATCTGGAAGTGAAGAACAGAGTTATAACACTGACATGCACTCTTAAATGTTCATAATATATACATATGAAATCATATACAACAAATCAAACAAGCACTTTACAATTTATCTAACTTTTGCGGCATGCGACATAGTTTATACAGATTTTATAGCTTTAAATAAGGATTGTTTACTCGCATATTTTAGAAATGCAGAGGCATCAGGTCAGAGTTTAATCCCTTGATTACTTCAGTTTTGAGTTTGAATTACTATTTTTACCATTGCTCCCAAGATTGAAACTCCCAGTTTAAAATTGCTTTGAATGTTTGCTTTGATCTGCCCAGGTTTTGTGAATTTGTTTACTGATTTTTATATTTTTCAAATTTTTGTTCTCTTTGTTTTAAAAGATGAAAAGTAAAATAAAAATTGAAGAGGATGTATAGATAAAATTATAGCTTTAGTTTATGATTTTAAAAATAAAAGAAATATTAAGAAAATTGTGACACTTGTTGATTGCATAAATCCTTTGGCTCACATTTGCTAAATTATGTGTTACTATTCCAACACTTGTATTTTGTGTGTATAATTATATTTTAAAATGTTTTATAAATCTTTATATATTTATCTCATGTATACTTTAAAGAAATATAATAGAACCTTTATTTATTCTTATTTAAATTTTAAACTTAAATTATTTATACTATAATTGATAACTATATATAAATACAAGTTGTAGAGTTTTTAAATCAATTTATTTTTAAGATATGTATATAGAATTCCAAATCATAGTTTTATTTACAACTATGTGTGTATATATATATATATACATGAACAATAGTAATTAACAAGTATATCTAATTTATTTGAAAATATAGGTTTTATTTTGTAAATTTTTAAATTATATAAAAAGATTATTAAATAAATACTTGTATCCAGATATATATATAATTAAAGATTTTTCTATACAATCTATAAACTAAATAATTATCCAATTATTAGATGTTCAAAAATCTGGGTTATCACAGGATGTCGTATTTTTATATTGTCATAACACTGCAAGTTTCCTATAATTTGAAATGATACATACTCCCAACGACTTATAGATTAGGGAAAATTCGTTACGGGTTGAAATGGTAGACTCGAGCGATTTTATGGATTTTATTTAATTCGAGATTACGGGATGAAATAATATATATCCGTAAAATTTTACATTGTGGATAGAAATGATAAATATCCTTATCACTTGACCATTGGGTAGAAAATTATATACGGACACCGGATTGGTTAAATTTAATGATTTTTAATTCCTTAAATTTTGAATTCAGTTAACTGGCATTTTGAAATAGAAATTTTGATAACTCAAGCGTAAATGTTGAAATTTGAATTAATTTAATGAATTGCTCAAGAGATTTAAATTGGAGTTTCAAAGTTGAAGTGTCAAATAAAAATGAATTTATCGAAATTGAGTTGTTGAAAATGTTTGGATATAACTTTGAAATCTATTTTAAACTAATTTAAACTATTTTAATTAATTTAAACTATTTTAATCAATTTAAACTATTTTGATTCATTTGAACCTATTATAACATATTGATCTAATTTAACCATTTTTACCTATTTTAAACTAATTAAATTTATTTAATATATTTTAATTCTATTTAATATAATTAAATCTATTTAATATATTTTAAATTTATTTAATCTATTTATAATCTACTTAATATAATTTAAATCTATTTGATCTATATTTAATCTATTTAAATCATTTTAAATCTAATTAAATATATTTAAATCATTTTAAATCTAATTAAATCAAATTTAAATCTACTTAAACTGTTTTACTATTTAAACTATTTTAATCCGTTTAAACAATTTTTAAACTATAGAAACTATTTATGACTATCTAACCTATTTTCTAAAATTTCAAACCGTGTAAAATCTAAGTATTTATATTTAAATCCTTGATGATGATACAACCAAAGTTGGAATTTGGAATTGATACCTTTTTGTGAAATGACATATTTAAGTCAATTTGATGGTATTGGGATGAGGATTTAATTAACCCATCTTATCGATAAATTTAAAGGTGAATATGATTTTGAAAGTGAATATGATTTTGGAAGTGAATGTGATTTTGAAAGTAAACATGGTTTCTAAAGTGATATGGTTTGAAATTGAGTAAGATATTTTGATATCAATTATGAAATGACTTTTGGAATGTAAAAGAACCATCTGGTGTGAAATAAGCGTTTGGTTGCTAAAGAGACCGGGATCAGATACTGTCATACTTTTTGCCAATACCGAAAACCACTTTAACAATTGTGCATGTGGTGGAGATTCCAGAAATGAAGTAGGATGGTTTGGCGAACGATTTTTGTATGAGGTATTTACATGACCCCGACTCTCATGTGTCAGCTTAGATGTGACTAAAACAGGAGCCACGCAGGGCCAAGTGAGGTCATTCCTCCTATCGGACATGCTTCTTTGAACCATATTATGAATTTGTGATGATTTGGTGGCCCCCTTGATTTTTATTATGGGAGCGTGTTCCGAGGTGAGCTGTCGTAGCTGCTATGCGTTACCACCAGTCTGAATCCGTAATTGGTATATCAACCCTGACATTGCCTCAAGTGCCGTGTTCACATGCCCTAGGCGCATTCTATGATCTTGGTTTGTACCATACCTATGGAGTGCCCTCTGATAGCCCTCTAGTTTATGGAGGAATTACAATACTGTATAGACTATGAGAATATATAAAAGTGTGTTAATGGGGATATGGTAATGCCTTAACGCTATTTTAATACTACTTTAGTATAAACACTATTATAATAGCGTATTGTACTATGTAGTAGATAGTTTAACGATCCTTAGGAGGTGGAAATCCCGAATGTCTCTTAAGTTATTATACTCACGTTGACACTGAATGAGAGATGTCAAGCGCCATAAACATCTCCGTCACTGTTACACTCATATTTATTTACTGCTGATTTAACTTACATAAGATCTTTTAGTTCTGAATCGAGTGTTTTGTCTTTTCAATTCGCTCGAGTCGGCTTGAGCTTTTCAGTTTATTGAAGATTGCTTTCTAGTGGACGAAGAAGAAGATTTTATACTATTAATGTACTATATATATTCCACTGCATCATGTTGTTTCGCTGCATTTATTTATTATTTATTTTTGTTTTATGTAACTTTAATCTGTATTATAAAGGTTTAATCAAATTATTTATAAACAGCTTCATGAATTGTTTATTTGATTATTATATTTTTTCATTCCGCTGTGTGATTCTTTATTTGTTTTCTTTCTTTCTCTGCTTTTTTGTTATTTACCCCATAACATCTGCCCTTTTGAATGGTTTGAGTCTGATGCATATGGTTTATCTTCGATTTAAGCCGTTCAAAAAGGAAGGTCATTACAGTTGGTATTGGAGCTTTGGTTTAGCGATAACCTTAGCTTTGTGTGGTCCGACTCATTAGATAATAGGGTAGTAATACCCTAGAATGAGTCGCCGAGTGTATATATGAAAGAGCATATTTGTTAGTGTCGTAAAGGGTTTTTTTATTATGCTAATTTGTTTCGTTTTGTATTTATAAATTCAGGTTGGTGCATAGGACGCTGTGACATCGATAGGTATTTCTAAACACTTAATAGGGCAAACCAACATAGTATTATTTTGAATTATGGGTAAATAAAATAATTTTGCATATTATTATATTTGGGAATTTTCACTTCAAGGGCTTATTTGTGCAGGGTAATATGTTTTAAGGACGCTACTTCTGAAAAATTAGTTTTAAGGACATTTTACAGGAAAAAGATAAAAGAATTTATCATTTTCATTTATACAGAAATAATAATAAAAGGATTTATCATTTTTCTGTATAACTTAAAAGGATAAATGAATTTATCATTATGCTGAAAATTGTCCTTAAAACTAATTATTCAACTATGCTGTCCTTAAAACCTATTACCCTGCAAATAGAAGCCCTTCAACCTAATTTCTACATTATATTTTGTATATAAAAGAATAATCTTTATAAATGTATATAATTGGATGTAATATGTTGTTTGTTAGGTAGTGAAACTTTATAAAAATTGAATTGTGAAGTAGAATTTACGAATAAAATGAATACAAATTAAAATTTGAGAACAAAGGTTCTGGGATTTTGAAATTTCTTTTGAAAGATTTTTGGAATATGATATTAGTATAATTTGAAAGTATTTTCTGATCAAATATTTCAGCGTGATTTCAAAGAGAGTTTTAAAGGAAATTTTAAAAGAAAATAAGTTCTGTGCTCCCCTCTCTGTCGCTGAAAAATAATTTTATCGATGATTGCATGCATCATCGACGTTCATTTTCGAGTTTCAAAGTTGGGAGGCTGCTGAGTTGTTTTACTACACGTCTATTTTGATGAATAAAAACTTAATTTTGAATTTATAAATATGATTTGATCTATAAAGGATAAATATATATAATTTTCTAAGTGACTAAAATGAACCCGGAGTGTAGTTCTTAAAATTTCTAAAAATTAATAGTTTTCAATTATTGAAATGAATGAAATCTGAATTATTTCAATAATTTTGAGTTTCTAGAATGGAGAAAATATAAGGAATTAGATCCTAATGATTAATGGTATTTATAAGAAATAGGAAACTTGTAAACTTAAGAATAATGAAAATTTAGAAGATGAATTATTGAAGTTTGAAAAAAAATAAACAAGATGAACTTGTGTAACTTTCTATTGCATTCAAAAAAGACATATTTATATATATAACTTACCAAAATGTAGAAAGTTTTAATGTTAAATAGGATATGTAATAGAATATTGTGCAAGTAAACTTTAGTAAATGAAAGTGTTCAATGGAATTACTTTTATAAATAAGAATTCTGATATTATAAATTGTTATAAACTTAGGTTAATAGTTTGAAGTGTTACTAATCAAATGTGATAGAAAAGTGAATACTGTATGAAAAATGATTATAAATTTAAGTTAACATTTTAAGCTATTTATGATCAGATTGAATAGTAAAAGGTGAATACTGTAAGGAAATAATTCTAAACTTCATTTAATACTGAAGCCATTTATTTGTAAAATGAGTATTACATTCATTGAATGGTTATAACTTCAAAAAGCATTGAAATGATTTAGAAATAGATTTAATATTCAATAATACTATATCTGGAAGAATGAATGTGAAAAAGAAATAATCCATTAATTGTGAATTAAATTGTAAGAGATTTACATAATAATAAATAATCTAATAATTGAAATGGGAGTAACTTATGTGAGCAATGGATGTAACACAATGAAAAGAAAAATGGTATTGTATAAATGAATGGAAAATGAATTTTGTACATGATAAATGTAAAGAAATTAAACAAGCGTTGTATGAGAAAATGAAAATAAATAGTGAATAATGTGAGAAAAAAAGAGTAATAAGAATAAAACTAAAATAGTATTTGAAATCATTGTTTGTTTGGCTTATGGATTGATTGGGAAATGATACTTCTATTGTGTAAGGATGTATAAATGATCTATTGAGTTTTATCGAAGACTGTTGAGTGTATGGTACACTCAGTAGTTTATTTATCATTTTATGCTATTTAAAGTTTCTAAACCCGAACAAACCATTTGCTTTGGTTGTTATGGATGGATGGCCAATTTCTTTAATTGCATGTGATGATTGTATGGTTCTGTTTGCAAGTGCTAGTTGTATGCTGTGTTGATTTGGTTGTTACTAATTTAACAACATATATATTTTCTATTTTACTTAATTAGTAACTCCTTTGGATTATATAAGTGAAATATAGGTTTATGGAAGCAATAACTACTGCTTTTGGTTTCATAAATAAGTGTCGTTTGCCCGACAAATAGGTATGTTCTCGGATTACCGTTTTATATCGATATTATATTGTTTTTCCGTTGTTTGGGATATAGTACTTTGAAATATGTGATATATATTGTTATTATGGATAATATTATTTCTCCTAGACCTCTCCGTACAAAGGAGACTCTACTGAAATTTTCTGTGAATTTTGGACTTAGAAAATTTTGTGACATGTATTTCAAACTGTTATTAACTTAAGTATAAAAGGATTTAATTGTTTATAAATTTATATATTTCATTTAAATTATTTAATTATGCAAATTAATAGTTTGTAATTTAATATTTTAAATAAGATATATACTGATTACTTAATTCCTCATTTTTTTTATTTTTCCTTTTCGATGACAAAAAGTTTTGAGTTGGGAAGAGTATAACGACCCGTAATTTTCAATAATTAAAAGTAGATAATTTAAAAAGGTTTTATGGTTTAATGTTGGAAGAGATAAAATTTATGATTTAATAATAAGAATATATTTGGAATGAAATGTAATACTATTAATTTAAGGTAATTGATAACTACTTCAAATGTAATTCCAAAAAAATTAATATGATTAAAAAGGTTATAATAGGAAATTATTGTCAAAGACAAAATTTCACAGCTTTTTAGCCTCAAGGACAGACCTTCAATATTTTATACTCAAGGACAACTTTCTGTAGGTATCAGTTTTAGTTATTGATAGCAGTTTTTAGGTATCAGTTTGTAGTTATCGGTAGCAGTTTTTTGGTATCAGTTTTTAGCTCGGTAGCAGTTTTGTTGTCCTTATGAATAATTTTGAAAAATGTTTCTCCTTATGAGTAATTTTTAGAAGAATGTTTGTGCTTATGGTAAAAATATCGAGGTTGTGTCCTTTAGGCAAAAAATATAGAAAGTCTTTGTCCTTTAAATTAATTCCCCCAAGTTATAATTGGTTACAGATTGTAAGTTAATTATAATAATGTGTGTATTAATTGATAAATTAGATAACAGGTGTAATTGATAATCTAAATATGTATAAATTAATGAAATATTATGTAATTAATTGCAATGGATAAAAGTAGTGTTGTTGTAGTAGTTATGGCATTTTGTGGAGATAATAAACTTATAAAGTTATTAAATTAAGAAAAGGCAACGAATGTCATTTTGTTACCAATTTATTTAATCCCTTGAATAAAATTTGAAACTAATTGCAATTAAATGTTACTTTAATAGGGGTTAAGACGATAACTGTAAAATGTGAATGTGATAAAAGGTATAGAAATGTTAATCATATTGACAGGGTAATAATTGATTAAATAAAAAGAGTAAAACAAAGATAAATTAACTTATTGGGATTTTAAATAATAATAAAATTGACAAAAAATTTCAATGTAATTGAATATTGCAATTAATATGGTAAAAGATAATAAAAGAAGAATATTATTGTAATATAATATAAAAAAATATTAACTATGCCTACAGAGTAATAATTGGTTGAATAAAAAGGATTGAAATCAAATTAAATCAATTTATTAGAATTCAATTTTAATAAACTGGATTTAATTACAGTTGAAGTGGACCACTGTAATTAGTGTAATATTCAACACTGAATTGAAATGTAAATTTGTGTTAAATTATTGTAAATGTCTAAGTAATCAAAAATGATAAAAATTGGTAGTTATCAAACTTGAAGTTAAAAAGTGATTTAATTGATTTAATATTAATTTATTTAACTAATGTGAAAGTAGCCGTTTTGGCAACTGTCTCGGATTTTGACAAAACCAGTTTCATCGGATCCGTAACAGGGAATTATTATAAGGTTTCAAGTTTTATAGCAATCAGACTTGTCGTTTGATCGTACCAATTCGAACGCGTAGAAATCAATTTAATTAAATTCAATTGAAATCAGTTTGTTATAAGCTGATTTTAAGCTAACTTCTATATACGATGGAATTAGAACTTGAAACCTATTCCATTGAGTTTAAGAACATCGAAAACATCTATTTTGATATATTGGATGACCCACTTTCATTTTGGAGGCAGAACGGGTTTTACGGGTCGTTATTGTCAATTCAAAACTACTCAGATGTTCATTGTTTTCTTATCGGGCTTTGTTAATATAAATAGTCTTGTTTTTCCAAACCCTAGCAGCCATTTTCTCATTCTAGTACGTACAAGTCCATCTGTCTGTTTCTCCTTCTCAAATGGCGGAAACTCAAATCTCTAGACTCAGTTGCAAATCAAAATCAAATCGAAAAACTAAAACTCCTCAAACTATATCATATTATATATTGATTTCAAGCTCTCAACTAGCGTGATTCACTAGAGAAATTCGTTTTTACAATCGAAGCATCGTTTGTCTAGAAATTTAGGATGAACCGTAGCCGTGCACATTAGGCGGTGGATCTACGTTGTGGCAACGATCAGGGGGTACGAGCTTATTATGGTCGTTGACACGAGTTATGGTCGTCCTTTTTCGCATAGTTGGCCAGAGCTCGCCTAAGAACCACATGAAGACGGCGGTGGCGGGCATCAACAGGATGAGGCGGAGGAGGTCACGCTATGTCCGTGGGTGCGGCCTTCGATGGGGAGGACAAAGGTGGTGTTTGATTTGGGTACAAAAGGTCATGGGCGAATTGTGATGGAAGGAGGCGGCTCTAGGGTTCAGGCGATACTATAGTTCAAACGAAGGCGTTGCGTTTGGGATGAGAGGTGCTATTTCGGTAAGTTTTTATTTTTTTATTTATTTTTAATCGTATAACTTCAAAACTTAATAACTTTCGAATACGAAATCGTATTCATGCATGGTTTTCTCCACTGGGATCATATCAAAATTATGGACATTATGAAAGTAGTTTGGATGAATTCTAAGACTGTTGAATTTTAGGCCTTATTTTGGATTTCAAATCGATTTTGAAAAAGTGAGTGTTTTAACCCGCTCACAATTACTAACTATCTTATATTAGTTGAATTAAATTTATGATGCGATTAGAAATTAATTGATCGATGTTTGGTATGTTTAAATTGTCATTCTAGTTAAATTTGACTTTTATTGCATTTAATCATCGTTTATTTCAATATTGAATTGAATTGTCAATTTAACACCTGTTAATGATAATCAGTAATCTATTAATCTTTATTGGTTGATTTGGATGATTATTGTGATGGATATTTGACTGTTGATATAAGATGACTGGATATTGTATTTTTATATTGCAACAACACTACAAGTTCCCTATAGGTTGAAATGATATATACCCGAACAACCTATAGATTAGGGAAAAATCGTTATGGGTTGAAATGATAGACTCGATCGATTTTATGGATTTTATTTAATTCGAGATTGCGGGTTGAAATGATATATGTCCATAAAATTTTACATTGTGGATTGAAATGATAAATATTTGTATCACTTAACCATAGGGTAGAAAATTATATATGGACATCGGATTGGTTAAATTAAATGATTTTTAATTCCTTAAATTTTGAATTCAGTTAACTGGCATTTTGAAATAGAAATTGATTTATATAAACCAAATTATTTTCGATAATCCAAGCATTAATGTTGAAATTGGAATTAATTTAATGAATTGTTTAAGGGATTTAAATTGGAATTTCAAAGTTGAAGTGTCAAATAAAAATGAATTTTTCGAAATTGAGTTATCGAAAATGTTTGGATATAACTTTGAAATATATTCTAAACTAATTTAAACTATTTTAATTAATTTAAACTATTTTAATCAATTTAAACTGTTTTAATTTATTTTAATCTATTTTAACCTATTTAATCCAATTTAATCTATTTTACCTATTTTAAACTATTTAAATTTATTTAATCTATTTTAATCTATTTAATATAATTTAAATCTATTTAATCTTTTTTAAATTTATTTAATCTAGTTAAAATCTACTTATATAATTTAAATCTATTTAATCAATATTTAAACTATTTAAATCATTTTAAATCTAATTAAATCTACATTTAATCCATTTAAATCATTTTAAATCTAATTAAATCTATATTTAATCTATTTAAATCATTTTAAATCTAGTTAAATCTGTTTAATCTAAATTTAATATATTTAAATCATTTTAAATCTAATTAAATCAAATTTAAATCTATTTAAACTATTTTACTATTTAAACTATTTCAATCTATTTAAACTATTTTTAAACTATTAAAACTATTTATGACTATTTAAACTATTTTCTAAAATTTCAGACTCTGTAAAGTTGAAGTATTTATATTTAAATCCTTGATGATGATACAACCTAAGTTGAAATTTGGAAACGATACCTTGTTGTGAAATGACATATTTGAGTAAATATGATGGTTTTGGAGCGAGGATTTAATTTACCTATCTTATCAATAAATTTAAAGGTGAATATGATTTTGAAAGTGAATATGATTTTGGAAGCGAATGTGATTTTGGAAGTGAATGTGGTTTCGAAAGTGAATGGTTTGAAATTGGAGACGATATTTGGATATCAATTATGAATGACTTTTGGAATGTAAAAAAACCATCCGGTGTGAAATAAGCGTTTGGTTGTTAAGGAGACCGGGATCGGATATCGTCATACTCTCTGCCAATATCGAAAACCACTTTAACAACTATGTACGTGGTGAGATTCCAAAAATGAAGTAGGATTGTTTGGCGAATGATTTCTATATGAGGTATTTACGTGACCCTGACCCCCGTGAGTTAGCTTAGATGTGACTAAAACAGGAGCCACGTCGGACAAAGCGAGGTCATTCCTCCTATCGGACATGCTTCTTCGATACCATATTATGAATTTTTTATGATTTGTTGGCCACCCTTGATTTTGATTATGGAAGTGTATTCCGAGGTGTGCGGTAGTAGCTGTTATGTGTTACCACCAGTTCGGATACGCAATTGGTATATCTACCTTGGCATCGCCTTGAGTGTCATGTTCACATGCCCTAGCATGCCTTCTACGAGCTTGGTTTTACCATACATATGGAGTGCCCTCTAGTAACCCTCTAATTTACGGAGGAATTACTATATTGTATAGACTATGGAAATATATAAAAATGTGTTAAAGGGGATATAGGTAACGCCTTAACGCTATTTTTATACTTTACTTTACTATAGACACTATCATAATAGCGTATTGTATTGTGTAGCAGATAGTTTAGTGGATCCTTAGGAGGTGGAAATTTTGAACATCTCTTAAGTTATTGTACTCACATTGACATTGGATAGGAGATATCAAGCTTGGTAAACATCTCTGACGCCGTTACACTCATATTTATTTACTGTTGATTTAACTTACATAAGATCTTTTAGTTCTGAATCAAGTGTTTTGTCTTTTCAATTCGGTCAGGTCAGCCTGAGATTTTCAGTTTATCGAAGACTGCTTTCTGGTGGATGAAGACAAAAATTTTGTACTATTAATATGTGCTATATTTATTCCACTGCATCATGTTGTTCTGCTGCATTTTTTATTAATTATTCTTGTTTTATGTAACTCTGATCTATATTATAAGGGTGTAATCAATGTTATTGGTAAACAGCTTCATGAACTGTTTATTTGATTATTATATTTTTTCATTCCGCTGCGAGATTTTGTATTTGTTTTCTTTCTTTCTCTGCTTTTTTTATTATTTACCCCATAACAATCCGCCCTTTTGAATTGTTCAAGTCTGACGTGAGTGGTTTATCATCGATTTAAACCGTCCAAAAAGGAAGGTTGTTACATTAGAAATCCACCAGTAGATATGGGGGATGTAATAATCCTTTGTCCATATGATGCAAGAAGGAGTTGCTAAAATGTTGGAGGAGCTAATCATGTGGCTCTAGATGGGAATAATTATGCTAACTGAGCAGAGACTACACCAGTCTGGGTGGAAAGCCATTAAAAGGAACAGAGGATGCTATTAAAGTTGAGAATTGGTTGTTATAATGTGGGTGAATCTTTGCAGATCAAGGTTTAGATGATGAGAAAAAGAGAAGGTTGGCCTACAAGGGTCAACGCTTCATTGGTGGAATAGTGTTACTACCGAAGTTCTGAAGGAAGAGTTGACATGGGTTGAGTTCAAAAGGAGATTTGAACTGAGGTTTTTATCTGAAGCTGCTAAGTCAGCAATGATAAGAAAGTTTATGGATTTGGCATAGGTAGAAATGTCGAGTATGCCACTAAGTTTGATGAGTTATCTCGATATTGATATGCTACTATAGACACTGATATTAGAAGGACTGAGAGGTTCATTCGAGGATGGAGGAATAAGCTTGCTAGGCAACCCTGACCCATATTTGGGATCCTTGTGATGTGGTTGTGGAGATGGCCATTCGCCATAAAGAGATGCTTGTTGCTTGTGCTAGAGAGAAGCCAATTGAATCCCAAGGTTCTCAGGGAAAGAAAATGAAGTTCTTTAAGAAGAAGAGAGCCTAGAAGCGAGATGCTGCCAAGAAGGCAAAGGCTGATTTAGTTTGTTACAAGTGTGAAAAGAATGGTCATCATGCAAATGAGTGCCGGTCGGGCATATGGAAGAAGGCTGCACATAAGAAGAATGCGAAAAGCTTCAGCTGTGACCAAGTTGGGCATTATAAGAATTAGTATCCAAAACCTGTTAGGGTGGAAAAACGAAAGGTTTTTGCTGTTGAGCCATCATCTGCCAAGCCAACTATAGCTGAAAAAGGGAAGATTGTGATGTAAGGTGCATTTTTGATTCAGAGTATACCAGTTAAGATACTATTTGATACTGGTGCATCACATTCATTTATATCCCAGTGTTTGGTTGGTAGGTTATGCTTAGTTCCCATATACCTTGTTACTTCCTCAAAGGTTGCGAATCCAATAGGAGGATATGCAACTCTGGGAATGAGATGTGATCAGTTAGAACTTGATTTGTTAGGTCATAAGTTTGCATGTAGTCTGTATGTTTTCAATTTCATATATTTCAGAATCATTTGGGTATGAATTGGTTGAGCAAGTATGAGGCTAGGATATTTTGCCAGGATGGGGAGATACTACTGAGACACCCAGATAGTTATAACTGAATTATATTCTCTATGGAGAATTCTAATCGGAGTAGTTGTGCTTTTTTAAGTGCAATGGAAGTGGGAGAAGATTTGAGTTAGGTTCGAGTAGCAAAAGAGTTTGGTGATGCCTTTTAGCCGGTCACAGGACTACCAATGAGAAAAGCTTTTGAGTTTTGGATAGATCTTGTGCTAGGTGCTGAAACTATGAATAGACCACCTAGCAGGATGACACTGACTAAGATGAAGGAATTAAAGGTGCAATTAGTGGATCTAGAAGGAAGGAATTATATTAGACCAAGCAGTTCACCTTAGGGAGCGGCTACGATATTCGTGAAGAAACCGGATGAGTCATTGAGGATGTGCATCGACTATCGTAAGTTAAATGAAAGACGATAAAGAATAAGTAACCTTTGCTAAGAATAAATGATATATTTGACTGTTGTGCGGAGCTAGAGTGATTACCTAGTTGTATTTGGCAATGGGTTTCCATTAGTTAAGGGTGGCAGAGGACGGTATTCCTTTGATAGCATTTCGAACTAGGTATGGTTCGTATGAGTGGCTAGTAATGCCATTCGGGTTAATGAATGCACCTGCTTTCTCTATATATATCTGATGAACCGAGTCTTCCAAGAGTATTTGGATGGATTCATGTTGGTATTTATAGATGACATTTCGGTATTCTCTAAGGATGAAAAAGAGCATGAAGATCATCTTAGAGTTATGCTTGAGACGCTGAGGCAGCATCAACTGAAGGCGAAGTTTTCCAAGTATCATTTTTGAAAGAAAGGGGTTAAGTTTCTTAATCGCGTAGTTTCAAAGAAGGGTTGTTAGTTGATACAGATAAGATTGAAGTTGTTAATAATTGAAAAAGACCAAAGACTGTGATTGAGATTATAAATTTTCTTAGACTTGCTGGCTATTACCGAAGATTCATTAAGGATTTCTCATGGATAGCAGCGCCTTTGATTAAGCTAACGAGGAAGGATGTGAAGTTTATCTGGTCCGACAAAAGTGAGGAAGCATTCCTTAAGTTAAAGCATTTGTTAACCAACACACCTGTGTTAGTAGTCCCAGAAAGAAAACAAGGGTTGGTGGTGTATACCGATGCATTTGGAATCGGATTGGGAGATGTGTTGATGCAGAAGGATAAAGTGATTTCCTACGCTTCACGATAGCTTAGACCGTATAAAGTGAGATATCCTATTCATGATTTGGAGTTGGCAGTGGTAATCTTTGCATTGAAGATTTGGAGGCATTATCTCTTAAGGGAGAGATTTGAGCTATACACAGATCATAGGTCTTTAACATACTTATTCTCTCAAAAGGAGTTGAACATGAGGCAGCAGAGGTGGTTGGAGTTTCTAACTGCTTATGATTTTTGTATAAAGTATACTCTCGGAAAAGGTAATAAAGTAGCAGATACTCTTAGCAGAAGACATCAAAATGTGGTGTTAGCTATGTTGGCAGAGTGGAAATATTTAGAAGCTTTGACTACTTGTAGTGTGTAGTTAAGATCGACTGCTAATTCTAGTCAGAGTACCGCTATGTTGTCCTGTTTAGAAGTTCGACCAGTATTGATCGAAAGGACAGCTTCTAAGCAGAAGGAGGATTCATTATTAGCCGAGAAGATCAGAATCTTGAGGTTGGAACAGAGAACGATGATTTGAATTTTTTTTAATCTTCACCAAAAGGGATGGTTGAGAAAGAAGGGACGATTGTGTGTTCCAAATGTTGAGAACTTGAGGAAAGAAGTTCTTGGAGAATTTCATCGATCCAAGTTTATGATTCATCCTGAAGGAATCAAGATGTATTAAGATATGAAGAGGAGAATCTATTGGGAAGGTATGAAGAGGGATGTTGGCTTGTGGGTTAGGCTGTGTGCAAACTGTCAACAAGTGAAAGCCAAATATTAGAAGCCGAGTGAGTTTCTTTAGCCTTTAGAGATTCCAGTTTGGAAATGGGATCCGATATCCATGGATTTAGATGGGTTGCTAAGGTCAAATAGAGGAAAAGAAAGTATATGGGTCATAGTGGACAGGTTGACCAAGAGTGCCACATTTCATTTCAGTCAAGTCAACCAGGATGGCACCTGTTTTGGCGAAGTTGTTCGTGAAGAACATAGTTAGGCTACATGGGATTCCTAGTAGCATAGTCAGTGACAGAGATACTTTGTTCACTAGTGAATTCTGGAAGAGTCAAAAAGATGTACTAGGTACTAAACTGAAGATGAGTACTGCATATCACCCTCAGACGGATGGGTAGACAAAGAGCGTCAATAAGGTACTTGAGGATTTATTGACGGCTTGTGTATTGGACTTTGGTGGATCTTGAGAGGATCACCTTCATTTGGTTGAGCTTTCCTATAATATTAGTTATCAGACTAGTATAGGAATGGTGCCTTTTGAAGCTTTGTATGGAAGGCCATGCAAATCTCCAGCGTGTTGGTTGGAGACTGGAGATAGATTGGTCTTAGGTCTAGATTCGGTTAGGAAGGTGTCAGAGAAGATTGAGTTAATCCGAGAAAGGATGAAGGAAGCTCAATCCAAATAGAAAATTTACGCAGATAAGAGATGCAAAGACCTAGATTTCTCAGTTGAAGAAAAGTTTTTCATTAAAGTATCACCGATGAAGCGTGTGGTACGGTTTGGAAAGTTAGGGAAGATGGCACCGAGAGATGTTGGCCTATTCCAGATTGTAGAGAGGATTGGAAAGCCCACATGCAGAGTAAAGATGCCAAGCAATATGGCAGGTATCCATAATGTATTTCATGCATCTCATCTTCACAAGTATGTGCATGATCGAAAGACAAATATTCCTCCGATAGGGTTGGAAGATTTGGTAGTAGAGCCTAATTTGAATTTTGTTAGACAACCAGTTCAGGTTGTAGCCGGAGATGAGAAAAGATTGAGGAACAAGGCAGTCAAGTTGGCAAAAGTTCAGTGAAGCGGCAACGAGAAAGACTATACTTGGTAGACATAAGACATGATTCAAGATACTTCTCCCGATCTGCTTTGAGGGTATATCTATATTAAATTAATATAGATAATTGCTAGTCAGGTAGACAGGTATGGTTGTTAAGATTGGTCACAGATGATTGCTATGTTTAGTATTTAATCCTTAATTAATTTCGAGGACGAAATTCTTTAAGGGGGGGAGCTTATAACACCCTTAATTTCTGATCACATTATTCAGAAGATTTAATTAGATAAATTAAATAGAATAATGTAAATGTTAAGTGATAAGAAGATTGAGATTTGAATAAAATTAAGGTCGTGCTTAATAAACTAAATGGTCTTAAGAATGGGTTATAAGTTAATTAATTTACATAAAGGTATATTGGGAAATAGCCACACATTACCCTTACCCTTACATATACTCTCATTACTCGTGAGTTTCATTTTCTCATTCACGTCATTCTGAAAATAAAATACAAACGTAAGAATAGAGGAGCTGGCCATTGACAAGGAAAGAAAAGAGGAATTCAAATCAAGCTAAGGAATTAAAGAAGAGGAATAAATCTTGATCACAATCTAATTTCCTTATCTTAATCAAGGTGAATAATAATTTACACCATCTCTATTTTGTTTTATGAACATATGTCTTCGGATATAAGATTAAATTCGTTCCTATGATATTTTTGATGATGATATGCTTGAATTAGAATATTGTTTGATTTAAACAAGATTGTTTAAACAAGAATCTATGCGGTTTTAGGGAAAACCAATTGAAATTTGTCTTTCAATACCATGGAAAAAATTTATGTTACGTAAAACATAATTTTGGAGTTGGGTTTTAATTTTGATAATTTTCCAATATGTGGAAAGATTATTATGAATTTTCGAAGGAAGATATGAGAAAATTGGGTTTAAATTTAATTTTGATTATTTCAGGAAGAAATTGGGACTAGAATTTTTGTATGTTAGATAACATGATGAAATTGAACCGTGATTTTTAAAGGTTTTTCCTAATTGATTTGATATGGAAAATAAATTATTTTAAATGAAGGACTTGTTTACAATATTAGTTTTGCATAATGGAAGGGCTTATTTGTTAAATTAACCTTAATTTAGATCTGAAATTAAGCGACAGTTATTTGGTAAAGAATTTGAAAAGATAAGGCAACTAATTATATGTTACCACGCGAGAGGTTAGTTAGAAAGTATTTTCTTTAATTGGGATTTATCAGTTTTTACCCAAAAAAGTTGGTTCCGCCTCCATTAGAAGTGCCTTTCGACTCCAATGCCTTCATCTTAGTCGAGACCAAACTAGCCGAAACATATTAAAGTCAAAACCCATCCACATGGTATCAATGAGATTGGTATGAAGTGGATTGGTGAATAGTGAAAGGCAGGGTGTCAAAAACATTGCTTTCGATAGAGACGAAACCATTGACTACTTTTAAAAGATACGCACTTGCCTTGTTTTTGAAGGGTGCTTTCGACCAAGTCGATGCCTAGTTGCTTTCGAACTTGTTGCCACCTTTCTTTGATTAAGGGAAGAGCATTCGACTAAGACCCTTGTCTATAAATGAATGCTTTCAAAAATGATGGTTCCAACCTAGTCGAAACTCTGCTACTATTTCTGTACTTTTCGATTGTATTGAATTCATCAATGTTTTTAAAGGGTAGTTTTTGTTTTAAACTTATGCTAAGCCACTTCCTAAATTCTTTCGAAAGGGTCCAAGTGTTTCGTAAGCAATGGCTTCGAAAAGGGATTTCGATGCTATCCTTCAGTGTATTGGCTTAAATGTTTTGAAGCTTTCAAAAGGGATGGTGCCGACACCATCAAGTTTTCCCTTTTGTATGATAAAGGATGATTTTTAAGGAGATAATTTCATTTATATTCACTTTGACCCAAATGATATTTTTAAATACAAGCCCAATGGTTTCAAAAGAGGAACTTTAATGGTTTTGGAAGGGATACTTCCAAATGTTTCGAAATGGGTACTCTCAAGGATTTCGAAGCTATGTTTATAAACGTTAATAAGTAATACTTTATTACATTTAAAAGGTTTCGAAAGAGAGGTTTTAAAGTGCTTCGAAAGGCAGGGGCCTATTGTTTTGAAAAGTGATTTATATGCTTTCGAAGGAGGTTATCCAGTGAGGTCAAAAGCAAAGTTTTGAAGGTTTCGAAAGCCTTAGTTTTTCAAAACAAATAACCCAATCTTATTTTAAAGGTAAACCATGACATATAACTAAATAAAGTGTTTTGAAAAGGAGTTTTTGAAGAGGTTTTCTTTGATTAATAGGTTAAAGGGATTAACCAAGTTATTATCTTTGCTTCTTCATATATGCATATATTCTCATTGTAATGGACCCATAACTATATCTTGGTGAAGGACATAATAACCAGCTAGGTTAACCTAGTAGCAAATATAAGTTAAGTTAACTCCTGAATGAGTAGAATTGTATCCAGAATGTCAGGAAGACTAAATATAGTATGATGAAATAAAGGAAGATATTGGCAAGGAAAATAGGTTCATAGTAAACCCATGAAAACTATGTATAGGAAAAGATATTAGCAAGGGCCAATAAGTTCATAGTAAGCCCATGAAAATTATGTATAAATGAGATGTCAGGAAGACAAGTTCATAGTTAGCCCTTATGATTTGATATTGACAAGGACCAATAGGTTTGTATTTAGTCTATGAAAACTATATCTGGATTAATATATTGATAGAAGTTAATAGGTTCCTAGTCAACTCATGAAAACTAGGATAAGAGACAAGATATTGGGGTTACCAATAGGTATAGGGAGAACCCATGAAACAGTAAAGATATTGGCAGGGGTCAATAGGTTCTTTGTGATCCCAAGAAAACTACATGACTGGATAGGGAGTTGTTAAACATTTAACTGGTTATTAGTCAGCCCATAAAAACTATTAGGCTAATAGTAACCCTAGAAACTATAACTAAGACAAATAGTCAAAACGATTGAGGAAGGGAAATACAGAATTGATTCATTTTTTCTGCATATCACCATATTATATTTTTTTGAATTATTTTAGCCATTGTGGACGCATGAGCTCAATACACGGTTTTATAAAGATTTTGAATATTAGTGAGGGAAAACCCATTCCGCTAAGTGGCATGGTCTCACTGGATATCTGAATGGTTCGAGATGGTAGATTATTCATACCAGGCTTTATGTCTGACTCGAAGTTTATGTTTTTCCCTTATACTCTTGGGTACTCAATATATTTTGAGCAGTTTGAGAGTTGAGCTTTTTAGGTACCTCATTAGACGAATAACTTCCGGAGGCATATAGGAGGCTTGATTGTTATCTAAAATTCTCGTTAATTCTTATTCTGCTATGTTGTATTGTAAAAGAAAAGTTGTTAAATTGCCTATATATACTCTGATCATCCAAGGGGGCATCTTCATATGTCGCTCTTGGCATATGTTGTAATAAATATATTTTCTCTGAACGTGGTTAACGATTGAGGGATTATGTAATGAATTTGAAATTTTTTGAAATGGAATGTGGAACTTATTTGATGTTTTAAAAAAATTTCATATTCGTGGGTTTTTTGTATCATTGTATCTAACATTACTGTATTTGGTTGTCGATGATTAATAATTATGGACGACTGCAGCATCTATAGCCTCTAGTTTTGGGCCTCTAAGTATGGGATGTTACACAATGGCTGGAAGGATGTGATCGTCGTTTTTCTTAATCTTGAGTGCTTTTATTCATGTTGTACTTTGAACTGAGCGGTTATTTGAACCATGCAAGTAGCTATCCACGTCCTATCGCTAATAGTTATTCAAAGGTATTCGTTGAGCTCAGGAACATAACTTTGGAAGATAGAGATGTTAAACCTTTATTACCGATGAGCATCTCTTCGCCTTTCTGCTTGTTAGAAGAGGGTCGTAGCACTGGACTAATAGGGAATGCTGATGAGGAAGTGAGAGAAAGAAGAGGCGCCGCTCAACAGAGAGGTGGCGATGCTAATCCTGTTGTTACTCAGAAAATTCACCTTCAGCTTAAGCCACGAGGGCTTAAAACAGAGGAAAGAAAGGAAAGGAGCAGGATCAGAGACCATCTGGAGAAATTGAAGGAATGCAGTCAATAATATGAAGCGTCTCAAGACCTTTCATAGGAAATACAACGATCAGGAGGCGCTTACCCTCCAAAGGAAGCAAACAAGAAGAAACAAAGATGTGGCCTCACGTTTCCAAGAGCGCAATAAGCTTTTCAGGCCGGATAATACACCTACAAGGCACCTTTTGATGTTACCGGAAGGCTTAGGTAGACGCAGTGCTTATAAATCAACAGAAAACAACTATTCGCCATCACCCAGGGAAGATACAACTTTCAGTAGGAAAAACGACCTTTCGCTAAGGCGAACGGGTTCACAAAGGCTATAAACTTTCCGGTGGATAAGAAGGTTCATGCACTATGCATATAACAAACCTTCCGGTAAAGGCAACCATTTCTTGAAAACAAGTGAAAGGAAAAACTTTTCGGCAGCATCCGACAGACCATGGTGATACACAATCAACGAACCTACCAACAATAATGAGAGGCTTATAACCGTGTACAAAAAACTATCTTTATACATGACCGAAAGGTTTTTAATCACATACCAACGCAACCTTCCATACCGGATAAAGGCATAAGGCTGATGGGATGCCACCCGCATCTATAAATAGGACCCAAGGGGTCCAGTTTAGGGGGACTTTTCCTTTCATTTTCCGAAAATCTTGTAACTTCTTGATCATAATTCTATAACCCTAATTGGTGATCTAATTTATGAAATTCAATAAAAGTAAAACCTTATGATGGATGGCAAGGGAAATTTTCTGATTTTGTGAACTTTTTTATTGATTGCTTATCCATTTGCTGTAGTAATGCCAATTTGTAGGATCAATTCTCCCTAAAGGTTCCGGCCGATAGGTCTAAAGATCAGCTGATCGAAGCTATCATTTCAAGTAAAGAAAGATATTGAATTTTTTATTTCCGCCCATCAATAAGGGAAATAGCCAATCTGGATTAATATAAGCAGTAACCTTTCAGGGTTTTCGGCATTGTAATCGAGTTGCTTCATCTATAGTTGGTAGATACTTATATCCTAGCAGCAATCAAACCTTTTGCAGTCATCATCCGACCACTCAAACCCCTCGGAACAATATAAGTGTAGGAAAATAAATTTCAATCCGGTAGTTAGAGTTTTAATACCTTTTGGCCAAATCAATTCAACTTCTTCGGCCAAATCAATTCAACTTCCTAAGAGCAAATAAACCTTTCGACAAGATCAAGGGTCTTCACATATCGCCCAGGATTCCATTCCTCACCTTGTTGCCAAAGAAGTCAATCATCCAAACCTTTCGGAATCATTAGAGCACAACTTTAAAAGATAATATTTGGTTATCTTCATTAGAGCTATAGAGAAAAGCTTCGTGAAGGTTCCAAACAGGTCTACCTCTGGTAATAATCTTCCGATCGAAAGATTAAACCTTATGCCTATATTGTAATCTTCTGGTCCAAATATATCAATTATGGTAGTAAAGCGTAGGAGCTATTATCTAGGTTAACGTAACTTTCAGCCTAACCAACCTCCTCTTTCCTATTAAAAGCACTATTTGTGGTGTTAACCAAAAATTTGGTTAACATTTTTGGTGCTAGAAGGAGGGCCCGAACCTCCGACTTGTTTGATTTCTCGACACTATAATTCTCTGATTTTCATCAAACTAGATTCACATCAAAGTCATTTATCACTGAATAAATCATGGCTAAAAGATTCAAGAGGTCCGAACAAGGGTTGTCTGAACCCCAACTCACAAGAGTTTCCTATGTGGACAACAAAGATTCCAATCAAAACGAGGAACAAAGGTTAAGGCTTAAATGGAAAGAAGGCGGAATCCTATGAACCAAAAAAATGGAGCTTGAACCCCTTCCACATAGGACCAACCCCGATCTTTGCACTTGGAAGAGGAGTAAATAAAAGCAACAACATTTTTAACGAAATGAGGAAAACTATCCCATCATATTCCCAAGGAACCATCTTTGAAAAAGAAATGATAAAGGATTATGACAATTTCTCAAACAAATGGAATAGGATCATAAGTGAGGCCTACCACCCTAGGGAAAGCTATGGGCATTTGGAAAAATCCGCGGTTGAAAAGTAAGATGGGTAAAAGAACCGCTCGGGGGAAACATAAGAATCACCAAAAAAATTCTAACCGAGACCTCGAGATTAGAAGGAAAGTCTTTGGAAGAAAACCAACGAGCCATGAAAAGAAAGTCTATTCCCCTAGAAGTAGTATTTGGACCGGGCCACAAAAGCTTAGCCACCAGTCAAAGACGGCTCAAAAATCAATACTTCTTGGAGAGTACAATCTTACGACGTCGATTGAGGAAATATATACTAAAACCAAAGAGGAACCGAAGTATTGGCCGTCTCAAAGAAAAGGTGGGGGTTCGAGAAAAGGTCCAAAGGAGTATATTGCAATTTCCATCTCATGAACGGACTTGACACTAACCAATGCAAAGTACTTAGGAAAATGGTCCTACACTTTTTACAACAAGGGAAGCTAAAATAGTTTGTAAGGGATTAACCGAGACATGAAATAAAAGCTCTATTTACAAAATAAGAAAAGTTTAAACGATCGGGAGAAGAGTTCTCCCTAAACTTGGACTACCTAAAAAGGTAGGCTACTAATGATGGTAGAAAGCCCTTGGTCGCGCCAAGATGGCTAGGTCAAGGCACCTCCTGGAGGGAGGGCGTAAGCCTTATCCTCGCCAAAATCAGAAATGGCCAGGTTAAACCAGCATAAACCGCTATCCGCATCATGCTACGTCTAGGATAAGGCACCTCTTGGAGGGAGAACGGGTAATCCCTTGGTGCCGCAATGCTATGGCCTGGCCAAGGTACCGAACAAGCCCTTAACCACGTCACGCTATGGCTAGGTTAACGCCGCTTCTGGATGGAGGACGTGTAAGTCCTTGGGCTCTGCTTCACAATAAGCTAGCTGAATGCGTCGGAAACCTGGATGAAATGTCCTCGAACTAAGAAAAGTCCATGCCTAAAATAGGCATCGCCAGAAATTGGCATCATTTAAAATAGCAACCGCCAAAGAGGTTGGTATTATCAAAGTTGACTAACAGCCTGAAATAGGCTCTGTTCAAATAAGCACAAAATCAGACAAAAGAGTCCCCACCTGAAATAGGCCAAAAGCAAATAACAAATGAACAAAGGAAATTGAGGCCCAAGAAAGCAAGAGTATGTAAGATATCTTCGAAGCTTAAAGATGGCATATTCAATGAACGGAGTCGGAGAAAAATTTTGGACCTTCCCCAAATGGTTTTCTCGTCTTCTATTATTAATTACCATAAATGGTATTCTAGTCTTCTATCATTAGTTGCCAAAAATAGTATTTTGGTCTACTATCATTAATTGTCAGAAATGCTATTCTGGTCTTCTATTATTAATTACTAGAAATGGAAGTCTGGTCTTTTATTAATTACCAAGAATGGCATTCTGATCTTCTACTATTAACTGTCGGAAAAGGTATCTTGGTTTTCTATATAAAGTTCCAAAAATGGATTCCAGGACTTCGATTATTTATCTAAAATAATGCTCTTAACTACAACTATCAAATTTCAGCAAAGAATGTTATGATCAGTAATTATTTATTACCAAATATGGTTTATTGGACTTCCATTATTTACGCTGGAGTGGTTAACCGGCTTTCTGTCACTCATTGTTAGGATGTACGCTTTTGTTCCTCTAATACTTATTACCAGAAGCGATACTATAGTCTTTCATCACTTATTATTGAAGAACGATGTTCTGACCTCCCAATATGAAGATTCTAAGAGTAGCATTTTGGTCTTCTATCACTTATTATCAAGAATGGTAATTCCTTCTTTTATTGCTCATCACCAGGCTAAATCTCTAGTCCTTTATTGTTAATTACCAAATATGAATAAATTTTTGGTGTTCTATTAATCATCTAGTGTTTGCGAGGTATTTTGAACCTCTAATACTTAATTACCATATATGGCTTTTTGAACTTTCACTATTTATTCCAGATTAGAGGCCTCGGTCTCTTACCAGCAAATACAAGGTTCCATCCCTGTATTGTTCATCATGGGAAATAACACTGATATATCAAAGAACGATTGCCGTATTTTTTAATATTTCTTGGTACCCGAGTCTGAGGCCGATGGCATCTAGTAAAAGTCCATCATTAATACCAAAAGGTTTGGATCCTAAGGCTACTAATTATCGAAATCCCTAATCTGGATGTGAAAATCTTTGGACTCCTACTCATCTCAAAATAACTTGACACATGTCAAAGAATATTCTTAGAAAAGGAGGTTTTCGGAAGGATCTCCTAAAAGATACTTCAAGCCATTTTGTTCTCAGATTCCTTTAATAACAAGGGATAAATCCAAAAACTACCATGACATGATCCTAGTCATAAATGTCCCCACAGGGTCTTTATTGAATGAATGTTAGAATTCAATAATTATGTGCAGCTCAGAATTAACTATTTCTAGGAATGTCGAGCAAGTGAAAGGAGCTTTATCTACGATCATCCCTCATCATAAAAAAAATGAGGCCTTAACATTTTAAATGAATTCCTTTTATTTTTATATATACAATTGCCACAAATATTTATTAATCTTGGCAAATGATGCCTTTCAGGTTTGTTTGTCATTTTCAAGCTAATAATTAGAAATGCCATGTGCCACATGTTTCGTAGAAAAGTCAAAATAACAGGGGATCTAGATTCATTCAGCCAAGAGAGAAGCCATGAACTAAAGCGAAAAGCAGAGAAGCACATTAACCCTCGAAGGGAATGTCTACATCGGGAACAAATAAGGTGTGAATGAAAAGCAATAAAACAAGAAGAGAAAGCCAAAACTCCATGATCCTTAGAAGGATGATTTAGAAGGTCAAGTGCATCCCTTCTCATGGGGGGCGGCAAATGTTACTCAGAAAATTCACCTTCCGCTTACGCCATGAGGGCCAAAACAGAGGAAAGACGGAAAGGAGCAAGATCATACCATTCGAAGAGATCGTAGGGATGCAATCAATATTATGAAGTGGCTCAAGACCATTCATAGGAAAAGTAGAGTGTCATACTACAATGATCAGGTGGCGCTTACCCTCTACAGGAAGAAAACAAGAAGAAACAAAGACATGGCCTCATGCCAACCTTTTCAAAAGCACAATAAGCTTTTCAAGCCAGATAATAAACCTGCAAGGCACCTTCCAATGTTACCGAAAGGTTTAGGTAAAAGCAGTGCTTATAAGTTAATAGAAAAAAACCTTCCGCCATCACCCAAGAAAGATACGACTTTCGACAGTAGTTGGGCAGGAAAAAGCGGCCTTTCGCTAAGGCCAAAGAGTTTGCAAAGGCAATAAACTTTTCGGTGCATCGGAAGGTTCATGTGCTATGCATATAACAGACCTTCCAGTAAAGGCAACGGTTTCTTGAAAACAAGTGAAAGAAAAAACCTTTCGACAGCATCTAGCAGACCATGATGATCCATAATCAACAAACCTTCCAACAATAATGAGAGGCCTACAACCGTGTACAGAAAACTATCTTCAGGCAAGACTGGAAGGTTTACAACCGCAT
This sequence comes from Allium cepa, assembly GCA_030765085.1. Lineage (NCBI taxonomy): Eukaryota > Viridiplantae > Streptophyta > Magnoliopsida > Asparagales > Amaryllidaceae > Allium > Allium cepa. Next base: position 596,719,585 of record CM060943.1, on the reverse strand, counting down.
ACCAAAGGCAACCTTCCATGCCAGATAAAGGCATAAGGCTAATGGGATGCCACCCGCATCTATAAATAGGATCCAAAGGGTCCAGTTTAGGGGGACTTTTCTTTCATTTTTTGAAAATCTTGTAACTTCTTGATCATAATCCTACAACCCTAATTGGTGATCTAATCTAGGAAATTCAATAAAAGTAAAACCTTATGATGGATGGCAAGGGAAATTTTCTGACTTTGTGAACCATTTTATTGATTGCTTATCCTTTTGTTGTAGTAATACCAATTTGTATGATTAATTTTCCCAAAAGGCTATGGCCGATAGGTTCGAAGATCAGCTGATCGAAGCTATCATTTCAAGCAAGAAAAGATATTGAATTTTCTATTTCCGCCCATTGATAGGGCCAATAGCCAATCTGGATTAATTTAAGCAGTAACCTTCCTTACTGTGTGTAGATAGTAGGAAATAAGCAATAGACAAGAATGAGGAAGGGGAGCAGCAACATCACAGCCACCAACAATCGATTAAATGTTATAGTAATTGAGGAAGCATTAATTCCTATGCAACCTCAAGTTAACTTTTCCACTCTTTGTAAAGATTTTACTAGTTTGGAAGGAAAACCATTAAAAGGAACATAATCTATTATTGAAGTTAAAGCTTGACTCTGATCCTATAAGAAAATTTTAAAGGATTAGACATTGATGATAATTGAAATAGGTTCTTGGCCTCTTGGCAATTGAAGGATTGGGCTCTAGGTTAGTGAGAGTCCATTACTCTTAATGGATCTGAATATAGTTTCTCTTGGGTAAGGTTAAAAGAAGTTTAATAATACATGCCCACCACTAGGAAATCTATCATCTATAGAATTTTCATGGACCTGAAACAGGAATAGATGTCTATAGAAGAATATTTGCACAAATTCAATGAATTATCTCGCTTTGGGCCTAGATTGATAGACACTCCCCTTAAGAAAAATGAGATATTTATTTCTAGGATGAAGAATCAGTATCAGGATAAGACGACCGCTCATTTAAAAGGAATATTTCTAGATTTAATTGATATGGATTTCCATTATGAAGCTTTGGACAAGAAGAATCTGGTCGTAACCTAAAATAACAACAACAAGAGGAAGTTTAGTAACCATTGAGAGGCCATGGCAAGGCAAGCCCGGATAGAAGGTCTTAGGAAAACCGTTTTAAAGATGTTGAATGTTTTAACTTTGAACAGAAAAAGCCATTGTTTAATAAATTGTAGGATCCCCAAGGTTTAACTGCAGTATGGAACTGTCTCTCATATGGTTTATAATAGTCTCTGCCATAACTGCCATCAACTCGGGAACTGGAAAAACAAATGTTCGTTAATAAAGAAAGGAGAGCAGGTTAAGGTTTATGCTATTAAAAACGAGCCTTCAACCTCTAAAGGTGAAAAGGTATGGGAGTTTTGGAAGGTAACATCTATGTTAAAGAGAATTTAGTGAAAGTATTATTTGGTACTAGGGCTTTTCATAGTTCTATTGCTAAAAAATTGGTTGGTAGATTAAAATGATCACAAAAATAATAGATACCTCTATTTGTGTGTCGAATCCCATAGGCGATACAACTAATCTTTGTATGATTTATGAAGATGTCTGAGTCACCCACCTTTCCATAATTTTTCATGTGACCTATTTGTTCTTGACTTTATTGGGTTTTAGGTTATACTAGGTATGGATTGGTTATCCTAGAATAAAGTTGTCCTTAATTGCGTTAAGAGGACGACGTCTTTGCAGACGAACTTCTAAGAATTTATAGAAATATTTTATGAGGAACCCAGTCCGGTAAGGGATAGTTTCTTTTATGCACTTGACACATCTCTAAAAGGTTTGGAGACCATACCGATTATCAAGGAATTTCAGGATGTTTTTTAGGAAGTTAAAAGTTAGCCCCCACATCGGAAAATTGAGTTCCGAATTAACTTAATTCCTTGTGCAAAACCCATTATTTTCCCTATTCAAAGGATGGTCCCGAAGGAAAATATTAAGTTGGCAAACCAAATAGATGAGTTGTTAAAGAAATGACTATTTAGACTAAGTCGCTCAAATTGGGGCGCGGTGGTGGTTTTTGTTGCAAAGTCCGATGGCTCCTTAAGGCTCTATGCAGATTATTAAGACCTAAATAAGCAAACGATTAAAAACAAGTATCCTCTACCCCACAGAGATGACTTGTTTGATCAACTTCATGGTGTCCGAGTATTCTCACAAATGGATTTAGCCACAAGATTTCATCAACTAAGAACAGCTGAGGATAGCATTCCGTTAACTGCATTTAGGGGTCTGGATTGCTTTTATGAATGGTTAGTTATGCTTTTTGGGTTGATCAATGCGGCCGCTTATTTTGTAGACTGTAAGGATAGAGAATTCATAGATGTGCTAAAAATAACTGTGTTGGTTTTTATTGATGGTATTCTTATCTATTTCAAAACCGAGAAGGAACATGAAAGGCATCTGGGGAATGTGTTGGAACTATTAAGAAGAAATAAACTCAAAGCTAATTATAGAAATGTCACTTTTGGGAGAAAGAAGTAAGATTCCTTGGTTATATTTATGTCAGGAGAAGGGGTCTCGATAGATACAGGAAAGATTTCAGCTATATGAGATTGGAACCAATCACAAACTCCGAAGGACATCCGTGGCTTCATAGGATTGGTAGGATATTACTGGAGATTCATTCAAGACTGCTCCAAAATTTCCTCCTATCTAACAAAGTTGGCTATGAAGGATGTTAAATTTGAATGGACACCAAAATGTGTAGAAGCATTTTAGAAACTCAAGAAAAGGTTAACTACGGCTCCAGTTCTAGTTATTGCTAATGAAAGCGGTGGTTTAACTATACATACCGATGCTTGTGGAGAAGGAGTAGGTGTAGTTCTAATGCAGCTTGAAAAAGTTATCGCTTATGTAAGTAGACAACTAAAGACTTATGAAAGGAATTATGTAACACACGATTTAGAATCATTAGCCATTGTGTTTGCATTGGAAATGAAGAGGCATTATTTACTAGGTAAGAATTTCTTATAGTTTATTGTTATAAACTTTATCTTACCTAGGTAAATAATATTCCTTCTTTAAATAGGTGAAAAGTTCAAACTCTTCACGGATCACAAATCTTTGAAGTATCTTTTCACTTAGAAGGACTTAAATATAAGATTAAAACGTTGGTTAAAATTTATCGCGTCATATGATCTTGACTTTTTATATATGCTTGGGAAAGCCAATATAGTAGTGGATGCGCTAAGCAGAAGGCATGTCGTTATAGCTTATTTAGTGGTACGTCCAACCTCGATTGATCATATAAAGGAAAATCATCTTAGGGATCTGATCATTGCAAGGATAGCCCAGGAAGTATATGAAAACATTTTACTAGGAAGAAGGATAGGATTCAATATGGACGATCAAGGAATCTTAAGAATGCGGGGGAGAATTTGTGTTCCAAATGTTGATGGGATTTGGCAGGAAGTTCTAGCCGAGTGCCATAATTCTCGACTTGCAATACATCCTGGGGTTAGTAAAATGTACGAGGACATGAAAATACTTTCTAGTATGATGGCATAAAAAGGGATACTTCTATTCACGCAAGTAGATGTGCAAATTGCCAACAAATCAAAAGCGATCAGCAAAAGATTGCTGGACTACTACAACCTTTGGAGATTCCAACTTGGAAGTGGGACCAGATATTGATGGATTTTATAAATTGCTTATCTCGAACTAGGAAGGGAAATGAAGGCGGTTGGGTTATCATAGACTAATTGGCCAAGAGTGCACACTTTATTCCAGTAAAGCCAACAAGGACCACTTTAAGTCTCTCAGAAATATACATTACGGAAATTGTAAGTTACATGAAGTTCCAAGCAGTATATTGAGTAATCGGGACTGATTTTTACAAGTCAGCTTTGGGAGGCATTACAGACAGCTTTCGGAATGAAGCTAAATATAAGCACCACATACCATTCCCAAACTGATGGGCAACTAAAAGGATAAATTGAGTATTAGAAGATCTTTTACGAGCTTGTATCTTAGATTTTGGAGGTTCATGGGAAAATCATCTTCATCTTATGGAATTCTCCTACAACAATAGTTATCAGGTAAGCATTGATATGGCACCATCTGAAGATTTATATTGTTGTTCGTTTAGATCCTTAACATGTTGGATATAAATTGGAGGTCGGTTGGTACTTGACCTCGATATGATCCGAGAAGCCTCAGGAAAGGTAGAAATGATTCAAAAAAAGATGTAAGAAGCTCAAAGCAGGCAAAAGAGTTACGCTAATCAAAGGCGCAATGAGAGGAGTAGTAAGATTTAGATGGGCAACCTCGATTTATTGGACTTGTTCCCATTCTTGAGCGGATTGGCCCATTAGCATATCGTATGGAGTTGCTCGAAAGGTTGTCTGGTGCGCACAACGTCTTTCACGTATCTCATCTACGGAAATATGTGCATGATCCAGAATAGATTATAAAAACAGTTGTTTAGGAAGATTTAGAAGTGGAACTAAATTTGGCAGTTATCAGACGATTGAGAAGGAAGATTGTAAGGTTGGTTAAGTTTAATGGAGTGGCGATGCTAACGATTGCACCTAGGAATAGAAGGTAAAATGAGGAAAGCGTATCCTGAGTTTAGGCTTTATGTATAGTTTGCATGTGGTACTGAGATAGTGTACTCACCGCCTGTGGTGTGGTCACTTATCATATCTTGTATATATTTCTCTTTGTCAACTATATACATATATATATATTCCTCTTCGATTCATTTTCTTGTTATGCTTAATTTTAAGGACGAAATTCTTTTAAGGAGGAAGTATGTAACGATCTGCAAATTCATCACTTTAGAAAAAATTTAAAATATTCAAATATAAGAATTTTTTGACATAAGTGATATTTTTTGAACAATAAATAATATTAGCAATCTTCTTTTGAAGAAATATTTACAAAAATACATACTTTGAAAGATATATTGGTAAAATGACGGAAATTTTATGAATAAACAGCTCTTAGACAATCTAACATCGTGCACAAAGCTGGACACATACTAAACTATATATATGAGCGAGAATATGTAATAAAAATATTTATTTTATTTTTGAAAATAAAATGTCTTTATGACATCATCAATGATACCACTATTTTGGAATAAATATTTGAATTTAAATTGAGTTTAAATGATTTAATAATATAATCCCTTTTAGTTATTATATAACGATAGAAATATTATCATCATACCTTTTGTGTTTATATATATATATATATATATATATATATATATATATATATATATATATCGAATAAGAAGTGAAAATATGACCGAAAATCGAAATCAAAATCTATAACAATTCAAGTGGAATAATTGTGCAACATTGTGAATCATTTGAGATATACGTACGCACACGTACATGTATATATACATGGACACATTCACATTCACATGAATACATATGTATATACAAATATACTTATTAATTTATGTATATACATTACAAAATATCTGAGATATTTTTCTAAAACTTCATCCTTAAGTAAACCCAAAGTCAACATCTTAAACCCTAAGTACAAGCATGTAGCTCCATACATGAAGGGGATGTTCGATGGTGGATGATGAGGTGAGAGGAGGGAGCGGTGGTGCGGCAATGGCGATGAAATGGCAAGTAAATATCATGATATTTTATTCACATTTTTGCCTATAAATACCACCATCCATCTTCACTTTATTTACTCAAAAATTCCTAAGCCTTGTTTATGTCTTTATACTCCACTTTAAAGGCCCCTTCCTAAATAAAATAAATGGCAAAAATTATGGAAAAAAGCAATATATATATATATATATATATATATATATATATAAACAGTTCAAAACCAAAGTAAATCCACTCCTTCTCCCTTTGAAACCCACGGCCACCACCTCCTACCACCAAAGCCTGAGCCCTTCCCCTCTTCCAAGCACGGTCATGAGCACCTTACCACCAGAGGCCAAGGCTGAGCCCATCTAGGAGCTTTAGTGCAAGCTTAGCAAGCTAAATTTTTCGTATAGCAGAGCTATAGTCCGTTCGGTTAAATCCAAGGTAAGAAACTCTGTTTGTATTATGATATTTTGGATGATATATATGTTTTTCTATGCTTGGTTGTGATGATTGTGAACCACGCTTGGATATGATAATATGTTTGTTTGGATGTGTAAATGATTCACGTTTAACGAATATCACAAAGGGAATCACTTTCCTTTAATAAATGAAATAGTGTATATGAGATTGTTAAACCTCTTTAAAATGGTTTATAAATGTTTTTATAAACACTAAAATCCAATTTGGAAATTTTTTTATGAGTTATGAAAGTTGAGTCAAAAATAGACGCGTCGCGTAACGGTAGTTCGTGATTTCATGCCGTGGAAAGTTAAATCGATTTATATGATAGATCTAGAGTCAGAATTCTTTGAAATAAGAATTTTCCTAACTCTTGTAATCATAGTTTTCAAATAAAAGAAAAAGATCGAGATTTCGTTTAGCATATTTTGAAGTATGAGCAAATCAAGTTTTCAAAATAGTCGTGTTTTGGCAATTCGAAAACCAAGCGATAAATTCTTAAAAGTTGGTATTTTAATTCTCTTAAAATATTGAAATAATTCTATTAAAATGATTTAAAAGATATTTGATTTATAAAAATGGATTTATAAATGATGGAAAAGTTGTTTTGATCAAATAAGCCTTAAAAGCACTAGTCGCAGTACTAATCGCAGCACTTTTAGCAGCATTTTAGATTACTTTTGAAATATGGTTTTAAACTTAAGTATTCTTTTCAAAATCTTTTATAAATGTTTTCAAATAAATAATTAATTAGTTTAAATATAATTTGGAGGTTTTATAATTTATTTTAAAAAGTTTAAGTAAATGATTTAGAGAAAAGCTGTTATAATCAAGTGATTTGATCTTAGCTCTAAAAGCTGACGAGTAGACTAGATTTTTCTATTCATGAGATCCAGATGTGAGGTGCTTAAATGAAGGAGATGTTCAGGACCAATCAGTCCCCTGGCTTACCTGGCCTCTTTCCTAGACGAGGAATAGATATGGTCGAAATGTCGAATATGAGACAAGTACATAAGATTCAAATTTACAAATTTAATTTCGTACAACTTGGATTGCATAGAAATAATCTTCTTATACTTGATATTAAATTCCAAGGATGGATCTGTACTATCCATGTGAAATTAAAAGGTGATTTCATCGTTATTCGACGGATAGTAAAGGTTGAATGCAGAAATCAATATTGTGTAGAATTAGTATAATTTCTATCGACCCTTTCTACTCAAGAAGGTTTTACAATGTGATTTATGACAAATGATTTTTATTTGGCATTTCCAAATTTAAAGAGAGGTTTAATGATTCCATATATATATGAAAGAATATGATTTAAAGAATTATATCTCTAAAAGAGATATTTTATTTGATACAAGATATTAATAAATGAAATAATAAGCACCTATTTACTTAAACATCTTTTTATCAATGATTGGTTCGAAGGAACTGGGATCGAATTTGGATTATTTCTATCCTAAATTCACTTTGAACCAATTTACGCATTTGAAGGTGGAGATATAGAATGATAATAAATGGAACGTAGGGTTGCTTATCACTGACCCTTGGGGGAAATTTCCCATATCATATATATGTGACAGTAGTATCTTCATTTGATCTTGGATGCAAGAGCTGCTTGCTACTAATCCTAGGGATGATTCTCGATAGGATGTAGTAGGAATATTCCATTGGTTTGTCCTGTTTCTAGACAACTTATAAGGATGAATGTCTGATATTGCATTTCTAAAATATACGTACATTGATTTTTACAAACATACATCTGTTTGGTGGTGTAGGAGGTAACTCTCCTATACTTAACACCTTTCTTTGAGATGTACGAGCTCATAGGTTGTACATTTGAGGAAATCAATAGTGCGTGATGGAATTGGCAGTGTAGCATTCAAGTAAAATGTGTGCTATGAGAAAAGTAATTGTTGCCTTGAGCCTCATCACCGAAGAATGACAAAAACAAGGTAAATGCGGTTGGGCTAAGTGGGTCGCTCCTATTAGGATATGGTTATCACCTTTCTAGATTACCCCCTATATTTTGGGTATGTTGTGTTTTCTTTGAGAACTCGGTAAAGGTTGGTAATGACCGGGTGATGTCGTATTCGATACTGTCTATGTATATGTAGGCCGCTTCTGTGTTGGTAGAGGTTGAAGTCTCACGTGCATTTTTCTACTGACGTATTATCGAAAGGTAGCCCCTTACCTTATCATTGTATGGAATCCTTTTTCCAATACAAGCCATTACGGTGTTAGTTGTAAACCTATTATGCTGTCGAATATAACAAATGTAAAAATTCAACTATGATTAATATGTTATTCGAAAGGACTTTCAAAGAATTTTATTAAAAATAATATCCTTGATTTCGCAAAGCAAATGCTTTGGTTATCATAAGGTAAAAACTTGTTTTGTATTTATGTGCTACATGATCTTATGAGATACCCTTTGTTTCAAATATTTTCACTTTGAGCTTCTCACACTAGTCTCATGAATGACCCGGAGTTTATTTTCCTCTTCCTTTAAACTTCGGGTGCCCTGTTTTTCTAGGCAGCCAAGTAGTCAGGTAAATTGGAGAATTTTTGAAGGAGTATGGAGCATGAAGCTAGAGGGTCTTATGTAGATAGTCATTTATTTCTATTTTCCCTATATTATGTATAATTTATCTATTGGCACTTATGAGTATAGGCATTTATAACTATCCTGACTGGGTTAGTACTTACGAGAACTTTGATGGAGCAATTTGTAGCAATTGCATGTACTACCCATATGTATAATTAAATGTCAAATACAATATGAGATTCTGTTTCGTTTTGTATTCTATATTATTTCTTTAAAACAAATCTATTAATTTACCTCTTTAACATTTGATTTTGCAGCATGTGAACACCGAATATGTAATAGTGTCGATTTCCGAGGGTCGAGGAGGTGGGTCATCACACTTGTCCATCTTTAATTTTAGTGATTCTTATACATCTTTGGCTTATTCGTAGATTTCATGGACTACTCTCGAATCAGTGATTGCTTGAAGAAGTCATCATATTCTTAGTCATCTTATTTTGGGCCCAGTTGAGGTTGAAACTCTAGTCGACAGCCTGGCCAAGAAAGGGAAGGCCACAACAGAAGGGAAGACTGGAACAAAAGCCACCAGTCCAAGGATTCATCATCCAAGCACAAATCAAAGTCCCAGTCTTCTCATCACAAGGGTGCCAATCCATACCCCGTCGTTTATAGTAATGGCAATTCATTACCTCGTACCCCTACTTCAGCTACACTACCCGAGCTACATTCAGGTTCTTCTGGCATCAGGCGATCTTTAGAATGCTTGACCGGCGTAGGAATCCTTGACACTTCTTCTCATAGGCATGGAAAATAGTCCCTCTTAGCCCCAATATATCTTGATGCCACTGCTGTAGAAAAATGGCCAAGCTTAAGTCTGCCTTTCCTAAGTTATGTTTTTATGAGTTAAACTTTCTTCCTGCTTTGCATCCAATTTTTCTGGAAGCCAAGGACGTGGTGCTCTTATATCAATGATGTCCACATTTAGCATGACACAATTCAACATGTAGCTAAAATGATTTTCAAAGTGTCGACGGAAAGAAAGAGTGAGTTCAATCGCTTACTCTAGAAGCGATTCACGATATAGACACCATCAAACCCTTGGGCGAGGAAGTCAAGTAGATGAACATAAAGCTAGCTGATGCCGAGAAGAGAGCTTGCAAGTCTTCTAAAGAAGTTAAGAATTTAATGAAAGTACATCAAATTGAACCAGACACCGCTATTCATCGTAGTGGCACATTTTCCCTTGAGATGGACGTTTTGTAGAAGGAAAAGGATGCACTAAAAAAAGATAATGACTTCTAACCCTTCATATTTGACATCTTGAGGAAGAGCTTGAAAAGGAAAAACAAGAGATACTTGAGGCTCAACTGGAATCCCAACAATATTGCAAGGAAACCATCACGGCTTGCCTAACCAAGATTGAGGTTGATAAATAACTTGCACAAATAGAGACCATCAAAGAGGATGCTGGGCGGCTAGTGGAACAGAGATAAAGGATGACTTCAATCCTCTGCTGATATATTGCAATGCAAGTGTTATCATAAACTACAACCTTTACTTCTTTAGAGAGGGGTAACCTGAGTTGTTAATTGAAGCCTGGACTATGTTATTGAGCTGAAGAAGAAATCCCTTGGTGGTGCCAAGGTTAACGAAGAGTAGCTTATGCGTGAAATCTTGCTCGATGAAGAGCCTAACAAACTCAAGGCTGTTTGACTTAGTTTACTCCATAACCCAGTGATCACCGAGAAGGTGAAAGATGGCGACGAAGCCTCTGGGTTTGGCTGTCAAGACCCCCTCACAAGTCAGGTAACTGGTGACTCAGCTTCTCACGCCCCTGAAAAGGAGATAGGCTATGATCCAGATCATCCTGAAATACACAAGCCTTTTAGGCTATCTCCCATCCTTGAAGGCGACGCTCTAGCTTCGATCGAAGACCAATCCATGAAGGTATATCTCTCACCTTCCTGACATTCGAGAAGGTTCACATCTTAGGCGCAAAAGTCATGGGCTTACCTATTGAGCCCTGTGAAATTACAGGTTTATCTGCATCCGTTCATACTTTGGGTTATGATGTATCTTGGGATAGCAAGCACTGACCACGGAGTCTACAATGGTCAATCACTATACAGATGGTTCTAGCTGTCCAATCCACTGAGACTCCCAGCCCAAATGCTGAAGTTATTGGGGCTTTGAATAAACAAAAAACCGATGATCAACAAGCCCAGGATGAAACAGATGATGTCATGGTGACCCATGCCTTTAAGCATATAGATAAACATAGCTTGAAAGAGAACATTGAAAAGGAAGTGTTGGATAAGCAAGCAAAGAGGGAGCATGCCTAGGTAGATTTTAGTACACTCCAAACCATATTGCCCGGCGGTTTTTCGCTGAAGAGGTTAACCCTTCCTTATCCCAGAGTGATACTGCTTCCTTTTCCATCTTTAAGAGCATTTCACTTAAGATTGGTGTGGGTGGAGGAAGCTCGAAGAGGAGAGGAAAGGGTGAGAGCTCTAGTTAGTCTACCTCAAAGAACCCCATGAGGGACAAGAAATAACCATCGAATCAACTTGGGTAATGTATAGCTTGGCAGCTAGTTTCTTTTATTGGCCATGATTATGCGGTATGACCCTTGCTTTTGGCTTATAGTTCTAGGAATAAACGCGTACTTAGCTTTCCAAGTTTTTCTTATGTTTTCCATTCAATATACTTGTAATTTGTCGCTCATCATTTAAGTTGAAATGTCACTCGATCGATTGTTACTTTGGGCATTGATCCGATAGATCTATCTCAAGGTCTCTTCACGGTCATGGCCTAGAGTCGCATAAACACTAGGTACTGTCCATGGTGTTATGATATTGTATTATAAGGTTAAGTGATTATACTCCAGCCCCCGGTCTCGGGTTGGTGGAGTTAATTTGCGAATGGTCGCATCCCATCCACTATGAGTTTGTACTCCCCCTGTCAAGTTCATGTCAGAGTTGGCAAATGAATGGTCGAACTCATTCATTTGTTTATACTCTTTTCCACATACTAGATATTTGAGTTAGTCGATGGGCGATTAATCATACCTGATTGATGTTTATACTCAAGCCCACACTTTGGCGACTGGAGTTATTCTGATAAAAGGTCGAATCACATTTTCCTCGGTAAATTCCTTTGCCCTCAAATCAAGGGAAAAAGTCAAAGAGTGGTCGGTTGTACCACATCCACTTTTAATTTATATTTCCCCGCCAAATCATGAGATGGAAATTAGCTAATGGAAGATTGAGGCACATCTGTTCGATGTTTTATACTCAGCTCGTCAGATCATAGGCGAGATTTAACGGATGAACGGTTGAGTCATGTTCATTTTGACCAAATGGATCAGGAACCTAAGAACTTGGTTGGCACCAGGCTTAGAGTACTTGTTGTTCTATATTAGGCATATGTAGATGTAAGTCGGTCGCATATCAAAAATATTATACCATGTACAAACAATTTACAAATATATAAAAAATTACAAGTTTTATTGCCAACTAAAAGAGAAAGTGACACAGTCTATCTTATTACGTCGCTTTAAAAGGAAAAAAAATTATGAATGAAATACAAATGAATGAAACAAAATCAAGTGGAATAGCGTCGTAAATGCTCGTTATTCCATGCTCTAGGGAGTGAAATGCCATCGAAAGCTGTTAGCTTGAAAGTTCCATCTCCATGCTTCTGATTGATGACATACAGTGCCCATCTTGGACCTATGTTGGTGGGCTAGGACAGATCCATTTCAGAAGAAGATCGCTAATTTCAAAGGTCCTAGCTCAGACTTTAACATTATAGTATCAGGCGACTCGATGCCAATGTGCAGCTGCCATCAAGTCAGCTTCTTTGTGCTTCTCATGGACCAGGTCTAAAGATTCCAAAAGGATATCTCTATTTTTTCTTGGATCATAGAAAGTCACTCGATAAGAAGATACTTTAAGTTCTACAGGAATCACGGCTTTAGAGTCGTAGGCAAGGGCGGACGGAATATGGCCAGTCGTGGACTTGTGGGTGGTACTATATGCCCATCGTGTCGACAGGAATTCATCAACCCACTTGCCTTTGGACTTTTCCAAATGCTTCTTTAGAATGGACTTTATAATTTTACTAATATCTTCGACTTATCCATTAGCTTGAGGGTGAGCAACTGCCACAAATCTTTTCTCAATATGACACTAATGGCAGAAGTCTTTAAATTCAGCATTATCGAATTGGGTCCCGTGGTAAGTTATGATTATTCATGGGAAACCAAAATGACATATGACGTTTCGAACAACAAAGTTGATTACTTTCTTCGTACTGATCATGGCCAATGGTTCAGTTTCAGCCCGTTTAGTAAAGTAATCGAAGGCTACAACGACGTGCTTTGCGTCACCTTTGGAAATTGGCAAGGAGCCGATGATGTCAATATCCCATGTAACAAACAGCCATGGACTGACCATCTGAGTAATCTTTATCGGCCCGGCTCTCGGGAATCTTTGCAAATATCTGGCACTTGTCACGTCGTCTAACATAACCAGTTGTGCCTCGATTGACAGTTGGCAGTAATAACCATAGCAAAGTATCTTCTTTTCCAAGTTTTTCCCTCCAGCATGATCGCCACATTCTCCTTTATGGACATCTCTTAATACTCGCTTGATTTCATCATTGGCAATACATTGAAATCGGGGGATGCAAAAAGCATTTCTGTACATGACTCCTTCTTGAAGGATGTATTGTGAAGCTTTACGAAGGACCTGTTCTTTCTCATTCCTCCGTTCAAGAAGGATTCCCTTCCATAAATAATCTTTTATCGGAGTCATCCATGGCTCCCTTTCGGGCTCCTTCTCCAAGACCCAATCAATCTCCATCTGGTCAATGCTTGGAGCGTTAAGTACTTCAACTGGGACTAGGCCCATTTGCCGTGCATCCCGAAACTAGCCAGTTTGGTCAGCGAGTCGGCTTTCTTATTCTATCCCTTGGGGATGTGTGTGAGAGTGTAATGCACAAGATCGGTTAATAGCTCTTGAATTCGGTAGACTTAAGGAGCAAGTGTGCTCCCATGGCCTAATATTCTCCTTTAAGCGCACGACTAGCTAGGAATCATGGAAAATTTGCAAAGCTTACACTCCAAGCTCCTTAGGAAGTTTGAGTTTGGCGATCAAGGCTTCATATTCATCTTCATCATTTGTCATGGGGAAGTTGATTTTAAGGGTGTAGCAGATCGAGCGTTTCTCAGGAGTGACTAATATGACTCCGACGCCAAAACACCGATCATTATATGCACCATCAGTGTACATTTTCAATTGGATGGTAGGTTCTTTACCGCTCTCAGGAAAGTCATCTTGTGTAGTGAATTCAGCTATGAAGTCCATCAACACCTGTTCCTGGATGGCTTTCCATGTGAGATAAGTGATATCGAACTGGCTCAATTTGATGTTTCATTTCAGTAACCTTTCAAACGTCTCAGGTCATTGTAGGACCTGTCGTAATAGATATACGGTGAAGGCATTGATAGGGTGAGCCTGAAAATAAGGGCAGAGCTTCATGGATGCAATCAACAGGAAAAATGCGAGCTTCTGCAATTTTGGATAATTACTTTCAACACCTGTCAATCGCTTGCTAACATAGTATACTAGCATCTAGATCAGATTCTCTTCGCGCAGCAACACGACACTTATGGCATGTATCAAAACCGCTAAATAGAAGCACAGGTCTTCATGATCCAGTGGCTTGAATAAGATAAGGGTTCTCTTTAAGTGGTGTACCAAAGCTTGAAATTCTACGTCCATGCAAAACTTTAAGTGGTGTACCAAAGCTTTAAGTGGTGTATCAAAACCGCTAAATAGAAGCACAGGTCTTCATGATCCATGACAATCCTACGTCCATGCAAAATTCCTCTTCCCTCTTCTGATCAAGTTGAAAAAAGGAATGCACTTATTGGTGGCTTTGGAGATAAACCGACTCAGGATGACGACCTTCCCATTTAGGCTTTGCACTTGTTTAATCGTATTTGGTGTTAGGATATCTCTTATAGCCTGAATCTTCTCAAGATTGGCCTCAATTCCATGAGAGTTAACAATAAAACCCAAGAAAATCCCTGTGCAACGTCGAAAGTGCATTTCAAGGGGTTGAGTTTCATTTCATATTTTGGAGAACACTGAACATATCTGCCAAATCGTCGATGTAGTTGTTTGATTTCTGTGAGTTCACGAGTAAACCATCAACATAAACTTCTATCGATCGTCCAGTTTAATCTTTAAACACCATATTTATAAGCCTCTGGTAAGTCGCTCCTATGTTTTTCAATCCATAAGGCATCTCAATGTAGTAGTATAATCCCAGGTCAGCAATGAAGCTGGTGTGTTCTCGGTCTACGACGTGCATTGATATCTGATTGTAAGTGGAGTTCGCATCCATAAATGAAAGCAGCTCGTGTCCAATAGTTGAGTCTACCATTTGGTCGATCCTTGGAAGTGGGAAATTGTCCTTCAAACATGTTTTTTTCAGGTCCGAGTAGTCAATGCACATCCACTAGTTTCCATTAGCTTTTCTAACAAAACAGGTTTAGATGCCCATTTCTGGTAGAGGACGTCGCAAATAAACCCATTGTTTTTGAGTTTATCCACTTCCTCCTTAAATGTAGCATATCTCGCCAGATCCATGCTGCGTCGTTTCTGTTCCACTAAGGTATGCCTTAAGTCGATATTCAATGCATGGCTCGCAACGTGTGGCGAGATTGTACATATGTCAGAATGGTTCTAAGAGAATACATCAAGATTTTCCCAAAGGAAGCTAGCTAATTCTTTCATCCTTGTAGCGCTGAGCCGTGATCCGATCTTTAGGACCCGTGATGGATCATCGTGGCTGACCGTGATGTCAATCATCAGCTCAGTGGGTGCAGCCTTAGGTTTTTTTATGCCCCTCTTCCTCATCTCTCGAGGCTATATCTTTACAGAACTGATTGTGGTACCCAAGCCAAGGTTCAAAAGTTGATTGCTAAGCTTCATTAGTTTTGATGCAGAGAGCTATCTCATTGTCCTTTCCTTTTTTCCTTTCGCTGAGCATCCCTCGACTCAGCAACATAGCATGCATGACCTATTGCCTGATCTCCATGAATAATTTTCGCTCCATTCTCTATTGGGAATTTGAGTGTTAAACACCATGGGAAATAGCTGCACCGAATTCAGCAAGGCCTGGTCGGCCCAAAAAAGCATGTATGGAGAGTTCACATCAATCACAACAAACATTAGCGTGCACACTCTCCTATAGTTGTCGTGTCCCAATTTCAGATTGCTTGAGATAACCTACCACTTTAGTAGCAATACCATTAAAGCCATGAATACGGGCTTTGCATGGTTTTAAATCTTTGTCTTCCAATAACATCTGGTCAAAAATGATATTAACAAAAATTCCGCAATCAATCGGAATCTTTCTCACCAAGGCGGGATCGATCATTGTCAAGATAACCATCGGGTCTATTGTAATAACCTCCACTTTGTCTGCATCCCTACTTCGAAATATGATTTCATTAGTCATAGTTCTTTGCTTTTTGCTATAGCACAATCCTTTGCGTTTGAGTAGCACTCTATATCAACATGTCCTATAGCGCTCACGTAATGCATCATCTGTTCCAGCTTTTTTCAACTAGATGTGGTACTCCAATAATAGAGTGAATGACTAACCTTCCTCCTATCCGTCTAGGTTCCTCAGTGCTAGGCGAAGCTTGTCCTCTATTGGAGTCGAATGTCCCCTGCCTACCATCCTACAGGGCTTTAACAAACTATTGCAACCTACTTTCACGAATCAACTTTTCAATGACATCACTGAGGTGGTGGCACTCTCCCACGGTATGACCATAACTTTCGTGGAATCCGTAGTATTTCCCTGTTTGTTTTTTCTTCTCCATCAGTTCTTTCAAAGATGGTTTCCTGTACTGCATAGTGTTACATTTCGACAAATAGATGTTCTCTAACGACTTGCTCAATGGTGTATACGAGTCAAATGTCAGAATCCTTGGCTTCCCTCTCCAAGAATCTCGTCTTCGATCGCGGTTCCTATCACCGCCACTTTTTTAGTCATTTGCTTTGTTTTGAACATTAATTTCAACTTTCCCGAAACCCTCTCCGGGCAATTTCACGGCCACATTACTTTGTACTCCCCCGACACTATCACCTACAACATCTTTCTTCTTGGTCTGCTTCGCCTCCTCCTTCCTTGGATACTGAGCCACCTTCACATAAAAATGTTCTGACATAAATGGAGGCTTTCCTGCCAACCAATCATAGTAATCAGAATCAGGGACAATTCCCTTGGTGCCATTAGTATTGCATCATCTTTTGGATTACTGACTAGTATAACAACCGTATTAAACTTTTCAAATAATCTTTCAATGACTCCCTCTGAGCCTGGATCAAGTTGGACAGAGAGATGACATCTTTAGGGTGAGCCGTGTGTATGTGGAACTGCTTCATGAACTTCCTTGCTAACTCATCATATGAAGAAATTAGCCACGGTCGTAGCTTGGTGAACCACGGGTTTGCAACCCCTTCTAGAAAAATGGGAAAACATCTGCACTTGACTACATCGGTGGCTTGTCCAAAGTCCTTGTGACACTCGTACATCAAGAGATGCTACTCGGGGTCGGTTTTTCCTACATAAGTAGGCATCATAGGCATCTTAAACATCCACAAATACTCTGCGCACAAGATGATGTCAATGAACGGAGCATGACTCCTGGAGAGTCCTCAATCATCATTGGTTAAGCCTTAACTTTCTTTCATAAGCTGTCTCACCATAGACGTTAGGCTCGGCATTTGGAGAACCAGTGCTTGGTAGTAGTCTTATTCCACCTCACGTGAATGACCGATGCTTTCAAGCAGCACCGCGTTGCTTTCGCTCAGCGTGTTCCTCATGTGCCTTCTGTGCAGCAGTCCTATCTTCATCTCTCGACTATGGTTCAATGACATTTTCCTGGATTCCAAAACCTTGGTTGATCGCGGCACGTTCAAAATTAGTTCCTTCACTAGCTTGATGGCTCCTCCAAGATTGAAGGGTTCGGTGCCAATTACCCTAGAGGGTTTGGTACCGATCCCTACAGTCTGACGGTATTCGGCTACGTAATCCCCCTCAAGGTTCCAGCATCATACGCTTTGTCTTACGCCATCTGCTCCTGTAATAATCATCAGATGAAGAGGAGCTCTTTGATCCTGAGTATGGAATAGGCTTCCTCCTTGTCTACCTACGTTGGTCTTTCAACTAATTCATCAGTCTGATATTGGCTTGGATTTTCTGAATGAGTTGCTGACGGCTATCAAGCAGTTCCTTCATCAAGACTTTAAAGTCGGCTTTGCTAATGTAATCATGAGGATTTATGGCATCAGGAACTGTCGGTTGTACATTCTAGCAACCTATTGAATGCCGGTATCTTCATTGCCTTCAATAGCATGGGAAGTAGTAGACTTTTGTCCGGCCACAACTAATAGCTTCCTTTTAAATCTACTTCAAATCTAGATAGAAGCGAAAACTTGTCAGCAAGAATCTAGATTTATCTTACAGATATGGAAATCCACTAGTAGATGATGTAATCCAATCAAGCTAAAAATTCTTTCTCACTAAAACCACCAAAATATTTGCACCAAAAGTTGGCACAAACACCCAATAGATTTTATCTAGAGAAATAAAGTGAAGAACTAAAACGAAAACGGAGGAAATAAGTAGAAAACACGAACATGTAGATTTATAGTTGTCCAGCGTTGATTTCCTACGTCCACTTTGATGAAATTGCTTTATTAATTGTTATCATGCCTTTAGGCAAGGCCGTAACACCAAAGAATTGACTATAAACCAAAGACAGTTTGTTCCGAAGATTGGTTATACACAAGTTTCCTATGGATGTCGATAAATTTTATCCGAGACCAGATCAAGCTACAATTGATAAGACGAGACAAGCAAGGCTATGAAAGCCAATGTTTCAAATTTCAAGTCAATCCGAGCTCATATGCTCAAGATATGATCGATGCGATTTAAGTGATTCCTTTGTTCGTATACATCAAATAACCAGAAGAGATCTCCCTTCGTATCGATCTGGTTCGTATCCATCGTATGAGCCTTGTTCGCATCGATGAGAATTTGTATTGATAAAGACAAAACTCAATTGGTTCATATCCATCAGCCATCGCATCTCTTCGTGTCCATCAAAGCCAGAGCACTTCGTATCCATGGAAGAGTTGTCATTTCATATTGATCATATTTGCTCTATTTCGCATCCATCAACAAACAATACTTCGCATCGATCTCGTTCATACATGTTTCATGCCGGTCCTTCCCCACTAAAAGCGATCGGTACGAAACGATCGATATGAAATAGCAACCTACTATCGATACGAAATAACCTGTGAGCATCGATACGAAGAAAGCCTCGAACGATCGATACGAAGGATACACGCCAGCATCGATTCGAAGGACATAGCGCTCAGTGGATACGAATGGAAAATAGTCAACTCGGCATGAAAAGTGGATCGATCTAAAAAACAAGAGCCACGTCAATTGGCATCACATGCAAAATCATCGAGACGAAATCAATGATACGAATAGCATCAATACGAAGAGATCGACAACCAAAAAGCCCAAACTTGCATCGATCATAACTCACAATCTACAAGTCCAAATGCCAACAAATTTTCACAGGAGCTTACCTACGACCTAAAGTATGTTCATGCTAAATTTTGACTTGATTGGATCAAATCTAGATCGATGCGAAATTCATTCATATCGATCATGGACCGAGTTCAGTTGACATGGGATCGATCGTGTGGTACATGCCAGAAGAGGTCTCCCAAGATCTGAGCGAGATATTTGCATCCTACGCCTATAAATAGCATCTCAAAGTCTACATAAAAGGGACATTTTTAGCTCTCCTACGTCTAGACTCTTTCGAAATCATATTTGTGCTCAAATATCACTGTTGTACACGAAATCCATTGCTGTGATCCGTTGTAGCCATTTGTAATTAGAAAATATAAATAAAATCATCAATTTCATAGTGGACGTAGGCCATACGCCGAACCACTCTAAATCTCTGTGTTCCTGCGTGTTTTTCTTATCTGTTTTTGAAGGATTTGTTAGATAATCCTCCTTTTACATTTACTTTATTTTGTCTCTTCAAATGTTTCCAAAGAGTGTTGTGCCCAATTTTGGTACAAACACTTTTGTGCTTTCACTGAGGAAACATAGTTTTTCTCCCGCTCGTTGGATCTACTATCGATATCAGATTGCATAAATCTAAGGAGAAGATCCAAAATCATGTTCATAGTTCTTCCATCCCTTTCGGATTTTCATCAAATCTAAGAAAGAGCTTCACTATTCATCATGGTAAACACAAGAACCACTTCTACTACTGCAGATCTAGAAGGACGAGATCGACTGAATTCCGTAAAACTACCTTCGACTGATCAAAACGCTGCCACACCATCAGATCTGCATGGCCCTGTCACCAGGGAAGAGTTTCAGATGCTACTGCAAGAGCTAACACAGAGTCGTCAGCAACTTACTTAACAACTGCGTGCCAACGTAGAATTGACCAATCAGCTGAATCACCAGAGACGTAAGAGATCCAGGAGGGATCAGACTTCCTATTTATATACTGAGAGTTCAGCTTCTTTAGACTATCATCATAGATCCACGTGCCCACGGCTAGATGGGAGTTATACCCAAGCTACTGGACATCAGCACGTACTAAGACTTAGGCAACCAAGAGTTGGCCCATCAACCAGCCATCAGACTGGACCCTCCTCCCAAGGAGGTACTATTCTGTATCATGTTACAGACAACCGCACTACTTCCACTGCTACTGAGCAGGGAGTTGATCCCAGAAACCGGACAGATTCGATCTAACGTCAACATACTCACGAATATTATATCCCTGAAGACTTAGAACCAAGGAGGCGAAACCTGGACCGTCGACTACGTCTGGCCTAGCCTTGCATTGTGAAACCCGACCACACCTTGGACCAGCATGCTCAAAATGTCCAGATGCTAGATATACCGACGATGATCCGTCAAATGATCCGTGAAAGTCAGGGTCTTACTAACGACGACTGGGGAATCTCCTGGAGTCGTACCCCTCGGCGATGACATACTCTATGCATGCTCAAAATCTCACTGATGACATACTCTATGCTGAACCACCTCGACGATTCAGGATGCCAACTCTACCCGTCTATGAAGGGAACTCAGGTCCTAATCAGCATATTCTAAAGTGCGAATGGTTGATGAATGCTGCACGAGCTGATGATGCATTTAAATGCCGGAGTTTTCCAAACTCTCTTAGGGGCATAGCTATCATGTGGTTTACCCGTCTGCCACCTTGATCTATCTCTATTTTGGTCAGTTGGCGACAAAGTTTGTTAAACAGTTCCGAATGCATGGCCGAAGGATGTTAACACTTTTTCTAGTGTCACTCAACATCTTGGAGAGACACTCAGATGTTATTTGGAAAGATTTCATGCTGCATGTGCTGAGATTAGCAATCCCAACGATAACTCTATTCTGATGGCACTAACTAAAGGGATTGATCCCTATTTCAAATTAGATAACTGGCTGGCCAAAAAACCCTCTACATCATTGGATCGTTTCTATTCCAAGGCAGCCCAATGCTTGATAAGGGAGGACGCGAAATAGTCTAGAAAAAATTATGATGCAGGACCTAGTGTGGAAGGGATTTAGGGTAATGTAGCTGTTAAACAATCCGAAGAGAGTTCCGAAAAGGCGCAGTTGAATATACAAAATAAACAGAATCGTGAGAGGTAATGGAGATCGAAATAAGAAATGGGATTAGAATCATGGTCCATGACGTAAGGCTCCCATGTTTGACAATTACACTCCGTTGAATATGTCGTTGGAGAATGTGTACTTACAGACTTGCAATACCATTCAATATTAGAAACATGCCCCAAGACCATCAACAGAGAAATAAATCCAAACGGGAAAGTTTTTCAGATTCCACGATGGTTATGGCCATAACACGAATGAGTGCCGTCACTTGCAGGATTTCACTGAAAAGTTGATAAGAGAGAGGAAATTGGAGCAGTTTGTTCGGACGCCGCAGTGTGGAGGTGCAGGCCCATCAAATCAAAATCGTGTACCTAATCGGGGAAGATAGAAGGAACCCGCTCATACTGATGGGAGGTTAGTGATAAATACTATTAGTGATGGTCCTTATCTAGCAGACTGAAGCTGGAAGGAAATGGCGTCGTATGCTGGTTCTATTAGACATGCAGACTTCAAGTGTGGTAGTAGTTTGGAAGATGAGGCTCCGGCCAAACAACTGAAGACGATGACTGATGACATCGTGTTTCGAGATAGAGATGCTGACAGGGTCGAAGCCCCTACTATTGATCCACTTGTCATATCATCTCAAACAGGTCCTGCTTGGATGAAGAGGATCTTAGTTGACAGTGGAAGTTCTGTGAATATATTGTTTAAGCGAGCCTATGACCAAATGAAGATGGAGGCCAAAGATTTAAATCCTTGTAAATCCCGCACTCATTGCTTCAACGGGAGTGCAACTATACCCACTGGAGTGGTGGAATTGCCAGTGGAGTTAGGAAGCAGAGAACGTCGAAGAGTCTGAATATTAAAATTTGTTGTACGTCGAAGAGTCTGAATATTACAATTTGTTGTGCTGGATATCGACTCACTGTACAATGCTTTCTTGGGATGACTGGGCCTAGATAAGTTCAAGGCTGCCATTGCCTCATGGTGCTTGACTCTAAAGTTCCCAACTGATCGTGGAGTTCGAGTGGTTCAAGGAGATTAGGCTGCGAGGTGAGCCTGTTATGTTGTTGAGTTGCGGGTTGCGCAACGAAAGGAAAAAGGAAAGGGCTTAGAGAAATCTCTCTGCGTCCACTTTGTTGAAAATTGACAATTTATGCCTGGATCCAGGGCCGGGCACCCCAACCAATTCCAAAGAGATCTTGACCTGAGAAATAATGAAAGTGAAGAAAGTATAGACAGTCAAACTTCTCCAGCTGAACTGACGATCAATGTCATGATTGACGATAGCAACGATTCTAGAATGATAAAGATCGGATCTCAGTTAAGCCAAAAGATGCAAGAGGAATTGGTTGAATTTCTCTGAGAAAACCTTGACGTGTTTGCATGGACACATTCTGACATGTGTGGAATTTCCCCGGACATCGCCAGCCACGCATTGAACATTGACCCACGTTACGTCCCGATCAAACAAAAAAGGCTTGGTATGGATCCCGAGAGATCTGCCGCCCTTAAGGAAGAGGTAGATAAGCTTAAATTGAATGGATTTATTCGAGATCCATTATTCGAAATGGGTATCCTACCCTATACATTTTCGAAAGCCAAATGGAAAATGGATAACATGTATCGACTATTCAGACTTAAATAAAGCTTTCCCCAAAGACAGTTTTCCACTTCCTCGAATCGATCAGCTTGTAGAATCAACAGCTGGACATGAACTCCTATCCTTCATGGACGCAGATTCAGGCTACAACCAGATAACCATGTACTTGCCCGACCAGGATCATACCTGCTTCGTGACCGATCTGAAACTTTGTTGCTACAAAGTTATGCCTTTTGGACTCAAGCACGCAGGTGCAACTTACCAACGATTGGTTAATTGGATGTTAGCCAACCAGATTGGAGAACTACGGAGGTATACGTGGACGACATGCTAGTGAAATCACGATTCTCCACTGATCATATTAAAGACCAGGAGTCAATGTTCAATATCCTCCGAGAATGCAGAATGAAGTTCAATCCATTGAAATGTCACTTTGGGGTCGCATTCGAAAAATTCCTTGGGTTTATCATCAACGCTCGAGGAATTGAAGCAATCTCGAAAAGATCTGGGCAATCAAAAATCTTAAGGCTCCAAGAACTTTAAAGCAAGTCCAGAGCCTCAACGGGAAAGTAGCAGCGCTGAGTAGGTTCATTTCAAAATCCACCGATAAATGTATTTCGTTCTTCGATTTGATCCGAAAAGGGAAACTGAACTTTGAATGGACCAAGGAATGTAAGGGCGCATTCCGAGCACTAATTCATCACCTCTCTAGAGCGCCTATTTTGTCAAAGCCTATCGATCATGAGAAATTGTACCTTTACTTGGCGGTATTAGAAAACGCGATCGGTGCTGCCCTAATTCGGGAGGAAGACCGAGTACAAATACCGGTCTATTATATTAGCAAACGAATAACCGAAGCAGAGAGAAATTATCCGAAGCTAGAGAAGTTGGCTTATTGTCTTGTTATCATCTTAAGGAAGCTCCATCTGTATTTCCAAGCTCATCCTATCACCGTTTACACCGACCAACCATTAAGACAGTTCCTTACGTGGCCTGAGACGTCTGGTCGGTTACTCAAGTGGAATATCGAGCTAAATCGGTTTAATATTACCTACACTCCAAGGCAAGCCATTCAAGGATAAGTTCTAGCGGATTTCACAGCTGAATTTACTATCCCAGAGGACTTTCCTAAACCCAGTGAATCTCCCAAATATATCTGGAAGCTGCACACTGATGGTGCATCAAATGACCGTTGCTCAGGTGCCAGGGTTGTACTTGAAACTCCTAAAGGTTGATCTATATGTTATGCTTTAAGGTTTTATTTTCGTGTGACCAACAATAAAGCTGAGTATGAAGCCTTAATTGCCAGATTGAGACTGGCTTAAGATTTAAAAGCCATTGCTATGGAAATTTATTGTGGTTTGCATCTAGTCATATGTCAGCTTTGGGGGAAGTACAAAGCCAAAGATCGAAGATTGGTTGCTTACCTAGCTTGGGTCCACGAGATACCGAATTAGTTCGATTATTAAGCTATCTACTGCATCCCTCGAGAGCACAATCAAAAAGTTAATTCATTGGCAAAATTAGCCTGTACAGGTGAAGCACAACAAATGTGACTCGTTCCTATGGAAACATTGCCTGCCCCAAGCATCGATCGAATGGAGAAAGATTGGGTATTTGAGGTCGTTCCCGATAAGGAGTCATGGATGACTCCGTTCAGAAATTATCTCGAGCATGGAACACTGTCAGAGCGCAGGAGTGAAAAAAACAAGTTCTTCGAAAAGCCTTGCAGTTCACTATTTATAATGGAGTCATGTATAGAAGAGGATACTCTGTTCCTTTACTCCGGTGTATCGCTCACGATGAAATTAATCGAGTATTACATGATGGACACGAAGGAGAATGCAGCGATCACACTGAGGGACAAGCTTTAGCTAAGAAAGTACTCTGATATGGATACTATTGGCTGACCGTGAATCGTGATGTGCCAGACTATGCAAGAAAATGTGACAGATGTCAAAAACACGCTCGGATTCCTAGAGCCCCTCCTTCCAAAATAACCCAGATGGTCAGTCCATAGTCATTTGTAGTCTGGGGTATTGATATTATTGGTTCTCTACCTTTGGACAAAGGTGGTGCGAGGTATGCCATCGTCGCAGTTGATTGTTTTACCAAGTAGGCTGAGGCTGAACCCCTTGCT
Source organism: Allium cepa (assembly GCA_030765085.1). Taxonomy (NCBI): domain Eukaryota; kingdom Viridiplantae; phylum Streptophyta; class Magnoliopsida; order Asparagales; family Amaryllidaceae; genus Allium; species Allium cepa. The sequence continues at coordinate 596,694,424 of CM060943.1, read as the reverse complement.
ATAATGACGACGAAGAAGGTGATCAATTTTGTAGTCCGTAACTTTATCTACTGATTTGGTCTCCCGCATACTATCATCACCGATAACGGAATCCAATTCGACAGTGCTGAGTTCAAGGATTTGGTCAATGATTCCACATTCAAAATAAATTCTCTGTAGTTACTCACCCTCAAGCGAATAGACAGGTTGTGGCTATTAATAAATTTATCAAGTCTATTCTGAAGAAAATACTAGAAAAGGCTGGGGTAAATGGGTCAACGAACTTCCTATGGATTTATGGGCCTACCTAACAACCCACAAGTCCGCGACCGGCCACGCTCCATTCTCTCTTTCTTATGGTTCAGAAGCCATTATTCCAGTTGAGATGGAAGTACCTTCTCATCGTGTGACTCATTATTATCCGAAGACAAATGTCATATTACTTGCTGAATCCTTGGATTTATTGGATGAGAAGCGTGAAGAGGCTGATTTGAGGGTAGCCGCATACCGAAGTCGAGTCGCCCGATTATATAATGCCAAGGTCCGACGTTGAACCTTCGAACTCGGCGAACTCGTCCTCAAAAGAATCTACCCGGTTCCTTCGCATATGAAACCAATGTGGGAAGGGTCGTATGTGATTGAACGGAAGCTCGGAGATGACACATTTAAATTCTCGACCGTTGACGGTCTTACTCCACCAAGAGCCTGGAACAGTGATAGTCTTCGTCGCTACTACACATGATAGGCTTTATTTATTTAGTCTAATTTTCATATGCAATTTTTTTCTGCATTTCGAAGTTTGAATTTATAATAAGGCAACTGGCTTTGCCGTATTCTCTTATTTCAGCAATAATGCAATATCTTTGAGCCAGACCTTTGATTTATTGAATGCGTCTTACAATTATCACTATGCACGGAGAGCTAAATTCCACCCGACGGGGGGGTTTATTCAAATAGGGAGCAGCTGTGATACGACCGGTTACTTGCTAAGTGAAACTCGAGCTCAGGTGAAAGTCACCACACTGAAGCCGAAAAAGGGTTGATATACACCAACCTATTAACTAGCTCCAGTCTCCCAGAGTGCGAGCTGGAGTATGAACTTATAAATGCAGTTTCGAAGAGAGTAGATTCATCCACCTAACAACTTCACCCGTATCTTGACCAAGTTTGAGGAGGATGGACCCATCCATCTAACGACCTCGCTTGTTAATCTAAGGTGGATGCGAGCCGACCATCACGATCCTGATGGATTCATCGTTCCCGGAGTGCGAACGAAATCCTAAAGCTTAAACAGACGTGGCTGACCATCTGACGGCCAACTTCAAGTTTCCAGAGTGCAAACTGGAGTATAAACAACAACTTCAAGTTTCCCAGAGTGTGAACTAGAGTATAAACATCATATCCAAGTTCCCAGAGTGCGAACTGGAGTATAAACATCAACTCCAAGCCCCAGAGTGTGAAGTGGAGTATAAACACTAACTTTGAATCCCCAAAGTGCGAACTACAGTATAAAACATCTAAGTCCCCAGAGCGTGAACTGGAGTATAAGCATCGACTAACTTTAAGTCCCCAAAGAGTGGATTAGAGTTTTAGCACAAATCGGATATGAATCGATCATCCGTAACGCAACTCTGAGTCCTCAGAGTGCGGTCAGAGTACAAACATAACTCGGGTGTGACTGACCACCCATAAAATAACATAAGTCCCCATAATGTGGACATATACTTAAAACTTAAACAAGTGTGACTGACCGTCGATGCACAAATGCAAATGCTCGGAGTTTGGATGTGATCATCAATAAGTGAGCGAGTGTGATTCGACCACTCGACCTTCACTTGTTTCAGCATCAATTCAACGACGTTAAGCTCAATGTATTGGAGGCGAAATGCAATCGCTGACCGACCTTTACAACTCATCCCTGAAATTAGGGGCAGAACTTAAGTGTCGATCAATTATTGAAGCAGTGCAGCATCGGAGTTCAGCTTAGCGTCCGGACACGACTCATAGCCGTGATTCCAGGACTTAACTAATAAACTCAAAACCCAATCCAAAGGTCGAAACTTCACAAGTTTACTGAACAAGAATTCAAATGCTGGAACACTTAAGCAAATAAACGATAATTGAATTGAAGACAAAATAGAATTTCATTTCAACTATTTGTGGAAGGAATTTATGTACAAGTTGTTTCCAGAAATCCTACTAGCAGGGGCCGAATCCGCATCTATAACTGGCCAACAAAAGCTAAAGAAATTCCTATCTACTCAAAAATAAGCCAAAGAAGCATTTCTACTCTTTCTTCTTTCTTGGTTTCTTCTTCATCGTTGACCCACTGGAGCAGCCACTGAGTTTCCTCTTAGAGCCTTTTCCTTTCGGCGTCTGATCTCCTATGAGGGGCATTATATAGATTTCCTCCTACGAACTCAAGTGTATAGTAATACTTCCAACATGCGGAGTCGGAGGGGTAGGGTCCAGTATAGGAGGCGGAATAGGCACATTGGTGTCGACAACAGTGAAACCAGGAGATATCATTTGTAACGGGACGGACCAGGGCCCGTCATTCCACCTCCAAAGCTGCTGGTCTGGGCAGTTGCTTCTGTTTCTACGTTAATCTTGGCTATAATTTCTTCCTCACGAAGTGTTTGTGTATCGTCGGAAATGCATGCGGTTGGGACTGAGGAGCTAATTGCTGGCGCTACTCCACTCATGACAAATGGCAAGTCATAGAAAGGGTCACTATGATGACTGAGAAGTTCCTCCATCATCTGTAGGTGCAGTGGCCGATGTCGTGGTCGCTTCCACAATAGTCGCCTCATGCGCGTGATGCGACTCTTGAGTTGCATGAGGCGCAACAGATGGGGCTCCGATCATTGGAAAGAGAAAAAGGAAAACTGTTATTACATATTTCAAGTGAAGCTCCCGATCGCAAACAAGCATACGAAATGTTGAGAATACCTTCCTCAGTTTGACTCGTTGGCGGTTGAACGGCCTCGAAAATTTTCTTGCTAGCTTGGGATAACTGCGGCTGATCCGGATTGTAAGCAGGAATGGATTGGGAATCAACTGCAGAAGTCGGTTCAGGCTAAGTCGGCACAAGAATTTCAAGACTTGTGTCACAGTGCTCGATACCAAAACCTTCTCCGACCGTCGAGTGCTGAGCGCCAAGCTTCTCCTTTTCATATAAATCATGGCATCGTGGAGAACTTTTCATTCGTCTTCATTCAACACTCGGTTCTCGAGCTCGAATTCATCAACCGATTCACCCTGATGGGCAGCCTTCTCATCTTCTACTAATCGGACTCAGGCGTTGTATAGATGTGTCGGATAATTATCGAGCCAGACGAAGCTCCTATGCTTCAAGACGTTAGCATTATAAGTAATGAGGAGATCTTCAATGTCAGCTTCTAGCCTGGATTTTGCCATTTGGACTTTCTCCTCGACCTCAGTCTCCACCTCCCGCACCTTAGGCATTGCCGCATCCTTTCACCGCGAAGCACTATGGCCCATTTGCATGCCTCTTGGGCTGCATTATTTGCATCATCCCTCTCCTTGATGATTTTGAAAATTTTGACTTTGAGCTTGTTAAGTTCTTTGAGTGCAGCATCACATTCGGCTATGACAGTGGTGTTTCGGTGTCCCATCTTCTCCACCAAGCAAAATGTGTTTGTCGCATCCTCCTTGCTAGGTTCGCCTCGTCGGCCTTCTGGGTGGTCTCTATTTCTGATTACCGAGAGGATTCGGCTTCATTGTCAAGCACTTGAATAATCTGGTCCTTCTGAGCGAGCTCGGCTTCTAATTTCTCAATGGTATTCGTCCGCTCAAAGGCCACCTTCGATGCTTTTTCTACTGCTTTCACCCACTCTTGTACTGGGTGTAGATGTCATGAATGTAATCGTGCATTGTGTATTCAGCCTCCGATGGGATCTTCTTTAAATGAGGGGGGAAGATGTAGCCGTCAAAGCATATATTTGGAAAATCTTTCTTCAACTGAACAATTCTAATAGCCCCTTCCCGAGTGGGCTCAGTGATAGCTTGCTCAACTACAGTGGGAGTTCCAGCCTCATGTATGTGATGTTATGGTTTAGGCCTAGAAGTCCGAGAAGATGGTTTTTGGCAAGGAGGCTCTGCGGGTTGTTTCCTGTGGCCTGAAGGTTGTATGGGGGCTCGAGGATGAGGAGAACGTGATTGGGATCGATATCTATAATCCTTATCCCTCTCTCTCTCGTGACGTTTTTGGCTAGAATGACAGCGATCACGGTTTCTATCATACTCCCTCCTACGAGACTCATAGTAGGAGCTAGATGATTGTCGCACAGAGTAGAGACTTCCCAACATAGATTCTCTTCTAGTCATTGAATCTGTAAAGAAGAAAGAACAAAAGAGTTAGTAATCTCCTGAAGTAAGCAGCTTGTAATCAAAAATCGTATAGTGCCATGAACTGCATAGGTATATGCAACCCCACGACCAACCGGAAATGTCAGCCACACTTGTGGCAAGAGAGTCGCTTAAGTCTAATGCACTTTAAAGCTCCTCCAATCCAGCGTCATGTTGAAATGACACATAATTTGGGATTGGGATATCGACAAGCCCTTCGAAAAGATTCTCCACTTGCGAGCGAGGAGCCTCCAAAATTCTAACGCCTGGAACAGGCAAGACACGATTAAGGATTTCCATCTCAAAGATTTGTGACACTTATGCGTTATAACCTTGCCTTTTCTCCTTCCCTCAAGACTTTGAAAGCTGTCGGAAGGCCCGACTATGGGTTCATCATCGACGGGCGTATTTTCTTCCTCACCCTCTTCGGTTATTATGATCCTGGGCACTCTATGTTTAGCTCGTTTAACTGGAGCCGCCCTCAGCGTTCCTTCAAGTCTTATGCTCTGATTTCGCTCGATTAACCCGACGGTCCTTAAGTTTCTTTTTGTTAGCACCGAGTCTGTGTCCCTCATTTCACTCGGCACTTCTTGACAGACCCATACTATTTCTTTGAAATGTGCGCCTTCAGGTTGTGGAATTACGACTGTAAAAGGAAAGAAGATATGAGATTCAGCATCGGTTACAACAAATTCGTGAATTACCGAAGAAAATTGTGACACTTACGTCTGGCTAACCATCGACAGGCGAATCCTAGAGGGCGTCGGACATAGAACCATTCCATCTTAAGATAGCTAAGCCGTTCTAAGAGCCCGTTGCCACTTGACAGTTCCTAACTGCCTCTAGGAATGTGAACGAAGGACTATCTCCCCGACTCTTAACATTAAGTAGGTATCTAACTTCGATCGGAGTCGGGGGTCAGAAAAGATGCTCGATGAACACAACTAACAAACTGTTCGGCAATGCAAATCCGTTCGAGTGTAGTTATGACGGGGCAATTCCGAAGAAGGCTAGCACTTCTCTAATGTATTGATTAAAGGGAGGAAGCATCCTAGCTGCGCACGAATGTCTGTTAAATGCAGTAAACTTTTCTAGGGGAGCATGTGGTCTATCACTTGGCCCGGGTAACAAAAGATCGACTAATGATAAACCATGCTTTAAGCATATTCGTCCCAACATGTTTTTAGAGACATTGGACAGCATAGAGTCTTGTGGGTTCATAATAAAAGTTGCTCCTGGCTGCTCATCTGAAGCTGGATCAATTACTTCGGCTTCGATGGCTGGCAACTCTATTATTGGAAGAGATGAACTTCAGGTTTCCTACTGTTGAGAACTTGTGGATTCCATAGCTAATCAACTTATTAAAAACCACCATTAGATGATAATCAGCCGTGGGTTCCCTAGTGTGAAGTATGTGAATGTGTTGTGTAGTGCAATGCTGCGTAATATTCAAGAAAATTTGCAGAAACAAAAAGTAAGTGTTTAAATGACAAGACTTCGAGATTCAACTGGAGTGACCGTCATCGTTGACTGTCACAACCATGTCATCTAGACTTTAGAGACCGATCCGAGTTAAAGTTCGTTAAATTTTTGTTAAGTTAATGTTCCATCAACGAGCTTCAAAAGACAGTCAAATATGCTGTGAAAAAGGTTAAGTCCAGTTATGCAGGGCAGATGCTCGTCAGAGTTGAATGTTCAAGTGAGAAAAATTTTGTATTCAACAAGACACAAATTCGGATAGATCACCAAAATTCTAGCTCGTATCGATCGCAGAGGAAAAGGATTCGTATCGATCACCTTAAGGCAAGTTCGTATTGATTAGAAAACCTCTACTTCGTATCTATCATAGACAGCGCCTCCGTATCGATCGGCAGAATGGACACTTCGTATCGATCATGAGGTCAAATATCGATTGCATTGGACCAATGCAAACCCCCGCTGTATTCGATCGATGCGAAGTCGCTACCTTCTTCGATATAAATCTTTACTATTTCCAATCGACATGAACTTCGATCATTTTGCGATCGATGCAAACCACTCCTCCACAACCGGTACGAGCGATCCCTTCATGTCCATTAATCCTTCTTCCCTAAGTGACCAAGGTGCCATTGGGCTACCTCCTTGATCTTACTCTAGCTCTATTCCAACATCAACAACGTCAAAACTGGCCGGTACCCTGAGCGAAATGGCGTCAAGAATCGAGTCTCGTCGTGCTTTAAGAAGTGTTAATCGATCATTTACCTAGTTTAGAGAGATTGATTTAAGGCTAAACACTGAGTGTTTTGGGAATGAAGTCTTGTGCTGTTCTTTTTTACTCTCTCAAAATTCTATCGATACGAAGGTAACTACCTATGAACGTAATGATAAGTGAAAATTTTCCCTAAGTCCAATTTGTATTTATATGGTCTCATGTCCAAGGAAGAAAATGATTCGTCTCCCAGTAATAGAAACCGATTGAAATACTTGCAAATTATATTGATACGAAGACACTCGTTTGTACCTATCAGTCTAGAACAACACAACATGTAACGCTTCGTATCCATCAACAAGTTACCCCCAGCTTCTTATCCCTCAATTCAAGTCTCATCCATACGGTACTCCTAAGGATGTCTTGCTTGAATCACTGGATTTCATCGATACGAAGCGCTATTTCGTATCCATAATCTGGGTGGCCTAAGCTTCATAACATCAATAAAAAGTGATAATTTCACGTCCATCATTTTGAAAACCGTCTGGGTTCGTATCCATCGATACGAAATGATTCAAGGAACCAACCGATTTGTGACGATTGCCATCGATGTGAAGAACGACTTTTTTGACTTTTCACATCGATCCAAGAGAGGAATGATACAATACACTAAAATAACCATCAAGCATTATAACATATCAAATTTCACATTAACTCAGGAGAGGGTCGATACGGAATTCGATACAAAAAACTGACAACGACTCGTGAACTTGCAAATGTTAATAGGAGTCAGGTTAACAAACGTATATGTATATCGGACTAACATCCAATTTTTAAAGTTCACAGGAATTGAATACTCGTCTGGTAACGATTACAACAACAAAAGGCAGATCACTATGATATAGCACTCAGTTACAACAGTATATAGTACAACAATTGGCAGTCAACAGTTCATGATTTATGCTTTTATTGATTAATCAAAGGTTACTTCTTTCGATGAAAAGACAACAACCGTCCAGATAGATCAGGTAACACTGTTCAGGATGAAGATTGCAACTTTTCAAAGCACATCATGTTCTCACAAGATGTAATTTGGGGGCAAATGTTATCCGCCTTTTGGAAAGGCCGTGACACCAAGAAATTGACTATAAACCAAAAGACAGTTTGTCCCGAAGATCGGTTAAACACAGGTTCCCTGTGGATGTTGATAAATTGTATTCGAGTCTAGATCAAGCTACAAGTGATAAGACGAGACAAGCAAGACTATGAAAGCCAGTGTTCCAAATTTCAAATCAATCCGAGCTCGTATGCTCAAGATATGATCGATGCGATTTAAGTGATTCCTTTGTTCGTATCCATTAAACAACCAGAAGAGATCTCCCTTCGCATCGATCTGGTTCATATCCATCGGATGTGCCTTGTTCGAATCGATGATAATTCGTGTAGATAAAGACAAAACTCAATTAGTTTATATCCATTAGCCACCGCATCTCTTCGTGTCCATCAAAGCTAAAGCACTTTGTATCCATGGAAGAGTTGTCATTTCGTATCGATCATATTTGCTCCATTTCGCATCCTTCAACAAACAACACTTCGCATTGATCTCATTCATACATGTTTCGTACCGCACCCTCCATCCAATAAAAGCGATCGGTGCAAAATGATCGATACGAAATAGCGACCCAACATCGATACGAAATGACCAATGAGCATCGTTACGAAGAAAGCCTCGAACGATCGATACGAAGGATACACACCAGCATCGATTCGAAGGACATAGCGCTCAATGGATACGAAGGGGGAAACAGTTAGCTCGGCACGGAAAGTGGATCGATCCAAAAAACAAGCGCCGCTTCAATTGGCATCACGTGCAGAATCATCGAGTCGAATCATCGATACGAACAATATCGATACGAACAGAAGAGTAACCGACAAACCCAAATTTGCATCGATTATAACTCACAATCTACAAGTCCAAATACCACTAAATTTTCATAAGAGCTTATGTATGACCTAAAGAATGTTCATGCTAAATTTTGACTCGATTGGATCAAATCTTGATCGATACAAAATTCATTCGTATCGATTATGGACCCAGCGCAGATGAAATTGGATCGATCGTGTAGGCCCAACTCACGTGCCAGAAGAAGTCTCTAGAGATCTGAGCGAGATATTTGCATCCTACGCCTATAAATAGCATCCCAGAGTTTACAGAAAATGGACTTTTTAGCTCTCCTACATCCAGACTCTGTCGAAATCATTTTTTACTCAAAGATCACTGTTGTACACTAAATCCATTGCTGTAATATGCTGTAACCAGTTGTAATCGACAAATAAATATCAATAAAATCATCAATTTCATAGTGGACATTTGTCATATGCCGAACCACTCTAAATCTCTGTGTTTCTGCGTGTTTTTTTTATCTGTTTTTGAAGTGTTTATTAGATAATCCTCTTTTTATATTTACTTTCTTCATTTTATTTCTTCAAATCCAAGAGTGTTGTGCCTAATTTTGGTACAAACATTAGTCACTTCTTTTTTTGAGTACAGTGGAATTGGATCAAATTGATCCTTGGTTACAATGGAGTACAAGTAAAACAATAGCGTATAAATCCCTAAAATGAATTGCGAGCTCTGTGCTTATAGAAGTAGATTATCTAGTATCTTCTTAAAATTTCGCCAGTAGGATCTCACGATGTGGACGAGGTCACCAAAAAAATTCATGAGCCAAATCCCAATGGTAGGGGATCAACGCCGATCAGTTATTACAACTTCGTGGCAACTCATGATCGCTTTGGTGGATCCTCCTCCATGCTAGTTTCATATTTCCAAAGTTGTTTGCATTATTGTCTTCATGTTTTTTAGATATGGATCGATTCCTATTGAGTTGAACTGTTGGTTGATGTTTGTTCATGATCATCATGATACGATCCCCTGCCTAGGTGAAGGGAAAGGTACCAATACCTTGCCTAAGGAAGGCACTAACCCATGCTTATAATATTCTATAGAGTCTACCTTTTGGTCTTGCTTGATTGTTGCTTCGTACCATTGTTTGTGCTTGATCTCTGGACTTCATGATCATCTCACTGGGTTGGTTGACCTGTCTATTATCAAGTCTAACTTATCCAATCAGTTTGGATATAGTCAAGTTAAAGGACGGATAATAAATGATCTAAATCCATATTTCTCGGATTGAAGACTGGTATGGAAAAGTGCACACCGCTACTTATTAAATTCAGGAATCCTTTTTCACTTATTGGGCATCTCCCCATCGTTGCCAAGAAGATGTTCGGCATGACAATTCCTTTATATCCTCTCTCAGTTTTCCATAGCTATACCCTTCTCGCCATGAAGAACTTAATACTCCTTTCATTGATGAAGAAATTAAGAAATCTGTCTTTAGCATTAAGGAAACAACATGTGCTGGGCTTGATGGGTTTAATGCCTATTTTTTCACCCATTGCTGGCACTTTATTGTAAGAGATATCCTTAAAGCAATTCACAATTTCTTTCGCAAATGTAATCTCTCAACTCCATCAACTAAACTAACATTGCATTGATACCTAAAGTCAGTTCATTAACTGATGTCACTCAATTCAGGCCTATTGCCTGTTGCAACATCATACACAAAACCATTTCAAAAATTATTGCCTCCAAATTGAAGCTTGTTTTTAAGCAAAATCATCTCCCTAAATCAACCAGCCTTCCTCCCTCGTAGGAATATTCTTGATAATGTCATGTTAGCCTATGAACTTTTGAATAGCTACTCATATGCCTCCTCATCCCCAGAGCCATGCTCAAAGTTGACATCAGGAAAGCCTTTGTTTCAATTAGATGGACTGCTCTCTCTAAAATCATGTATAAGATGAACTTTACACCTTCCTTCGCTACTTGGATTTTTGAATGCATCTCATCTGTCAGATACTTCCTCTTGATCAATTCTTAATCAGTTGGTTATTTCAAAGGAAAAAAGGCATTATGGCAAGGTGATCCCATTTTAGCTTCTATTTATCATCAAAATGGAGTCCCTTACTCAAGCTCTTCTTCATCAGGTTAGACTGAAAAACTTCACCTTCCATCCTAAATGTAGTAATCCATTAATCACATCCCTTACTATTGCTGACGACCTTATCATCTTAACTAAAACATCTCATCATTCCCTCAATTGCATTATGAATACTTTAGACTCCTTTGCTACATATATTGTCTTGCATATTAATTACTCTAAATCACATATTCTTATAGTTAGGCTTGCTGATCCTCTTATTGATCACTGCCTCTCTATAACTAAAATGCAAACCCTGCAGAATGATATGGGTTATTAGCATCACATGAATTCAAAACCTATCTCTACTGTGCAGTGTATTCTTCTTTATGAAAAGATCATTTCCACTTTGAATAGATGGAAAAAATGATACTTAAGTCTTGCTGACAGACTTACCATTCTCAAATCCATTATCTTTTCTATGTCAGTTTACTGGGGTAGATCCTTTCTCCTCCTAGCTAAGCTCATAAAAATGATAAGGAGTGCTATGATACGATGCTTATAGACTGGCCCCATATATACAAGAAAACTTGCTTCAATTGCTTTAAGTAAGCTTGAATTACCTAAACAGCTTGGTGGTATGCACATTAAGAACCTAAATTATGGAACACTTCTACTTTCTCCAGGCAGTTTCACAACTTAATGTAACAACTCTGACTCTGGTTTGATTGTCTGAACCAAATAACCTTAAATTTGATGATTTTCGGCAAATGAACCCTAAACATTTCTCCAACTGGATTTGGAAATCTCTTTTGAGGATGAGAGCTACTTTCCTACCCCATGTCACCACGAAAATTGCCAGTAATAGTAGGGGCCAAGTTTTGGTTGGTGCCTTGGATTGAAAAGGGAAATATACTTCGGAACTGCCTGACACATGCTGAGATGATGCAAACTGGTATACCTTTCAGGCCAAGGTTGATTACATCAGGGATGGCATTATTAAGCTGCCATGCTCTAGTTGTTCTAATGTCAATGCTTTATGGAATAATTACTCTAACACTCCTTACTGTTTGGCTGTTAAAGATGAATTTATTTGGTCATCTGATATGAAACCTCACTCCACTAGATTAGTCTACAATGTCATCTCTTATCAACATGAACACACTAAATTTCCTTGGTTTAGTAGAGTTTGGAACAACTCTACCTCTAATAATCTTAACCTTTTCCTTTGGAGGGTTTAAAAGAATGCCATACATACACTATGTAACCTTTCCTATAGAAGCATTCCAATGTCTACCATATGTATATTATGCAAGAGCTACCCCAAAGATAATCATTACCTTTTATTTCATTTCACTTTCACTTATTTTCGCTAGAAGAAAGTAAAACTAAGAGCCAAGTCTGCTGTTCCTATGCATAATAGTAAGGTGGAATAGGTAAACTTATTTAAGCAAACAAAATGGACAGTCTCATCATCATATGGTCTGCTGTTGACTTTAAAGGTCTTTGCTTATAGCATATGGAAGGAAAGAAATGCTAGAATATTTAGTGGGAAATGCAAGAACATGATGGAGCTTTACTACAAAGTATCTAATGGAATCCTTTTTTCCTTGAGGAATTCTCCTCGTATATTTCCCACTGAGTTGGTGGAGAGATGGAGGCATGCATAATTTTATCATCTTGTTTTTTTTGTTTTTTCCTTCATGTGTCCTATGTATTTCTACTATTTATTCGCAATTTTATTATCTTTAGTGTTTTATTTTATTTGCTTATAATCCTATTTCAAGTTGATGAAAAATGGTACGAGACCATTCAACCCCACCGACCTTGCCAAAAAAAATTATATATTACATATAAACAAAAAAATAGTTATAACTCTATACATATATACATATGTATAATAATAATTTATAATTGAATATATATATTATGTTTTTGCTTTTGGCCAGAAAATAGAATTAATTTTTTTTTAATTTCATTTTCGGTTTACATAATTTATTAAGTAAAACTTATAATTAATTAAAACCATACAGAATTAATAGAAAAAAATTTAAAAATCATTTTTGGAAACCATAATGTATATTTTATATTATATAAATTTTTACATAAGTTTACATTCTTAATAAATATATGCACATATATTTTATTTATATAATCAATTTTGAATTAAATAAAAGTATTTATATATATAAAAAATATTCAAAAAAAATATTACTACTAAAATCCTTTTAGGTATAAACAAAGTTTTATAAAATTTAAAATATTTTTTTATATGATTAATCCTTTTGCATTCAGATTTAATTTATAAAATCATTTAATGATATTATTTTAACATTTTTTTTTGTTTTTTAATTTTGGCCATGAATAACATACAAGTATATTTTTTTTTCATAATATATATATATACACACGTATATATATATATATATATACAACCATCAGCATATGACAATTTATCGATATACCGATTCATGATATTTCCGACTAGCAATATATGGAACAATAAATATATACACATTATTATATAATAATACACTAGTAAAGTACCTTTCGCTAAAACCCTAGTTTACACATTGAGACGATGAAATAGACTCCTAAAATCAAATTCCAATCCCGAAGTTGCTAGCTCTCGAATTGTCTTACTACTGACGATTGAATCGAAGCAAATTGATGGAAATTAGTGCTTGGATTTTTGAGGTTGTTATAGGGTGATGGAAGCCTGATATGAGTAGCAAAAAGAAGAATGCAAAAGTCTAAAGAGAAATGAATGCTAGAAGGAATAAATAAAGAAGGGATGAGAGTGTGAAATAAGGATCAAGGTCCTTGTTTTTCTCCTACTAGTTCTCTCCTTTAGAATTCAAAATTCCTTCCTTTAAACCATCATTTGGCCAGCCCCAATTTTCTTCCCTATGGCCACCTAAATTAATCCCTAAGTAAGTCTTAAAATTATTTCAATCTTGAATAATATTTATAGCATTTAAATCCAAACGCGTATTAGTATCGTTTATCGATTAGTGTTTATATAACTATTATATGCACATTATTTAATATTGTTTAATTCACATTAAATAAAAATATATAATTAATGTTTCATAAATATAAATTAATTATAACAATTATAAATTAATTAAACTGGGTCGTGAATAGAAGTGTTCAACTTTTTGGTTGTGTGACCCTTAGGTGTAAATTCGGTCGGTGATTAATATCGAATAATTCGAATATTAACGTTCACACTTCACTTAACAAATGGTGTGAAATTATAACCAAATTTATTGCTTATTTGGTTTTGATAAAATCAAATATCGCTTTATTAAGCATTACCCGATAGTGATTATTATTTATGCAAATTCTCTTCGTTAAAACTATATCACTTTGGACTTATGAAATTTGAAAATGGTCAAAATTCCAATGTCGTCCATATTCAACTCTATAATCTAAACACGAAGTCCTTGGTTCAATAAAAAAATTCTTGTTAATCGAATTGCTTTGGCCAGATACTTCGACTTTGAGTTGACTTCAGTGACAGTGATACTAATCCCATATAACAGAGGAGACGAATCCTCTATTGAATAGTGTCTCACTTTCAATGCTTCCACTCTACCAAACTATAGTCGTTCTATGGACGTCATGCCACAATTTAACTATAATCAAAGTGGAGCTTCCACATTGAAAATCGACAATATCATTAAGGCAATAGATTCACATCGATATTTTCTCCTTGACCATAGTTATATTAACTAACAGGGAACTATCGAGTGAGTCATTTCATAGTTATCCCATAACTATCAATATGTAACCCCTTGGTGCCCCCAGCAGCCATGAGTATTACACTACCCAACATTTGTAGAGCATAACGTACTATAGTCTCAACGGATGTATCGATGTCCAGTCTCCCTATATCTTGACTAGGAATATTTAAAATGATATGTTTATTTTATTAGGATAAATCACTCATGGTAACAACGCGTTATAATTACTATTAGAAAGCATACCATTTATTGATTTTCTATTAAAAATGCTTCTAATTAAATTAATTAATATAACACAATACATTAACTATATTAACTACATAATAGAAGGAAAACACTTTTTATTTCAAAAAAGATTGGTTATCGAGTTAGATATATGTAACAATTACATAATTTTCCCTAGGGCATACCCCTAACTCTATCAAAGGAAAAAATATAGTATATTCAAATCAAATCCAACTACACCATCATGTCAATACAATCAATTAAAATCACACTATAATGTCAGATGTGCATTTATACACAATATATACAACACAAACAAGCAATGTCCTCGTTATCTGCACCTTCAAATGTCACTTGATTAGCAAGTCCAAACTCCATCAACCTAACATTTGTATACATGAAAAAGAGAGTATAAAGGAGGTCCAGACAATCGTCGGATTGAGTATAACAAATCTAATTTGTCCCATACTATAGTTAAAACACTATGACTGTTTACTACATTTAACATCATACCTTAACATGTTTCACCTGCAATCACCGAGTATGTTCAATAATACTACATATTTGTTGACATTTGAAAACGCGTTCATGAATCAACAACAAACATTGCATGGACAATGAAATGAATTCCCACGTTCAAACACCACAATACCAAAGTATGAACAACGTATGGACATCAACATGAATTCCTACATTCAAACACTTCCATTCCCACCACATGCAACACATGGATATCAACACTAAATCCATCATACATGCACTGTCATGCCATAACAAACCTCACATGGACAGTGGCACTGATACCTACATTCAAACACTTCCATGCCATATTAATAAAGAATCCATCTAGCAACATCAACCATCAACATCACCATATGAAATCCATACACACAACTATATACAATCAAATACACATACATTTGTTACGTCCAAATCATAGTATGCAATCACTTGAAAATGCGATCTAAAACATCACACAATAACCTAATTTAAAAACAGCAACCCATTTTTACCTAGACTTGTTGGGTCCAAATTCATACTAGTCGAGTAGGACCCCACTGGTTGACTGGTGGTGCACAAAATCGAGCACTAACCATGCCTTTTATTTTTTCCTTCCTTCTTTGACTTTTGAACTTCTTGTTTATCGATTTGAATCTAACCTTTTGAATGTTATTACCATACCATAATACTTTATTTTCATCATAAATTCCATGCCAAATTCATATGCATTATCTTATAATTTACTTACATATATTAATCTACTATATACAATTTTTATAATTCCTTAACTTTAAAACCCATTTAAAAATACTATTGATTCCAAGGTAGTAGCCTTTGTTAGTATTTATAATCTATTATATTTTTCAATTCCACTGTGAGTTTATATTTATCACTCTTTATATACTTGTGTTCGTTTCAGGTTACCAAAACCAACAATCTAGACTCTAATGGACTTAGGTTTCGATTTAGTCGAAACTTGAGTCCATTAAGGTGCGGGTTGTTATAGAAGCGATATTGAGTTTATGGGTTTTAGGATATGATCCAAGAAATAATACGAAATTACCATTTTATAAGCATCGTAATTGAATAAGTATTTTGTTAGAAATATTGAATGGTTTGATTTTTAGTCACAATGTAGAGGAAGCATGTATCCATAAGAAAGAACCACTAAACGGTACATAGATATTTCTAGCCTATAAGTAAACAATATATTGCTAATTGTCAATGATGTACTTATGTTAAAATTAGTTATACTTTAGTTATATAATACTTGATATTTGATTTGTAAATTATATACTTTATATTAAGTACAAAGATATCGGGAATATCCCACGTGATATGCAAAGACACCTTATTAAAATGTTTAATAATGAACATGTAAGATGGATCCTTATGCTTTAGTGTAACACCCCTTAAAACTAATGATAATTAATAAATTATTAATGGGTCCAAAAAATGTAATTTGACCAAACATTAAAAATTGGTCATGAAACTTACACCATTGCGTTTGTGATGATTTTTTGAGCAACTTTCATATTTGGATTTTCGTGATAGGACTTCAAATGGAAACTTTGTTAGCATTAGAAGTTTTTGAAGAGAAAATAATCAAAAACGAATAAAGAAAACAAACTATAATAAATTTGGGACCTCATGCTTGACCCTGTTTATTGGGTCGGTCGACCGCTAGCAATCGACAGGTTAGGGGTATGGAGGTTAGGGTTTAAACCTTGGCCAATGACCTAGATTTAATTATTTTGATCTAATGGTTACATTGATTCGTGCGCCCTATAAATAAAAGCCTAACCCCTCACTTCTCTTCTTATGTTCTCTTATCCAAACAGTAATTTTTTTTGCCATTTTCTCTTCTTCACTACTTCTAAAAATTATAAAATATTATAAATATATAATCGGAGAAGAGTAGGAAATAAAAGAGAAGAAAAGAAGGAGCGAATTAGTATCGAAGAAAAAGGTAATTTTTATTATTATAAATTTATTTCCCCTAAACCCTAAATCTCTTACCATATCTATAATTTTAATAGTTTGTATACACCTTGTTATACATATTCTTTTGGATTAGAGAGGAAAATGAGTTAAGTAAAGGATTGGATTCATATTAGGAGATTTGGAAAGCTCAAAAGGTGAGTAGGAAATTATGTAATTTATTTATAATATTGGAATTTATTTCGTAAGTTTTTTTTTTAATTATTATGCCTAAATAAAGATATAAAGAGTTGAAGGGTCGAATTAAATGCATAAAACATTGCCTATATATTCTGCAAATGAGGAAAAATAGGAGCATTATTTATACCTAGATCTGAAAATTAGTGCCCATGTGATGTACAACAGGAAATATATAGCTGGCCACGCAAGGCCAAATGCATCGCTTCATGCATGCATAACAACTGTAGATAACTCTAGGAAGGAGATGACTGCAATCTCATGGGTTAGCTAAACCCCTAGTTATGCGTCCTACCTCTGGTCTTAGTCAGTGCCGCTGGTGAGGCTATATCTGGCATTCCAACTCGTGTACAACCACCTGAACAGATAACGGAACCATATATGGATTTCAAATCCAAAAAGACCTTGAATCTCCTCGAAGCATAGAACCCGTATATGGTTTTGGAGTGGTTATAGTTTCGAGTCATCTTTTACAAGTACACTCCCCCGCTTACCGGATGTTACAAAACCAATCAATCGATTTTCAGAATGCTCAATACTCGTTCTTTTGTAAATAATCAAACAATACATAAGAGCATGAATAATCCCTTAACCGTTTATGTGGATGGATATCATCATCATTTGTCCTAAAAGAACAAAACGAGTTTATACGTACAGTATAGTACCACTGACGATAATTGTATGATATAATCTTCGTGTTTCTCCGATATTTCCATATTTAAAATCCTTCAGTGTTGAGTAGGGAATATTTCCGTACCACCAAAATTAAGAAAGATTACATATTTAGGCCAATTTAATAGTCGGTTATTTAACTATCAAATAAATAAACATCCCAAATAGAGATTACATTTCCCATGGAAACCACCAAGCCTCTCAAAATTAATCTTTCATTAATTAAAATCACTTTGTAAATATGTGGAAATCACTTCTATATACTTATCTCAATAGGATAAGTATGTTCACAAAACATTGTATTTTCGATACTAGAAAATATAACCACATACTTATCTCAACGGTATAAGTATATTCACAAACCATTTCACTTTCAAAACATGGAAAATTTTCCGTAAACTTATAAAATGGTATAAGTATATTCACCAAACACTTAGAAAGATTTTCTATTTCAAAATCATATTAAAATGATCAAATCCAAATGTCGTTAAAACAGGGATATTAATAACCCAAAGTACTAATCCTTTTTATAAATCACTTTCCAAAGTAAACATCTCCATTATAAATCTCCAAATTTAGTTATAAAGCTTCTTTATAGATCTCTAATCTATTTATAAAATTCTCCCTTGTAAATCTCCAAGTTTTATTTATAAAATTACTCTTTTATAAATCTCCAAAAACCGATTTATAAAACTTCCCTTTCAAATCATTAAACCATTTATAAACCTCTTTTCTCACATCGTTCAAAACCCAACTTATATTCAAATTCTAAACCTCTTTCAAATTTATAAACTCCTTTAATAATTCCTTTTTACAAAAGAAATTCTTTTTATAAACAACTTACTATTTAATTATAATAAATAAAAACTTTAACATCATAAAGATAAATTTAAAACATTTTTAAATAACATAATAATAAACTTTAAAACGTTTTAAATAATATAATAATTAACTTTAAAATGTTTCAATAAATATAATAAAATAACATTGATGACTTTAAAAAAATATAATTAATTAACTTTAAACTACATATCTAATACAATAATTAACTAGTTTTAAATAGTTAATAATAAAATAATTTATTATCTATAACAACCTTGATAAGTAATTAATCATCTTTAAACAACATTAATAAAATAATTAATTTTAAAACATTTACTAAAGAAATAATTTTACAAAACACCTTGTGAAATAATAATTAAACAAAGCACATTATTAAAATAATAATTAAAGAAAACACTTTACTTCAAATTATAAAATTTGAAGTTAATTTATATCCATAACTTTCCAGTTTCAGAAAGAGGCATTGCGACCATAATGGTACTTAAACAAGCTACCATTAAAATAAATTTAACTTCCAAGTTAAAATACAAGTATTTACATAAGCAATCATATATGTAAATCGGTTCCAGAATTAACCATCAATTGTTAACACATCACATATCCTATATATATATATATATATCAACTGGCACTTAAATGAATATCTAAATTAATATAATAGCAGAACAGAGATTTGTTCTGAATGTCATTCAAAATAAACACTTTCGTCAATTATTAGACAGTATTTATTTGGCTAAATAGATAACACCAAAGCTGTATGCTTAAATTAACTACGTCATTATTTAAACAACATTATTATATTAAATCAGTATTATTTTATCACTTTATGTATTATCCATTTTCAAAAACGATAATTTATCCAAACCAAACAACTAGCAAATATGACATCAAAGTAGGCAATAAATAATTTTTATTTATTGCATGTCATTACTAATTAACCAAAAAGGTGAGTTTAACTCACCGAAATTCCATTTATTGCCGAAGCATTCTAATTCCATCTAAAATCGATATTAGCTTGAAATTCTACAAGCTTCACTTCCACCAATCCAATTCTAAAATGCAGATATCGTCAATACGAATCTGACCCCACCGACTGTGCTTGATTTGGACCATATATGATCAAGTTATGGGTTTAATAAGATTTTAGAATTAGATAATACAACTTAATAAATAGTTACACTATTTACACCCTAATTACCCTAATTATATCATCTTCCCCATTTTCATAATCTCTTCCTGCTCTAAACTTGAGCACAACCTTACCATGGCCGATCACTTCCATCACGTCTAGATCCTCCATTCCTCAACAAACTCGCCTATGGATTTCGCCAACGAATCCTCACCTAAATCTCCACCTTCTCGAACCTATCTCCCCACGCTAGCACGCCCCCCCATACATCTGATTCGGCCAAGCTGCTCCAGGTGCCCAAACTATCGCGCATAACAAAATTGAGCTGCACCCTTAAATTTTTAACCAACGGTGCTTCTTCACTTCCCAAATTAAATTCGATCTCCAAATTTCCTAACTCGACTTCAAATTTCCAAAGATCCAAACGCTAACTTTTAAACCACTCATGACAAAAACTTGTAGGATCGATTTCACCCTAAAGGGGGTGAATGGGGTGGTACTGTCAATTATAAAAATTTAATGTGGAAGTATGTAAAATAATTTCAAGATAGATATAGCAGAATACTAGCAACACAGATAATAGCAGAATAATAAAAACAGAAATAGAATAATACAGATTTACCCAGCTTCGGCAACACCCTGCCTACATGCAGCCCCCAAGGTTTCTACTAGAAATTAAGTAGGCAGACGCTTACACACATAAACTCGCGACACTCACTACCAACTAACCTAATTCTACGCTCAAAACCTTGCCACAACTTAGCCACTGAGTTCTGAATTCTCGAACTACATCGCCGTAGTTCGCCTTCTAATCACACGACTAGAATTTACGCAAGTTTAAAAGAGAAAAAACAAATTTAAGAACAATTTAAAAACAAAGACCCTAATTCAAATAAACAAAAGCCCAAAAGAATTTAGACCGGCATAATTAAGAATTAAATATGAATCTCCTTTTCCCTTTTCTTTTAATCCTTTGGCCCGTATTCTTTGAGATGGAAACAATGGCTGCCTTCCTTTTGCTCGTTCGTTCCTCGTTCTAAAATTAGAGCTTCGGGAATGAAGTCGCCGCCTTGTTGAATTGATTACTGAATGCATTCTTCTATCAGTGATTATATGCGACTTCAAAGTCGAGATCTACTGATGCTTTTAATTGAATTGGTAAGTTTGTCCCCTTTTCGATTTATATTGTACTCGACTTGATTCGAGTTCCTAATTGATGCTATGCTCTGTGACATTGCTTGAACTCCGAAATTTAGGCCGATGATGTTAATCGTTTATATAGGATTCGAATTCCTATTTCTTCGTTCGTATAAATCTAGTTTGAATTCGTCAATTTATATGCTTGGTCGTTCGATTTAACTTGAATACTTGAGATTTATATGACTTTTTCAGTTCATATATTTTTTTTAGCTTGGTTGACATGGATTTTAATTTCTTATGTTGTCTCTTGGTCATAACGGTTTCGAATTTGCTGATTTGAAACTGCTGTTGCAATCACTTGTACATTATGACACTGTTACCATTTTTGTGTTGACTTCTTCGGCTTGATCAATTCGTGTTATCACTTTGGCATTGAATCTTTTCTTGTTTTTGTAAAACCTGCTGCTGACTTCAGTGATGATCTGGACTTTGTTTGATTTACTGTATATGCCTCCTTTTGAAATTGTTTGACTCTTAGCTTCATGAAAACTGTTGACAATTTGTTATTTGAACTTCTATCTTGGTTTATATCATATTGTTATTCAAGTGTGTAACGACCCAGACTCGATGTCCGATAAACGACACCAAATTCGTATCGCCGGAGCTTATAACAACAATTAGATGAATATAAAACAGCGGAACAGAATCAATATCATAAATATCATCACAGTTACGACATCAACATAATATCCATACTGCAACAGAGTACATAATACATACACTACAACTCCAAATACAACATCATGATTAATATAACAGTGATCATATATCCAAAAGTTCTCAAATGAGAGAGATGATAACGAACTCCCAAAAGCTAACACTTGAAATCTCCAATAGCTCCTAAGATATCTCCAAGATAAGAGCTCCAAAATACTGCTACTCCAAAATACAGAAACCTGCTACTAGGCTGCCCGTGTGGAAATAATGGGCACCCAGAGTTTAGGAAAGAAAACAATAAACTCCGGATCAGTCATAAGACTGGTGTGAGTAAACAAAAACAGTTGCATTTAAATAAGACAAGATTTATAAAAGAATTTTCGGTATGCTTTTAAAAATGGAACTACCATAAGACCTCCCGCCACACACACAATGCAAACGCAGAATTGGAGGAGATTTCTTCTTATGATAGTTAAATATGCTTGGTACGAGAAAAGAAATACTTTGATATTATAACTAGTGCATAGTGAAGAAAACATTTCAAAAGTAGAATATTAATCTTAGCCAGCATAGGTACCATTATATTATGCCTACTATAGCTACCATATTAAATGGCAGGTTCTACAACTAAAACCGTACAGGGCTCGTATTGCTTCTTTGGATTTCCAACAAATGGTCAGGCCAAGGAACTTCCCATTGCCACATGGAAACGCCTCTGGAAAGACGTCCCGAGAACCTAACCGGATCTCTGCCAACACAAGGCCGGGTTACCCTTCAAACTGGGTAACAACTGACACGAGTATGCCATCTCCCGGTTGTAACCAACCTTTAACCGGGGCCCCAGCAACAAATCACAAAGTAATATATATATATATATATATATATATATATATATATATATCTGTGATATCAACATAAGCTAAGTATCTGGGCTCCATACCATGATACCACTTCTATCCAGAAGGAAATGCACATACCCTAAAGGGAGCTACCCCTCATAACCCTGCTGCATCTTTCCTGTTTTGACCATTCCGGGGTGTGAGGCTCGACGAAATCTCGTCCACAAAAACACGCTTTATACAAAAGCTGTGCTTTGGGTCAACAAATGATCATAGAAAATGATCACAAAGATAAACGATCATACAAATGATCTTATCACAAATGATCAACACAATGATCATTTCACAGCAACACTCAGCATGTCACATTACCAAATTGGGAATATATCGCTGATAACCTTCAACTACATAACCTCTGAGCTCGTACGTCTCAGAGAAGGGTGTTAAGCTAAGAGAATAAATTCTCCGCCACCAACAGAAATATATTTGAAAGAAATCAGCTTTATATCTCAACTTGTAATGTCAGACATACAATCCATACAAGTCTGTTCCCGGCTCGAACAGAACCGAAGGCACTTCCAACGAAGTCCTTGCAATCCGGATATCCACAATCCTGATCGGATTCCCCATCACATATGGAGAACTCTATACCGGAGCAACTCGGTGCAAAGTCAATCGACAGGTCATCCTATCGCTCTCGCAAATACCCGGTCTTCAACACCGGTCTTCAAATGCTATCCATAACGTCGAATCACATATTCGAAATGGGTTATACGACCCAAAGGTCCTTTCCCGGTTAATTCGAATAGTGAGTGTCAAATTTTAAAACATGTGGATGTCATTCACAAATATTCACAGGTTCGATGTGGGTTTCGGATAACCAAATGAAATCCGATTCCCTGTCGCATCGAAGTTTAAATGCCGTTTTACGGACAACAGGGTTTTTTTCAAATCATACAGTAGTAATACCAATATCACAGCTCAACTCAAAATATTCAATGTCACATAGCATCATATCAACTACAGGAATATCAATCCAACATACAGCAATCAAGAACAATCAAAGCATCTTTAATTTGGATAAATAAATCATATGGTTTAGTTTTATTTATTACATAGTTACTTCCTTTAGAAATCTTAAATCAATGATTACTTACAATTAATTACAGTTGATTAGATCTTAATCATTTTCATTAATTTATCACTTCTTAGTTAATTTCAAAATCAATTTATCTTAATTATTAATTTATTAAATCTTACTTATCCTTTAATTTAAACTTTAATATTAATTAATTTACTAGATAATTTTTTTCTCTTAATTGTTTAAATGAACCAAAGGATAATTTAAATTGCTTTGATTATCTCTTTTAAACCATGTTCAATAATTCACCTCAATAAGTTAAAATTTAGTTTTAAACAACATTATATTTTAATTTTCTTTTAAATTATATTATTTATTATTGATGGCCTTATAAATGATGTATCAAAATTAAATAAATTAAATTTTTAATTACTCTAAACATCTTACTTCAGTTTTATATTAACTTAAAATCTCAGTCAAATTATTGTTTTGAACGTATTTTAAAAGTGTCATTAAGATTTGAAAATTTTAATCATTATTTAGTTAACTTCACATTCCATTAACAAACAATCATCATTTTATAAAGAATGCTTATAAGAATTGTTTAAACTTAAGTTTTCGACAATCTCAAACTGAATATGCTGTTTCAGGTGGCCAACCCGAGGCTTCCCCTGAGTCACGCCCGAGCTCGAACGCTCCCTGCTTCGAGTTTCACCCCACAGCTACCCGTGTAACAAAATTTTCAAAATTTGTTTAAGTCCAAATTTTGTCACGACACAACTGCTGAAATCCCCGAGTCCCCCTTCGAGTTCTTCCCTGTTTTCCCCGAGTCAAGCTTCGAGTACAACCCATAAGAAAAACAAACCTGAAACGCTTCAGGCTATAACCTTCTAGATCATCAACTCGTGCACATATACGTGCACAACTGGAATCGCCTCCTCCGGTCGAACTTCTGGTCGTCCACACGTTATCGACGACGTGCTCGTGCCTCTCAAACACTCACAAGTTCGAACTAATCACAATTTTGAAATCTCGTTCTCAAACCCAAAAGCTTGAACGAACAACCCTTAAACAATTGCCTCGCCCCGACGCCTGACGCCGCCAGAAACCAAACAACTTCGTCCATAGTTGCCTCAATGACCCCTGACCTTTACCTCCCATGACCAATCATCTCAGACCCCTCGACGAAGAAGCGGTTTGCTCGAAAACGCGGGCAACCCAAACCTGCCCACAAACCCTATATCCTCCTCGTATAGCTCCTCTGATGATTTAAAAACGTTGTTGCCATTTTTCTGGTGACCATCAGCGTTCAAGCTATCCCTGACACCAAGCTCGAGATCATACGATCTCGAGGTCACCGGAATTTGCCACCAGTTGAATTTCCGTTCAACTCGAAATGCCGCTCGATCAATCAAGTTAAAAATCTAGATTTTTGTTTTAAAAATCATGGTTTTTGAAGAGAAATTATATCGTGCCATTGAATCAAGATTTCCAAACATTCGAATTTTATGAAATTTCAAGTTCTACTGTATATTTTTCTTCCTCAGTAAGATATATACATTTTTCTCTTCCAATCTCCACTAGAAATATATTTAAAGCTTGGATCTCACTTTAACAAACCTGTCATATTGATGCCTAAAAGTATTCCAAAGATTTGGGGGAAAGTTTTAAGTTTTAAAACAAATTATGAAACCTGTTAACACATAACCTATCACTGTGTATCATACATACTATCAATTTCATACTAATATGTACATACATAAAACAACATGCAGGCATATTAACCATCATTCAAGAGCATCATCAAAACAATATCACTAAGTACATGCAAATAAAAGTGGGTTTGCTCACTTTGAAATATGAAACAGAGAGGCTTCTGCTTTGAAAAAGAAACAGTTTATATCTTTTCTCTTCTTTTTTTTTGGTTGTATACTGAGCTTTGAATTTACAAAATAAATGCTTGCTTTTGTTAGTTTTCATGCTTTGCTAAGATTTTTTTTAAAAGAAATAAAGCAACTATGCATGAGTATTTATAAAGGAATGTACAGGGTTTAGCAACACATTTTTTATTTATTTAATCCTGAAGCTAATCAGGGAGTTACTTTCTCGTGCAAGCATACACAGGGCAACATTAATTCACTTACTCAAAATTCTTGCCTGCAACCTAATGATTAATTCTACTATATTATCCAAGAATTTACACAGCAATAAGATTGTGAAAGAATCAAAAATTTACTCACCTTGTAATATTGAAACAGGGGCTATATTGGCTTTGAAGCTACAGTTTCAAATCTCCACTCTGGTTTGTTTTTTTTCTTTCTTCAGCAACTAGTTTTGAACTTGTATATATATTTTTTTAGGTTTATTTTCTATCCTTTGTTAGGGTTTTTCTTTGAACAAATAGAACTATGGTCATGTATATAAGGAGGTGTGCAGGCTTTACTTGAGTGCTGCTGAGGCAAGACTCCTCTTTTTATTTTTATTTTTATTTTATTTTTTTATTTTTTTGTTGTACTTATGTATGGCTGAATATGAAAGCATTTAATGAAGCATTAAATGTTATATGCTTCCTATCCTTGCATGTTTACAGATCATGCTGTTTGATCTTTATAAGTACAGATTATATTCTTTTTGTTCTTTTCATACACTCTCGTTCCTTGTTGTTTTAATCTTTTGCTAATTGTTATTTTGTTTCATTTTCTTATTTATATGACTAATTGTATAGGCCTGGATTGTATATTTGCTTGTTTATTTGTTTACATTGCTATGGTTTACAGCAACTTGTTTTATTTTTGTAAAACTAAGTCTTATTTGTTTGGTTAATTTGTTTCTTATTTTACTTTGTTAAAAGAAAAGTTATTTTAGTTATTAACATTAAATAACTATGTGATTTTTATTACAATATTTTATTTCTTTTGAAATCCTCAAATTTAAATTTTAAAAGTTCCAATAAATTACCAAATTTTTTTAATTCAAAATTTCCGGGATGTTACAAAGTGTGTCTTCCTGGAATTACTCTTTGCACATGTTGAAGTCTGGTCTGCACTTCAGTAAAATGCTTCTGATCATTGGTGATTGTTTTGCATTTGCTCATTCGAGCTACTGTTTCATTCACTATACTGTTAGCAGAGTTATTGTGTGTGTGTGTGATTGCATATATGCATATCATATAAGTTGCTCTGGCCAGTTAGTCCACTAATGTATGCTGATCCGGTTCACAACTCGGTTATGTGATCATGTTGAAGTTGAGTGATTGTTGTTCACCATAAATATGTACATTTTACCTGTTGAGGTTTGTTGTAGTTTCATTCATGTTCATACGTATATTAGTGCTCTTGTTTATATGCATTAGTGCTCATCCATATTGTCTGGTTGTGACTGTTGTGTGTACTCAGGTTTGGTTGCCTTTGAGTTTCTAGATTGCATCAAGTGCATGTCCATATGCCTGATACGCTAGATCGTGTCTGGTACCTTTTGAAGCTTGATTCTTTGTATATTGATTCTTGTGCACTTATGGTTGCACTGTCAGCTTGCTCTGTTCACTTCGAGTTGTTTATGTATATACATGGTGCACTGCATTGTTGAGACTACACTTGTATCCTAGCTTGTCATGTTGCTTTGAGCTAGTTTGCATTTTGATGATAAGTTTCTTATGAGCCAAATCATGTTGTTCTTGTTGTGTGGATTAGTGTAGTTTCATCGTGGCTTCACTTTGAACTTCATGTGTACATTTGGATTGCACATGTGTTGAATCCATCTTATAGCTCGGGTATGACCTTGTGCTCATATCATGACTTTATTCGCATCACACTTGAGTTGAACCCGGCTTTTGATTGGGTTTGACCTTGTGCTCACATGTCCCTGTAATTTTATCACGTGTATATCTGTGTGCATGGCCTTGTGGCATGTACAGTGATACACTGTGCATGTCATAAGTTGTTCGTGTATAATGAATTCAAAATTAAATGATGACGAACAACCCAAATAAATGGGGCAAATAATATTTTCAAAAATACATTTTATTTTACACTGCACAAATATTTCTTTTTCTATTTTACTACGTCAGTGTTTATTTTACAGATCGTCCAAATGCTGGATTCGATCTGGAATAAAGTTGAAGAGCAATTATGAGTGAAAGAGTGATATGTAGTAAGGTACAAATGTAAATTGAAAATTGTGACGTAATCAAATTTGTATTATAATCGAAATTGTGTATATATAGTGAGAGCACAACTTTGTACTATTCAAAATAGTAATAAAATACTTATTTGAATAAAATATTTATTTGAATTTAAACTCCATGTTATTTATTTTATTCAGGAAATATTTATTTAATTATGTAAAAAATAAATAGTACAATAACAAATACATTTAAATATATATATATATATATATGTTTATTATCATGAAACAAAAATCATATACTAGCATATTTAACAATCTCCCCCTTTTGATGATAACAAACATATATTTAAGATTTTGAATTTATTAAATGTATTTGATCATTCAATTTTTTCTCCCTATTTGAATGCTCCCTCTCTACAATAAAGCTCACTTTCATATATGCATGAGAATAAATAAAAATATGCAAATGAACCTAGATGCAAATAGAAAAAATATTTGACCTTTATTTACCAAAACCTTAACCTCTCTCTCCCCCTTTTGTTATCAGCAAAAGAGTAATAGTGTTAGAAAAATAAGAGATAAAGTGATAGACATTAATACAATATTAATACTAAATCGGGTATAAATATTAAATTTCAATAAAAAATCAAACAAACATCATAAATATTCTGTTAGGCGCATATTCCACTTTAGAAAGATAGGGATGATGCAAAAACCATATAGCTGTGTCTATTTGTGGTATATTTATATAAGAAATTTGAATATCTACTAACCATGTATAACCGGTAGGACTTTTAAATGAGAATAGTAGTATTCCAAAAAAAATTAAAAGAAAAATACATGAATTCAAGTATCTTCTAACCACACATAACCGTGAGGACTTTTAAATGGGATTAGAATCAACTTGTCTATTTAATCAATCAATTTTTATATGCATTCCTTACATGCATCGTTGATTCATAAGTTTTGATTCATGACACAAGCTTCAGAGATCATAAGACAAACTACAAAGAGAATACTATACAAAGGCGACAAAAAGAGAATAAAAGTATATTGTGCACTACAAAGGAGACAAGACTACAATCCAGATATTAGTATTAATATTTTATCATATTGAGTCTTAGAATATTGTTAAAATCATTCCTCAAGTAGTCACACACACATACAAATAGTTGTATATTGTTTTATACTTGAAAAAAATATGATCTGTGCACATAACATCAGGACGGTCAACCAACTCGAAAGCTCGGCTGACCGACCAGAAAGCTCGGCTGACCGACCAGAAAGCTCGGCTGACCGACCAGAAAACTCGGCTGACCGAACCTGTTATTAGTGCACAGATATGCTCTGTTTTGTGCACGATTTTAAACTAAGCTGACCGGCCAGAATTTTCAGTCAACCGACCTGGGAATAACGGCTATTTTTCTGAAGAGTTGCGATCGTTCGTGAAGAGGAATCACCTTCAATCCAAGAGATATGGTCACAACCTTTGACTGAAACTCTTCATGAAATATTGTAACTATTCTACAACTATATAAACATGTTTAATTCATTCCTACAATCACCAATTCTTGTTTATAATTCTGAAATCTATTCTCTATTTGTTTCTGCAAATAAAAGCATTCATTCTCATTCAATATCTCTAGAATCTCTGAATTAATTTATATACTTCGATTCTACGATATTATCTTCCTTCTAAATCTTCACATACACTACATATTCTTGAGGATTTGATTATAGGAAATTGTACTATCAAAAGACAATTCGTGTTATTCAGAACACACTCGTCAACAAAGTATTTGTATTAAGTTGAAGTCCTCTTCGGTTGTTGAGGCGGAAAAATTCATGTTCGGTTGCTCAGGTGTGATATACCTATTCCTCCGGGTTAAGTGAGGGATTAGTCTAAATCCAGAGGATATTCTGGGACTGGACGTAGAACGGGAAGTTCGAACCAGTATAAAAATTCCTGGTGTGCTTACTTGAATTTTTATTTTACTACTATTATTAGTTTCCGCATTTATATATTATATTACATGATCCTTAGTACTGCACGTACACTTTCATTTGGTATCAGAGCCTGGTATTCTAGAGATCGTAACAACATCCTAGAATAAATGGCTACAAAGAGATCAAGTCAAGGCAATAAGAAGAGGAAGAGCAATAAAGAAAAATCAAAGGAGCAAACAAACAAATGCTTCATGGCGAAAGATAATGAGGTTAGTGATCTAACTTTTGATGATATGATAGAAATAAATTCAGAACTTCTAGACACTTTAAGATGTCTCAAAAGAAAATATAAGGAAGCTCTAGAAAATCAGAAGAAAGCAGAATTCGAAAGAGATATGCTTAAAGACGAGAAGAAAATATTAGAAGAAGAACTTGAGAAAATTCAAGATTCACTCTTTGACAATTCTCAACTCGCTCTATTAAGTCAAGAAATAGAAGCTCAATAAGAAAAGAATAATGCTCTAGCTTCTGAGAATCTTGAGTTAAAAACGAAAATTAAAATTGTTGAGTTAGATAACACTAGTCTCAAAACTAAGCTTGATGACATTACTAAAAATATTTCCAATTTTAATAAAGGGAGAGAAAATTTATCCAGGATTATTGAAAATTCTCAACCTGCTTCGAATAAGAAGGGATTAGGTTATGTTAAGAATTCAAAAGCTCACAATGATAAAAGTGGTTTAGGATATAATAAAATCGATCGTAGAAATAGCATTAGATATGCTTTCATGTATAGTAAAAATGATAGTGCTAGTACTAAATTTCGAGAAAGCTAAATCCAATTTTTATAGAAATTCAAATACTACTATGACCTATAATGTTGACAATTTCTTTAGAAGTACAAAATCATTAACAGGAAATATGAATAAAAATTATCTAAGTATATGGGTTCCTGTTAATTGGAAAAATATAAAAAAATACATTGATGATTATTTTGATATGCTAGTTAATAGTAAAAATTATATTTATAAAGGTTCAACCACACCCAAATGGGTATGGTTTCCTAAAAATTAGGAAATTATAAGAAGCCTGGGTGTCGCATGCTTTAAATGTTAATTTTTCTGATACCTTACATTATAAGTAGTAGTTATTTTGTTTTATATTGTTCTATGTTAACACTTATGTGAAATATAATTTATATCATTGGTTAAACTCTCCTTTTTGTCGATGACAAAGGGGGAGAAATGTATAAAAGCTAACAAGTTTTTGCAGAAAAATCGCCATATATTCAGGGGGGAATTACAATATATACTACTTCGTCACATAAGTATTGTCATCAATCAAAAAGGGGGAGAATGTTGATTCATAGGTTTTGATTCATGACACAAGCTTCAGAGATCATAAGACAAACTACAAAAAGAATACTATACAAAGGCGACAAAAAGAGAATAAAAGTATATTGTGCACTACAAAGGAGACAAGACTACAATCCAGATATTAGTATTAATATTTTATTATATTGAGTCTTAGAATATTGTTAAAATCATTCCTCAAGTAGTCACACACACATACAAATAGTTGTATATTGTTTTATACTTGAAAAAATATGATCTGTGCACATAACATCAGGACGGTCGACCAACCAGAAAACTCGGCTGACCGACCAGAAAGCTCGGCTGACCGACCAGAAAGCTCGGCTGACCGACCAGAAAGCTCGGCTGACCGACCAGAAAGCTCGGCTGACCGACCAGAAAGCTCGGCTGACCGACCAGAAAGCTCGGCTGACCGACCAGAAAGCTCGGCAGACCGAACCTGTTATTAGTGCATAGATATGCTCTGTTTTGTGCACGATTTTAAACTCAGCTGACCGGCCAGAATTTTCAGTCAACCGACCTGGAAATAACGGCTATTTTTGTGAAGAGTTGCGATCGTTCATGAAGAGGAATCGCCTTCAATCCAAGAGATATGGTCACAACCTTTGATTGAAACTCTTCATGAAAGATTGTAACTATTCTACAACTATATAAACATGTTTAATTCATTCCTACAATCACCAATTCTTGTTTATAATTCTGAAATCTATTCTCTATTTATTTCTGCAAATAAAAGCATTCATTCTCATTCAATATCTCTAGAATCTCTGAATTAATTTATATACTTCGATTCTACGAGATTATCTTCCTTCTAAATCTTCACATACACTACATATTCTTGAGGATTTGATTATAGGAAATTGTACTATCAAAAGACAATTCGTGTTATTCAGAACACACTCATCAACAAAGTATTTGTATTAAGTTGAAGTCCTCTTCGGTTGTTGAGGCGGAAAAATTCCTGTTCGGTTGCTCAGGTGTGATATACCTATTCCTCCGGGTTAAGTGAGGGGTTTAGTCTAAATCCAGAGAAAATTCTGGGACTGGACGTAGAACGGGAAGTTCGAACCAGTATAAAAATTCCTGGTGTGCTTACTTTAATTTTTACTTTACTACTATTATTAGTTTCCGCATTTATATATTATATTACACGATCCTTAGTATTGCACGTACACTTTCATGCATAACCATGAGGAGTTTTAAAAGAGCATGGAAGCACATAATCAAAAATTCTAAGTAATTCACCCATGCATAACCTTGAGGACTTTTAAATGAGAGTGAGTACTATGGATGTTTTTATTGCTAAAAATATAAGAAAATGGAAAACGAATGATTTCCCATTTAAAATACCACATATTGATATACTATATTGGATTTTGATGTGTAAGGGTCGATAGAAATATGATAGAAATAGAAATGGTCATAGAATTTTTACCAACAAAAAGTATTTATAACTCTTGTTTAATTTCTAAAGAAATTTACTAAGTATACTGTCTCAAGTCATAATATATGATCAATATCACCACTCATCACTTTTTGAATCACTATTTATCATTTCGATAATCGGTAGGGAGTCAAATTTGTTAATGTAGTCATTTAAAATCAAACCCAAAAAATAATTATCAAATTTTCTAAAAATGACTAATCTGAAACAAGGTCAACAAAAATGATTTTCTAGAAGGGGTTTTATAAAAGAAAAATGTCTGCTAATTGAAAATTATTTGAAATGAAACATATGTAGATTTTTTCTTTGAAAAATGTGACGCAACAAATGAATGTCTCAACATAAACCGCCTTCCAGTAGTAATTTTTCCAACAACTAGATTACTAGTGTTATCTGCATCCGAATTTCTCTTTGACTCAAGATTATCATTAGTTGAATGTTATAGACCAGACCGTGAAGTTGCAACAAAATATCTTAAAATCATTTTTAACAGCTTTTAATTGAAATTGAATTGAAGCCGCGCGAATAAACAAAACAGTGACCATAGTATCAGATTCCAGAAACAAATATATCTACGTGTATCATGAGTAATCATCAATCAATGAAACACCATTATTAATCCAAACAAAACTATATGAACTAGTTCAAGCATGAAACGATGTTGGTTAACATTTTTGCACAAATCAGAAAAAAATAAGAATAAGTTAAATAAGAACATATCAAATAAGTCAGAATCAAAACCAACATTATTTTATCATCACATAACTGGCTGATTTGATTACACTGCAGGTTTTCACATTATCATTCAAAATAAATATACCGTTACCTCTTTTACCTTTACAATAATTTTTAGTTGTTGTCTATTGTGATTCCGTCACCTTTGTACTAGGCTAAGGAACTTTGATTTGTCGCCCGTTACGTATCTAGAACAGCCAGAATCCAGATAATATTGTTGATGTTTCTCAGCCTTCCACCACACCTACACGGTAAAAGGTTTTTGTGACCAATATGTTTTTATAGGTCCATGGTTGTTAGTGGCAAAAGGTTTTGAAAAATATGTTTGTGGAGACCCAAAACTATTCAGATATGTTCCTTTCGGCACCCATATTTTTTTGACTTTGAGAAATTTTGTATTCATGCATTTCAGAATCCAAATTGGAATTGTTTTCACATGTTTGGGCCTATACCAACAATTGTTTTGATTGTGTCCTATTTTTCTACAAATCGTGCACTCAGATTTGACTTGATTAATTTTTCTTTCAGCACATTCAGATTGATTATACCCAAGTCCTTGTATAACAGGATAAATAGTTTGTTTTCCTAATAGCATATTTAACGATCTTTCACTTTTAGAAAATTTTCCTAAAGATGTGGACAATTGTTGGATTTGTGTTTTGAGAGATTCATTTTCATTCAATAATTGAGTGCACTTTTTAATAGAATTTTCTCTCCTAGTATTTTCACTTTCTTTCAAAATCAGAATTTCATTTTCAAGTGATTTAATTATAATTTTTGATTTTTTTAATTTCTTATTCGAATGTTGGACACTTGTCACACTTAAGGCTTTTGGTTTGATAATTTTTGACCAATTGATCTAGCTGTTTAATTAAATCTATGAAAGTATCTCTTTGTGATTCAAGTTTAGCGTATTTTGCCCTAAGTCTTTTGAAACAGACATTTGCTACGTGGAAATATATAAGTAATTCCAAGTGAGTGAGTTTTGATACCTCGCTTAGCTCATCGTCATCATCGCTATCAGTTATATCAGCTCGAAGGCGCAGATCTGCTTTTTCACTCTCACTGCTAGTTCTTTTACAATCATCATCACTTTTATTCCATGTGGCTGCAGAATTTCTCCTTTTTGATTTCTTTTCTTGGCCGCATCGATTCTGAGGACAATTGGGCTTGATTTGTCCAAGTTTATCACACTTGTGATAGATGATTTCCTGCTCTTCCGAGTTGTCTAGTGCTTTGGCTATTTTGCTTTTCAATTATCGATTTAGAGCTGGATTTCTGTATTTGTGATTCCACCTTTCGAATTTCTTTATTAATAGTGCAAGCCAGCTGCTCCATCATTATCGTCGTCGTCATCAGTTTCTGTTGTTTCTTTGAGAGCTATTGATTTTTTTCGAGTATCACCTCCTTTACACTCTTCCTTGAATTTCATTTCTAGCTCATAAGTGGCGAGATTTCCGATGAGTTCTTCAACTTTGATTTGTTTCAAATCTTTTGACTCTTGAATGGCAGTAACTTTCTCTTCAAAACATCGTGGAAGAACTCTGAGGATTTTTTGGACTATTTCCAATTCGGTATATGATTTACCAAGGGCTTTTGATTTTATACGATATTGGAAAGTCGTCCGTACATCTCTTTGACAATTTCTTCCTTGGCCATTGTGAAATTCTCGTATTCGCTACTCAGTATGGCAAGGCGAGATTCCTTGACTTAAGATGTTCCTTCGTGAGTCACTTCTTGTGTGTGCCATATTTCCTGCATAGTTAGACAATATGAGACACAATCAAATTCAATTTGATCCAACGAACAAATAATAGAATTCATGGGTTTAGCATTAGCATTCTGTAGTCTATTTTCAAAATCTGTCCATTGATCCATTGGTTTATCTATTTCCTGATTATTTACCACTTCATAGTTGGTGCTCTATAACCCGTCTCAACAATATTCCAAGCATCAATGGTTTTCAGCAAAAATTTCATTCCATTTTTCCAGTAAGCATATTCACCATTGAACATTGATGGTCTAACTATGGACTGACCCTCAACAAAAGTATTATTAAACGAAGCCATTTTAAATTTTCAAATTGTTAAAACAAAAATTGGTTTTTGAAAAATCAAAATTTTAAAGCAAAATTTGACTTCTGTTCCTAGCTCTGATACTACTTGTGGAATCGATTTCACCCTAGAGGGGGTGAATAAGGTGGTATTATCAATTATAAAAATTTAATGCGGAAGTATATAAAATAATTTCAACACAAAAATAGCAGAATAGTAGCAGCACAGATAATAGCAGAATAATAAAAATAGAAATAGAACAACAAGATTTACCCAGCTTCGATAAAACCCTGCCTCCGTGCTGCCTCCATGGTTTCTACTAGAAATTAAGTAGTCAAACGTTTACACACGTAAACTTGTGACACCCGCTACCGACTAACCTAACTCTACGCTCAAAACCCTACCACAACTCAGTCATTGAGTTGTGAATTCTCGAACTACACCACCGTAGTTCGTCCCCTAGTCACACGACTAGAATTTATACAAGTTTAAAAGAGAAAAACTAATTTAGAAACAATTTAGAAACAAAGACCCTAATTTAAATAAACTAAAGCCCAAAAGAATTTAGACCGGCCCAATTAAAAACTAAATATGAATCTCCTTTTCCGTTTTCTTTTAATCCTTCAGCATGTATTCTTTGAGATGGAAACAATGGCTGCCTTCCTTTTGCTTGTTCCTTGTTCTGAAATTATGGCTTCTGGAATGAAGTCGCCGCCTTATTGAATTGATTGCCGAATGCTTTCTTCTATCAGTGATTGTTTGTGGCTTCAGAGTCGAGATCTACTAATTCTTTTAATTGAACTTGTAAGTTTGTACCCTTTTCGATTTATATTGTACTCGACTTGATTCGAGTTCCTAACTGATGATATGCTATGTGATATTGCTTGAACTCCGAAATGTAGGTCGATGATGTTAATCGTTTATATAGGATTTGAATTCCTATTTCTTCATTCGTATACATCCGGTTTGAATTCGTTAATTTATATGCTTGGTCGTTTGATTTAACTTGAATGTTTGAGATTTCTTTGACTTTTTCACTTCGTATATTTTTGTTAGCTTGATTGACACGACTTTGGATTTCTTGAGTTGTTTCTTGGTCGTCAGGTTTTGAATTTGCTGATTTGAAACTGTTATTACAATCACTTGTACATTATGACACTATTACCATTTTTGTGTCGACTTCTTCGGCTTGATCAACTCCTGCTATCACTTTAGCTTTGAATTTTTCTGGTTTTTGTAAAATCTGCTGCTGACTTCGGTGATGATCTAGACTTTGTTCGATTTACTGTATATGCCTCTTTTTGAAATTGTTTGACTCTCGGCTTCGTGAAAACTGTTGACAATTTTTTATTTGAACTGCTATCTTGGTTTATCTCATATTGTTATTTAAGTGTGTCTTCCTAGCATTACTCTTTGTACATGTTGAAGTCTAGTCTGCACTTCAGTAAAATTCCTTTGATCATTTGTGGTTGTTTTGCATTTGCTCACTCGAGCTACTATTTCATTCACTGTACTATTAGTAGAGTTATTGTGTGCGTGTGCATGTATGATTGCATATATGCATATCATATAAGTTGCTCTGGCCAGTTAGTCCATTGATGTATGTTGATCCGGTTCACTACTCGGTTATGTGAGCATGTGGAAGTTGAGTGGTTGTTGTCCACCATAAATGTGTACATTCTACCTGTTGAGGCTTGTTGCAGTTTCATTCATGTTCATATGTATATTAGTGTTCTGATCTATATGCATTAGTGCTCATCCATGTAGACTAGTAGTGACTGTTGTATGTAATCAAGTTTGGTTGCCTTTGAGTTTCTGGATTACATCAAGCACGTGTCCATATTCCCGATATGCTAGATCGAGTCCGGTACCTTTTGTAACTTGATTCTCTGTATATTGATTCTTGTGCACTTATGGTTGCACTGTCAACTTGCTCTATTCACTTCAAGTTGTTTACGTATATACATGGTGCACTGCACTGTTGAGGCTACACTTTTATCCTACCTTGTCGTGTTTCTTTGAGCTAGTTTGCATTTTGATGATGAGTTTCTTATGAGCCAAATCACGTTGTTCTTGTTGTCTGGATTAGTGCAGTTTCATTGTGGCTTCACTTTGAACTTCATGTGTACATTTGGATTGCACCTATGTTGAATCAAGATTATAGCTTGGGTTTGACCTTGTGCTCATGTCATAACTTTATTTGTATCGTACTTGAGTTGAACCCGGCTTTTGATTGGGTTTGACCTTGTGCTCACCTATTCCTGTAATTTTATCAAGTGTATATCGGTGTGCACGGCCTTGTGGCATGTACAGTGATACACTGTGCATTTCACAAGCTATTCCTGTATGATGAATTCAAAATTAAACGATGATGAACAACCCAAATAACTGAGGCAAATAATATTTTCAAAAAATATATTTTATTTTACACTACACAAATATTTCTTTTTCTATTTTACTACGTTAGTGTTTATTTTACAGATCGCTCAGATGTTGGATTCAATCTAGAATAGAGTTGAAGAACGATTATGAGTGGACGAGTGATATGTAGTGAGGTGCAAATGTAAATTGAAAATTGTAATGTAATCAAATTTTTATTGTAACCGAAATTGTGTAGATATAGTGAGAGCACAACTTTGTACTATTCAAAATTGTAATAAAATATTTGTTTGAATAAAATATCTATTCGAATTTAGATTCTGTTGTATTTATTTTATTCAGCAAATATTTATTTAATTATGTAAAAAATAAAATAGTACAATAACAAATACATTTAAGTAAATATATATATATATATATGTATGTATTATCATCAAACAAAAATCATATACTAGCATATTTAACAAAACCGTCGACCTTTCCAATAGCTACCGCACTCTCTGATATTCACGTATATGGTAGATCCCTTCATAAGAATTTCAAAGATCTAATATTTAAATTTTTTGGTTAAGTGATTGAATTGATTTTGATTTTAGAAAAGGAGGATTGATGAGTTTTCTTTGTTCGTTTATTGGAAAATGAAAATCAAAAGATGGAGACACAAATGCATGCTGCTAATATGAGTTGTCTTGAGTTAGGTTTACAATTTAATTTCTAGCATCACATTGCATAGATATTTGATCGTGTATGGGCTGCAAATGAAAAAAAGTTACGATTGCGCTCAGAACAGCGACGCGACCCCAAAACAATAATACTATACACTGTTTAACTTATTCTGAAAAATCACAAAAACACTATCGTTTGCCGACAAATCGTCAAATGGTAATTTAAGAAATTTCCAAATTAAATATTATGAAAACAAGAAATAAATTAAATTAAAAATACATCAATAAAATCAATTCGTAAAAACAAAAATAATTTTTTTGATTAATTATTTGAAATTTTATCCTCATAAATAAATTTACAAATGAATTCACTGTTATTATTTATCAATTGAAGAAGTTACATAAGACCATTAAATCATTTAAATAAATATTCAATTTGAAATCCAAAATATTTAAATCACCATTCGAATATCTTAAGTTCACAAATTCAAATATTTGAAATAAACTACGCAATTGAATCCTAACTATAAACTTTTATAATCCGTTTATTAATATTCAGTTCAGAGTCCTGTCATTTCAAATCACTACCCCATTATTAAAATTTCAAATTCACATATTATAATAATCTCTGTAATTTAATTCAAGTCACTTTACTTTAAACCCAAATTATTCAATATTAAAAATTAATTAAATATTCAAAATCCATAGAACAAAATCATGGGTGTTGCAGTCTCCCCCCTAAAAGAATTTCATCCTTGAAATTTCAAAGGTAGGAAAAATGGCCCCAAAGCCTTAACTTTTCAAAATCAATTTGTTGAAATAGATTATCAAATTTTCTAAGTCCTTCAAAATTACGGAAAATTTCGGTAACGTCTCCTTTGCATGGCTCAATCAAAAAAATTATAAATCGCTTACACTAGCTCAAACCAACCAAAAGAAAACAAAAGCCAAGTGGCCTCTCATATCTAGGGCATAGAACCATCAATCAAACAAAAATATAAACATGTACCTATTCATCGGGCAACCAAACTTTACTTATGAGGCCAAAAGCATCAAACTAGTTTTTACTTTCATGAACCTTCATCTTATTTACAAATAATATGCAACCATATAACTCATAACCATATAATTTTGCATTTTCCAATGTCAAACATATAAGTTTAATAAAGCTCGTACGATGTGCATATATCATTCATATGCAATATCAAATCCGATCGCTCGGTCGATCATACAATACAACTTTGAACTAGTATCGCTCACTCGACTTCTCGACTTTGATTTGGTACCTTGATTAGAAACTATCATTCTCTATACATAGCCATCAAATATGTTTGAAAACTTCGAAATCAAATCTAAAATCTGTATCAAGCCTTCGCCGTCGAGAATCGAGTGAAAAATCCTAACTCATATCGTTGTAAATCAACTCGAATCGTGCACTCAAATTTGGATCAAAACAGTTATGTGAACAAAATGGTTTACATACAATTCACATATTTATTGCCATTGGTTTCTAACTATAGCAATTTTCTTTTTTATTCACATTCATTCTTACTTTTAGTAAATTTCTTTTAATACTAAAATTGTTTATAAACTATTTCATAAAACCATTACTTAAGTTCACAACCATCTTATGACACCACTTATGCAAATCAATCACTTTAAAACTTCAGTTTATACCTATTTCAAAAAGCTACAAATTCAACTTTAAAGCCCTTCTATACTTAAGTTTATTATAAAAAAATTATAATGCACACTTATGTTTATTATCCACTTTAAACTTTTAGTCCATATTTGTATAAGACTCTGCTACGATCTATGAGTATATATACAAATTTCAGATTTGTTTTTACTTAACCTGGATAAGACTCTGCTACAATCTATGAGTATATATACAAATTTCAGATTTGTTTTTACTTAACCTAAGATGTTCAACAAATTCAAATTTGTTTTAACATGCTATTTCTCAAATTTATTAGTTACAAACATTTATTTTCTTATAATTTCAACAAAAACACTTAGATTAAATTTCAATATCTATATAGGAGTTTTTGACAATCCAAAATCGTCAAAAATCCCATTTTATTTTCATAATTGAAAATTACCAAAATCCACCACAAAACAAGATGCACAAACCAAATTATTTTAATGCATAAGATACTTGGGTCCATATAATATTAATTATCAGAAAATTTAAGAATTAGCCATCCGTTATTTTATCTCAAATCATTTTAAAATAATAATATACGTATATCCTTTTTGTGTATCAAATCATACTTTTAGGAATCTAAAACAAATTTTTTTACCCAAAACAAAAATTCTATGGAAAATCACTATGGTAGCAATTTCTTACTTACAAACTAGAAAATGAACATCGATGCTGCTGTAGTCATCACCAGAATTATTTTCCAACAACTGAAATGAGTTCAGTGCTTTCTATCTCCTTCAAAACCCTTAAAAATATTCCTATTCTAAATATACTTCCAACTAATACTATTATTATTTCTCTCAAAACTTTGAAAAACCATTTCAAAACTTCTGGATTTAAATTCTCAATTTCTCCATCTAAATCCTTTTTTATTTATACAACATATTTATAAATCTTACTTATATAGTTTCACTTTCTTATATAAAAACATTTCGCAAATGTATCAACTGATAACCATCTTTTATTTAAAATTAATTTTTTTAACCCAACCTTATCACCGAATGTCTTATAGTAAAATTTCATAACATGTTTGTTTCAATTTTCCCACATTTTACTATTTGTAACGACTCGGATTTTTCGCGCTCGAAAATCGACATCCATACTTTACATCGTACTCGAATGCCGTAGATTCGACCGTTCAAATCCAATTCGCCGGAGCTTATAACACAATTAAGTAAACAACACAGCGGAAGAAATAGAATAATACATTGATACACAGCATTGATACAATATCTGATACAACATATGATACAATAGATATCAATATACATCAGAGATACAAGAAAATAGCAGCGGAAAAGAAAAATAGATAGAACCAGCAGCGGAAAATCTCCATCTTCAAGACAGAACTCCAGTAGTAGCTCGAACTCCTAATAACGATGCTCGAAGCTAAGCAAATGCAGTCGTGATCCAAAGAATGAACTAGCTCCAGATAATCCACTACATCTGACTATTTGAAAAAAACCCAACTCTAGACTGCCCGTGTCGAAAAATTTTGAGCACCCAGAGTTTAGGAAAGAAACAATAAACTCCGGATCAGTCATGGGATTGGTGTGAGCAACAAAAACAATTTATCTTATAAAACAATCAACAAAAGATTTTAAAGTCAATTCGCAATGCATTTTGAAAATGTAACTACCATAAGACCTCCCACCACACACACAATGCAAACGTAGACTTGGAGGAGATTTCTTCTTATGTTAGTCAAAGATGCTTACTATGCAAAATCAAATCATTTTTGATATTATTATTAGTGCATAGTGTAGAAAACATTTCGAAAGTAGAATATAAATCTTAGCCAGCATAGGTACCATTATATTATGCCCGCTATAGCTACCTCCTGAGGAAGCAGGTTATACAATTTGCAATCGTAAAGGGTTCGTATTGTTTCTTTGGATTTCCAACAAATGGTCAGGCCAAGGAACTTCCCATTGTCACATGGAAACGCCTCTGGAAGGACGTCCCGAGAACCTAACCGGATCTCTGCCAACGCAAGGCCGGGTTACCCCTAAATGGGTAACT
This sequence comes from Allium cepa, assembly GCA_030765085.1. Classification (NCBI taxonomy): domain Eukaryota; kingdom Viridiplantae; phylum Streptophyta; class Magnoliopsida; order Asparagales; family Amaryllidaceae; genus Allium; species Allium cepa. The sequence goes on along the minus strand of CM060943.1, from coordinate 596,652,377 downwards.
ACTGACACGAGTATGTCATCCCCCGGTCCTTTGGGAGCTTTAACCGAGCGCTCGATAACCAACATCACACAGTAATAAATAAAGTGTTTTCAACATGAGTAAGTACCTGGGCTCCATACCATGATACCACCCTTTTCCAGAAGGAAATGAACATACCCTAAGGGGCGCTACCCCCAATAACCTTGCCGCATCTTTCCTGTTTCGACCATTTCGGGGTGTGAGGTTCGACGAAGTCTCGTCCACAAACAGTATATTAATTGGGAATCCAACCAGAGTCGACACCTAAGGCCGTCTTCTTTGTCTGCTTTTTTTTTATTGAGAAACCCTCACAGCCCAGGCACAACGACGCAATTATCAGGCGGATTCTGTTGCCCAATCAAACTGTCGGTCCTAAAGGTAAGAGTAGGTTGCTCTACGCTTTGGTACAAAGCCATGCTTTGGGTCAACAAATGATCAAAGTAATGATCACAAAGATAAATGATCAAACAAATGATCATATCACAAATAATCAAACAATGATCATCACACAGCAACACTCAGCATGCCACGCTACCAAATTGGGAATATATCGCTGATAACCTTCAACTACATAACCTCTGAGCTCGTACGTCTCAGAGAAGGGTGTTGAGCTAAGAGAATAAATTCTCCGCCACCAACAGGAATGTATTTGAAAGAAATCTGCTTTATATCTCAATTTGTAATGTCAGACATACAATCCATACAAGTCTGTTCTGGGTTCGAACAGAACGGAAGGCACTTCCAAAGAAGTCCTTGCAATCCGGATAATCCCCAATCACGTCCGGACTTCCCATCACATATGGAGTCTCTATACTGGGGACCAGTCGATCCAAAGACATTCGACGAGTTGTCCTTTCATTTTTGAAAATATCCGGTCTTCACCACCGGTCTTCAAATTCTATCCATAACGACGTATCATTATTCGGAATGGGATATATGACACAAGGTCCTCTCCCGGCTAAACCGAATAAATGAGCGTAATATTTAAAAACATATGGATATGGGATTTCAATTAAGTCACAACTTATTACCCAATTTATTTCAAATGGTTTAAACAAATTACCATTTTAAATCTTTAAACAAAAAGATTCATTTCACAAAGTTCACCCAGTTTCACAAAGATCCATTTACGGGTTTCAAAACAATTTCCATTTCTATTGGATTAATTCGTTTAAATCCTTAAATCAAAGATTTAACTTATAGCTTTCAAATCGTTTTCATAACTTGGAAATTATCTTCATTTCAAACTAGAAATCATTTTAACTCAAATTGGAAATTCATTTCTTATGTGAAAGCTTTTATTATTTGAAAACAAACAGTTTTCGTTTCAGAAAAATCCAATTATATTTGTACGAGTTAAAGTTCTTAATTTATATTCATATTCCCAAATTAATACATTTTAAAATGGTTTAACCCATATATAACTGGTATAACATCTTTAATCCCTAGTTTCAAATTATAGTATTCAGTTTCAAATTTTGAATTTAAATTTAAATCAAATTATTTAAATTTCAAATTTTATCAAGTTATTCAAAATAAATTTCATCTTTGAAATTCCCTTTCTAAAGCTTTTCACTTTAAACCCAATCCATTTCAAACCATTTGAATTTAAAAATTCAAATTCAAAACTATTTTCAAAAATCTGTGACTTAATCGATTTCCTCGTGAAATCCATATTTGTGTGTGTATGGTGTGGTCCAGGGGTTTAACACAATAGTGCAACATCATTCAATCATCACAGATTAAAACATAGAAATATAATTGATAAGCGATATAAACTATAATGCTTATCGTCCATTCACAGATTCACAGATAGTATAAAGATGTAAATAAATGAATAAAATACACCGCACAATCCATAGAATACAATATCACGGATCTGATAGGACAATCAATTTAAGGCATTTCATATAATACAATCATCCATAAGTAAGGTTAAGCATTTAATAATCATTCATAAATAGGATTAATTAATTATTTAATCTTAATCAACTCAATCTAGTTCCAATTAAATTTATTTACTTATGAATTAATCATCCAATTCTGATTTATTAATTCCAAATCATTTGTTACCAATTTATCTAATGATTTTCTTAAATTAATTAAACTAAATTAATTAACTTTAATTAATCAAAATATCCAAATTTAATTACAATAAGTGATTAATCCTTAATTACATTCATTAAGTAATTACATTTAACAATTTACAAATGATTATCTTAATTAATTAATCTAATTAATTCATAATGTTTATCACATTAATTAATTATGAAATAATCCTTAGTTAATTATCTTCATTTTCTAATAACATTTCTTAAATTACTTTCTTAAGAAATTATCTTAGATTAATTTATTATTAATCATTTCTAATTATAAATTAATCTAATTATTTCTTTATAAAATTAAATAAATCATTCTTTAATTTCCTTATTGGTTAAATCACATTTTTTTTTTTCTTAATTATCTCTAAGATAATTAATTTCTGCATTAATGATTTCATTCACATTTAAGTGTATTTTAAACATTACACTTTAAATTTTGGTTTAAATTGCATTTGGGATTTAAAATTCAAAAATGATTATTCTTTTAAACATAAGTTCCATTTTAAAGTTCACTTTATAATTCTTAGAAATGAATGTAAATAACATTTATTACTTATATAAGAAAAGTTTTTAAGCCAATCTACTTAGTTTTATCATTTGAATCTATTAAATTTAAATACTTGGAATCATTTCCATACTAGAACATTGATTAATTAAAGTTTAATACTAAATTATTTCAAACATTTGTTAGTTAATTAATTGAATACTAAAACAATTTATATTAAAAACATTTAACTTTAAATATCTAAAAGTTGAACTCGTTCGAGATCTTTTTTAATAATCTTTACTTTGGAAAATCTAGTTTACAAGCTTTGAAAAACTTATTTATTCAATTAAACTAAAAAAAAACTTGTCTAACAAAATTTATTTGAAATCTGTTAAGTCATAAATTCCAGAAAAACAGAACAGGTCTTGTTGAAAACCTGTTCAACATATACACTCGAAACCTTCCCACCTTGCTTCGAGTCAAACTGAAGATTGCTCGAGTAAATACATATCTTTCTCGAGTTTGGACCTCGGAGTTCTTCTTCCCCAAAACTTCGAACAGCAGCTGATACTCATATACATAAGTGCACGTGCACAGTGGCGCCGAGCCACTCAGATCATCACCGACGATCTTCCCATATCAACCATCACTCCCAAACTCCAACTCGATCATCAAATCTCCCTCCAAACCTCGAAATTGAATTCGAGCCTTCCAACCAACCTGGAACACCAACAGGAAACGCACGCCAAACCTGGAAAAGTGCCTCGTCTTCGAGACGTCGACCATCTGCGAGCTTCCACCTCAGGCCTCGACTTCGACATCACCCAAACTTCTACCACCCGAAGTATCAAAACACTCGATCCATCATTGAGGCCGAGGTGATCAAATTTCCATCATAGCTAAAAACTAGGTTTACAGATTTTAAATCCAAATCCCAAAATCCACATAGCTTAAATCCTTGATCCAATATTTTTCCTAGCTTCAATGATCACTCCTCTAACCACCGAACCAATTACGACCTCCCCAGGTTCAAAGAACTGCAAATATACCCAAAAATCCCATTTCTGTTCAACACAGAAATGCACATTCCACTCTCCACTAAAAATTCCCATTTTAGTTTTAAAAATCAAATTTTGATTTATGCAATTGATTCATGATCCTGACATTATAAATTTTGACCATTAAAATTTGTTCATTTCACACTTTATTTACTGCTTGATGTAAACAGAGTCTATCCATATAGATTTTGATCTAATTATACTTTTAAATTTTGAATCCATAGTATAACAGATACCTTTTATCTATACTTAAGATTTTATACATACTTGTTAAAGAGAAATTTGATTTATTGATCAGGGTTGGATCTGTGAATTTTAAACAGACAGGGTAAATCTGTAACAAACAAGCATCTCAATATTCATATATACATACATAAATCCTCACATTGATAACAGATCATAAGCAACATGTATACAAAGCAATCATCAAGTTATGGACCGTTATTTCTATTTTTAGAAGTTAAGTTACTCACAGATTCAAGAAGATGAACAAAGCTTGCTTTGTTGTTTAGATTTGCTTGCAGTTTTGAAACAGGCTTGTAAAATAAAATAAGCTGAAACCCCTTCTTTGATTCTTTTGGTTTTAGTTGATTGTTTGTAATCTTTATTTAAGTTTAAGTTGACATTATTTTCTTGAGGTATCCAGTTCAAATGAACGAACTGATGAAGATTGCTATATGTAGAGTGAGTTCACAGGGATATCACTTTGTACAGGGTATTTTATATTGTTTGTACAGGTGATAGATATGTTATGGTGGCTGATGTATAACATTCTAGTGGCTAAGGACAGGCATTAATTGCATAGGTCCTTCATGTTTTCATTTGCAAGCTATTTCATATACTCACATTTTTCTTTTGTCTACATACTACTTTACTAGGCTGATGTACAATAAAGTGTACTTAGAGATGATGGCATTAAGGGCTGATGTACTTTATGTCTCTATAGTTGCCTTATTCTATTCTTTTGTTCATAGATTTACTTTAGTCTTATGGCTTTGTATTGCCTTATATTTCGGCTGCATACTTCTTCTACTTGTTTTGTTTATGTTCATGCAGTATTGTACTTTGCTTTAGTTTTGTTTCACTTTGCATATTGATTTACAACTTTGTTTCTTTGTTTTGTTACTTTGTATTGCAAATAAATTTCTATTTTAATTATGTTGTTTGAATTTAGCTATATGTTACTTTATATTTTATAATTTATCTTATTATATATCTATTTGATTTGTCAAATTTATTTTCTAGCTTAAATATTTATTTTAACTTTAATGCTAATTGTTTTAATTTACATTTCGTATTTCAATTTCAAGAATCCAAAGTCAAATTCCAAAGTCGAATTCAAATTTTATTCCAAAATTTCTTCAAAATTTACATTAACTATCAATTTAATATTAATTCAAAATTGGAGTCGTTACACTATTTACCCAACCAATGCATTAAAAAGGATAAAACTGCTCCCAATCAACCAAAATAGTCAGTGCCCTCAAACTGGTTGGGTACAAATACTCAATCAACAAACAATAGCTAATGCTCCTAACAAGGTGAGCATGACTAATCAAACAATAAATTGTAATAATCGAATATTATCATTCCCTAACAAACAACACATCAAGAATAACTATACTTTGTTTTATAAAATTATTCCATATATATAAAATATAATCCAAGATAAAATTATTTCATTTACCAATTTTGAAAACAATACCGTGTCGGTTGCCTTGTTCAAGTGTTTAAAAACCCCTATCAAAACCATGGTGTCCCACGTCTTGACCAAAATTTATAAATCACTCAACAGATAAATCAATACAATATAAAACATTTTGTAGCACTAACAAATACGCACTTTATATATAATACACTCTAACTCATCATAGGATCTCACTTACCCTATCTCAAATGAGTTAACCCCACCAAAGCTTAGGTGTTCGCTCAACCTAAGCTCTGATACCAAGTGTAACGACCCGCCCTTCCGACCCTCAAATGTCGACACTAATACAACGACGGTATTCACATGCCAAGCGCCCAAGTGCTATAAACACATTGATGGGGGAAATAAAATAAAAGACAGAACATAAAACATTATGACGAGTAATGTATAATATATAATAGATCTTTGCACAAAGAAAAACTGTAATACACATACATCAATCAAAGTACACTAGACAAATCATCTGCTTGGACAGTTATAACAACCTGTCCTCATAACCTGCTGATAAACACAACAACCGATGTAGTGGAAAATAGAATGTATGTGAATACATCTTGAAGGCATTCAGCTCGTCTCCTAAAGCTTCGAAGAAAATCTGTAAATATGCTCGGTCTGACCTGAGCATAATGGGAAAATAACACCCAAAACAATCTGGTAAACCAACGTGAGAAGCACACATCAAATGAATTTTTAATGTCATAAAACCTTTCAAAATAAAAGGTATATCGTAAGACCATGTCGCATATATGTACGGATGGGATTTTACCTTATGATAACCAAACCATTTATGTTAGAAAATCCAATGATATTACAATAATATTTAGGGGTGAAAATATAAATAATCAAGTAGCTGTGATGCTCGTGAGTATACATCACAACAATAGTAGGTATATAATCAAAAATTGCTAAGGCGCATTCGCTAATTATGTAGAATTCCACGTAGGTGCCCTCGGTACATCGAGAACGGTCCCTCCGCACAAGGATCAGAGTTATTCTTCCAAAGTAACAATACATCCCTAGTGATGTGTAATAGGAAATACATAGCTGGGCATGCAAGGCCAAATGCATCGCTCCGCCGTGGGTTAGCTAAACCCTTGGTTATGCATCTTATCTCTAGTTTTAGCCATTACCGCAGGTGAGGCTATGTCCAATCCATCTAACGCACCGCCACCTGAACATATCACAAAACCACACATGGATTCCAACATCCAGAACAGATCTCAAATCTTCTCCAAACATAGAACCCGTATATGATTTTGGAGTGGTTATGGTTTCGAGTCATCTCTTAAAAGTACACTTCCTTGCTTATAGGATGTTCCAAACCAATCGATCAGTTTCCAGAATACTCAATATTGATTCTTTTGGCAATAATCAAACAATACATAAGAGCGGGGATCACCCCCTTACCGTTTATGTGGATGGATCCCCTGATTATTTGTCCTAGAAGAACAAAACGAGTTTATATGTATAGTATAGCACCACTGACGGTAACTGTACCATATAATCCCCGTGCTTCTCCTAGATATTTTTAGAGTTAAAATATTTCAGTGTTATGTAGGGAATATTTCGGTACCATCAAAATTAAGAAGGACTACATATATAGATCAAGGTTTGATAGTCAAATATTTAACTATCAAATAAATAAACATTCTAAACATAGATTACATTTTCCATGGAAACCACCAAGCCTTTAAAACTAATCTTTCATAAATTAAAATCACCTTGTCAATACTTGAAAATCACTTCCGTATACTTATCTCAATAGGATAAGTATTTTCACAAAATATTGCATTTTCGATACTTAGAAAATATAACCATATACTTAGTTCAATGGTATAAGTATATTCAGAAACCGTTTCACGTTCAAAACATGGAAATTTTTCCATATACTTATAAAATGGTATAAATATATTCATCAAACACTTAGAAAGATTTTTTATTTCAAAATCATATTAAAATGATGCAACCGAAATGTCATTAAAACAGGGATTTTAATAATCCAAAGAACTAATCATTTTTATAAATCTCTTTCAAAAAAATATCTCCTTTATAAATCTCCAAATTTATTTATGAAGCTTCTTTATAAATCTCCAATTTAACTATAAAATACTGTTTTATAAATCTCCAAGTTTTATTTATAAAATTACCGTTTTATAAATCTCCAAAAACCCGTTTACAAAACTTACCTTTCAAATCGCTAAACCATTTATAAACCTCTTCTGTAAAATCACTTAAAATCCAACTTCTATTCAAATTCTAAACCTCTTTCAAATTTATAAACTCCATTTAAATAATACCATTTTATAAAAGAGATCCTTTTTGTAAACAATTTACTATTTAATTATAATAAATAAAATTTTCAACATCATAAATATAAATTAAAAACATTTTAGAATTAACTTTAAAACTTGAATATATATATAATAAGATAACTCTGACTACTTTTAAAAATATAATTAATTAACTTTAAACTACATTTCTAATACAATAATTAACTATTGTTAAATAATCAATAATAAAATAATTTATTATCTTTAACAACCTTGATAAGTATTAATCATCTTTAAACAACATTAACAAAATATATAATTTTAAAACATTGTAAATATAATAATTAACTTTGCTAAATAAATTATTTTACAAAACACTTTGTAAAATAATAACTAAACAAAATAATTTATTAAAAATAATAACTAAATAAAACACTAAAATTCAAATTATAAAATTTGAAGTTAATTTAAATCCATAACTTCCCAATTTTAGAAAGCGCCTTAGTGACCAGAATAGTACTTAAATAATCTACCATTATACTAAATTTAACTTCTAAGTTAAATTACAGATATTTACATAAGCGGGTATATATGTAAATCAAATCCATAACTAACTATTAGTTGTTAATACATCGCCTATCTATTATAAATCAACTGGCACTTAAATGAATATCTAAATTAATATAGTAGCAGAACGGGGATTTATTCTGCTAACAAATGTCATTCAAAATAAACCCTTTCATCTATTATTAAACGGTGTTTATTTGGCAAATAGATAACACCAAAGCAGTATGCTTCAATAAACTACGTTATTATTCAAACAACGTAATTATATTAATTCAATATTATTTTATCACTTCATATCTTATCCATTTTGAAAAATGATAATTTGTCCAAACCAAACAACTAGCAATACAACATCCAAGCAGGCAATAAATAATTTTTATCTACTATATATCATTATCGATTAACCAAAAATGTGAGTTTAACTCATTCAAAATTCTATTTATCGTCGAAGCATGCTGATTCTGTCTAAAATCAACTTTAGCTTGAAATTCTACAAGCTTCAATTTCCTCCAATCCAATTCGAAAATATAGATATTATCGATACGAATCCAACGCGACTGATCGCATTCGATTTGAACCTTATATGATCATGATATGGGTTCGATAATATTTTAAAATTAGATGATATAACTTAATAATTAGTTATATTATTAACCCTCTAATTACCCTAATTATATCATCTTCCCCATTTCCATAATCTTTTCCCGCTTTAAACCTAACACCTCCTCACCTTGGCTAATCACTTTCATTCAATCTAGCTCCTCCATTCCTCAACGAACTTTCCTACGTACTTGGCCAATGTATCCCTCACCTAAATATCCATATTCCTGAACCCATCTCCCTACACTCGCATGTCTCCCCATAGATCTGACTCGGCCAAGCTGCTCCAGGTGCCCGAGCTATCGCACATAACTGAATAAAGCCGCACCATTAAATTTTTTAACCAATAAGGATTATCCACTTCCCGAATTCGAACTCGAACTCCAAATTGCATAATTCGACTTCAAATTTCCAAAGATCAAAACCCTAACTTTTAAACTATTCACGACAAAAACTGTCGACTTTCCTAAAAGTTGTCGCACCCTCTAATATTCATGTATACGGTAGATCCCTTTACAAGAATTTCAAGGATCTAATATTTAAATTTTTTGTTTAAGTGATTAAGTTGATTTCGATTTTAGAAGAGGAGGATTGATGAGTTTTCTTTGTTCTTTTATTGGAAAACAAAAATCAAAAGATGGAGACACAAATTCATGTTGCGTGTACAAGTTGCCTAGAGATAGGTTTATAATTTAATTTTCCGGCATCATGCTGCATAGATTTTTGATCGTGTATGGGCTGCAAACAACAAAACAAAAATTTGGTCATGTTCATAACAATGATGCGACCCCAAAACACTAATTATACACATTGGTTAACTTATTTTGAAAAATCATAAAAACACTGCCATTTGTCAACAAATCGTTAAACGACAATTTAAGAAATTTCCAAATTAAAATTTATGGAAAAATCTAGTAAATTAAATATTAAAAATAGGTCAATAAAGTTCAATTCATAAAATTTAAAATAAATTTTCTGATTAATTATATGAAACATTTATCCTTGTAAGTAAATTTACAAATGAATTCGCTGTTATTATTTATCAATTGAAGAAGTTAAATAAGACCAATAATCATTTAAATAAATATTCAATTTAAAATCCAGATATTCAAATCACCATTCAAATATCTCAAGTTCACAAATTCAAATATTTTAAATAACCTCTGCAATTGAGTTCAAGCTATAAATTTTAAAACCCATTTTATTAATATTTAGTTTAAAGTCCTATCATTTAAAATCACTACTCCGTTATTGAAATTTCAAATTCACATATTTTAATAATCTCTATAATTTAATTCAAGTTATTTTTACTTTAAACCCAAATTATTCAATATTTAAAATTAATTAAATATTCAAAATCCATGAACCAAAATTTTATATTGTTACACTTAGGCTTTAGGTGGTATAATTGGTTTTATGGGTTAGGATGCAAGATCAGTGGAGTTACACAACAGAAATTTTTTCTTCACTTAGAGGCTAAAAGTAGATACATACACTTACTACTGGTGTGGGACATCTCCAACCATAGCACCCATGGAAAAGTGGTATACATTGCTGGTAGGTAAGCAAAAATATACCGAGGGTTCGCCTTTGATTTGAAGTATTAAATGGCCCAGTACCATTCGAAAATAGGGTCTGCTTCATATGTAATAAAAGGTAGTAAGTAACTTAAAGAGGCATTTTTCTTGACTTACTTAAGTTAGTTTAAATGGGATTTCGGCTGTAGGAGGTCGACGGGCTATTTTAGTGATGTTGTTGGACTGGTATTTAGTAGTAGGGTTGGCATATATGCTTTGACCACCAATGGTCCTGCACAGTTGTTAGAAAAGACTTGGGTTACGCCTAGACGGATTTCATTTTCTACTAGTGTGGAATCCATATGGGATACACAAAGACCTCAAAGTTTTATTTAATAGTTTATTTGGTGGAGATGTGCTAGTTAATCTTTAGATGAGTCTTTGAGTTGCATTAGTAGTGTGGCAATTAAACTATATATATTATATTATATTATATTATATTATATTATATTATAAAACCGTATATAGGAGTTATTGGTCTTTGTAGCTAAAACCGATAGACAAGCATTTGACGATGGACAGGGTTTTTGGTTGTGAAATGTTTAGATAAATATAAACACACACACACAGATATATATATATATATATATATATATATATATATATAGATATATGATACCTTGGAGAAGGCTAGGTTAAGCATATTGTATGCGCACATTAGATTTAATGGATTACCCTTAAATTATAGACATAGCACTCAAATGGATATCAATCGGCATAAATTATTGGTATGGGTAAATTATGCAATTTTTCAATCACCAGAACATTGTTCTAACCCCATCCTTATAACAACCCACATATTAGATTTAGAAGGATGGGCTGTTGAAGCAAGACGGGAACTGCAAATGGCGTGGTCTTCTTATTCATGCTCGGCGCCGACAAGACAATTAAATGTCCAAGGAATAATATTCTAAGGTAACAGCCTTTGCCAATACGCATGTTATATTTTTTTCAGTTCCGCTGTGAGTTATAGTTATTGCACTCTGATATTCTTGTGTTATTTACAGGTTACCACAACCAACAATCTATGCCCTAATGGACTTGGGTTTTGATTTAGTCAAAATTCAAGCCCATTAAGTTCTAGGTTGTTACATTAGGTAACGAAGCATATGTTAGTGGATCATAGAAATTAGGATATGCTGGGAGAACATATTTGTATTTTTTATATTATGTGCCTAACTCTATAAATTTTGACTATAGAAGTAGTTGTGACCATATTCCGAAAGGATAGGCGAGCCGATTATAAGTTGAAAAATAAATAGAGTTGAATTTATACTCTCACACTAGTTACCCCATGGAGTGGAGGTCGTATCATAAGGAGTGGACCAAAAAGATCATAAGCACGACATATAAAAGAATCCTAGAGGTCGAGTGGTACCTGCCCTTGGTTAGGCCTAGGCTGCCTTATGATTTTGGATTTTGATGGGTTGCCGGCCGATGGTGCACATTTTATCCAGACAAATGTGAGGTAAGAAACTATATGTTGCGAATATCCAAAAGTAAGGGATAATAGAAGTTGAGAAGGTTCCCTCGAGAAGGCATGCACTAATTACCCTAAAAAGATAGGCCGATTATTTTTCAAGATGTATGAAAAAGATGGAGAATCCAAAAGTAAGGACAACTAAAGTCTGTTTCTAAGTCCAACGCCACACGAACTTTTTTGAAGGTTTTTGAAAATACCTTGAAATGTTTTGAATGGGTTTTTCAAAGGAAATTTGGAAATTCACAATTGGAAAATATGTTGAGTCAAAAATTTCTGATTTAAAAGTTTTCTGTAAAAATGGTTTTTCATTTTTGAAATTCTAGTTTAAAATCGATTAAGTAAAAAAGTTTGGATTTAAAGGTTTTTGATAAAGTGATATTTTGTTTTTGAAATAAACATAAAATCGAGCGTACATTGGGCGTCAATGATTTTTCCTATTGCGTAAATTTGGAATTTCGATTTTAAAATTCTTTTTAAGGGGTCGATAAATGGAGATGGTACTTGATACTAAGGGTATAGAAGTGAAATGGGGGTAGGAATACACGGTAAATTAAATAGAAATAACATTACACATATATATATATATATATATATATATATATATATAAGAACAGGATTAGTAATAATATAATAGAAAAAATAATATGATAGGAAGAATGAAAAAATTCCATGAACATGTGGTAATTGCACATACACTTTGGATAGATGCTTAGATAGATGTCGCAATTATTTGTATCTTTTAGAAGTCCCCCTTTAATGCTATGAAAATCTCTGACAAAGGTGGAAGAGAAGGTAGTATGAGTATAGGAAAATAATAAGATGAAAGTTATCTTTGCCACTCCACTTTTCATTGTTTAAAGTTATAGAAAACGTTTTTAAAAAATATGGTTTGGTATGACAATTGGTTTAAATATGTTAAATGTTTTGGGTTAAAATTCTACTTTTAAAATAAGTAAATCTATATTGTAGGAAGTCCCTAAAACGGCAAAATCGATTAAAAAAGGGAATACTTTCATGTTTCCTTTTTGGAACCAAGTAATTTTTGAATTTGATAAAAAAGTTTCTAAGTTTATAATTTTAAAGATAAAGGTTTTGGATCACGTACTTCATGATTGCGAAGTTTTAATTTTATAAAAAATGGTGAGAACCAAACCAAGTTTATAATATGGAGTGGATAGGATTACTACCTAGATAAGATGGAGAAAATATTTTAAGCTATGAATAAAATGGCTACAAATGTTAGTCGAGTAGCAACAAAGAATCCCTATCGAATTTAGGGAATATGGGTATGAGCCTAGGAATATTCTATTGGGAGAAGACCGTTATATGATTGGAGAAGAAAATAATAAGATAGCATAAAACTTAAAGGATGTTGGTTGACTTAAGGTTATTGAGGGTAAGATTAGCAGTACGAGTTATTCCACCAAGTCAATTTTCTGATGAGTTATTTCAATTGTGCGTAGCTTATGTTGCTTATTCACTATAGTGTAGAAATGCACAATTTATCCATAAACAGATATAATAATTGAAGTCACGGATGGATTGCATTGATTAGGAACCAAGGAGGAGAGTAAAGATAGGTGGGTGATGTCGAATGGCATATTAAGAATGTCCATCTTAATTTAGTGAGCAATGTTAGGCCACAACATCATTAACACCAATTGTTGATGAATGGCAGTTTCCAGCAAAATTTTCTTTCAGGGTTTCTGGGTTGTAATCGCTAGTTGTCTCTCTTAAGTCATTGGAAAAGCATACGATATGGTATGAGATATGTTTCTATTTTAACACTATATTGATTGAATAGGTGGGATTAGACCGCAAAATACACATAAATATATTAGAAAATGGTGCAAATAAGGCAATCTCATAAGGACACTTAGCTAGTGATAAAAATTGTAGGTAAGTCTGGAAGTTTATAAAATAAAGTAGGAAATTAATTTAGTAACTAGAAAATTTTAAAAAAATACTTAGATCCCAAAACTTAGAATTTTGGGAAAAATAAATTTTGACAGACAAAGGATAAGAAAATGTTAATGCAGAATCACAGGTCGCTATCTTTACGCCTTAAAAGCTAAAATTTACAAATATATTGTAGGTAGTTCTTTGTTTTAAAGTAAAAATAAAAAAGTTCCCCAAATATAGGATTAACCGCATACTGCTAGGGTTAATCGTACGCATTAACCTATTAAATAATTCCCAGTTCTGTCAAAATGTGGCTTGGTTTATTTTAAAGATAGCGGAACATATGTTTTGAAATTTTTTATTAGAAAGCTTTGGAATTTTTTGTTTAAATGCTCTTGAAAAGTTTGTTTCGAAGTATTTGAAATTATGATACAATGGTGGTATATTTAGAGTGATATGAAATATTCTCAAAATGGGATTTGGAAACTTAATGATTGTTTGATAAATAGTTATGGAAATGTCTTCAAAGTAATTTTAAAAGTGGTGGAATGTTTGAGAAAACAAAATGGTGGATAAATTTTGTATAAAGGAATTGCAAGTAATTTGAAAATTTTGGTGTAAGTTTTGAAAAGTTGAGTTCAAATGTTTTTGAAAGCTTTTGTCCAAATACTTTTGGAATAAAATCTAAATAAATAAATTAAATATAGTGTTTAAATGCCTATGGGAATTCGATTCTCTAAACTGTTTTGAAAGTTGAAAATCCTTTTGGAAATTTGTTTTAAATATTTTCTTTTGAAATGAGAAAATTACTGATTTTTAAATTCCACATACCAGTGTAAGAAGCATTGATGTGTTAGTAAGTATGAGTTTTACTGTCTGACAAGGGCGACAGTAGAAAAACATAGATAATTACAAGGAAAAATGCTGCTTTGACTTGGACTTTATATTTCCTTACCTTGTTGATAGTGAAATAAAACTTACACTGAGGATAATTACGCTTTAACATTCAAAAATAAACCTCCTTGTGCAAATTGTACTTGGAATAGTTGGAAAATATTAGGAGTGGAAGAGAATGTGCCAAGTTATAACGGAATAGTTATCCTGGAGAAGGGTGGAAATGTAAAATTTTCCATCTAATTCATTTTCATACAGGATTATAGATTCAGAAACTGAATTTTCAAACTTTTTGGACGTTAAAAATTATGGTTAGGTTTTGGTGGTGTGGATGCAAAACTAGTTAAATCATATTCCTACTCGTGAGAGTATCGAAAATGTTGTGTGAAAAATAATTTTTGAAAATTTGCATATGTATAAACCTGCTAGTATATCTAGGTTGTTTGCATCCTATTTTCAAAATATTTTAAAAAAGGAATGCATTTATATAGGAGGCACTAATTTAGAATCATTTTACATACATGTCTTCTATGTCATGATACACTTTACACTTATGCACGTTTGGCTGTAAAATTGGTTGTACACTAATTGGTTTATTAATTTAGATTGGTCGCGCTATGATACATGATTCAACCCTTGAGATATTTCGAGGACAAATTTTTTTTAAGAGAGAAGACTGTAACACCATGTAAAATTAATGGTAATTAATGAATAATTAATAACGCTCCAAAAATGAAATTTGAACAAACGTTGGAATTTGGCTTCGAAACTTGAACCATTGCGTTCGTGACGATTTTATAAGCAACTTTCATAATTGGAGCTTCGCAATGGTACCCTTCAAATAAAAACTATTAGTGTTTGAAGTTTCCGGAGTGAAAATAATTAAAAACAAATAAAGGAAATAAATTTTAATAAATGCGGGACCCCAAGGTCGACCCCCTTTATTAGTCAGTCGACGGCTAGTGGTCGACCAGTTATAGAGTGGCGGTTGACCGATCAGGGTATGACGACTAGGATTTGAACCTTGGCCAGTGGTCCGGATATAATTATTTTAATCAAATTGTTACCACTGATTCTGCGTCTATAAATAAAGACCTAACCCCTTAATTCTCTTCTCATATTTTCTTACTTATGTAGCGAAGTTTTTCTATTTTCTCTTCTCCACTGCTTCTAAAAATTACAAAATATTGTATATAAGTATATAATTGGAGAAGGTTGGGAAATAAAAGAGAAGAAGAGAAGGAGCGAAACAATATTGCGGCAAAGGGTAATTTTGATTATTATAAACCTATTTTCCCCTAAATCCCAAATCTTTTCCAGATCTGTAATTCTAATAATAGGTATACACCTTCTTATACATATTCTTTCAGATTAGATAGGAAAAGAAGTCAAGTAAAGGATTGGATTTAGATTTAAAGATTTGGAAAGCTTAAAAGGTGAGTGAGAAATTATATAATTTACTTATAACATTGAAATATATTTAGTTGGATTTTTATTCAATTATTATGCCTAAATAAAGATATAAATAGTTGAAGGCTCGAATTAAATGCATAAAAGTTGCCTACATATTCTGCAATTGAGGAAAATTGAATGGGAACACTATAAATACCCAGATCTAGAAATCAATGCCTAAGTAATTAAAAGTTTGATATTGATAAGGTTTAGAATTTATTCCAGATCTACAATTGGATTTTATAGATGTTAGTATAATTTTTGTTTTCCATTATACTGTAGTGTGAATCTTTGTATTTTAATTTGTCGAAATATTATCCTTGTAACCTCCATTGATTTGTCTAATTTCTTAAATACACAGAAAAAGTGTAGCACTAAACAAGGAATATACGAAAAACGGGAAAGAGATGTGTAAAATATGGATATTCTTCCACATATTACACTATTTATTTCAATAAAAAAAGGAATAAATAATTCACTGTTAGTTCAAATGCTCTTATTTTAGGTTAATTTATGGAAAATTATGTCGAGAAATCTTTTTGGAAGGATAATTCTAACGGATTAAAATATTGAAAGAAATATTCTAGTTAGGGATCAATAACTAGAAACATATATATAAACACACACACACGCATGCACATACATGCAAAACTGCGCTTAACGTTCAGAAATAAATAAACATATATAGCATAATTATGGCTATACAGGTAATTAGTTATTAAAAGTAAATAATTAACAGATTAGGATTTACGGAAATTAATTACAAATTTAACGGGCAATAAATTTGCAATTAATGAGAGTTAAAAAGGAAGTAAATAAGGACTAATTGAAGATATTAATATGGCATTTAAGAGGAAATTGAATAATAAGTGGATTTTGAATGTGGTAAATAGATTAAAAGAATTAAATGAGGATTGATTAGAGATTGTCTAATTTAGACACCAATGATGGGTAGTAGATATTTACTAAACATTAAAAAGGAAACCAAAGCCCAAGTGCAAAAATTAGGAATAATAACATAGTGAATAAGTATTAATACTACTAATATATGTAGAAAGTAATATAATTCTCATAGTAGAAAATTATATAGCTTTAATTATACATTTACGACAAACGTGAATTTGCAAGATTAGCCCAACACTTAAGCTTTGGGTGATAGAATTGATTTAGTGGATTGGGATGCGAGGTTGGTGGAGTTACACAACAGAAGTCTGTCATTCACCTAGAGGCTACCGACAGTTGTGCACACTTACTACTGACGTGGGATATGTCTAACCATAGGACCTATGGAAAAGGGATATATGTTGTAGATAGGTATGGGAAACTATACATAGGGTTCACATAGGATTTGAAGTATTAAATGGCCTAGGACTATTTGGGAAATGGGGTCTGTATCATCCAATAAGAGGTAGAAAGTAACCAAAATGTGCATTTTCCTTCAGTTAGTCTAAATGGAATTTCAGTTGTGGGTGGTCGGCGGGATATGTCGGTGTTGTTGTTAGACCGTATTTAGTAGTAGGGTTGGCATATAAGCTTTGACCATCAATGGTCCTGCACAGTCGTTAGCAAAGGCTTGGGTTATGCCCTGACAGATTTTACTTCCTACTAGTGTAGAATCCATATGGGATACACAAAGACCTCAAAGTTTTATTTAATTGTTTGTTTGTTGTTCATTTAGTTAACGTGGGATAGTTTACCCTTAGACGAGTCTTTGAGTTGCGTTATTAGTATGGCCATTAAATTATAAAGCCATATATAGGAGTTACCAATGTCTATAGCTAGAACCGATAGACTAGAATTGACGATGCAAATGGTTGGCTTCATTTTTAAGAAGTATTAAATGGTTGGGTTTTTTGGGTAGTGAAATATGTAGATAAATATGAACACAGATATATATATATATATATATATATATATATATATGTATGTATATATGTAAATAGACATATATAAATATAATGGTACCTTGAAGAATGTTAGGTTAAGCCTATCGTACGTGAACATAAGATTTAACAGATTAGCCGTAAATAATAAACATAACACTTAAATGGAAATCGATCGATATAAATTAATGGTATGAGTGAAGTATGTAATTTTTCAATCACCGGAACATTGTTCTAACCCCCTCCTCATGACAACCCACATGTTAGGTTTAGAAGGATCGGATACTGAAGCAAGATGCGAACTGCAGATGGTGAAGTCTTCTTATCCATGCTCGGTGCTGACAATGAAATTAAATATCCAAGGAATAATATTCCAAGGTAGCAGCTTTAGTCAATACACATGTCATAATATATTTTTTGAATTGCACTCCGAGATATATTTATCGCATTCTGATACACTTTTGTTATTTACAGATTACCAAAACTAACAAACTTCCATTGTGGACTTAGGTTTTGATTTAGTCGAAATTTAGGCCCATTAAGGTGTGGGTTGTTACATTTAGCAATAGGGATTATCCTACATGTTGTATTGTCTACAATATCGTAATTTGTTTATGTATTTGATACATGAAGCAAATATCAAATTTAAATTAATATCATTGAATGGTGGTTTAGAACATTCTTGAGTATTTACAAAATACTATAGAACTGTTTATAGAATCAACGAACTCCTTATGAAGGAGTGTACAAACTCAATCATGAATGATACTGAGTATAATATGTTAATATTTTCATGTTTAAACCTTAATTTAGAAGCTTAAAACATTGTGGATAATTCAACGAAAATGCAAAGTACATCAACTTGAATAGCGCCACGGTAAAAGCAATGTATAAATATAAATGCATAAATTTGTATATGAGCTAGGGGTGATTCCAAGTATTCTCATCAAACTAATCGAAGGGATGAGATTGAAATTACATAATTGGCCCCAAGTGTAAATGGGAGATTAATAGAGTTAGGGCTATGCCCTATGTGCAATTATATAATTGTTACATATATCAAACTTGATAACCAACCTTTTCCAAAATAAAAGTTGTTTTCTTTCTATTATATACTTAATATAATTTAGTAATGATTGATTAAATAATTTAATTAAATGCATATTTAATAGAAAATCCATAAATGGTATGTTTTATGATAGAGGTTACAATGCGTTGTAACCATGAGTGATTTATTACAGTAAAATAAACATACCATTTTAAGTATTCATAGTCAAGATGTATTGAGACTGGATATCGATGCATTCCTTGAGCCTAGAGTATGTAATGCCCTCCAAAAGTTGAGTAGTGTATTACTCATGGCTACTAGGGCACGAAGGGGTTACGCACTGATAGTTGTTAGATAATAATGGAATGACTCACTCGTTAGATTTCCATTGGTTAATATAACTGAGGTCAAACAGAAAATATTGATGTCACAAAATCACAGTTCTCTTGACTTGAGAATGCTGTTGATTTTCAAAGTGGAAGCTCCGCTTTGATTATAGTTAAGTTGTGGCACGGCCTCCATCAAACGACTATATTTGTGTTGAGTTGAACCAGTGGAAGTGATGCACTATTCAAGAGTGGATTCGTCTTCTCGGATATATGAGGTCAGTATCACGGTTAACTGAAGTCAACTCAAAGTCAAAGTCTCTGTTCAAATTAGTTTGATTAATAATAATTGTTATTATTGAATCAAGAACTTTATGTTTGGATTATAGAGTTGAATATGGACGATATTGGAATTTTGACCTATACCTAATTATATAAGTCCAAAGTGATATATTTTGACAAAGAGAATTGGTATCACTACAATAAACTGGACTTTTAACAGCGTTGTAAAAATGTTGTAAAAGCTTTTAACAGCGTTTATGCTATGCTGTATATCGACATGCAGTTATATGTCAGAGATATACAATGACAAGAAATAAACGTTGTTAAATGTCCTTTTTAACAGCGTTTCCCTGGTGTCATGAAATCTTTTAACAGCGTTTGGTTGGGTGAAGTTATAGATCTTTCTTAGCATTTGTTTCGTGCTAAGATAAGATTTTATAGTGTTTTTTCAATGCTGCGATATTTATTTACAGCGTTTCATTATTGCAATAGATCGTGCTTTATGTTTTTAGATATAATTTAACGACATTTTTAAAACGCTATTGAAACTTTCAACGGTGTTTTAAAACCACTGTTGAAACTTCTAATAGCGTTGTAAAAACGCTGTGAAATGTTTTAACAGTGTTTTAAAAACGCCGTGGAATGTTTTAATTGCATTTATGCAAACATCCACCATAATGTGCATATATACCACATTTCTAAATTAGCATATTATATCAATATTACATTTCAAAATCAGCATATTATATCAATACCACATTTTAGACACATATTTCATAACCAACATATGAAATTTCAAAATCAAAACACACAATCTTTTTACACCAAACATAAATAGTTTGTCATCAATAGTTCGAAAACAAAATATAGAACAAGTAGCAATAGCAAAACAAAAGCAAGTAGTACACATGTTAAAACCAAAAAGTAGTTCTAGCAGCAAAAATAACTTCGATCCATAACTCATTGCAACCTTTTTTGCATCACAGTCTTCTATCTACCTGTAAAGCAAAAGTACTTTTTATTAATGGCGTGAAATATTACTACAACAGTTGAGCAACGTACATAAAGAAAAGGCAGTCACTTAACTGGTTATGACTAATTGACAACAACATTCAATCAGAAAAGACTGAATTCAAGTGAAATACACCCTGCTTTATGTATTAGCATTCATTTCTATAGATAATCATATTCATGCAAAATATGTAGAATAAAAGATAATCAAGAGATGCTTTATGAAAGGATTCACAGTAACAAACAGAACCGGCAACTGTTTTGTAGAGCCTAAATTAATAAAGGGGGTCATGGAAGAAAATTGATACTCAGTCTTGCCTATGACTGAAGCAATCAATCTCTAAAACAAGATATTATGTTAGGGCTATTATAACTTATATTT
The DNA here is from genome assembly GCA_030765085.1 of Allium cepa. NCBI lineage: Eukaryota > Viridiplantae > Streptophyta > Magnoliopsida > Asparagales > Amaryllidaceae > Allium > Allium cepa. Next base: position 596,631,327 of record CM060943.1, on the reverse strand, counting down.
GAAGAGATTACGAACAAAGAACAGTAATGAAGCCGTCTAAATATTTTTAAATGGTCAAGGAGAAAAGAAACTTGTTGTACGATCATAGCTCATAGGCTTATCATTAGGTAAATTTTAAATGGACAAGTACTCTGGCATAAACTATGATCACCTCACAAAATTATTCATGAAAAAAAGTACAAATTAATTCGAAAGGATCAAAGTATTGTTCATTTTTAGTCCGAGGTAAAATATTAAAAAGACACTTGTAGATTTCCTCTGTAAAAAATTAAATTTCAAATTATTCAACTACTCCAAATCATAAATTTGTGTAGGAAATCAATTATAGTTACATTTCAATACAATTTCATTAGAAATTCACATTAAAAAAGCAGCTTTGTAAAAAGCTATTTAAAATTGTATTAAATGAAAAGTGTAATCTAACAAAAATATTATTGAAATAAGTACACAAAATTTGTATGAATTTTTGGCTATTTGTTGTTATATAAAAAATGATGAAAGAACTTAAGAACAACAAATAACCAATACTACATTCGGTTTTGATTATTTGAGTTCTATAACTTAGTATCCTTATGGATATTCAACAGAATTCACATACCAAGGTTTTTCTGTACCAGGGCACTTTGAATTGGAAAAATATATACCATCAATTTAATTATTATGTATGCAAGTAATATAGGAATTTAGTGAATTAAACCTTAATCCTATGGATAAATGGACAAATATCTTTTGGTTTCTGATAGTCTGATGTGAAATACCTTTTTCCACAATAGTCAAGCAATCCAACTAATTAAACTAAAGAAAAATTGGAAGAATTTGTCTACTTACCACAATAGTCGCTCTATAAGAGTTTTTAAGAAGTCGTAGTGCAACATTAGAAAATATATAACCTGCGCCTCTATCACTAGGACATGCACAACTCCAGCTTCATGAAGAGAAAACTGTATATAATAATAAAGCATTCTAATATCATTTTCCTAACGGGGAACTTTGATTGTATACTAATTTGACTTCAATGTTGAATGCATTAATACTATTCATATAATTTTCCGCGAGATTGTTTGAAGCAAGTACTAAAATTGTTTGAAACTCGGTTAATCAGCCATTTAGTCGATTAAAATTACATGTGTTACATATTACAAATATTTTAAGTTTAATTTTTATGCGATGTTATTATCAAGAAGTCAGCAGCATTCACTGTAATGTGTGACTCATGTTCAAAAATATCTAATACTAGATGTAACAAAAGTATAGCTGTCCCTCATATGATGCATATACTTCATAATATAATCGGAAGGGAGTTAGTGCTGATTTTTTATAATCATAACAATGTATGCTAAAATTTCCTACATAATCATCTAATTTAGCTACTAATTTGATGTGTTACAGACTAAAATAACAAAAAATATACAGTTACAACAAAAAAATTATTAAGCAGCAACTAATGAAGTGAGAGGAAAAAACTGAATTAAGTACAATTACCGAGTAGAACGCAGTTTGAAAGAAGATAAAGCATTAAACTAGCTGATTTTCAACATGTGAAACTGGGTATAAAAGTTGATTAGTCCCCAAAAATTGTGTAGGAAGTTTAAGAAAACCAACGAAATTATTAAGCGAAGAAACAAATTAGCAATAATAACTTCAGAAGATATCAATCATGTTTATGTAGCGAGAAGTAAAAACAATATCACTCTTCAACAACGATGTGAAAATAGTTTGCTGACCAAACAAATATGGAAGGAAGGTAGACAAATAATGTCTATCAGTACTAACTTTGTACATTGGCTCTGTTAGTCATAATTAAGCATTCATTAATCAAGAAAAAGAAATAATTTAATTCAATCAGCATGCACTAGATTAATGTGGTTTCCTAAAAATGAACTTCGTTTCAATGTCCTTGAGCCGGTTAATTGGTGTATGTAAAATATATTTATATAAAAAAAGAAAAGGCCGCATGCAAGTTAATTGTAAAGCATTTTATGACAAAACACAGTGGAAAAAAAGGATTTTCTTGGTTGAAAAAATAAGCATAGTACGTCTGCAATTCTGCGAACTCATGTATCAAAAATCCAACAGAACAGGTAATGCACAAAGTGAATACCAGAATGGTCAATTTTTTTTTAACAAAGTGGATGGTTAATGGAAATTAATGAAAAGAAATAACTACACCAGTGGTAAGTACATTGAGTTTAAACTCAAGCAAATCATTGTATGTTATGTTCAAAAACATGGAGGAACTGCTTAATTATTAGTACACCATGGCAAGAAAAAACCTCAGTAAGGATGACGAAAAGGCCGATGAACTATGAAATTTTACTATTAGGTAGACGTACAAACGTATGTAAACATGTTAAAAGCTTGATACCAATCTGTACCACATAAGTAGACATATCAGCCTTGTTGGACTAGGGATGACAGTTACGACAAGACTATAAAAATCCATACTGACATGGAAAAATTATCAAACATACATTAATAGATAACTTTTTAACAAAGATGCACTCATAAATCATGATAGTGCAACATTTCCATCCTGTAAATATAAAGGAGAAAAGAAAAAAAATTCAAAAGCCAAACTTAGTCCATGAAATCCTTTAATTATTTTCATTTTGAGTTCTGCGGTAGGACATGATTAAAACTGGCTGAGATGGATTCATACATCAATTTTTAGTTTCACCTAAATTCATCACATGGGGAACAATAGCAAAATGAATTCATCATGGTAGAAAAACAGAACGGTAATATATGCACTTGAAAATGGTACGTGCACTAAATGTGGAGAACATTCGAGTTTTAGTTTCATATGACATAGTCTCACCTATCATAATTTGGAAATTTAAATATGAGTTTCATTCGATTCAAATAAAGTCATTAAGCACTTTTCAATACATCAAAAATCAACCGTAATAAGAATAATTAATCATTATATTAATAAGTAGCTATAAACAAAAAGTACAAGAATTACCAATCATAATAAGAAAAAATTGCTATATACATTCTTTCTTAAACTAACAATCATGACCAAAATGTGAGAAATGGTCCAAATTATTTTTTACCCTTAGCACTCCAGTCGGGTCCTTAATTATTGTTTTAGCGAGAGAAATGGAGGACGTAGAGGAGGCCCGATTGAGGATGAGGAGGCTTCTTGAAAAGGTAGTTCCTTGTGTCACATATATGCAAGCAATAGAATATATGCCTAAAAAAGGCCCGACTGAGGATATACTCTGATGTTTCCTTGTTTTAGAATTATTATTTTTCATGCAATAGAATATGTATTTTTTGTCCTATGAGTAAGAATGTTTCACCGCATCCATTATTTTCTTCTTGTAAAATTTCTAATGTGCTTTTTTTTCATGAAAAAAGGGAGAAGAATACATCCTACATTTTAGAGGGTATTTACAAGAAATACTATACAAATTGTTTACATTTATCATGAGCAAAGGGTAATCCATGATTATTGAACTTGATCGTTCAAATCCGCAATCTAGTTAGATAAATCATAAGCAGGTGCTAGGTTTTTGTTACATGACCATCTTATCTTTTCCCTACACATATGACTGCCTTATAATTTTGTAATTGCACTTCACAACACTGGTAGATACCATTAAGAAAAATAATCCATTTTACAGTCACATAGTGATAACACGACAATTAAACATCAAAAAGGATTTATAATGAACATTTCTTTTGACAGGTCTTATTAAATATATGTTCGTTAGAGCTTGGAAAATGTTTAGTAGTTAACTATGAACTATGATAAAACAAAAAAAGCCAGTGGTTCTCTAAACATGCTAACAGCTATACATTGCGCATAACTATGTAAATGATGATTAAAAAATGAATAATTATTTAGTGCAAATTGGAACTTGTTATATCAGATATTAATTAACATGTTCTACTATGTTATGCTTAACCTTTAGTATGTTATGCTTACCTTTAGTACGTTATGCCTTACCTTTCTTGAAAATGATGGTTTTAAAATGAAGTTAAATGTTTGCAAAACGATCAGATACCTTAACCATACATTGTACACACATTTTACAAACAAAAGTAATTACAATAGCAATATTTGATAACTTCATATACATACACTATATATGAATTATTTATAAATGCACTAATGATGTAATTTCAAATACTAATAACTATGAACATACCCATTGTTCCCATGTCCCTTCCCATTGTTCCTCATGTTCACGCTTCCTCTTCCACATCTCCTTTGTTTCCTCTTCAATTTTCTTTAGATGTCCTTCCTCTTTTGATATTTGTATCTAGAATAATATCACGGCTCAGGTAATAATATAACCACAAAATAAGAACATTAGGGACAAAACAGATAGCGGACAATACCCTTATTAATTACATTTTCCTCTTACACTATTCTTGGTCAGTTAACATTCTCTAACTTTGATTTTAAGCTGCTATTGGAAGTCTGTATATCAAAATGTAAGTCTGGGTTCAAATTTGATTTATAAACAAGAAATAAGTTCAATTACTAATATAAAAAACTCGTAACTATTTCCTTTGTTGTAGAACCATCAATCATCCTACTCGGAACTTTGGACTGGCTTTTGGTTCTCTTCTCCAACAACCATGTCACCTTTAGTCTTTAATTCAAACATCTGCAAAATTAACATTAATATATATATATATATATTATTAAAACAATTACATTTGGAAATGTAATAATATGTCAGAACAACAATTATACTAGTCATCGATGAAGCTTGAAGCTTGTTATATTTCATGATTAAATTTAAGTAAGATGCTAACAAGTATAAAGATAAGAAGCAGAAGCAAAACTTACAGAGCCAGATTTCCTGAACATGCTGCTAACACCATCTAGAGTTTTCTTTAGGCAAATCCTATGTCGATCCATAGGACGATTCACAAACTGCTTATAATGACTCTTGATATTACCAAAAAAATCCATCATTAGTTAGACTTTTTTTCCCTGCATGGTTTTATTTCAGCTCGAACCTTCTGTGGTTCCATTTTTGACTTCCCTTTCTCAGACTTCATTTATCAGAAATTCTTTTACCAATAACTAGCAAAGAAAAGAATATTATCATAAGAGAAGCTGAGATCTTTCCAATTATCATGAATACTATTATAACGGCTTCTATAAAAGGTAACCATATCAAACAAAAAATTAATTAACTACATGTACTCGTACAATTATGCAGGGAAAAAAACAAAAATTAGATGTATGGGTTTCCCTTCACAACATTTTAGGTTTAAACAAAGTGCAAGATCATCATTGTAACACCCTGTAAATTTGAGCAATTTATTAACTATATTAACTAATATAAACAAAGGTTTTTTAAGATAAACATATATATAAATTCAAGAATATATATATAACCTTGAATTCAAAAACCATTTGCTATTTACATGAGGATTTTGAGTAATTAAATAATAAGTTTTAGGTTGCTCCATTTACAAGCACACATTTTTAGTTGCCCTTTGCTAATTAAATTTAGGAACATAAATATAAATAATGATTGATTAAACATAGGTTTTTGAGTAAAACTCACCTGATACTTGCGTCATCTCCTACTTTATTACTTAGCATGCACGCAAATCCCAGTTCACAACCACATGGGCAACACCCCAATATTTCAATCAATTTAGGTGTAAATATGCATTTTCTGGCTTATAAGTTTGAATTTGATAATTTATAACAATTTCTATAATTGTTTTTTTAGGGTGGAGTGTTTTTTTCAGTATTGAACTTGAATCGTGGTGGTGACTTTTTCAGACTATTGATGTAAATTCACTAATATTATATACATGCATCCATTTCTTGTTGATACAATACTCTACATTGGAGAATATCCCCAGCGTTGAAACACCCAAGATTGGTTATGTTACCAAATTTCTTTACAGTTCTTAAATAAAAAGGTGACCTATGAGAGTGGTTTGTGTAAAAGGCTTATGTAATACATGTATAACCAGGTTCAGAGATCAACTACGTTACAACCCGATTTTTCGATGCCCGAAAAACTGAACCATCAGGATAAAAGGAAGAAGGAGATAGAAGAAGAGAAAACAAATAATATAGAATCTTACCATCGCGGCGGAATAAAATATAATAGATAATAACAGATCTTTACACAAAAGAAAAATATATCTGTTTTATACATATATCATCAGAATACAACATTAGAGTTCAATACAATCAACAACACACTCAGGACGGTTATAATATCCCATCCTTCCAAATCTGAATACACAGCGGAATTTACATCAAATACGTCTCGCCATTCAGCTCGTCTCTTGAGCCCTACAGCAGTCCATCCAGAATCTGTACCCTATAATACTCGGTCTGACCCGAGCATTATAGTTAAATAACACCCGAGTCAATCTGGAAAACCAGCATGAGAAATCACACTCAAATTGATTATTAAAGTTTCAAAAATCCTTTGAAAATCAAAAGCATTTCGCAAGACCACGCCACAAATAAACATGTCGGGATTTTACCTTACGATGGCTAAACATTTCTTATAAAGTCCTATGATATTATAATAGTGTCTATATACAAATACTTATTCAAATAGCCGAAATTGTTACATTTATTAAATTCCAGCTAATAGGTATACAAACAAAACTGTAAAAACACGTAGGAAGAATGGATTTCCAACTAATGACTAGGCACTGGGGTACCACCTATCACAGTACGTGGCCTAGATCATAGTACTGAGGATCCCTCCCGATCCTCTGCAACACAAGACCGGGACTACCCCTTACTGGATAATCCCGAGTAAGATCACCCCATAGTTGAGATCAGCAACCACACCACACAGCCGAAATAAAAGGGACATCTAGACAGGGATGACCTTACCCTAATGGGCGCGACCCACTTAGCCTTGCTGCATAACCCCTTATTTTCAGTCATTCTCGATTGATGAGGCTCGAGGCTAAGTGTTACCTTTTTAGAACACATCACTTCTAATTCTCACCGTCCACCTGACGATGTTCTGAAAGCATTCATCCATACAAATCCGTTCTGGGTTCGAACGGAACCGAAGGCACTACTCCTACTACATCCATTTTGGAATCACCCTCATTATTAGTAGCGACTAGCCCTTGCACTTCACTGCTCCATCTTCGACTCCCAGCTCTTGTCTTCCTCACGAAAACGTTCAAACCGGATCGAAGTGATTTTCGAGAAATTGATCATGATCCCGGTCTCTTCGAAACGATTAGCGCATTTGGCCAATATTGATAGTCTGTTATTTAACTATCAAATAACATTCACAAACAATCATCAAAATGCAATAATTTCTCCCAATTTATTTATAATCCGCAAAATATCTTCACAAGATATATTACCACTTTTCAACCCTTTGAAAACAGTTTCAAACTATCTTTCTCTTACGGAATAAATTTCCCAAACATTTTCTATTTCCACTGAAATCACTAAGTACAAATACTTTAGATTTTAAAAAAACACTTTATTATAAAATATACTTTAAAACATTTAAATTAAACTGCTTAAACTCTTATTCAAATTTATATGCTTTAAAAATAATTATAATAAAAATACTTTATAAAATATAAAACTAATTTTATAAAAATTAAAAGTTAAGCCAAGCTAAATTTTAAAATAAGAATTACGAAATTCTATACAAGTTTTTAAATAAAACTTTACCCAAACTATCTTTAAAATAAAATTACTTTGTAAAATATAAATAATTATCTTTTTTTTAAAAACATAATACCAATTAACCTTTTAAATAATTACTACTAAAATAAATTTGAAAAATATTTACTTTAATATTTAAAACATTTAAAAATAATAAATTTTTTAAAACATTTTCTTAAAACAAAATTTTAAAGCCTTTAGCTTATACATAAAAGTCTCCTTTAAATACACTTGGCTTTCTAGGGAAATACTCTTCCCATTTCCATACCTTTAAAAATAAATCACTATTTACTTTTAAAACAAACTACCCATTCCTTTATAAATTTCCATCGTGAATTTATACTTTCAAATATCCACTGATATATTACCTCACTTTTTTAAACCCTGTTTATAAATTCCATGGTCTCACCCTTCTTTCAAAACACAATTTTCAAATACTAAATCAATTTCCAAATTGATTTTAAAAATTTACCCATTTAAAATAAATTTCTTTACTTATCCAAATTTATTTCAAAACCCATAAATTTCAGATTTAATTTCTTTATTATAATCTAAAATCCTTTTAAACTGAATATCAATTTCATACTTTTCCAGATCCATTCTTTATTCTTCCAAACAAATTTTAAACCTTGAATTTTTAAAATAAATTCTTTATTCCCTTTAATAATACCATTTAAGTTTAAGAATTCATTTATTCTCATTTATCCATAAGTTTCCTTTCCCATACCCGGAATTATTTATTTGAATTTAAAATCAACTTTTTTTTCCCATTCATTCTTTAATTATCCAAATTCTCAAAAATTATTTTTCTTTAAAATTCTCTTTTATTTCCTTTCAGAAATCCAATCTTTATATTTTAATAACTCAATACCAAATATATTTAATCCATTCATATCATTCAATATCCCAATTCCCAATAAAATCAATAACCTATCACAGATTATCAGATAAAACATAGATTATCAAATAAATTACACTACTTTGAGGAATCCAGTTGGATCCCTCCAATCTGTTTCCCTGCATCCACAGATGTTAGCACAATATAAAATACCAATTCCACTTCGAGGTGGAATACCGTGGTATATGGGTTCATATAATATCCTCCGCTATTATGCGGCGCATAGGGTCTCATCCGCTATATAATGCGGGAAATCAATCACTCCAATATATACTATATACTAGTATTTAATATACCACATCCAGATTGATAATAGTAACCAATTGCAATCAATCATTCAACAATTTAAATTTAACTATTTAAATTTAAATAAAACCCGGATGAGTGAGATTAACTCACCTTTGCTTTATATGTTGCCCATCCACTATAATCTCGACTTGGTTCTCCCGATTTCAGACCTTGTATAAACACCGTATGGTTTATTAATATTTGAACTAATCGAGTAGTCAATTACCATTAAATAATTTAATTAACTAACAATTTAATTTTAAACTGATAATTTCTCTTTTTAAAGATCTTTTAGTAACTAAAATAATTTAAATAAGTTAATTGTACAATTAAATTACCAAATCCACTATTTTCAAAAAAACCATAAATCTAAAATGGGTGTGCATATATATTTACTTTTATTTTTGAAACTTCATATTTATTAATAAAATAGTCTATATAGATTTTAAAAATCTAATCTTTATATAAACTCCTCAAACATTTTTTTTGAAATTTCCTATATTCTCATTTTTCTATTTCCATAAAAATTATCACAGCAATCTACTTCTACATAAGTTCATTATCTCTTAAATTAAAATACAAATTTAATATGTAAAAAAACAGAAGAAAAAGCCATGCCAACTACAAACCCGACCCGCTAATTTCCTCCCTTCTTCCCCAAATAATCCCTTCTCCAGTAATGTGCCAACTCCAAATCGTGCACGAATGCACAAAGGATACGATGCTAGAGATCGTGAATCGACCCATCGATTTCACCCTTCGACTCCCCTCCTCTCCCTCATCTGACCGCACTCCATCTCGAAGCTCGCGCTTAACCCTCTACAATCACGACTTCCAAAGGTTGACCACATCACTCAAAATTCCATTCGAAGGTGACCACTTCGATGGCGAACTCAGAACTAATATCACTTTCCCAAATTGAAGTCAAAATTTCCATAAATCTTGAACCCTAGGTGAGAAACGGCCATGTCGATCACTGAAGAATGATGCCGTGATCTCCAAATCGAATACTAAAGTGAAGGGGATGTTAAAACGTGAATTAGGAGGTTGTCTCGAAATTTATAGATCAGTGGATTAGGAGATAGAAATTTTCCAAAGATCAACCACTTGAAAATCGAAGAAGAGGAAATCGGCGATTCGATCTTCAAACTGCTTCCCTCTATGCTCCCATTCTTTTATTAGCTCGGCACTCTCTTTTTTATTTCAACAAGGTTTCGAATTTGATTTGAGATAAATGAGGCTTGGGGTTTTTTTTTCTGTTTTCATTTTGCGTTTATTATTATTATCGAACGCGTGTCCTAGAATTTGCCACTTGTTAGAAGAGAAAAGAAACGTGTAGTATGCCTTGTAAAAACATAATTGATTTTGAAAAACATGTATATATTATTTTCAATTTAAATCTAAATCGTTACAATTATGCAACTCAAAATCTCGATCTCCTATTGAGGCGTGCTGGTAGGCGTTTATAATGTTAAACCCCTATTACGAACACAATAGAAAAGGTTTCAATTCCTAATTCGATTGTATGGAGAAGATAGCTTTTTGGACTTAGTTATTTATATTAGATTTCGATATAAATTTCAACGCGTTTACCTACCGTACGATCACACGACAACTCCGAATGTTACGAAAATTAAAATCCGATATTAATACAATATTACAGATTCAATGGAACTGGTTTCGTTGAATTCCGAGACAATGCCTCAAAAAGCTATTTTCAAATATCGATTTTTACTATATGTTTTTAAAACTAAACAAAACACTTTGAAATTCAATGTTAAAAGTTCTATTACCTTTAGAATGATCAATATGAATTTTCTAAGCTTTTAAAATATTTTTAACAAACTTAGAATTCCAAATTCAACATTTTTCCCAATCCAATTATTTAATTCAATATTTAAGTTATTAAATAAATAGCAATATTTGAAATTCAAGTTAGAAATTAACTTTTAAATATTTAAAATCAATTAAATATTCCAATTTCAAATATCTAAAAATTCCAGGTCATCACAAACTATAAGTTAAATCTTCATGTTTCGCATTTGCGTCTGCGTAGGGTCATTATATTTCATTCTGTGATGTAACTTGGATTTCCGTTTGTAGAGGGAAAAATTATATTGATGTTCGAACATTTTATGAGATTAAACTGGATTGAGATAAATAATTTAGGTGCATATACTTTACGATATAAATGAATAATAAAGTGTAACAAAATTGCATCAATATGGATAATTTATTTCCAAAATTGGAAACATACAAATATTTATTCTTACATTTTCCTATTCGATTCATGAGTTAACAACTTATGAAAACATTCAAATTGCATATAATAGCATAAAAGATTTAATACTAAACTAGTTAAAATTCAAAATAATCAACACAGCATTTTTTTCAGACTGATGAAGTCTGCTTTGCTAAAAGCACTTAACAATGGCCATTAGGTTTCAATGCATGTTCAGGTTACTAGATTATATATGTTTCTTTCAAACTGTACAAAACAAAAAATATGTAAGGCCCCAACACATGCTGCTCACATTCACTATAATTTCAAGCATATTCTCCATATAATGTATAGTATTTTAAGGTATTTTATAATTTAAGGGCCTTATTGCATGAATTCTGGATTATCAAACATAAAAAGGTAATAGGATGAAAAGAAATCATGAAGGTATTAAAAGATTTCCAAGCCACTAAGAATTAAAGTTAGGTGCAAAGTAGAAATATTGTGCATTCAGTCAAACACATAGTTTAGAAAATATCAAAATATCCCAACAATTCTAAAATATCTAAAATAAGAAAACTCACACTTTAGCTTCATCGAGATTTTAAGCTGCCTTGAATCACACTTCTGCTCGCTTGAAGAATCATCCTTCAGCTTCTTCGAGGATTCCCGCTTCAGCTTCTTGGAAAGTCGCATGGAATCAAGAATTGAGCGAGTTACGGATAGAAGCTTTTATAGGAAGGATGGATTGGTGATTGAGATGGTTTCATAGGCTGAACCAAGGATTTAGGGTTGACGCGGAGTTTTGTAAGTGAGGAGAAGTGAAATGGGGAAACTATTAGCCTAATTAACTTTCGTTCCTAAGCAAAGAAAAGAAGTGAAAAGCGAGGTGGGCACAACAATAAAGAAGAGGAAAAACTAACCGCCAAAGTAACTTTTGCTCCCAAGTAATTACGTTGAAGAGCGTCATCTGTTAGATTAGAAAAGGGGCAACTACTAGACCATAGCAAGTCGAGTTTATTTGCAATCCTCGCTTGCTATAAAAAGGATATTTTCTTGTAGTGTATAAATAATTGTCACTACCGGGTAACACTTAGTAAAGTAAAATTGGATTTTACCATTATCAAGAAATTGATAAAGTTGGTCAAAATGTCACTACACTAGCTAAGTGACGTGTGAACGTTAATATTTGAATTGTTCGATATTAATTGTTGATTTAATTTACACCTAAGTGGCATACAACATAATTGTTGAATATTCTTGTTACCACATAATTTAATAAATTATAATTTTTATAAATTAATTTATAATTATGAAATATTAATTATAAAATTTTATTTGATGCATATTGAACAATATTAAATAGTGTGCATATATAGTTATATAAACACTAATCGATATACGATATCGATACACGTTTAAATTGGATTAAAATACAATAAATATTATTCAGGCTTGAAGTGCTATGGGGCCTGCAATTTTCGACTATTAAGGGAGCATGGTGAGTCGGCTATGTTATAATATAGTGAAGGAGGATTTTAATTAAAAAAGAAGAGATAGTAAGAGAAATAAAGGGATCTAGATCCACACTTCACTCTCTTATATCTCTTGTATTTAATCCACTTAACCCTCATTTTTGCATGATCGTTTTGAAGTCTCCTCTTCCATGGTATTTTTGGTCGAAATTTCCGTCTCCTTCATCTAGTCATTGAAGCATTTTAAACATCAAATTAAACTCGATTCGATCGTCAGTGGCAGCTGTATTTGACAGCTTGCAACTTCTAGATATAAGATTAAATTCAAGGATTTTGGATTCTTCGTTTCAACATGTATCTTTTACCAAAAAGGCAAAGGTATGTTTTCTTATACATATATATACATATATGTATATATATTGATTATACTAATTATAATGTCATATATGCGTAAGTTAGGAATCTAATATCATGAATCTTTATTTGTCAATGATGTTACCATATGATGGTCATATATGTGTGTGTGTATCTATATATATTTTAAAATTTATCATATGGCTCACAGCCTGATGTATAAAAGAAAATATTTTGAATTTTGAATTTAATATATATATATATATATAATTAAACGTAATGTATGTTTTATACCATAAATATTTACATGTAAATATTTGTAGTGTTCGAACTTTTTTAATTTCTATATACATAGATATATATATATATATATATATATATTAAATCTGAAAATTTAAATGTAAATATATATTACTTAATCAAATTAAATTTATATATACAAATATGTATTTGAAATAAATGCATTTAAAATAATGTAACAAACAATTTAATTACTATACATAAAGTGTAAAACAAATAAAAAATCATTTTTGTTTTTAAAATTAAAATTCAATTTTATTTATAATCTGTAAGGGAAATAATAATATAAAAAAAATTGTATACAACCTTGTATTACCGAAAGAAATTTAATGAAATTAAAAGGGATTTTTTTCAAATATAAATATATATGTATTTATTTATGTCGTATATATGTTTTTATAACATTTAAACATTATTAAATAAGTATATATATATATACATATATTAAAAAACTTATATGTATGTAATTTTTTTTATGTATGCATGTATGTATTACTATCTAACATTTGAAATACATTTAAGTTTTTTTGTGTATTAAAATTAATTTCCTACAATAAATTTAAAATCATTTTGAAATACTTGTAAATATTTAAAATTAATTTTATTACATTTGTTTTTCGGGTTTTTAACCTAGCATAATCCAACAAGAAACAGAACAAACTCGTGACATCAGAATGGTTCAAAACTTATCTAGAGAAGCAAATGCAAGGAGTTAACGAGAGTCAAGCTATATTACTGAGATTGAACAAACCAAGAGACGAGCATTCTTTCAGCCCAATTAGCGGTTGAATGCAAACAGCTAGTAAACTACCATCAAAATGGAACAACATGCAATGAGGTTGCGCAAGCAACGACGATACAAGACCATGGAAACATTCCAAACTCCAAAAACATCTAAGTGCTTGGATCGCCAATGACCCATGCCCTATGGATCGCTGGCGACCCATGCAAACTAGAAGGTCGCTCTGTTAAATGGAAGACGAGAAGAAAGAGAAAAGTATGTTAAAAATATGCTACGTTTATGGGTCGGTAGTGACCCATACACTATGGGTTGCTAGCGACCCATGCTTCTCCATAAGTCTTCAATGAGGCAACCAAGTAATGCAGTAGCTAAGTCATTAGCTCGCGTATGAGCCAACTCTATGGGTCGCTAGCGACCCATGGTTTTGGCTCGGATCGGGAGCTAAACCCCCCTAGGTCGTCTTATACCTACATGCGATCAGTTGATGGAGTGGTCTGGCCTAGAAGTCCTCCAATCTCTATAAATACAATCCTGCCGGCAACGTAAAGAGGATCTTCTCTGGACTGGTTGCTGAAGCTCTGTTGGAATCATTCTTCACTCTCTACCTCCCTTACAATAGTCTCCATAGGGATTTACTGTGATTCTCCAGTGATTCCAACTCTGGGACTCAATCTACTTAAAGATAATCAAAGTCTTATAATCAAACACTTTCTGTAACAGCAATCCGTCTATAATAAAACTATAAAGTGGACGTAGGCTTCATTAACAACCGAACCATTATAAAAATTCTATGCCTTCTTTCTTTTACTGTTCATTTTCTATATCTATGATCTATGATATTGCCTTGTCAGAACATGGTTGGTGCTTTCAAACTCAAACTAGGGTGTTGATCTATTTTTTGGGTTTACATTTTGGTGCTTTCATTGAGAGCCTTGAATGAGATCTGAAGAATTGAAGTTTGAATTTGAGATTTAAAGAAAATGAAGAAGCCTAACACCAAATCTAAAACTAGAGAAAGTCATCCGGAGCCTAGGAGCTGCTAGGAAGTATCCTTAAATTCTCATCAATCCACATATGTGATTAGAGAGGAGATGGAAAGGATGATGAAAGAGATGTAAGATGGACTCTTAGCTAGACAACAGGAGATGATGGACGGATTCTTCCAAAGGATGGAGCAGCAAGGGATGGCTAGATTTGTAGGGAATAGGAATCAAACTCTAGGGAACAATGCAGGGATTGCCAGAGTTGGATTAGAGCAAGGTGGAGTCGTGCCCCATGCGCAGAGCAACCGACGAATGGGGGCAGCCCTGGAATCAACATGGGAATCGATGTTAATGCCGGAGTGACCATTGAAACACTAGGGACTGGTGGTAAGGGAGCTAATCCGAATAGTAGGATACGGGCGACAGAAGGAAATGTACCAGAACTTCCTCGAAGGAACGAAGGAATAAATGAAGCTAGAGCTGTAAATCAAAACATAGGTATGCTGCCGGAAGATTCCGTCCCGAGATACTCCCATTTGGGAAGGGGGCACAGTATTGCTTTAGGACAGAGGCCTTTGTTAGATGGTGAGAACGAAATTGCTGAATTGGCACGAAGATCCATTAGAGGAGGACCCCTAGATTAGTGTCTCGAAGATGTGAACATAAATCCATTTACTGCTAACATCTGAAATGCGAGAAATCCTCCAAATTTCAAGCTTCCAACACTAGAAATGTACGATGGGAAGACATACCTGATGATTCATATGATGAGATACATCCAACAAACAAAGGTGTTGGGAGCTTTTGAGGAAGTGATGGGGTGGTGCCACCCTTATATTTAACAGATTTTGCTGCGATGTAGTTTACACAATTGGAAAATGGGTCCATAAGCATGTGGACCAACTTAGTGAGAAGGTTCTTGAGACAGTTCAGGGTTCATGTCTCACAACCAAGGAATGTACTTATGCTTGCAAAGGTAAAACAAAGGCCTGGAGAGTACTTGAGAAGTTATTTAACAAGATTCAATGCGGTGGCAGTCGCGGTAGACAAACCGAACCCATCTTTTATCCTAATGGCAGCAGTATTTAGAGTCGCGAATAAGACTAATTTCAAAGCCGCATTGAAAAAGGGACCCACCAATGGATCTTGTGGAATTCTATTACAAAGCTGAAAGGTACCTACATCAGGAAGACGCCGAAGCCTAGGATGAAGATGTGGATGTTGAAATAAATGCCATCGAAGGCGGGCGACCATCCGGAGCTGGACTTGGAAAATACAAAGGGAAGTGGAAAGCCGACGACGATATCAATGACCTAAAATAACAGAGAAAAGAGCCAAGATTCTCTTCATACACTAACCTGACTGAAACCTCAGAGAGGATATACCTGGATACAAGTGGGCAAAACCTCTACCGAAGGCCACCTAGGAGGGAGCCCACTCACCGAGACAAAAGATCTGAATTTTTTTACATCTTCCATGGTTGAATGGGCATGAAATGAATGAGTATCGACACCTTCGTGGTTTGATAGAAGAACTGGTCCGAAACAACCAGCTGCCACAGTATGTGAGGAACAGAATTGCGGTGGAATTGCAAGGACAACCATTATCCATGGGAAATGCATCAAGAAACGCCCAGGGATTTGAACCAAGACAAATTATCCTATGATCGGGGTAAATGGGAGTTGGATTCGATTCCAATGCTTTTTTTTTATCATTTCTTTTTCCACACTTTTCTTTTGATATGTAGACGATAATAATCGAAGGCAGCTTGCACGTGTACGGGATCCCGAATGGTCCCTAGGGACTCTCTGAGTCGGATGCCTGAGAGAACTTACGACAAGAGTAATAAAAGGCCACTTACACGTGTACGAGATCCCAAATAGTCCCTAGGCACGCTCTGAGTCGGACGACTGAGATGAACATTTAGGATTTTGCTTGTTTTGGTTCCTGCTTGTTTAATTTCTACTTATTTATCTTGATTTGAATTCTAAAAAAATCAACGTAGATTGTGATGACTAATATTGATCGCCTTAGAGTCCCGCCATGGGACCATAGTGCAAGGTGCAAGTCCCCTCACCAGAGAGCGAGTGAATGGACTTGCATGATATTGATCGCCTTAAAGTCCCACCATAGGACCGGAGTGCAAGAAGTAAGTCCCCTTATCAGGGAGTGAGCGGATGGGATTACTTAGCCCCCTTTGACTTAACAAGCAAACGATCCAAAGGGATCGTCCCCTTAACTTAAACATTAACGATCCAGAGAGATCGCATATTAAACTAAACATTAAATAATCCAGGGAGATCACATGTTAAACTAAACATTAAACGATCTAGAGAGATCATGCATTGAACTTAAACGGTCCAGAAAGATAGAACCTTAAAACAGATTTGGTTTTGCAAAAAGGATTTGAATGCCTTATAAGTAGAATTAAATGGATAAATCCTGGATGAACATAGGATGACTTTGATATATGATGTGACATAATGTGATTTTGATATATGTTATGATATGATGTGATTTTGATATATAATATGATTTTGATATATGATATGACAACTCTGAATGAGAAGCAAAACTTGATAGTAATATAAATCCCAAATGAATGTGGGACGGTTAGAGATGTGTAATGTAATTAGAAACACATGATGTAGTAACTTCGGATGAAATCGAGATGATTGTGATGTATAGATTACACTTAGGCAAGAGTGCAAATTCTTAGGCTGTAACAGATTTGGGACAACTAGTGATTGGTAAGAGAATCCAAAGGAAATGGACAATTCACCAAGGCTAAAGCAACTGGGAAGCTCACTTATCAGAGATTGGAAACATGAGCTTATCCTTAAGCAAAGCACATCATTTATTCAAAAGGCATACTTTGGTGGGCAAATGTTATCCGGGTTTTTAACCCAGTAGGATCCAACAAGAAATAGGACAAACTTATGAGATCAGAATGGTTCAAAACTTATCTAGAGAAGCAAAGGCAAGGAGTTAATGAGAGCCAAGATATATTACCGAGATCGACTAAACTAAGAGACGAGCATTCTTTCAGCCTAATCAGTAGTTGAGTGCAAACATCTAGTAAACTACCATTAAAACGGAACAACGTGCAACGAGACTGTGCAAGCTACGACATTACAGGACCATGGAAACAACCCAAACTCTAAAAAACATCTAAATGAATGGATCTCCTACGACCCATGCAAAGTAGAAGGTCGCTCAGTTAAATGGAAGAAGAGAAGAAAAAGAAGTGTGTTAAAAATATGCTTAGTATATAGGTCGCTAGCGACCCATACACCATGGATCGCTAGCTACCCATGCTTCTCCACGAACCTTCAACAAGGCAACCAAGCAATGCAGCGGCTAAGTCATTAGCTCGCGTATGAGCCAACTCTACGGGTCGCTAGCAACCCATAGACCATGCGTTGCTAGCGACCCATGGTTTTGGCTTGGATCATGAGCTAAACCTCCCTAGGTCGTTTTATACCTACATGCGATTAGTTGATGAAGTGGCCTGGCCCAAAAGTCCTCCAATCTCTATAAATACCATCCTGCCAGCAATATAAAGAGGATCTTCTATAGACTGATTGTTGAAGCTCTGCTAGAATTATTCTTCACTCTCTACTTCCCTCGCAACAGTCTCTAAAGGAATTCACTGTGATTTTCCAGTGGATTCCAACTCTGGGGATTCAATCTATTTAAAGATAATCAAAGTCTTGTAGTCAAACACTTCCTGTAACAGCAATCAGTCTATAATAAAACTATAAAATGGACGTAGGCTTCATTAACAGCCGAACCACTATAAAAATTCTTTGTCTTCTTTCTTTACCATTCTTTTTCCATATCTATGATCTGTGATATTGCCCTGTCAGAACAGGGCTGGTGCTTTCAAACTCAAACTAGGGTGTTGATCCATTTTTTGGGTTAACAACATTAAATAATCTTTATTTAATGTATATATACACATATGTACTATTTTATAATATTTCACACTTTTCAACTAATATTTATAACATATGATTTTGTATATATGCATTCATATTTTACACATACATATATAAATTGATAGCACTCATGTATACAAAAGGGCTAGCATCTTCATTGTAGTGTAAATCCCAACATCTATATATGGGTTAGTTGAACCATGTACACCCTATTATATTGCACATGCATATACACACATATGGGTGTATAATACACATATTATATAATATAGTACAAAATATGTAACAACCAATAAATGGGGCCAAATTCTCATTAAATTGAAGATCCAATTCCACTAGGATATAGATAGTTGGTGTTGGTAACCTAAATAAATAAAAGTATATTGGATTGCTACCAATAAGAATCCATAACAAAATTATAAAATATAATAAAACACACACACACTGACTAAGGCCAATAACTCGGGTATCTTAATACCCTTGTTATTTAAATGTTTTGAGTTATTAAACATGAATTGAAGATTGTTTCGAATTTGATCGAGGTTTAAGTTTAAATTTTAATTCACTGGAACGAAGAATATTTCTATGTTAATTTCTATAGATCATCCAACTTTATAATTACATATAAAGGTGTATCATTTGAAATAAGAAGGAATATGCCCAAAAGAAAGAGATGTGCAAACTAAGGATGTTTACCATATTTTGTAATGTTTATTTCATTAAACACAGAAAAGGAAATTCCTTTTATTTATACCATGTTGATTTTTAGAGCAAACAGCTATATAGATGAGAAATGGTATAAATAAGGAAATCTCATGAAGACATTTAACTAGTGCAAAGTAAGATCGGAAGTTTATAGAATAAATTAAAAAAATTATTGAAATACCTACTAAAAGTAATTAATGTTAAGTCCCAAAAACTTTAAAATTTTTGGAAAATAAATTTTTACGAATGACGGATAGTGAAAGTTTGTTGCGGAACCATGGGTCACTATTTCTTTGCCTTAAAAGTTGAAATTTAGAAATGTACTTGTGTGCTGATTGTTGTTCTAAAATAAAAGAAAAAGTTTTTAAAATCTGAAAATTTACCGTCTAACAAGCTAAGATCAATCATATGTGTTAACCCATTGAATGAATTTCGATTTTGTTGGAATGTGGCTTGATTTGTTTTGAAGAAATTAAAAGCAAATACTTTTGAAATTTTTTGTTCTAAATTTTTTTAATTTTAGAATAAAAATGTTTTTGAAAGGTGAGTTTTATTTTGAAATTTTCTAACTATTCCACAAATTTAATTGAAAAATATTTGAACGAAAAACATGAAAATTTCTAATTTAAAAATGCCACATGCTTAGCGTAGGAAAAGTCGACGAGTTACATAGCAATTGATTGTTCAGCAGGAGTGACGGTATGTAAAACATAGATAACGACGAGGGAAAAACTGTTATAGCTTTGGAGTCTTTTTCCATACATCGTCGATAGTAAAACAATTTTTTTTTATAAATATTTCTATTTTGAAATTTTAAAAATCTAAACATAATAATAATAAATTTCCTTATGCATGCTCTGCATTGATAAGGGCACTAAGACACCGAGGTATTAGTCTTAGTCGGCATATATATGTCTTATTATATCTTATTCCATTATGAGTTCTTATCGATAGCTCATTGATACACTCTTTTTTATTTTATGTTACCAACACCAACGATCCATACCCTAATGGACTTGGATTTTCAATTTAGTGAAAATTCGAACCCATTAAGGTGGGGTTGTTACAAAGTAATAATAAATAAAACATTATTTATAAATTTAATAAAATATTGATTTTATTTTATATAAAATTTAGATAAGATCTAGATACATTTAGACATCATATGCCTAATAAGATCCAAAATGGAATAATTTTTATGAAATTTACCCCACCACTTGCTGGCCAGTTCCAAAAAATTTACCTTAAATAATTTAAGATAAATATATATACATGTTGTACTATAACATTTATCATTATATATAAAATATATACATATATTGATATACATATGTTTTAATTTAATTAACTAATTTTTAATTAATTAATTAATTATTTTTTATTTAATCTAGTTAATTAAATTTCAAATAATTTTCAAAATACCATTCTAGTTCAAAAATAATTTGAAAATGCATTTTATAACCTTTACAAATTTTATTTCATATTTTAAATTTAACATTTAAATTAAAAATATCTTTTAAATTTTCAAATAGATTTTAAAATTAGCCCAAGACACAAATTCAAATTGAGTCTTTTATATTAGGGATAATCTTTGGGCTTGCTTTACCTTTCCGGTTATCCAGCAGCTAGGTAGGATAGGGTAATCAGGGTACTTGATTAACCAAACCTTACTTGGATACTACTTTTCTGGATACCCTACTAAATGTCTAAACTTTATTAGCCGACCATAACGTGGCTAATTTAGACTACATAGACTATTTGGCTCTAATAACGTAGATGGAACCGAGCTCGTCGAAAGCCAGGTGAAATAAGTAGAATTAATTTTTTTTCCTATTTTAGATCCATTGGGCCTATGAATACTAAAGGGTACTTTAGGTCCAATCTAAAAAAATTCAAATAAAACCTTCATTTATTTAATTTTTAAAAGATTTACATAAATTTAATGTTCATATAAATTAGAGTATATGAAATATACTCTTGCATGTATTTGTGTGTAATTACTACCTGTTTAATTTAATTTAGAGAATGAAGCCTTTCGTTTCTCTCTCTTAAATTATTCGATTAATGATGGGAGATTTAGTTGAAATTTAGAGAGTGAAACCTTTCATTTTCTCTCCATTTAATTAAATAATTAAATTGATTGATTTATTAAATGACATAAGTAACCAAATTAATTAATTTATTTACTAAATTGAAATGTTGATACATGTAGATTCATACATTAAAAATAGATCTTTTTAATATTATGATGTGTGTGTGTGTGTATACAGATAAATGTTTTTATACATTCATTATAAAGTAGTTTTAAAGTTAATTTTAATACAAACATATATACACACACATATACATACATATGCGTGTGTGTGTTAAAACAGAAAACTAATTAAGAAACAACGGAATTACCATTGATATTCAGTTATATAATAATTAATTAGTTATTAGATTCAAACCTAAAACAAGAATAATATTAACATAAAGAAAACAACAAGAATTAACTATCAAAGCCATTATTATTATTTTCAAGTCCAATTCAAATCAACAAGCTCAAAATTTTTAGATCTATACACATACAAATTAAAGATGGACAACAAATGCATAAACAAATTTGTCAAAATAATCAAATAACGAGATCTATAACATCATGATGAATAAGCATATAAAATAGAATTTATCATACCTAATAGATGTAGCCCTTGAATGCACCTTGATTGATAGACACTCGTAGATCTAAATTTGAATCAGTTTCCCAGCTTTGCAAGAGAAGGAGAACCATCTTCTACATGATTGATATAGTTAGATGCCATTAAAATATATATTTTATTTTTCCTTGAATTTTTGAACATGAATGTTAGAAATTGAAGATGGGGGCTTAGGTTTTGAAAGAGAGTGGCTAAGAGTGGTAAGTGAATGAAAGGCAAAGTATTTGTAGATGTAACCTTCCTCAACCTCCTCCCTTCATTTTCTATATCCGATCGTTGGATTTCAGGTCTCCTTTTTCCTCCTACAGCCTATCATGAATAAGGCTAGATGGGCCTTTAATTTTTTCAATAACACTAAGCAAATAATTATATTTAAATCAAATTTAAATGCCCATCGATATCATATATCGACTTATACATATACAACTTTTATGTATGCACCCAATTAAATGCTAATGGTATCCAAAAAATACTAATGGCATCCAACACATCGATTAATTAATTAATATTTCAAAAACATATTAATTAATTTAGTTAATTTATAACTAATTATAAATCAATTAAATTGTATGTATTTCGAAGAATATATCAATGTGGTTGTATGGCTCATAGGTGTAAATTCAATTAGCTATTAACATCGAACTATTTGAAAACATTCACTCGTTACCTTAGCTAGTGGAGTGACATTTTGGCCGAATTTATCGCTTACACGTTTTAAGCTAAAATCCAATTTTCCTATTATTAGTGTCGTCCGATAGTAACGATTATTTACGTCAATTCTCTTCGTCAAACTATACCACATTAGGACTTATGAAATTTGATTTTGGTCAAAATTCCAACATGTTTCAAATTTAACTTTGTAATTCCAAACACAAAATCCTTGGTTCAGTAATATAATTATTATTAATCATACTATTCTGCCTAGCTGTGTAGTTAATGCCCCGCTAATACCCCGCTACAACCCCGCGATATCTCATAGCGGATTTCTACCGCTACAATTTTTTCATATAACCCCAAAATACAGCCTTTCCTTTTTAATCCCCGCTATTTCCGCTATGTCCCGTTATTTCCGCTATATTCCGCTATATCTTTTTTAATAAAATGAATTGAAAAATTGCATTTATACATTATAAAATTATGAAACTAATTTATTTGATTTAATTTTTAATATATTTTCAGAAATGAAAATACTCTAATATTCTACCAAATTCAATTATGTTATATAACAGATTTTTGTTTATTTAAAGTATATCCACACATGTTCCGCACATGTTTTTATTTAAAATTATTTATGTATTACTTATAGTTCAATTGAACGATAATTTTTCATTGAATTACCATTTATATATTTGTAGAAACATTGAGTACGAGTTTTATATGCTATTTTAGAGCCATCCGCTATATCCCGCTATATCCTCGCTGTATCCCCGTTATGACTTTTTCCACCGCTTTGAATCTACCGAGCGCATTAACTGTACAGCTGGCCGGGTACTTTGATTTTGTGACAATAGTTGACCGTGACACCAACCCTATATATCTAAGGAGACAAATTCTCTATCGAATAATGTATTACTTCTAATGCTTCAACTCAGAACCAACTATAGTCGTTCAATGGACGTCATGACACAAATTAGCTATGATCAAAGTGGAGTGTCCATATTGAAATTCCACAGTATTCTCAAGCCGAGGGAATTGTATAATATCGTTACTTCGAGATTGTCTGTTTGACCTCAGTTACATTAACCAACAAAGAACTGCCAAGTGAGTTATTCTGCAGTTATGCAATAACAATCAGTACGTAACCCCTTGGTGCCTCTAGCAACCACAAGAAATCTGTTGCCTAACATTTGAAGAGCGTTACAATCTATAGTCTCAATGGGTAAATCGATATCCTTTCTTGAAACATCCCAACTATGATTATTTAAAATAATACATTATTTCCAATGTGATAAAATTACCATGGTCACAACACTTTGTAATTACTATCACATAACATATCATTTAAGAATTTTCCATTTATATACTTTAATTTAATTATTTAATTATTTATATCACTATATAATAGTATATAATAGAAAGAAAAACACCTTTTATTTTGAATAAGATTGGTAACAGAATTAGATATATGTATTAAATTACATAGTTGCCCATAGGGCATATCCCAAACTATATCATATTTGAATAAAATATTGCTCAAATTAATTAAAAAAAATTGCTGAATATTATACTGGAATAAATGTCATTCAAATTAATAATATGTTTATGTTAAATATATATATATATATATATATATCACTTTAAATAAATTTTAATACGAATTAAAATAAAATGCTTTTAATAGATATCACACTCGAATAAATGTTTTTCGTATTAATAACAATATAATTTAAAATTCAAATCAAACTCATCTAATAAAACATTAAATATGATTTATTGTATAATCATCAAATATAATTATTTATTGGAGTGCTTTGATCTTCTTTGTAACAGGTGATAACACACCGCGTTGCATTATGCGGGCAAGGCAATTCTATTAATTCTTTGGAGGCATGTTGTACCTTATGAATATTGGTATAGAATTTTGGTGCTGGACTATGGTGAAGTAGCTCGAAATAGACAATGCTAGTTGATAGCATAAGTCTTTATGCAAGTGATGATAGCTTAGTGTAGAATTCACTATATATCAAGTGTTGTATCTTGAATTTTCACATTTCCTATATGATATAGCTTCAGGCCCATTTCACTCTATACTGTGTTGTTCCTATTACCGAGCATTCGTGTACCTAATCTAGCACTAATCATTTCTAAGTGAAAATGAGTGTGATGTTTATTTAATTCCATATACAATGACATGATCTAATATGTGATTTAGATGAAACGGTTTATATGATGGACTTAGTTGCATCTCACCATCAGTCGATCAATACTATATAGTGGAGCGTTGTTGAACTCGCTACATGTTTGTGACTACATCCACTATTGCACTATACACTATGGAAATGGAGTTGTTACAAGATTGGTCCATTGTTTAGTACATGAGTATTATCATTTGACATAGTGTAACCAACGTGAGTACATGTGACAACATTTTTGCCAATAATCTCTTATTAGAATATTAGGTCATGATATTCCATATAAAATATGATGAAATTTTGGTATTCGCGGTTCAAATTCCTACGAAAAATAAAAATCATAAAAAATCGATAAACTCACAGTTATCTAAATTTTATGAAAATGAAAGATATAAAAATATTGCCTCCATTACTTCATCAATTTTTCTTGTTGGCTATAATGTTATGTACATTATTCCAACATACTTTGGTTTGTTTTCCTTTTTCTCACTGCACTTTTTCCACGGCAAGAATTGTTTGCATTGAGAATCATTTTGTTTTCTGTATGTATAATTATGGGCTCAGCCTTTCTACTAAGCATACATGAATCCTAGCTTTATTGAATACAATCAAATTTCATTGTAATCAATATCCTTAATGTTTATTGTTAATCTAGGAATTCTCGACAAGGAAGTTTTATGTTGCTTGTACCTCGGTTATTTCTCTAAATGTTCGTTTGATGAAGTATCTTGAAGTGGAGAAAATGAATTAAATGTTTAGTTTATATAAAGAAACATGATTTTCAACTGTTTAGGTTTTACTTATCGCTTCTTGCGTTAGACATAAGACGTGCATCTAATATTAGCTTTTATTTTTCGATTATTAGAATGTCACACTCCGACTTGTATGTAAGCTATACAACCGGTTTATTTTTTTAGATCAGATATTGTATCGATCCAGAGCAAATTATCAAATTTGAGTATGGACAACCCATAGATAAAGGGAAACTTATAAATTTGGTATTAACAAATGTTAACTAAATGCAAATGGATTGTTCAAATGTAATAACCAATCCAACCGTTAGAGGGGTTTCGTTGCTGTGGAAACTAATCAAATTACCCTAAAGCAAAAAAAAAACATAGGAAACTTCACCGTTTTTTCTCCTCCAATAATTCACCTCCACATTTGTCTCCTATTTTCTAACCATTTCCATTCTCTCGTTCTTCAAATGGAATTTACTTGGATTTAACCCCAAATTCTCGTTTCCATTCTCTCTCCTCATTTTCTTAGATTTAACTTCAAAAATATTGACCTAATCTCGTTAATATAATTATTATTTTTTCCACTATACAAATGGAATTTTATGTTGTTTTTGTTTAAAGCTTAAGTATATACAGCTTTTGCTTCTCCCGAATCGCAGCTGGACCACCTTCAAAGCCTAACACCTCAATCACTATCACAGCTCGTAATTTAAGTATTATATGTATTGATTTCTTAAAATTGTATTATCTATTGTTTTTTATTTTTACACATGCTAAGAGCAATAAAATTTTATGTATGAACTTTACTGTCCATCATAGATTCATCTGCTGCATTTGTTTTATTTGCCCAAAGAGTAACAATGATCGATTTCCCACTATTGAAATAAAAAATTAGAGTGGAAGTGTGCACTTGAAGATCTTCTCATTGTCTAACTATCAGTGTGTGTTATCATTGGAATAATATAAAAATTTGCAAGAATGATGCTATATATTTGTGAAAAGCAATAAAGAATATAATTGAGCAAGGGATATAGTAGTTCAATGTTTAGCAACTAATTTATGTATGTGTATGGATTAAAAATGAGTAGTATTAGTAAGATGTCCTTTCTTATCATCAGGGGTTCTTAGAACATTGTCTCCTAATTTGAATCAAAAATGGGGCATGATTTCATTAACTTTGATGATAGTACTTATGTCTGTGTTATATTCGATGTGTATCATCGATTCACACTTAGTAAAACAGAATGTGTGTGTGAGATTTATTGAAGTATTAATCACTTGTTAGATCATATTCCAATAATTAGGCAGCATAATGCAAGCAAAATAAGCATAATGGTGTATCAAATTAGAACCTTTGATATTTACTTAGCTAGCATAGTTGTAAGAAGAGTTGTAAATTATAAACACTCTATAACATAAACTTGAATTCTCGGTTTGTTTATATATAACCGACTGATGAGGATTTTAAATGTGAATAAAGCATGGTTGTTTGAGGGAAAAAATAAATGAATATACCCGATTGATGACAACAATATTATGTACCAAATAAGCAGAGTACAGCTGAGTATTCATATGTAACTAATCCAATTACTGATTAATTTTTTTTCCACCCATTCTTAATTATTGAGTATTCATAGGTAACTGATCCAATTATTGATTAAAAAAATTCTCAACTATTCTCAATTTTTGCTTTGTCTCTCTCTCTTTTGTTTGTCTTTCTTTTATCTTGTCAATCTGTCTTAAATGAGGCATCATGATTCATCGATTCATGGTCAGTAGCAAGAATTATACGACCAATGTTTGTTTTTGTTATATCAGTACTATTGGTTGTGTTTATGGGAATACAAGGATATGATTCTATGTAGACATTTAAGCTTCTTTATGTTTTTCTATCATATAACTATGTTATATAAAAAAGAGTAATGCATTTACTATTTTTCAAGGCATATCAATATATCGCAGGCTTTGAAATGTTTTGAGTCAATATCAATGTAGTGCTTGTCGATGTAGGTGGTGCTACTCTAGCAGTTGTTTCTACTACTGGGATTGTTCCAACGGAAACTGCTGCTCTTGCTGCCGAGAAAAAAAAGGTATATCTTATATTTTTGATTACATGTTTATGCTATGTGTGTATTTTACTACCAGCTTTATCGTGTTTCTTCACCGGTTATATTGATTATATTATCTTCCTACAAGATCCACTAGCTGCACCTTTAATTCCTTCATATCAGTAGATGTCATCCTACTAGGTGGTCTACTCACAGGTTCAGCTCCTAGTACAAGATCTATTCGAAACTCAACAGCTCGTTTCGATGGTAGTTTTATGACCGACTCAAAGATATCTTCCAACTCTCTTGCTACTCGAACCTGACTTAGCACTTCTCCCACTTCCATGGCACTTAACAAAGCATAATTACTCTGGTCAGAATTATACACTAAGAATATGATTCGGTTATGACTATGTGGGTGTCTCAGCGATATCTCCCCGTCCTGGCAAAATATCCTAGCCTCATACTTGCTCAACCAATCCATACCCAAAATGATTCTGAAATCTACGAAATAGAAAACATACAAACCGCATGCAAATTTATGACCTAACAAATCAAGTTCTAACTAGTCACATCTCATCCCTAGAGTTGCACACCCTCCTATTGGATTCACAACTCTTAAGGAAGTAACAAGGTATGTGTGTTCTAAGCATAACCGATCAACCAAACACTGGGATATAAATGAATGTGATGCACCGGTATCAAATAGTATCCAAACTGGTATACTCTGAATCAAAAGCGTACCCTCCATCACAATCTTTCCTTTTTCATCTGTTGTTTGCCTAGCAGATGATGGTCCAATAGCAAAAACCTTTCCCTTGTCCGCCCTGACTGGCTCTGGACACTGGTTTTTATAATGCCCAACCTGATCATGGTTGCAGCACTTTAAATTCTTCTTTTTCGCAGACTTCTTCCCCTTGCCTGATCAACACTCATAAGCATAATGACCCTTCTTGTCATATTTGAAGCATACTAAATCAGCCTTTGCCTTCTTGGCAGCATCCCCCTTCCGGGCTCCCTTCTTCTTAAAGAACTTCCTCTTCTTTCCTTGAGGACCCTAGGATTCAGTTGGCTTCTCTCTAGCACAAATAGCAAGCATCTCCTCATGGAGAATTGCCATGTCCACCATTACATTACAAGGATCACGGATATGTGTAAGGATCGCCCTAGCAAGCTCGAGCCTCAACCCTCGAATGAACCACTCATTCCTTAGGATATCGGTGTCTATAGTAGCACACCCATATCAAGACAGCTCATCAAACTTAGCAGCATACTCGATTACTGACATCTCCCCTTGAACAAAATCCATAAACTTCCTCATCAGTGCTGACTAGTAACATCATATAAAAACCACTGCTTAAATCTCCTTCTGAACTTAGCCTATGACAACTTTTCCTTCGGAACTCCAGCAATCATAATATTCCACTAGTGGAGCGTTGCCCCTTGCAACTGCCTAGAGGCCATCCTCCTCTTCTGTACATCATCCAAACCTAGATTTCCAAGATTCTCTCATGGTGAAACAACCAATTTTAACCTTAAATAGCATCAATAGTTTCCATAAACGGCTTTCCACCCAGACTAGTGTAGTCACCGCTCAGCTTAGCATAATTATCCTAAATGGAGTCACGAGATTAGCTCCTCCAACATTTCCAGCAGCAATTTCTACGTGCATGAGATTAGCGAAAAAATGATACATCAACCCCGTATCTACTGGCAGATTTCCAACACCCACATCGGCAACAACATTTTGGTTAGCATTAGCATGTCGACCTTGATTCCTCTTGGTATTAAGTCGAGCATTTCCATTGGTTGTGGTGCTTCCTCCACCTAGATTTCCTCTTGCGTTTCCTGCTTCTATATCTTCTTTCGCTTAAATCTGGATACGATCCTTAGTAAGATACAAAAGAATGGTCTAAGAGAGAGGGACTACGTACTTATATATATACATATATATATATATATATATATATATATATATCAAATACAAGTATGTTACCATAACATTAACCCAAACCCCGATCTTATTTTCTCATTCATTGGGATTATGTCAAAAAAAGCTTTTAGGTTTAAATTTTATTTTAAGTTTTCATAAACCTATGCTCTCCTACCAACTTATAACATCCCCTACTTAGAGACCCAAAACTAAAGGCCAAGGATGCTGCAGTCATCCATAGTTATTAATCCTCGGCAACCAAATATGGTAATGTTAAATACATTTACATGACAGAAACACAAGAATATGAAAAAAAATTAAAACATCAAACAAGTTCCACATTCCATTCCAAAACATGTCAAATTCATTACATAATCCCATTACGAGAACCATGTTTAGAGAAAATATATTTATTATAATATACGCCAAGAGCGGCATATAAAGATGCCCCTTTGGATGATCAGAGAATATACAGGCAATTTAACAACTTTGCCTTTACAAAAACAACACAGCGGAATCAAAATAAAATTAAGCTCTAAGTAGCTATCATGCCTTCTACATGCCTCCGGAAGCTTATTCGTCAAATAAGGTACCTAAAAATCTCAACTCTCAAAATACTCAAACTCAATTGAGTACCCGAGAGTTTAAGGGGAAAACATAAACTTCGAATCTGACATAAAGCCTGGTATAAATAATAATCTACCATCTCAAACCATTTAGATATCTAGTGAGACTACACCGCTTAACCGAACGGTTTTTCCCCTCACTGGTATCCTAAAACCTTTATGAAACCGTATATTGTGCTCCTGCATCCACAATGGTTAAAAAAATTCTAAACAATATGATGATATGAAAATAAGTAAATCAATTTTGGATTTCCCATTCATTTTGACTAACCGTCTTTCTAGGGTCATTATTAACCTATTATTTTTCATGGGCTGGCTGATAGCCTATTTAATACTTACAGACTCCCTGTCCAGTTTAATAGTTTTCATGGGCTTGTTATTAACTAGTTTAAATTTATGGACTCCTTGACCAATTTCATAGTTTTCATGGAATCACTAAGAACCTATTGGCCCCTTCCAATAACCTCGTTGTTTCATGGGTTATGCCTGAATCTATTGGTAACTCCAATAACTTCTCTCTTATCTTAGTTTTCATGGGTTGAATAGGAACCTATTAACATCTGTCAATATCTTATTTCGGATATAGCTTTCATAGGCTAACTATCATTCTATTGGCCTCTGTCAATATCAAATCATAGTTTTCATAGGATAACTATGAATCTATCATCTTGACATCTTCATTTATACATAGTTTTCATGATTTTACAACGAACCTATTGGCCCCCACCAATATCTTTTCCTATACACGGTTTTCATGGGTTTACTGTGAACCTATTGGCTCTTGCCAATATTTTTAATTAATTTAATTTATATTCACTACTGGGTCGACCTAACTGGTTATTCTTCCCTTTCCCAAATTACCATTATGGGTTCATAACAATGTGAATATATATATATATATATGTTTGAAGAAGAAAACAAAATAACATAACAATACCACTCCTGTAGGTTTAATAACCTTGAAATTACTTTCATATGAAACATGATTAATCCCTTTAACCTAATAATTTATCAAGGAAAGGTTCTTCTTAAAACCATTTCAAAACTCCTTTACTTAGCCATGGGTTTTACCTTTAAACTGAGATTGGGTTATTTGTTTTGAACTATGCAATTAAAGCGTTCGGTAGATTCAAAGCGGTGAAGGTGCAAAAAGTCATAGCGGGGATAAAGCAAGGATATAGCGGGTATAGCGGATAGCTCTAAAATAGCATATAAAACTCGTACTTAATGTTTTTACAAATATATAAATGGTAATTAAATGAAAAATTATCATTCAATTGAATTATAATTAATACATAAATGATTTTAAACAAAAAACATGTGCGAATATACTTTAAATTAACGTAAAACTGTTATATAACATAATTGAATTTGGTAGAATATTAGAGTATTTTCATTTCTGAAAATATATTAAAAATTAAATCAAATAAATTAGTTTCATAATTTTTATAATGTATAAATGCAATTTTTTAATTCATTTTATTAAAGAAGATATAGCAGAAATAGCAAAATATAGTGGGAATAACGGGATATAGCGGAAATAGCAAGGATTAAAGCGCAAAGGCTATATTTGGGGGCTATATGGAAAAATCGTAGCGGTAGAAATCCGTTATGAGATATTGCGGGGTTATAGCGGGGTAATAGCGGGGCATTAACTACACAGGTTTTGAAAAACTAAGGCTTTCAAAACCTTCAAAACTTTACTTTCAAATGTAATAAAGTATTACTTATTAACTCCTAGAAGCATGGCTTCGAAACCGTTAAAAGTACCTCTTTCGAAACCCTTGAAAGTACCTCTTTCGGAACCTTTGGAAGTATCACTTTCGAAACCATTGAAATTCCATCTTTTGAAATCATTGGGTTTATATTTTAAATATCATTTGGGTCAATGTGAATATAAACGCAAGTATCTCTTTCGAAACTATTCTTTATCATATAAAAGTATTGGGGAAAACTTGACGACGTCATGTAACACCCCTAATTTTTGATAACATTATTCAGGAGATTTAATTAGATAAAATAAATAGAATAATATAAATTTTGAGTGATAAGAGGGTTGATATTTGAACAAATATAATAAGGCCATGCTCACTTAAATAATTAAATGGGCTTAAGAATGAGTTATAAGCTAATTAATTTGCATAAGGGTACATTGGATATTTGCCACACATAACTCTTATCCCTATATATTTTCGTTCCTACCATTTTATTTTCCATTCATGTCATTCTGAAAATGCAAAACAAAACTTAAAGAGGAGCCGGCCATTAAGAGAAGAGAAATCAAAGTAAAGCTAGAGATTCAAGCTTAGGGGAAATTATTCTCAATCCAATCTCTTTATCTTAATTAAGATGAACAATAATTCCTTCTCTATTTTGTTTTATAATCATATTTTTTTGGATTTATGGTTAAATTCATTTTTTGATGAGTTGGATGATGATATGCTCGAATTATTATTTGTTTAATTTAAATAAGATTGTTTAAATGGGAATATACACAGATTTAGCGCAAAAACGATTTATGTTGATGTTTAAATACCATGGAAATTTTATGTTATCTAAAACATGATTTTGGAGTTGGGTTTTAATTTGATAATTTTTCAACCCATGGAAAGATTTTTATAAATTTTAAAAGGAAAATATGGTTAATTGGGTTTATAAATTTATTTTGAAAAATATATTTAGTGTTTAAACTGAAATTTTGATATGTTAGATAACATGATTAAATAGAATTTTCGGGGATTTTTCCTAAGTGGTTTGCTATGCGAATTATATTATTTTAGAAGAGGGACTTCTTTGGAACATTGGTTTTGTTTAATGGAAGGGCTTATTTGTTAACTTAACCATGGTTTAGATCTGAAATTAGTGGCAGCTATTTTAATAAAGAATTTGAAAAGTTAAGGCAACCAATCTTGTGTTTACACATGGTAGGTTAGTTAAAAAGTGTTTGCTTTAATTAGTATTAAATCAGGTTTACTTAGAAAAGTTGGTTCCGCCTTCTTTAGAAGTACCTTTCGACTCGGTGCATTCACCTTCAATTAAGTAAAAACCCACTAAGCCGAAACAAATACACAAGGTATCACTTAGATGGTATGAAGTGGATTGGAGAAAGGCGGAAGGCTAGGTGTCGAAACCATTGCTTCCATGGGGGTCGATCCCTTTGTTTTTTTAGAAAGAGAAGCGCCTGCCTTTGTTTTAACTAAAGCCTTCGAAGGAGTCGAAGCATATGTTTTCGAAAGATGTTTTGTAAATGCTTTCGAAGGGGTTGCCATCATCTTATGTTTTAAAGTGTAAGCTTTCGAATGGATTCCTTTACTTATAAAATATTGCTTTCAAAAGAAGGGGTTTCGACCTAGTTGAAGCCCTACTGCCGATCTTTAGCCATTCGAGTGTATTGAAGTCATCAATGCTTTCAAAAGGTAGTGTTCGTTTTAAAAATCTTTTAAGCCACTTCCAAAATGCTTTCGAAAGGGTCTAAGGGTTTCAAAGGCAATGGCTTCAAAAGGGGGTTTCGAAACTATCCTTCAATGTTTTGTTTAAATGATTTGAAGCTTTCGAAAGGGATGGCACCGACGCCATCATATTTTCCCCATTATTTTTATACGATAAAGATTGGTTTCGGAAGAGATACTTTCATTTATATTCACTTTGACCCAATAATATTTTGAGTATAAACCCAATGCTTTCGAAAGAGGGGCTTTCAATGGTTTTGGGAGGGATACTTCTAAAGGTTTCGAAAGGGGTACTTTCAATGGTTTTGAAGCTATGCTTCTAAAAGATAATAAGTAATACTTTATTACATTCGAAAGGTTTCGAAAGATAATTTTTAAAGTATTTCAAAGGGCAGAGGCCTAATTTTTTGAAAAGAGATTTATATGCTTTCGAAGGAAGTTATCCAACGAAGTCGAAAGCAAGGTTTTGACGATCACGACGGCCTTAGTTTTCAAAGCAAATAACCCAATCTCATTTTTGAGAAAAACAATGGCATAAATATATAAAGTATTTTGGAAAGGAGTTTTTGCAGAAATTTTCTTTGATTGAAAGGTTAAAGAGATTAACCAAGTTATTATGTATACTTCTTCATATATGTATGTATATTCACATTGTAATGGACTCATTGCTGAATTTTGTAGAAGGGCATAATAATCAGCTAAGTTGACCCAGTAGTGAATATAAATTAACTCCTGAATGGATAGAATTACATCAAGGAGGTCAGGAAGACCATAATATAGGATGCTAAAATAATAAAGCAAGATATTGGCAAGGACCAATAGGTTCTCAATAAGCCTATGAAAACCGTATATAGGAAAAGATATTGGAAGGAGTCAATGGGTTCATGGTTAGCCCATGAAAACTATGTATAAAGGAAGATGTCAGAAAGACAGGTTCATAGTAAGCCCATGAAAACTATGATTTAATACTGGCAGGGGCAGTAGGTTTGTAACCAATGAAAACTATATCCGAAGTAAGATATTGACAGGTGTCAATAGGTTCCTAGTCAGCCCATGAAAACTAGTATAAGAAGAAAAGATATTGTAGTTACCAATAGGTTCCTAGTCAACCCATGAAAACTAGGATAACTGAAAAGATACTCGAGTCACCAATAGGTTCATAATGATCCCATGAAAACTATGTAACTGGACAAGAGGTCCTTAAACATTTTACCGGTTAATAGTTAGTCCATGAAAACTAATGGGTTAATAGTAAACCTAGAAACTACAATTGTGACAGATAGCCAAGATGAATGGGGATGGGTTATCTAGAATTGATTCATTTGTTTTTCATATCATTATATCATAATGTTTTGAGCTGGTTTAACCATTATGGATGCAGGAGCATAGTATATTGTTTTATAAAGGTTTTAAGATACCCGTGAGGGGAAAACCCGTTCCGCTAAGTGACGTGGTCTCACTAGATATCTAAATGATTTAAGATGGTAGATTATTATTCATACCAAGCTTTATGTCTGACTCGAAGTTTATGTTTTCCCTTTAAACTCTCGGGCACTCAATTGATTTTGAGCAGTTTGAGAGTTGAAATTTCAAGGTACCTCATTAGACGAATAAAGCTTCCAGAGATATGTAAGAGGCAAGATAGATGTCTGGAGTTCTCTTTTATTCGATTCCACCGTGTTGTTTTGTAACGGAAAAGTTGTTATGTTTCCCATATATTCTCTGATCATCCAAGATGACATTATTCATATGTCGCACTTGTCGCATATTGTAATAAATATATTTTCTCCGAACGTGGTTAATGATTAAGGGATTATGAAATAAATTGGAAATGTTTTGAAATGGAATGTGATCTTGTTTGATGTTTTAAAAAATTTCCATATTCATTTGTTTATGTGTATCATTGAATCGAACACCTCCATATTTGGTCACCGAGGATTAATAACTATGGATGACTGCATCATCCGCAGCCATTAGTTTTGGGTCTCCAAGTAGGGGAATGTTACAAGTTGGTGTCAGAGCATTAGTTTATGAAACTATAAAATAAAGTTAAACCTAAAAGATTTTTTAAACATAATCCAATGAATCAAAAAAATGATCGGGTTTGAGATAATGCTATAGTAACGTACTTGTATTTGATATGTAGTTATATATATAAGTTCATACTCCCATCTCTCTTAGTCCGTTTTTCTGTATCTTACTAAGGCTCGTAAGAAGATTTACGAGCAAGAAGATATGGAAGCAGGAAATAAAAGAGGAAATCTAGGTGGAGGAAGCACCACCACCAACGGAAATACTCGGCCTAATACCAGGAGGAACCAAGGTCGACAGATAAATGCTAAGCAAAATGATGAAGCCAACGTGGGTGCTAGAAATCCACCAGTAGTTATGGGAGTAGGAGGAGCTTTTGGAGTTGCTGGTAATGTTGGAGGAGTTAATCCTATGGCTCCAGTTGGGAATATCTATGCTAAGTTGAGTAGAGATTACACCAACCTTGGTGGGAAACCATTTGTGAAAAATGAAAATGGAGGATGCCATACAGGTAGAGAATTGGTTGCATTGTGTGATAACCCGGATTTTGGGATATCTGTTAATTGATTATTAACTGGATTAATTAATAGGAATACTAATTTATAGATTGAACAAATAGATCTGAAAATAAATATTTATATCTAGATAAATATTTATTTGATAACCTCCTAATATAATTATAAATTATTATTTTTTTAAAAACAAATAATGATGATTGTTTATATATATAAATATAAAAAGATTTTAAATAGAATTATTATTTACAAATTGAATTCGTGTTTGCTTAATATATATATATATATATATATATATATATTATATATATATATATTATATATATTTGAGTTGATTTTAAATTGGATTTTAAATTGAAGTTGAATTTAAATTTTGAAATTAAAAGATATATATCTTAAAAATAATTTGGATTTAAAAACATATGTTTAAGATTTTTATTAATACATGATTTGCTTTATATTATTTTCTTTAAAGAAATTTATTTATACAAAATTTAGAAAAGTATTTATTAATTAGGAAATCGAATATAAAAGCTTATAAACCATTTTAAAATTAATAAAAAAATGCATAATGACAAGAGTTAGCTTACAAATCATCTTAATAACACATGTAAATTGATTAGTAAGTGTAAATGACAAATGTTAACAAGTTTAACAAGTGTCACTTATTATTTCATTTTCTTTTATATTTTTAATAAATCATAATTTAGTCTATATAAACATATATCTCCTCTCTTCATTTCTTTTCCCATTCTCATTTCAAAATCAAAGAAAAATAAAATCTGAAAATACAAAAAAGAGATAAAATTGCAAACAGAATTTTCTTCATATTCAAACTCAGATCTGGTCAAAAGCAAAGATCAAAACAAAAAAAATAAAAGCAACAACCTGATCAAAGCCTAAAGAAAGAACCAAATTCAACCTGAAACAAAACCAGAAGGTATCAAAGCAAAACAAGTATCAACTTCAGTTTTCAGAATCATCAAATCAAGAAGCAAGTTCAAAATCAAAGCAGCTTCTAGATTTTTTTCAATTAAGCATGTCTCTGCTTTAAACTGTGAGTAAATAAAATCCTTATTATACTGTGACTTATGTTTTGGCATAGGATTCAAGTGTGGTTTGGTAAGTATATTTTGTTCTGAATATATGTACCCATATATGAGTATAAATAAGTGATTAAAACTAGAGAAGTTAGGATGTTCACCATTTTTTAACACTGCCCTGTAAAATTCCAAAATAAAATATGCTAGGTTTGGCTTCAAAAATTTCCACCACTAAATCTAATTAGATTTAAGTGGTGATGTTAAAAGAAAAGTTGTTTGTTACGAGGTGTACTTCATTTTAAAACTGGTTTCAGTTAATATATTGAAATATAAACTTGTAAAATGTATACTTTACCGTAAGTGATCAAGTTTAGCCAAGATTTGATCATCAAGATTTGAATCTTTGTTTGTGTAATTACGTTCGTTGAAGGAAAAGATGATTTTTAAGAGTGGTAGGGTGATTTCTAGATGCGCAGAGCGGGAGGTAGGTCGGGTTGAACGGATTTGGGCAAGATGGCAAATTCAGGTGGCTGGGTTGATTTTAAGGCATGGCACTCAACGTGGAGGAGGAGTAAGGCTTGGGGAACTCGAGAAAATTGATGCTGGAATTTCTAAGTGATCGAGAAAGCAAGTTGATTCGGTATTAGAGTTTAAGGGATCCTCGCGTGGCTTTCGGGTTCGAGTTGCTTAGCGAAGCAAGGAGGGTGATGGAAGGCTGGGCGCATGGGGGAAGCAATACAGGAGGAGGAGGCGGGTTCCGATGAAGTTTGAGGGTATGCTGTTGTATAAGTCGTCTGAGCGTGGCGATCGATGTTATCTGAACATTTTCAGTAGGGGGTCGAAGCTTGTTTTTTTTGAAAAGGGCAGTTCGTCGAGACTTGGGTGGTTGGATAGGATGGGGTGATCGCACGTGATCGGCAGGGATGATCGGCGGCAGGGCACGATCATTGGAGGAAGCATGCACGGATACGTTCATGACTTCGTGTCATCCCTATAGTTGAATTTGAACTGTTCGCTGAAGGGAATAAAAGATGGGAGGAAGGGAATTCGTTGTTTCGTGGGTTCCGGTCTTAGTGGGTCGGGAAGTAATGGGCCGGTTGGATTAAGTATTAAATTAATAAAAATAAATAAATGTAGTTAAGGTAAGAGAAGTGGAAGAATAAAATGAAGTAAAGGGTATAAGAAAGAAGTGATTTCATACTACTTAGTTGTTTAAATTGAAATTAAGTTAGCTCGGGGGTTTGGGATTAGACCCGTGTATTTTTGATACCGATTAAGTTAAAGGTTTTAAAGTTAAATATAGTAAGCTAATTATTTAATTTTATTTCTATGTGATCTCAAATGAGATTTAATAATGTTTAAGTAGTTAATTGAGATAATGGTTTATCTTAAATTAAATAGGGTCTCGATTTTTGATTGATAAATTAATCAATATAATTAGTTAAAAGTCATTAATTAGTATAATTAATAAAGGGTTTATTAATTAACTTAATTAACTAAGAATAATTAAATAAAGTGATTAAATAAGGGTAATTACTTAAGATAATAAATTAAAGGATCATTAATTAATTTAAGGTTAATCACTTAATAAAATTAATTAATGATAATTACTTAATGAAAGTAATTAAAGGATAATGGCTTAATGTCATTAATTAAGGAGGGTAATTATTGGGAAATTACTAAATGTGATTTATGTAATGATAATTACTTAATGGAAGTAATTGAGGATTAATTATTTAGTGTAATTAGTTAAAGTATGGATTAGTTAAGGAATTAATTAAAGGGTTAGTTAATTAATGAATTCGATTAATTAGTGGATAATTAATCAATGTAAATGATTTTAGAATAATTAATTAGAGTAATTAATTAAGGATTAATATAATAAATTATTGTTAATTAATTTATAAGATTAATTAATGTGAATGGTTAAAGGATAATTAATTTTTGTAATTAATTAAAGGCTAATTACTTAATGTAATTAAGGAATAATTAAGTAAGGATGATTAATTAAGATGTTATCTAAAGGATGATTAATTAATTGATTTGTAATTAATTAATGATTTAGTAAGCAGGATTTAAAGGTGATTGAAGTAATTAATTTAATTTATTTAAATTAATGGTGTGACTAATTAATCTTGCTTATGAATGATTGAATGATATCGAATGCTTTGGATTATATTGTTATCCCTGGTATGTGATTATGATGCTATGTGATATAGGGTTTGGATATGGATTATCCATCTGTAATAGAATCGCTATGTGAATATGTTACTCTAAGTATAAATTGATTTGTTTTCACTTAAACAAATTGGATTTAAGATGAAATTGTTTTTGAAGAGACCGGGGTCGGGTATCAGTAAATACCCTAAACAACTTCGATTTGTAATCTACAATAATTCTTTATAGATTTGATATGTGCAATCAATAGGCTGGAATGGAATAATTTAAGTTAAAAGGGCCTTTGGAACTGTATAGTGGTAATTAAGGATTGATTTGTGAAATAAGTATTTCACTATATCAAGTTAAGAACTCATAGTGAGGTACGAGTTACCCTGGATTTCAAATATGTTCTAAAGCTTAGTGTTTCAAATTATTTGGGTTTACTCACACTGGTTTCCAGCCTGATCCGGGTGTTACTTTGATGTAATGATCGGGTCAGACCGAGTATTACAGCTTTTCAGGTTAGGGCGTTCTGGAGCTCAGGAGGCGAGTTGGATGGTAGGAACATATGGAGTTTACCGCTATGTATTTGAGTGTTGTAGTGATAGTAGTCTGGGACAGGTTGATATAACTGTCTAGTCTATTTGTAATGGATGTAACTTTGATAAGTTGTATGTTATCTAACAATTACAGCTTTCTTTGTATAAATGTTATTATTTATTATTATTTTTAATCCGTTACGAATGTGATATGTGTTTGTTTCCTGTTTCTTCTTCTACCTCCTTCTTCTTTTCTCTAACAGCTTGAAAATTCTGGCATTTGATTGCTCGACACTTCTACCGTGAACGTATTAGTGTCAAATTCTCGAGGCCGAAAATTTGGGTCGTTACATTTTTGATGACCCGTAAATCCGTACTCCTTGAATATACACTAATCTCCATAGATTAACTCAAGATGAACAGAAATATGAATTATCAATGTTTAAGAAAAAGAAAGAGAGAGAAGAAGAGAGAAAAGATAGAAAATAGAGAGAAAAGAAAATAGAACGAACAGAAAACAGCAGAACAACATCAGAATCTCACAACCGCAGCGGAACAACATATAATAGATAAATGAATAATCTTTAAACAAAGAACTATATCAGTTATTACATTACATCATATTACATCATATCATCAGAGTGTACAACAACAACAAACAGCGGAAAAGAAATACTATATACTAATAATACGCCATGCCATCCAGCTTGCCTCCTGAATATCCAGAATATCCTGATAAACCTAACTCTTGACTGCCCGTGTAGAAATTGGTGGGCACCTAGAGTTTAGGAAGGAAAACAATAAACTCCGAGTCAGTCATGTGACTGGTGTGAGAACTCAAAACAGTTTATTTATCTTTGAAAACAAAATAGAGGAATATTTTTAAAGTCAATTCGCAATGCTTTTAAAAATGAGACTACCATAAGGCCTCCCACACACACACACACATGCAAACGCAGAATCGAAGGAGATTTCTCCTTATGATAGTCAAAGATGCTTGATACGCATTAAAAGAACATTTGATATTATTACTAGTGCATAGTGTAGGAAAAATATTTCGAAAGTAGAATATAAATCTTAGCCAACATACGACCATTATCGTATGCCTACTATAGCTACCATCCAAACAGTGGGGCGCCACCATAAGTGAATGATAGGTTCTACAACTAATACCGTACAAGATCGTATTGTTTCTTTGGATTTCCAACGAATGGTCAGGCCAAGGAACTTCCCATTGCCACATGAGAACGCCTCTGGAAGGACGTCCGCGAGAACCAAACCGGATCTCTGCCAACACAAGGTCGGGTTACCCCTAACTGGGTAACTACTGACACGAGTATGCCATCCCCCGGTCCTTTGGGACCTTTAACCGAGCGCTCGTCACCATCATCACACAATCATAAATAAAGTGTTTCAACATGAGTAAGCATCTGGGCTCCATACCATGATACCACCCTTTTCCAGAAGGAAATGCACATACCCTAAAGGGAGCTACCCCTCATAACCTTGCAGCATCTTTCCTGTTTTGACCATTCCGGGGTGTGAGGTCCGACGAAGTCTCGTCCACAAAAACACGCTTTATACAAAAGCTGTGCTTTGGGTCAACAAATGATCATAGAAATGATCACAAAGATAAACGATCAAACAAATGATCCTATCACAAATGATCAACACAATGATCATTTCACAGCAACACTCAGCATGTCACATTACCAAATTGGGAATATATCGCTGATAACCTTCAACTACATAACCTCTGAGCTCGTACGTCTCAGAGAAGGGTGTTAAGCTAAGAGAATAAATTCTCCGCAACCAACAGAAATATATTTGAAAGAAATCAGCTTTATATCTCAATTTGTAATGTCAGACATACAATCCATACAAGTCTGTTCCGTGATCGAACAGAACCGAAGGCACTTACAAAGAAGTCCTTGCAATCCGGATATTCACTAATCACGACCGGACTTCCCATCACATATGGAATTTCTATACCGGGGAC
Organism: Allium cepa; assembly: GCA_030765085.1. Classification (NCBI taxonomy): domain Eukaryota; kingdom Viridiplantae; phylum Streptophyta; class Magnoliopsida; order Asparagales; family Amaryllidaceae; genus Allium; species Allium cepa. The sequence goes on along the minus strand of CM060943.1, from coordinate 596,589,138 downwards.
ATTCGGTGCAGAAACATTCGACGGTAATCCTTCCGTTTTCAAAAATATCCGGTCTTCAACACTGGTCATCAATGCTATCCATTACGTCGTATCACTATTCGGGATGGGTAATCCGAATAATGAGCGCAATAATTTAAAAATAAGTGTGGCATTGAAATTCAAGCAAATCACAACAAATACCTATTCAAAGGTAAATATTGATAGTCGGTTATTGAACTATCAATGGATATGCACAACATCACCAGATTCCAAATAATTTTCCAAATTATTTATTTCCCAAAAATATCTTTACAAGATATATGTTTTCAATGCTTCAAAAATAAATCAATATTTATTTTTAAACAAATTCCGCTTTCTTTTATAAATTCCATAGTGAATTTACATTCCAAAATATCAACGAATATACGATTTCAATTATTCATTTTCAATTTATCCTCAAAAAGATAAATTCTCAAAACGTTTCATTTCACATTGGAAAAACATTTCCATACTTATTTATTCATAAGTAATTTACAAATTTTATTTATTTTCAACCTTTGGAAAATATTCAATATACTTAAATCGAAATTAAGCATATATTTCATTCTTTAAGGAAATCATTCTTTTAAACATATTTATTTGGGCCAAAACGAATGTTGCGTAAAACATCGTTACGACAACCCAAAATCACTAGTATAGGGATTCGAAATTAAAATAGATATATAAATCCCAATACTATACAAAACATTTCCTTTCGGAAATCATTTACTATAGCAACAGTGTTATAGTCCACCATTTCCTTTTATTTCTTGAAAACGTCTATTTCAACAATAAATGTTGAAATCCATGGTTTCGAATCTTAACACATTTAAAACATCATTAGATCGTTTTAATTCTACTTAAAACATCACATCCAAAACATTTCTTTAACATATTATTCACTTTTCAAAAATGTGAATATACTTCGTTAACAAATTTCATCATTTCTATTCATTCTATTTTAAAGGATTATTCACTGTCTAAAACGTGAATATAACTCCATAAATAAGTTATAACAATTTACTTATCAAAATAAGTCGTTTGCGAATTTATAAAACAATGTTTATAAATTCCATTTCTATTTGATTTATAACTACTTCCTTTATAAATCTCCTTTATTAACCTATTCAATTTATAACTCAATTATGAACCAAAAGCCCATATTTTAAGTTAAACACTTATAACTTATAAGATTCCCAAATTTATAAATATCAATTTATAAACCAAAAGTCCTATTCACAAATCGTTCTTTGAAACTTCCCAAATTATAAATCTTATAACTTATAAGATTCATTTACTTACCCATATCTATTCTTTTGACAACTTTATAAATTTTATAACTTACTGCTTATAAAATTCCATTTATAACTTCACCGCTCATAATTCTATAAATTTCATTCATTTATGAAATTCATTCACAATACATTCTAACACTTATAAAAACTCGTTTTATAATTCCAATACTTTAATTTATAAATATCAATCTTATAAATTTCTTATATAAATCAATTTATACTATTATTTTAAAACATCTTTAATCTCCTTTATAATTTCACCATTTTGATTTATAAAATAATCAAATTCAATAAATCCTACGTTTAAACTTTTTATAATAAATTCAAAAATCCCGATTTAAACTATTTTATAAAATCATTAACCCATATTTTCAAAAATCAACTTTTAACTATACTTCTCAAAAATCATAATTTTTATAACATTAAAAATTATATCGTTATTTATTTAAATTGGATCAATTCCAAAAATATTTAATAAACATATACTTTCAAAAATCACTTTAAAATCATTTTAAAATTCCAAAACTTGGTCCAATGATGCTACACACCAAATAGTCAATCACGACTACAACGACATCATATATCGATATGATAGTCCATCAAATATCAAAATACCTGAAATCAAATAAATACTGTTGAGGAATCCAGTTGGATCCCTCCAACCTGTTTCCCTGCATCAAAAGATGTTAGCACAATACCAATTCCGTTCCAGTACGAAATTATCGCGGTATATGGGATTTAAAATATTATCCGCTTAATAGACGGCGCAATAGGGTCTCATCCGCTATACAATGCGGGAAATCAACAACTGCAATATATATTGCTATTATATATAATACCAATTTCGCTGTTTATGAAATATTCGCGGTATATGTTTTTAATAAATAACATCCGCTTACTAACGGCGTATAATGTCTATTTTAACAATCAATAGATAACAATCATCATTCACACATACATTCAAGAATTTTAAATCTAACTATTTAAAATAAAATCGAAATCGATTCGATTGAGTGAGAAGTTCTCACCTTGATTTCAATTTCGTTTTAGCGATTTATTTCGAATAAAATTAAACGGACGTTTAATTTTACCCAAAATTCTCACTAAATTCAAACGACTCCAATCCAATTCCATAGCGTAGTGCTTGTCCATACGATTCCAACGCTTCCTGTTTCGCGCGTTTTCGACCTCGTATGAAAAAGTTATGGATTTTACAAGTTACACGAATTTATATTTACAATTTACAACAATTTTTATATTATTTTCTAAACCTAACCAATATTGGACGTATGATCCCTGCACCTTGCAATCCTGGCCGTTACTCATGTTCTTCCATCTCACGTTTCTTGCTCCAGGCTATATTCATGCGCACGAACCCATTAATGCAAATTAGGGTTTAAAAATTCGGCCACCACGAGCATCGAAACGTCATCACTCCGCCACCATCCTGACCCCTTTCGCAAGAGCCACGCTCGGCCTAAACCCTAGCAAGCTCGGACCTAATATTAGCCTCGAAAACCGTGCGCAACTGACAGCCGTCGGCCCCCTGTACCTCCCCCTCTGATGCTCCAAACACGATCATATCCGTATGGATCGCAAGATCACACTTCTCTCTATAATCTTCGTGTTGGAGGATTTTCGAAATGATGAAGGGATTGAGAGAGATTGAGAGGGAAACGATAGAAACTTTCGGCCATTGGTGATAAGGGGTGGCGGCTGTGTATTAGGTTTAGGGTTTAATTTTTTTTTATTTTTTACTTTGTGAATGATGGGGGCTATTTATAGAAGTTTGAACGACACTATTCATTCCGGAATTTTCAAACTCCGATTCACGCGCGGTGACCAGCGTTTCTAGGGTTTACCCCGCGTTCCGGACACAATGGAATAGGTTTCGGAAGCTAATTCGGTCATCTGTGCGAGATATGGCAATAAACGTTCAATTTAAATTAAACCGATTTAAACGATTTTCTAGGCGTTTTAGCTTGCACCGGACAAACAGTAAATCCGATTGACACGAAATTTGAAACCATACAATAATATCACATTACGGATCTGATGAAACTAGTTTCGTCGAAATCCGAGACAGTTTGAAAAATGGCTATTTTAACTCGCCAAATTAATATTAAAACAATTTCGATGCATTTCGAGATGCCACGATCAAACGATAACTCCGATTGCTACGAAAATTGAAATCCGATAATAACAAACTATTACGGATCCAATGGAACTAGTTTCATCCAATTCTGAGACTGTTCTTAAATTGGCTATTTTCACTAGTCGATTAAATATTAAAATATTCAATTTTCACAAATTAACTTCTAATTCGATTTTAAAAGTTCTAAAATATCATTCTAACTTCAACATGATATAATAAAATTTTACAAATCATTTTCAATCATATTTAACCCAATTTTCATTTATTTCTGTAATTTAACCTATTAAATTATCGATTTAATTATTCAATTAAATCAAATTATTCGAAATAAAATTTATTCGACTTATAAATTCACTTATTAATATTCAAAATTAATTAAATATTCAAATTTTAATAAATTAAAATTCTGGTCGTTACATACTTCCCCCCTTAAAATAATTTCGTCCTCGAAATTACCAAGTAAGAAAAGTTACAGAATTCATTAACTTTCCCAAAATTCATAGTTAAATTCTTATAATAACTTTACTAAGTTTTCAAATCACACTTAGTTATATTTTCAAAAACAAATACTATTGTTTAACTTTCAATTCCAAATCAAAGTTAAAGTTTTCAAAAAATTTCCAATTTTTCTCAAATTTTTCTAACGCCTTAAATTTTCGAAAAAATTCGCCATAGTCTCCTTTGCGCGGCTCGATCCGAAAAAAAAGACAGTATATATATCACAAATATACATCTCATCAAGTAATGAGGCATCCCGCAGGGAAAAAGTGTAAAAGTACGGTATGTAATCCGAGATATGTACCTTATATTTTATTAGCGAGCATATACGGCTAATATAGCGCGAAAGCGAGCTCCAAATGCGAAGCAAACGTGATCCGCACCTACTAAACACTCAACAAACAGATGAGAAACATGTATGTAGACAATAGTATCGATATACAACATATAGCAACATAATAACTATATATGCCAACATAGCAAATGTAGTAAAAGCAATAAATTCAACCATCAACCAACTATCATCCAACTAGCATTCATAACCAATAAATATTCATTCATATTCTCATTAATATTCAATGAAATAGGTTTGCAATTTAATCATATTTGATTCATTTACAGTGGATGTTTTTACTAACATTTATTTTCAATTAGTTTATATTTATCAATTCATATTCAAGTTGGTTCACTTCCAATTCAAATTCAGTTCCATTTAAGATTCACTTAACTTCCAATTGGATTTTAATTACTTTAGCTTCCAATTTCATTAACTTAATTTCATTAATACTTAATGAATTATATACAATCAACTAACAATCATATAACAACCAAAGTATATTAATTACAACCAAATTCCTTTGCTTTATATTCATTCAATTTGGTTTAACACCTTTACTTTCAATTCGTTTAATTAAATTGATTTTCATTCAATCTTTCAACTTCCAATAACATTAGATTTTAATGAATTAACACTAATATTCATTATTTCATATCAATTTATCCACATTCAATTGACTAACATTCAATCCATTAATTCAATTCAATTGCTAATTCATTTAACCATTTTAAGTTGAATTCCATTTACATAAACATTCACTTGTTTTTCTTAACTTAAATTCCCATTTAACTTTAAATTCATTTTTATTACAACTCATATTCATAAATATATTCATATAGTTTCACTTCTTATATATATAAGTTTATTTCACAATTGTAAATCACTTTAATTATAATTCAATTCTTATAAGTCTTTTTACTTATATAATTATTCTTTTATTTAGATTATTCAAACAACTAAACAATCAACTTATATACACTTTAATAATTCTAAAAAATTATTTCTTTATATATAAAATATAATCAAGGTAAAATTATTTCATTTACCCAATTTAAAACAATATTATGTCGAATTGTTCTATTTAAATGTTTATAAACCCCTTCGGCATAGTTGTCCAGACCGTGCTGACGAAGGTTCATATGCCACTCAATAAACCAATCATCACAATATAAAACGATTTTATATTCACTAACAAATACGCTCTCATAGCTATTATTACACTCAAACTCATTCTAGAGTACCACTGACTCTATCTCTAATGAGTAATACCCAACAGAACCATGGTTGTCGCTTAACCATATGCTCTGATACCACCTGTGATGACCCGTAAATCCATACTCCTTGAATATACACTAATCTCCATAGATTAACTCAAGATGAACAGAAATACGAATTATCAATGTTTAAGAAAAAGAAAGAGAGAGAAGAAGAGAGAAAAGATAGAAAATAGAGAAGAAAATAGAACGAACAGAAAACAGCAGAACAACATCAGAATCTCACAACCGCAGCGGAACAACATATAATAGATAAATGAATAATCTTTAAACAAAGAACTATATCAGTTATTACATTACATCATATTACATCATATTACATCATATCATCAGAGTGTACAACAACAACAAACAGCGGAAAAGAAATACTATATACTAATAATACGCCATGCCATCCAGCTTGCCTCCAGCAACTCCTGAATATCCAGAATATCCTGATAAGACTGCCCGTGTAGAAATTGGTGGGCACCCAGAGTTTAGGAAGGAAAACAATAAACTCCGAGTCAGTCATGTGACTGGTGTGAGAACTCAAAACAGTTTATTTATCTTTGAAAACAAAATAGAGGAATATTTTTAAAGTCAATTCGCAATGCTTTTAAAAATGAGACTACCATAAGGCCTCTCGCACACACACACATGCAAACGCAGAATCGGAGGAGATTTCTCCTTATGATAGTCAAAGATGGTTGATACGCATTAAAAGAACATTTGATATTATTACTAGTGCATAGTATAGGAAAAATATTTCGAAAGTAGAATATAAATCTTAGCCAACATACGACCATTATCGTATGCCTACTATAGCTACCATCCAAACAGTGGGGCGCCACCATAAGTGAAAGATAGGTTCTACAACTAATACCGTACAAGATGGTATTGTTTCTTTGGATTTCCAACGAATGGTCAGGCCAAGGAACTTCCCATTGCCACATGAGAACGCCTCTGGAAGGACGTCCCCGAGAACCAAACCGGATCTCTGCCAACACAAGGCCGGGTCACCCCTAACTGGGTAACTACTGACACGAGTATGCCATCCCCCGGTCCTTTGGGACCTTTAACCGAGAGCTCGTCACCATCATCACACAATCATAAATAAAGTGTTTCAACATGAGTAAGCATCTGGGCTCCATACCATGATACCACCCTTTTCCAGAAGGAAATGCACATACCCTAAAGGGAGCTACCCCTCATAACCTTGCTGCATCTTTCCTGTTTTGACCATTCCGGGGTGTGAGGTCCGACGAAGTCTCGTCCACAAAAACACGCTTTATACAAAAGCTGTGCTTTTTGGTCAACAAATGATCATAGAAATGATCACAAAGATAAACGATCAAACAAATGATCCTATCACAAATGATCATTTCACAGCAACACTCAGCATGTCACATTACCAAATTGGGAATATATTGCTGATAACCTTCAACTACATAACCTCTGAGCTCGTACGTCTCAGAGAAGGGTGTTAAGCTAAGAGAATAAATTCTCCGCCACCAACATAAATATATTTGAAAGAAATCAGCTTTATATCTCAATTTGTAATGTCAAACATACAATCCATACAAGTCTGTTCCGGGATCGAACAGAACCGAAGGCACTTACAAAGAAGTCCTTGCAATCCGGATATTCACTAATCACGACCGGACTTCCTATCACATATGGAATTTCTATACCGGGGCCATTCGGTGCAGAAATATTCGACGGTAATCCTTCCGTTTTCAAAAATATCTGGTCTTCAACACCGGTCATCAATGCTATCCATTACGTCGTATCACTATTCGGAATGGGTAATCCGAATAACGAGCGCAATAATTTAAAAATAAGTGTGTCATTGAAATTCAAGCAAATCACAACAAATACCTATTCAAAGGTAAATATTGATAGTCGGTTATTGAACTATCAATGGATATGCACAACATCACCAGATTCCAAATAATTTTCCAAATTATTTATTTCCCAAAAATATCTTTACAAGACATATGTCTTCAATACTTCAAATATAAATCAATATTTATTTTTAAACAAATTCCGCTTTCTTTTATAAATTCCATAGTGAATTTACATTCCAAAATATCAACGAACATACGATTTCAATTATTCATTTTCAATTTATCTTCAAAAAGATAAATTTTCAAAACGTTTCATTTCACATTGGGAAAACCATTTCCATACTTATTTATTCATAAGTAATTCACAAATTTTATTTATTTTCAACCTTTGGAAAATATTCAATATACTTAAATCGAAATTAAGCATATATTTCATCCTTTAAGGAAATCATTCTCTTAAACATATTTATTTGGGCCAAAACGAATGTTGCGTAAAACATCGTTCCGACAACCCAAAATCACTAGTATAGGGATTCGAAATTAAAATAGATATATAAATCCCAATACTATACAAAACATTTTCTTTCGGAAATCATTTACTATAACAACAGTGTTATAGTCCACCATTTCCTTTTATTTCTCGAAAACGTCTATTTCAACAATAAATGTTGAAATCTATGGTTTCGAATCTTAACACATTTAAAACATCGTTAGATCGTTTTAATTCTACTTAAAACATCACATCCAAAACATTTCTTTAACATATTATTCACTTTTCAAAAATGTGAATATACTTCGTTAACAAATTTCATCATTTCTATTCATTCTATTTTAAAGGATTATTCACTGTCTAAAACGTGAATATAACTCCATAAATAAGTTATAACAATTTACTTATCAAAATAAGTCGTTTGCGAATTTATAAAACAATGTTTATAAATTCCATTTCTATTTGTTTTATAACTACTTCATTTATAGATCTCCTTTATTAACCTATTCAATTTATAACTAATTATGAACCAAAAGTCCATATTTTAAGTTAAACACTTATAACTTATAAGATTCCCAAATTTATAAATATCAATTTATAAACCTAAAGTCCTATTCACAAATCGTTCTTTGAAACTTCCCAAATTATAAATCTTATAACTTATAAGATTCATTTACTTACCCATATCTATTCTTTTAACAACTTTATAAATTTTATAACTTACTGCTTATAAAATTCCATTTATAACTTCACCGTTCATAATTCTATAAATTTCATTCATTTATGAAATTCATTCACAATTCATTCTAACACTTATAAAAACTCGTTTTATAATTCCAATACTTTAATTTATAAATATCAATCTTATAAATTTCTTATATAAATCAATTTATACTATTATTTTAAAACATCTTTAATCTCCTTTATAATTTCACCATTTTGATTTATAAAATAATCAAATTCTATAAATCCTACGTTTAAACTTTTTATAATAAATTCAAAAATCCCGATTTAAACTATTTTATAAAATCATTAACCCATATTTTCAAAAATCAACTTTTAACTATACTTCTCAAAAATCATAATTTTTATAACATTAAAAATTGTATCGTTATTTATTTAAAATGGATCAATTCCAAAAATATTTAATAAACATATACTTTCAAAAATCACTTTAAAATCATTTTAAAATTCCAAAACTTGGTCCAATGATGCTACACACCAAATAGTCAATCACGACTACAACGACATCATATATCGATATGATAGTCCATCAAATATCAAAATACCTGAAATCAAATAAATACTATTGAGGAATCCAGTTGGATCCCTCCAACCTGTTTCCCTGCATCCAAAAATGTTAGCACAATACCAATTTCGTTCCAGTACGAAATTATCGCGGTATATGGGATTTAAAATATTATCCGCTTAATAGACGGCGCAATAGGGTCTCATCCGCTATACAATGCGGGAAATCAACAACTGCAATATATACATATGCCAATATATATATATATATATATATATATATATATTGCTATTATATATAATACCAATTTCACTGTTTATGAAATATTCGCGGTACATGTTTTTATTAAATAACATCCGCTTACTAACGGCGTATAATGTCTATTTTAACAATCAATAGATAACAATCATCATTCACACATACATTCAAGAATTTTAAATCTAACTATTTAAAATAAAATCGAAATCGATTCGACTGAGTGAGAAGTTCTCACCTTGATTTCAATTTCGTTTTAGCGATTTATTTCGAATAAAATTAAACGGACGTTTAATTTTATCCAAAATTCTCACTAACTTCAAACGACTCCAATCCAATTTCATAGCGTAATTCTCGTCCATAAGATTCCAACGCTTCCTGTTTTGCACGTTTTCGACCTCGTATGAAAAAATTATGGATTTTACAAGTTACACTAATTTATATTTACAATTTACAACAATTTTTATATTATTTTCTAAACCTAACCAATATTGGCCGTATGATCCCTGCACCTTGCAATCCTGGCCGTTACTCATGTTCTTCCATTTCACGTTTCTTGCTCCAGGCTATATTCACGCGCACGAACCCATTAATGCAAATTAGGGTTTAAAAATTCGGCCACCACGAGCATCGAAACATCATCACTCCGCCACCATCCTGACCCCCTTCGCAAGAGCCACGCTCGGCCTAAACCCCAGCAAGCTCGGCCCCAATATTAGACTCGAAAACCGTGCGCAACTGATAGGCGTCGACCCCCTGTACCTCCCCCTCTGATGCTCCAAACACGATCGTATCCGTATGGATCGCAAGATCACACTTCGCTCTATAATCTTCGTGTTGGAGGATTTTCGAAATGATGAGGGATTGAGAGGGATTAAGAGGGAAACGATAGAAACTCTCGGCCATTGGTGATAAGGGGTGGCGGCTGTGTATTAGGTTTAGGGTTTAAATTTTTTTTTTTTGTGAATGAGGGGGGATATTTATAGAAGTTTGAACGACACTATTCATTCCGGAATTTCCAAACCCCGATTCACGCGCGGTGACCAACGTTTCTAGGGTTTACCCAGCGTTTCGGACACAATGGAACTGGTTTCGGGAGCTAATTCGGTTATCTGTGCGAGATATGGCAATAAACGTTCAATTTAAATTAAACCGATTTAAACGATTTTCTAGGCGTTTTAGCTTGCACCGGACAAACGGTTAATCCGATTGACACAAAATTTGAAACCATACAATAATATCACATTACGGATCGGTGAAATTGGTTTTGTCGAAATCCGAGACAGTTTGATAAATGGCTATTTTAACTCGCCAAATTAATATTAAAATAATTTCGATGCGTTTCAAGCTGCCACGATCAAACGATAACTCCGATTGCTACGAAAATTGAAATCCGATAATAACAAACTATTACGGATCCAATGGAACTAATTTCGTCCAATTCTGAGACTGTTCTTACATTGGCTATTTTCACTAGTCGATTAAATATTAAAATATTTAATTTTCACAAATTAACTTCTAATTCGATTTTAAAAGTTCTAAAATATCATTCTAACTTCAACATGATATAATAAAATTTTACAAATCATTTTCAATCATATTTAACCCAATTTTCAATCATTTCTGTAATTTAACCTATTAAATTATCGATTTAATTATTCAATTAAATCAAATTATTCGAAATAAAATTTATTCGACTTGTAAATTCACTTATTAATATTTAAAATTAATTAAATATTCAAATTTTAATAAATTAAAATTCTGGGTCGTTACTACATTTTGGTATCAGAGCGAGGTTAAGCGAGAACCTTGGCTCTGATGGGTTTACTCATTAAGGATAGGGTCAATGATACCCTAGAATGAGTTGAGTGTATATATATATGAGAGCGTACTTGTTATTTTCTTATATAAAGATTTAAATGGTTTTGGAAATGAATTTTATATAAGTTTATCTTTTGATATATAAAGAGATAATTTTCTAATATATTGAAGAAATTGGTTGTTGATTATTGGAATTAAATAAAATAATGAGAATTAAGTGGTAATAGTAGTACAACCAAATGGGAAATTGGATAATATGAACTATATAAATAAGATAAGTTTGAAATGGATCCAAATTGAAATTAAAATCCTGAATTTATAGAAGCGTTTTCAGAATAAGATAATAATGGATTGGTTTTCAGATATGATAATCTTGGTTATTATCATAAATAGTTGTTGTGTTTAATAATGAAATGTTTGTTAATGATTAAGCAAAAATGAAATGTTTTAGGGAATTAAAACATTTAGGTGAGTATGACTTATAAATTGGAATTAAAGATGATCTAAATGGTGAAGTTTTAAATCTAGGTCCAGAAATTTGAAATTGTTTCAAATTATGAAAGAAGTAACAAAGAGTATTATTTATAATGTAATTGAATGAAAAGGGCCTGTTTCAAACAATAGTTGTTCGAAAATTTTAAAGAAATTTGTTTTGAATTTAAAACCAAGGGTGGTTTAAAAATTTAAGGTATAACTTGGTATGCAAAGGAAATAAATATGTATATATGAGGGATATACATAATATCAAAGATGGTTTAAAATAAACTCTAAGTGTTGAATTTAAATTTTTCCTTGGAATGTGATATTAAAACCCAAAGTGATAAGTTTTTTTGAACTTAAAAGTGGAAAGATTATTAATATGGGGTTTAAATTTTGAAATGGAAATTCAAATTGGGTAAAGTTGGTTGGATTAAATTGAATTAAATTTAACTTATGGGAAATTAAATAAGTTTAGAACAAACAACTTGAATTGGAAATTTCAAAATGAAATTGAGATTTAACTTGGGAAGTTAAATGGTTGACATGAATTGGAAGCATGTGTAACGACGCATAATTTCGCTACTTCAGAAATGAGAGATTTCGTTCATTTTAAATTTAAAAAGGAATTTAAATCTTAAATAAATATGTTATATATAATAAATAATTATCTATTCTTATAGTTATTAAATTAAAAAATATATGCATTTGGATTTTAGAACAAATCGACAACAGTTAAGTTTTGTTAATAATAAATAAAGGCTTAAATAAATGGATTTAAATATTTATTTAAAAAGGTAAATCTTATTTAAAATATCTAATAAAGATAATAAAATTATATTTATATATTTAAAAGTATGTTAATAATCGTTTTACAAAAATAACCAAAATTTGTCGCATTTTGTCAGTTTTACATATGCTGGAAAATTAGAGATTTTGATATTAATTAAATATGATTTTAAAATATAAAGAGACATGTTTTAATTTATTTAAAGAAGTAAAAAGTTCATTTTAAAGTTTGGTTTACTTCAATATATAGCTTAACAAAAACGTCAAATTTTGACGGTAAAATTTGTCGATAAAAAACACCGTTTTCAACCAAAACAAGTTGTCGACAAGTTGTTGCAACTTGATACATTTTCAAACATACACATATGCATAAATACAACTTTACAAACTATTTAAACACTTTACATTTAGCATTAAAGACAAAAAGGGTTTGCTTTTGAAAAGTTTACATAAAAGAGTATAAGAAGTGAAAAGACATGATTTGACTAATTAAGTTTCATTTTAAATCTTTACAAACACATCATCACATATATGTCATGTCTCATTTATGGGATGTTATGTATATGCATGGAAAATGAGCAAAAGGGTAATTATGTAATTTAAAAAGTAAAGAAAATGACAAAATCATTACTTGAGGACTTAACATCACATCCAACATTCTCTTCTCATTAATGCACATCCTTTCTCATCTTGGAAAAGAAAGAAAGTAAGTTGAAAATTCAAAAAGTAGAAGGGTATTTTAGTCATTTTGGCTAAGGTTAAAATTGTAATTTACATACGAAATTTTTATTATAAATACCACTACACTTTCACACATTTTATTCACACCTCTCATTCTTCTTCTTCTTCATTTTTGAGCTTTTTTTTGCTCATTAGTGGCTTCTCCTCTTTAAGAGAGGTAGGTGGGTTAAAAATAGTGGAGTGCTTAAGCACTAATCCACTTGTTACTCTCTAACCTCTTTTTAATTCACTTCTTCTTTTTCTCTTCTTAAAAAGGGCCTTAGACCGTGAGTTTAGGAGTTGATAAGGGGAGGACGTGAGCAAAGCAAGTAGAGATGGGGATGGCCGAGCTCTTGGAAGCATGGTTATGATAAGGTTTAAAAAGGTTTAGTGAAGCGTTGAATTAAATTAATGTTGGTAGGAAGTTAAACGTTTGGGTTAAAGGTGAGAAATTCTCATCGCTTTGAATTTATATTTTGATTGTGTTAAAACAATCACATTTGCACACTTACGATATATGAATGTTTATATTGATTATTAACATAGATGATTTGATAGTTAGTTAACTAATTGAATTAGGATAATATATCCGTTATGGTATTGATAGTGAATTTTGGATTTGAAATCATATGTATGTGATTGGTTGAATGGACGTTATGTTAGTGATAAATATGAATATTGGATATGTTCATATTGATTAAGTAATCACTTTTTTAATAAGACCATATTTTAGCGATATGAGATATTTTGAAAAATAAGCCTCTTTTCAATTAGAAGTGAAATTAAAGTTAAAATAAAACAGAATTTGAAATTTGAAGTGAAATGGATTTGAAAACGATAGTTAATTTGAAATTAAAATTGAGATGAATAGTGAAATTGAAATTAAAATCAATTTTAAGAAAGTAAAGTTTAGTTTGAAAATGAATTGAAGTTTAAATTGAAATTAGATTTGAAATCTAAGTTTTAAATGAGTTTAATTAGAGATTAGAATTGAAATTGAATTGAAATTGAAATTTAAAATTTATTATTAAAATAATAGGAATTAAATGATATTATAAATATGGTAATAGTGAAAATACATTTTAAAAGCTTTAAAAAGTGAGAATATTGATTTAAACTGATTTGTAATGATTTTATAAGTAATAGAATTCAATTTGAATTAATTATTTCGAATAATGAAAAATAAGTTAAAACTAGGTGCGTCGCGCAACGGTAGTTCGTGATTTCGCGCCGAAAAGTTGAAATGAATGTGTAGAGTGGAATATAGCTCGGAATTCTTCGAGATAAGAAAATTCCGGACTATTATATCCATATCTTCTAAATGAAGAAAGAAAATCAAAATTTCGTTGAGTAAATTTTGAAATAAGTCGAAATCAATTTTCCAGAAAAATCGCGCTAGTGCAATTAAGTGACCATAACGGGAAATCTGTTTAAATGAAGTTTTTTAATTATGGAAAAATATTGAAATAAATTTGATAAATCTATTTAAATGATTTAAAAGAGATTTGGATTGGAAAATATGGATTATCGAATGTTTAATAGTTGTTTTAATCAAATAAGCTTATACAGCACTCTTCGTAGCACTTTATGCTGTGAATTCTATAACTTTTGGATATGAGTTTAAGTGTAACAACGTTTTCCAGAATCAATTATGAATGTTTTAAAAAGGATAATTAAGCGTTTTGAAAGATGATTTGGTATAAGCAATTCCAAAATAAAGTTGAAAATCTGAGTGTGCGGAAATGACTAGTACATTTGTCCTGCCTGTGAGATCTGGGAAGATAAAATAAGGAGTTTAACCAAGGTTAGGGATGGAGCAACCAGTGCCCTGAGCTTACCTGGCCTATGTTTTGTTTTCTTAGGCAAGGGGTGGAACAGATCGAAAGGAAAGCCCGGATGCTCTTAAATAAAAAGATTCTGTTAAGTTTTCCAAAGTAAAAGAAGATTAGTATTATCCAGAATTTAAGCAATATCCAGAATGAATGATTTCTATGATCCAAATTACTCCAAAATGTTTGCTCAGGTTTATTTTAGGGTTTATCATAAACGATGTCTTAAATAACATTGTTTTTGACCCGCCTAAAAGTTAAAAGAATTTGATTGAAAGTTAAGTAAGAAAATTTGAGATATTTTCCAAAGAAAAAGAATGAATAACTTAGAATTATCCTAAGTCAAAAGAAAGAAATTTCAAAATCATCTGAGAAGAACTAAAGTGAAAAGAGACTTAATAAATCTTGTGTACTCATATTCACTTTTTATCGATAATTGGATTTTGAAGGAACAGGGGTCGGATTTGGGTAAATCCCATCCGAAAACCACTTCGAACCAATGTATCTGTTCAAACGTGAAGACATGTTGAAGATGATTGAAGACCGTGGATCTTTATAGCGTGACTGCTTGTTGACTTGCTCTGGGTAACTCCCGAGTTATATATAGCGATGGTCTGCTCGTTGTGGAGATTTTTCGGATTGCAAGGACTACTCGCTACTAGTGGTAGTAGGAGAGCGTCTTCGGTTTGTCCTGTTCCTGGAAAACTTGTATGGACGTTTGTACAACATTGCATTTCTAAAGATTATGTACATTAGTCCTTTACAAACATACATCAATGGTGGCGGAGAAGGCAACTTCTCTTAGCTTAACACCCTTCTTTAGACATACGAGATCAAGGGTCGTATTTTTGTGGAAGGCAATTAGTAATCAACAGAAATGGAAATGTAGCATTCAAAGATATGATATGTGCTATGTGAAAAGGTAATCGTTTGCCTTAAGCCTCATCAAACCGGAAATGACCGAAACAGGATTAGATGCGGTAAGGCTAAGTGGGTCATTCCCAATTAGGGTATGATCATCCCCTTCTAGATATATATATCTTCCCGCTATGACGTTTGGGATGTTAATTAATGTGGTGTATGGAAAGAGAGCGCTCGGATAAAGGTCGGTAACGACCGGGGGATGATATATTCGGTACTATCTAGTTACAGAGATAGGCCGGTCTTGTGTTGGTAGAGGATCCTTTGTGATGGTCATCGGGACATCCATCTAGAGGCGTACCCATTTCTGAAAGTAGACCCTGAGCCTAGTCATTTGTATGAAAATTCATTCTCCTATAAGAACCTACGGTTTTTTTGTATTGGCGTATGAATAGCCTCGAAATGCTTGTAACCATTTCGGATAAGATTTATAAGTTTATTTGCAAATATTTTCAAAAAGATGCCATTAGAAATAATATCAAAGGTTTGATATAAAAGTGTTTTAGTTATTATAAGGTAAAAACCCGTCCATGTTTATGCGTGGGCGTTGTCTTATGAGATACTCTTTATTTCAAAGGATTTTATATAAAGGCTGATATATGACACTGTCATTTATTATTGAGTTTTCTCACGCTAGTTTATCAAGCCTGATCCAGGTATTTTCAATACACGGGTCAGATCCGACTAGTTTCAGGTTAGTCGAAGATGGTGGGAGTTTCCAGAGGAGAGCTGGAGATATTTATAGATGTATGGACATATTCTATTATCCCTTGTACTTAGTGTATTTTGTTTGATGTTTGTCAGCAACTGTAAGGACAGATGTTTATAACTGCGAAGCTGAATCTAGGTTAGACTCTGATAGTGTATTTTAAAATTTTCCGCTGTAAAGATTATTATTGAAATAATATATGTTATTTCAATTGTGTGAGATTCTGTTCTGTCTACTTTTCTTTATTAACCTTAAAGATCCGTCTTTTCGTGCAATTTGAGTTGGACATGTGTGGTTTATTGTCAATTTAAAGAGTACGGGAAAACGGGCCTTTACATTTGGTATCAGAGCTGAAGGTTAAGCGAGAACCTTGGCGCTGTTATGGGTAAAGTCTCATCAGAGATAGGATTAGTAATATCCTAGGATGAGTAACTCATTGGAGATAGGGTTAGTAACACCCTAGAATGAGTTATGAGAGTATTAAATATATATGAGCGCGTATTTGTTAATTTTATAAAAGTGATTTTGTTTTAAAAATTGATAAATGAAATAATTTTACCTTGGGTTTATATTTCAAATATGAAAAAGGGGATATTATTATTTTTGGTTAGAAATTAAGGATTGATTGTAATTCTGCTTAGCAAAACCAAAATATGAATATCTTGTGATTAGAATTGCATGATTTGACTATAAGATATTCTATATAGAATTAATTAGTTGGAAGCTAGAATTTAGAACTTTAATCATAGACATTTGATTATTAAGAAATAATAATGATTAAGTGATTATCATAATGGTTGGATTTAAAAGCTAAGTACAAATATCTTGTGAAGTAAAATTCACAATTTGACTATAAGATATTTGATGATAATATTGAAGCTACAAGTTGTAACTAGATAAAGTAAAAAATAAAATGCATACTTAGAAAAAAATTATTACCAATAAGGTAGACAAAGATAAGTTAAAATTGAAATTTTGGGTAAAAATAATATGAAAGGGTAAGTTCTATAGCCTATAAAGGAGATAAGGTAATTTGAAATTTAGACACTTTGACTAGGTTAAAATCAAAGTGAAATTTAGGAACAAGAGGTATAAGAAATATCATCCTAATATAAAACTTTGAATTAGTGACACATTTAGGGTAGCATTTGTAATTCATGATAAAGTAAGATTAGAAGTGGATATTTTTTAATAATATGGTTAGTAGGTTGAATGTTGGATGAAAATGTTTAAGTAAAAATACCATGTGAATTAAGTTTCACAATTTGACTATAAGGTATTTGATGGATTTAAGGTTATGAAATTTGATATAAAAAATAGATAGGTGAATAAGTTAAGTAGTTAATCACAGAATCGGTGAGAAAAATGTGCACACTTAGTAAAGTTGTCTTATTAATATATGGAGTGGATAAATAATATTAACTAAATGAAAACCTTAGGTAAAGAAAACTAAGGGTTAAGTTTTATAACTTATTAATTTGAGATAATAGAAGAGTTCCATATTAGTTAAACACCTTAGTTGAAGTAATAACAATTTGAAGTTTGGGGATATGTATATATACTCTTTGGGAGTAAAGGTATATTATACAAGTTTAAGTCATATTTGTATGCTTAAATAATAATGGATCCAGTAAGAAAGTAAATGGCTGTGAAATAAACTTGGATTAATATAATTTTGAAGATATATGTTAGGTAAAAATGAATGTGAATAAATACGTAAGTTATACGTAGATTATTTCGGCATGTAAATTTTGATCTAAGATTTGAGTACAGAACTTTGAGGTGTCTACACCAATCCGAGAAAGGATTTATCACACGATTCTTGACGGCAAGCATTGATGAGAGTTTGTGATTATATGTTCAAGTTTTCTATCATAGTTGAGAGCTAGCAAGGAAAGCAAGAGTTTGTGATCAAGAAGTCTGATTAAAGTCCGCACTAGAAAATCAGATCGATACTAGTTCGAAAGTAAAGTTATGAATTTGAATAATAGATCGAATCAAATATCACATACAGTATGATGTTTTGGGTCTATCTACTTAGTAGTTGGATAGTTATCTCAAATAGTAGGCACTAAGATATAGTGGTTGGACTGATGTTGTGGTATGTATATATTGACCTCGGGTATAGTACATGCTCAGGTCAGATAATGAGTTATGTGGTGGTATTCGTTTATCTCAATATATTATCAGTGTGGTTGTTTTGGATGCATAATCTTATTTGGCTGTCGTATATATTATCTTAAATGTGCAAAATGCACTAGGATGGATAGGATAAAAGTTTGAGTTGATGTATGCATATATAACCTTAAGTACGTGATAAGTACTCAAGTTAGTATGCAAAAATTTTGTATGTATGTTTGGCATCATTTGTTTTAGTGTTGTTATGATATTGACTTTTTTCTGTCATCGGTAGAAATAAGCTAGAATATTGAGGATACGAGTATGAGATACATTCATTTATCTAACTTTCATTTTCAGGATGAAATGTTTTTAAGTATGGGAGAATGTAACGACCCATAATTTCGCTACTTCAGAAATGAGAGATTTCGTTCATTTTAAATTTAAAAAGGAATTTAAATCTCCAATGAATATGTTATGTATAATAAATAATTATCTATTCTTATAGTTAATAAATAAAAAAGTATAAATTTGGATTTTAGAACAAATCGACAAAAGTTAAGTTTTGTTAATAATAAAAAAATGCTTAAATAAATGGATTTAAATATTTATTTAAAAAGGTAAATTTTATTTAAAATATCTAATAAAGAAAATAAAAGTATATTTATATATTTAAAAGTATGTTAATAATCGTTTTATAAAAATAACCAAAATTTGTCGCATTTTGTCAGTTTTACCTCCGCTGTAAAATTAGAGATTTTGATATTAATTAAATATGATTTTAAAATATAAAGAGACATGTTTTAATTTATTTAAAGAAGTAAAAAGTTCATTTTAAAGTTTGGTTTACTTCAATATATAGCTTAACAAAAACGTCAAATTTTGACGGCAAAATTTGTCGACAAAAAACACCATTTTCTACTAAAACAAGTTGTCGACAAGTTGTTGCAACTTGATACATTTTCAAACATACACATATGCATAAATACAACTTTACAAACTATTTAAACACTTTACGTTTAGCATTAAAGACAAAACGTGTTTGCTTTTGAAAAGTTTACATAAAAGAGTATAAGAAGTGAAAAGACATGATTTGACTAATTAAGTTTCATTTTAAATCTTTACAAACAACATCATCACATATATGTCATGTCTCATTTATGGGATGTTTTGTGTATGCATGGAAAAGGAGCAAAAAGGTAATTATGTAATTTAAAAAGTAAAGAAAAAAATACAAAATCATTACTTAAGGACTTAACATCACATCCAACCTTCTCTT
Source organism: Allium cepa (assembly GCA_030765085.1). Classification (NCBI taxonomy): domain Eukaryota; kingdom Viridiplantae; phylum Streptophyta; class Magnoliopsida; order Asparagales; family Amaryllidaceae; genus Allium; species Allium cepa. The sequence goes on along the minus strand of CM060943.1, from coordinate 596,569,078 downwards.
CTCATTAATGCACATCCTTTCTCATCTTGGAAAGGAAAGAAAGTAAGTTGAAAAGTCAAAAAGTAGAAGGGTATTTTAGTCATTTTGGCTAAGATTAAAAATGTAATTTACATAGGAAATTTTTGCTATTAATACCACTACACTTTCAATCATTTTCTTCACACCTCTCATTCCTCTTCTTCTTTAATTTTTAGCTTTCTTTTGCTTACTAATGGCTTCTCCTCTTTAAGAGATGTAGGAGGGTTAAAAATAGTGGAGTGCTTAAGCACTAATCCACTTGTTACTCTTTAACCTCTTCTTTATTCGCTTCTTCTTCTCTTCTTAAAAAGGGCCTTAGGGCGTGAGTTTGGGAGTTGATAAGGGGAGGACGTGAGCAAAGCAAGTAGAGATGGAGATGGTCGAGCACTTGAAAGCATGGTTATGATAAGGTTTAGAAAGGTTTAGTGAAGCATTGAATTAAATTAATGTTGGTAGGAAGTTAAATATTTTGATTAAAGGTGAGAAATTCTCATCACTTTTGAATTTATATTTTGATTGTGTTAAAACAATCACATTTACACACTTATGTTATATGAATGTTTATATTGGTTGTTAACATGGATGATTTGATAGTTAGTTAATTAATTGAATTGTGATAATATATCCGTTATGGTATTAATAGTGAATGTTGGATTTGAAATCATATGTATGTGATTGGTTGAATGGATATTATGTCAGTGATAAATATGAATATTGGATATGTTCATTTTGATTAAGTAATCACTTTGTTAATAAGAACATATTTTAGTAAAATGAGATATTTTGAAAAAATAAGTCTCTTTTCAATTAGAAGTGAAATTAAAGTTAAGATAAAAGAGAATTTGAAATTTGAAGTGAAACGGAATTGAAAAGGATAGTTAATTTGAAATTAAAATTGAGATGAATAGTGAAATTGAAATTGAAATCAATTTTGAGAAAGTGAAGTTTAGTTTGAGAATGAATTGAAGTTTAAATTGAAATTAGATTTGAAATCTAAGTTTTAAATGAGTTTAATTTGAGATTAGAATTGAAATTGAATTGAAATTGAAATTTAAAATTTAATATTAAAATAATAGGAATTAAATAATATTATAAATATGGTAATAGTGAAAATACATTTTAAAAGCTTTAAAAAGTGAGAATATTGATTTAAATGATTTGTAATGATTTTATAAGTAATAGAATTCAATTTTAATAAATTATTTTCAATAGTGAAAAATAAGTTAAAACTAGGTGCGTCGCGCAATGGTAGTTCGCGATTTCGCGCCGAAAAGTTGAAATGAATGTGTAGACTGGAATATAGCTCAAAATTCTTCGAGATAAGAAAATTCTGGACTATTATATCCATAGCTTCTAAACGAAGAAAGAAAATCAAAATTTCGTTGAGTAGATTTTGGAATAAGTCCAAATCAATTTTTCAGAAAAATCGCGCTAGTGCAGTTAAGTGACCATAACAGGAAATCTGTTTAAATGAACTTTTTTAATTATGAAAAAATATGGAATAAATTTGATAAATCTATTTAAATGATTTAAAAGAGATTTGGATTGGAAAATATGAATTATCTAATGTTTAAAAGTTGTTTTAATCAAATAAACTTATACAGCACTTTCCGCAGCACTTTTATGCTGTGAATTCTATAACTATTGGAATATGAGTTTAAGTGTAACAACGTTTCTCAGATTAATTATGAATGTTTTAAAAAGGATAATTAAGCGTTTTGAAAGATGAGTTGGAATATTTATAAGCAATTCCAAAATAAAGTTGAAAATCTGAGTAGGCGAAAATGACTAGTACATTTGTCCCGCCTGTGAGATCTAGGAAGATAAAACAAGGTGTTTAAGCAAGGTTAGGGATGAAGCAACCAGTGCCCTGAGCTTACCTGGTATATGTTTTCTTTTCTTAGACGAGGAGTGGAACAGATCGAAAGGAAAGCCCTGATGCTCTTAAATAAAAAGATTCTGTTAGTTTTCCAAAATAAAAGAAGATTAGTATTATCCAGAATTTAAGCAATATCCAGAATGAATGATTTTTTTGATCCAATTTACTCCAAAATGTTTGCTCAGATTTATTTTAAGGTTTATCATAAACGATGTCTTCAATAATATTGTTTTTGACCTGCCTAAAAGTTAAAAGAATTTGATTGAAAGTTAAGTAAGAAAATTTGAGATATTTTCCAAAGCAAAAGAATGAATAACTTAGAATTATCCTAAGTCAAAAGAAAGAGATTTCAAAATCATCTGAGAAGAACAAAAGTGAAAAGAGACTTAATAAATCATGTATACTCATATTCACTTTTTATCGATAATTGGATTTCGGAAGAACCGGGGTCGGATTTCGGTAAATTCCATCCGAAAACCACTTCAAACGAATGTATACGTTCGAACGTGAAGACATGTTAAGAATGATTGAATACCGTGGATCTTTATAGCGTGAGGACTGCTTGTTGACTTGTTCTGGGTAGCTCCCGAGATATATATAGCAGTGGTCTCCTCGTTGTGGAGATTTTTCGGTTTTTTCGGATTGTAAGGACTACTCGCTACTAGTAGTAGTAGGAGAGTGCCTTTGGTTTGTCTTGTTCCTGAGCAACTTGTATGGACGTTTGTCTGACATTGCATTTCTAAAGATTATGTACATTGGTTTTTTACAAACGTACATCAATGGTGGCGGAGAATGCAACTTCTCTTAGCTTAACACCCTCCTTGAGACATCCGAGCTCAAGGGTTGTATTTTTGTGGAAGGCAATTAGTAGTCAAGAGAAATGGCAATGTGGCATTCAAAGATGTGATTTGTGCTATGTGAAAAGGTAATCATTTGCCTTAAGCCTCATCAAATCGGAAATGACCGAAACAGAATTAGATGCGGCAAGGATAAGTGGGTCATTCCTAATCAGGGTATGATCATCCCTTTCTAGATATATTTCTTCCCGCTATGACGTTCGGGATGTTAATTAATGGGGTGTATGGAAAGAGAGCTCTCGAATAAAGTTTGTAACGACCGAAAATGATATATTCGGTACTATCTAGTTACAGAGATAGACCGGTCTTGTGTTGGTAAAGGATCCTTTGTGATGGTCCTCGGAACATCCATCTAGAGGTGTACCCATTTCGGAAGGTAGATCCTATGCCTGGTCGTTTGTATGGAAATCCATTCTCCAATAAGAACCTACGGTTTTGTTTGTATTGGCGTATGAATAGCCTCGAAATGCTATATGGGTAACCATTTCGGATAAGATTTATATGTTAATTTGCAAATGTTTTCAAAGAGATGTCATTAGAAATAATATCAAAGGTTTTTATATAAAAGTGTTTTAGTTATCATAAGGTAAAAACCCTTCCGTGTTTATGTGTGGGCGTGGTCCTATGAGATACTCTTTATTTCAAAGGATTTTATCCAAAGGCTGATATATGACACTGTCATTTATCATTGAGTTTTCTCACGCTGGTTTATCAAGCCTGATCTGGGTATTTTCAGTACTCGGGTCAGATCCGATTAGTTTCATGTTAGTCGAAGACGGTGGGAGTTTCCATAGGAGAGCTGGAGATATTCATCGACGTATGGACATATTCTATTATTCGCTGTACTTAGTGTATTTTATTTGATGTTTGTCAGCAACTGTAAGGACAGATGTTTATAACAGTCCAAGCTGAATCTAGGTTAAACTCTGATAGTGTATTTTAAAATTTTCCACTGTAAAGATTATTATTGAAATAATATATGTTATTCCATTCTTGTGAGATTATGTTCTATCTACTTTTCTTTATTAACCTTAAAGATCCGTCTTTTCATGCAATTTGAGTTGGACATATGTGGTTATTGTCAATCCAAAGAGTACGGGAAAACGGGCCTTTATAGCATGTGTGATGAATGGCTATGTAAATATGTAATTCTGGATATAAATGGAATTTTGAAATTTAGATTAAGAATTAAATTGTTTTAAGATTTAGGCTGTTGAATTAAAGATAAAAGTTAATTTGATTTAAAGGATAAAATCAACATTTGAAAATTTAACTTGAATTTATATAATTCGAGCTGGTTTAAAGTTGAGATTTGAATTGAATTAGTTCAAATTGAATTTGATTTGAATTAATTGGAATTTTGATTGAAGATAGATAAGTTTAAAATTCAAATGGAAAATTTGAATTAGATTAATTTGAGGTGAAATTGAAGTTGAATAATTTTGAAATTCAAATGGGAGTTGATTTGAATTTGGGATAAGAATTGAAGTTATTTTTTTAATTGAAATTGGATCAATTTAAATGGGAGTGAAAATTGGAAATTGATTGGAAATGGAGACTGGGAATTGAACAGTTTGGCTCTGAACTATTTTTTTTCAAATAAATTGTTTTAATATAAACTGTTTTAAATCTATTTTCCTAGCTATCTACTATGCAACTTTTCTTTTTAAAACCTAAACTATCTTATGCTTATTTTACAATTATTTTGAAAGCTAATTACCAATTTACATCTGTTTACAAACTAATTACTATTTTACAACTACTTACAAACTAATTACTATTTTATAACTATTTTACAATTATTTAACTACTTTATAGCCATTTTAAAATTACTTAACTATTTTATTACTATTTGCAACTAATAACTATTTTACAACTACTTATCTATTTTAATAAAATTTGAAGCTATTTTCTTAATACAAGTAGGTCAGAGTGCAAACTATCTATAATTGAATACCAATTGAGGTAAGAATTGAAGCGTTAACCCAAATGGAAATTGGAAGCAAATTGTGGATAAGTGAATGGAATCAAAGTAAAGGTGAATAGAAAAGAGAATTGATTTAACTAATGATCAATGAAGATAAATACGTAGGATGTACATATATTATTCTATTCGTATAATGATTTGATCCTGGTTCGAGCACAGAATTTCGAGATAGTATATCGATTCGAGTAGGGATTTTTCACTCGATTTTCGACGGCGAGCCTTGGATATGAATTTTTGATAGATTTTGGATATTCTCTATCATAGTTAGTCTATGCAAGGAGAATGACGGTTTTTGATCAAGAAACCAGATCTGAGTCCGCACTAGGAAGTCGGGTGGACGATACTAGTTTGGAAGTGAAATTGTATGATCGAGTGGGCGGTCAATTTTGAAGTTGTGTACGGATAGTATATGTACATTTTACGTGCTTAAATGAAACTGATATTGGAAATTTGAAAGAAATGAAAGATGGTTTTTGAAAAGAGAAGTATGTTTTGAAAAATATGTATATGAATAAAGGTGGAAGTTGGATATCTTTTGAAATTCACTTTTGAAAGTAAGTTATAGGTAGGTAATAAAAGGAAATCAAACTTGAGTATTTAATTTGGTGCATGGTAAAGTTATATATATATATATATATGTTATATGAGATAAATCTCCCTTGTTGAATCTATAGCTAGAAAAAAATTTGAAAGTATTTGAAGTATTAAGAGGAAATTTATACAAGTATAAAGTGATCCAAATTTTTTTCAAGATTATGTGTGTGTGTATATGGTTTTATGAGAATGATTTTGGAAAAAGGTTTGGGAACCTATGGATTTTGGAAAGTCTTTTGATTTTTGGGAAATCAAATTTTGAAAATTTGGAAAGCCAAGTTTGGAACTATCGATTTGAAATATCGATTTTATATAAATCATAAAGGGTATGATTTTAAAGATACTATAAGTGTATAGTATAAAGTGTTTTGAGATTGGCTCTAGGGAAAAAGGCGCTTCTATTGGAATGAACTTCATTAGGAGATCCACGGGGTGGTTCTTCCTTGAGCTCTAAGGGGGAGGCTCTAAATTGAATTCTGTGAGGAAGTTCGAACAAACTGAAGTTCCTGAGGATTATATGTAGTGGGTAGCGAAAGTCGAGGGCGTTGATGCCTACAGAGACATTTGGGTTATGCTGTGACGACGGTGTAACTCGATGTCACTGCGATCTACTACAGACCATAACGGAAGTTGTGTGTGTTGTTGACAGCCAACGGTCTAAGTTTGATTTTGCCACAATGGCAACGTAACATCGGTAGACTGCGACCTATGGTGACATAGCGAAAGTCGAGAGGCCATGAGAGCCTAAGGCTACATTGGGACATGACTGATGTATTCAGCGACCTATGTGGGAGTGGTGAAGTTTCATTTGGTAGAAAAAATCGAAGGCGCTGATGCCTATAGCTACATGGACTTTTGCCATGATGGCAACGTAATCCGGGATGTAACTGCGACCTGTGGCGAGTTCCATGGCATAATCGAGGGGCGTGGAGTGCCTACAGTTATCTATGGATTTTGTCGGGATGGCAACGTAACCATCGGGTTAACTACGACCATGGAGGGGGTGATGATTTCCAAAGCATTCTCACCAAAGATGTTTCCTCTATTTCAAAAATGTTTTCTATATTTTCATAAAGTTTTTGAAAATATTTCCAAGTATTTTCGCTAGGTGTTGAAAATGAGTCCGCTAAGTACTTATAGATTTTCAGTCCTACACCTAATCAACGTATGACCGAATTTCTGTGACAACAAGGATGGACTAGTTGAAACATCGAGTTATAAAAAGTATTTTTATAAAAATTATTCCTAGTAACATTATATAGATTTTAAAGTATTTTAAAAATGATGAAAGAATAATTTATCTGATTTTAAGTTATTAAATAAATTCTGGTTTCATTCCTTTTTGAGGACGAAAAGGTTCTAAGGGGAAGGAATGTGATAACCCGGATTTTGGGATATCTGTTAATTGATAATTAACTAGGTTAATTAATAGTAATACTGATTTGTAGGTTGAACAAATAAATCTGCTAATAAATATTTATATCTGGATAAATATTTATTTGATAATCCCTTAATATAATTACAACTTATTATTATTTTTAAAAAACAAATAATAATGATTGTTTATATATATAAATATAAACAGATTTTAAATAGAATTATTATTTATAAATTGAATTTATGTTTGTTTAATATATATATATATATGTATGTATGTATATATATATATATATTTGAGTTGATTTTCAATTGGATTTTAAATTGTACTTGAATTTGAAATTTGAAATTTAAAAGATATGTATCTTAAAAATATTTTGGATTTAAAAATATATGTATAAGATTTTTATTAATACATGATTTTCTTAATATTATTTTCTTTAAAGAAATTTATTTATATAAATTTAGAAAAGTATTTATTGATTAGGAAATCTAATATAAAAGCTTATAAACCATTTTAAAATTAATAAAAAAATGCATAATGACAAGTGTTAGCTTGCAAATCATCTTAATAACACATTTAAATTGATTAATAAGTGTAAATGACAAATGTTAACTAGTTTGACAAGTGTCACTTATTATTTTATTTTCTTTTATATTTTTAATAAATCATAATTTAGTCTATATAAACACATATCTCCTCTCTTCATTTCTTTTCCCGTTCTCATTTCAAAATCAAAGAAAAATAAAATCTGAAAATACAAACCAGAAGAGATAAAATTGCAAACAAAATTTTCTTCATATTCAAACTCAGATCTGGTCAATAGCAAATATCAAAACAAAAAAATAAAAGCAACAACCTGATCAAAGCCTAAAGCAAGAACCAAATTCAACCTGAAACAAAACCGGAAGTTATCAAAGCAAAACAAGTATGAACTTCAGTTTCCAGAATCATCAAATCAAGAAGAAAGTTCAAAATCAAAGCAACTTTCAGATTTTTTTTCACTTAAGCCTATCTCTGCTTTAGACTATGAGTAAATAAAATCCTTATTATACTGTAACTTATGTTTTGGCATGGGATTTAAGTGTGGTTTGGCAAGTATATTTTTTTTTGAATATATGAATCCATATATGAGTATAAATAAGTGATTAAAACCAGAGAAGTTAGGATGTTCACCATTTTTTAACACTGCCCTGTAAAATTCCAAAATAAGATATGCTAGGTTTGGCTTCAAAAATTTCCACCACTAAATCTAATTAGTTTTAAGTGGTGATGTTAAAAGAAAAGTTGTTTGTTACGAGGTGTACTTCATTTTAAAATTGGTTTCAGTACATATATTGAAATATAGACTTGTAAAATGTATACTATACAATAAGTCATCAAGTTTAGCCAAGATTTGATCATCAAGATTTGAATTTTTGTTTGTATAATCGTGTTTTTTGAAGGAAAAGATGATTTTTAAGAGTGGTAGGGTGATTTCTAGATGTGCAGAGCGGGAGGTAGGTCGGGTTGAACAGATTTAGGCAAGATGGCAAATTCAGGCGGCTAGGTTGATTTGGAGGCATGGCACTCGACGTGGAGGAGGAGTAGGGCATGGGGAACTCGAGAAAATTAATGTTGGAATTTCTAAGTGATCGAGAAAGCATGTTGATTGGGTATTAGAGTTTAAGGGATCTTCGCTTGGCTTTTGGGTTCGAGTTGTTTAGCGAAGCAAGGAGGGTGACGGAAGGCTGCGCGCATGGGGGAAGCAATGCAAGAGGAGGAGGCGGATCTTTCGATGAAGTTTGAGGGTATAGTGTTGTATAAGCGGTCGGAGCGTGTTAGTCGATGTTATCTGATCATTTGCAGTAGGGGATCGAAGCTTGTTTTTTCGAACCGGGTAGTTCGTCGAGACTTGGGTGGTTGGATAGCATGGGGTGATGCGCGTGATTGGTAGGTATGATCGACGGGAGGGCACGATCATCGGGGGAAGCGTGCATGGATACTTGCACGACTTTGTGTCATCTCTGTAGTTGAATTTGAACTTTTCGCTAAAGGGAATAGAAGATGGAAGGAGGGGAATTCGTTGTTTCATGGGTTCCGGTCTTGGTGGGCCGGGAAGTAATGGGCCAGTTGGATTAAGTATTAAATTAATAAAAAGAAATAAAAGATAGCTAAGGTAAGAGAAGTGAAAGAATGAAATGAAGTAAAGGGCATAAGAAAGAAGTGTTTTCATACTGCTTAGTTGTTTAATTTGAAATTTAGTTAGCTCGGGGGTTTGGGATTAGAGCCGTGTATTTTTGATACCGATGAAATTAAAGGTTTTTAATTTAAATATAATAATTTAATTATTTAATTTTATTTCTATGTGATCTCAAATGAAATTTAATAATGATTAAGTAGTTAATTAAGATAATGGTTTATCTTAAATTAAATAGGGTCTTGATTTTTGATGGATAAATTAATCGATGTAATTAGTTAAAAGTCATTAATTATTATAATTAATAAAGGGTTTATTAATTAACTTAATTAATTAAGAATAATTAAATAAAGTGATTAAATAAGGATAATTAGTTAAGATAATAAATTATAGGATCATTAATTAATTTAAGTGATCACTTAATGAAATTAATTAATGATAATTACTTAATGAAAGTAATTAAAGGATAATGGCTTAATGTCATTAATTAAGGAGGGTAATTAATGGGAAATTACTAAATGTGGTTTATCTAATGATAATTACTCAATGGAAGTACTTGAGGATTGATTACTTAGTGTAATTAGTTAAAGTATGGATTAATTAAGGAATTAATTAAAGGGTTAGTTAATTAATGAATTTGATTAATTAATTGATAATTAATCAATGTAAGGGATTTTAGAATAATTAATTAGAGTAATTAATTAAGGATCAATGTAATGAATTATTATTAACTAATTTATACGAGTTATTAAAGAATAATTAATGTGAATGGTTAAAGGATAATTAACTTGTGTAATTAATTAAAGGCTAATTACTTAATGTAATTAAGGAATAATTAATTAAGGATGATTAATTAAGATGTTAACTAAAGGATGATTAATTAATTGATTTGTAATTAATCAATGATTTAGTAAGCAGGATTTAAAGGTGATTGAAGTAATTAATTAAATTTATTTAAATTAATGGTGTGACTAATTAATCTTGCTTATGAATGATTGAATGATATTGAATGCTTTGGATTATATTGTTATCCTTAGTATGTGATTGTGATGCTATGTGATATGGGGTTTGGATATGGATTATCTGTCTGTAATAGAATCACTATGTGAATATGTTACTCTGAGTATAAATTGATTTGTTTTCACTTAAACAACTTGGATTTAAGATGACATTGTTTCCGAAGAGACCAGGGTCGGGTATCAGTAAATACCCGAAACCACTTCGATTTGTAATCTACAATAATTCTTTATAGATTTGACATGTATAATCAATAGCCTGGAATGGAATAATTTAAGTGAACTTGACCTTAGGAACTGTATATGTAACAACCTGCTATTTTCAACCATTCGCATCCGCACATGTCGGACTTGAATTGCTCAAAATATCATATTGTTAATTTGAAATTTGGCAAAACTGAACATATACAGTAAATAAATCAATCATAGAATCACAAACACAGAGTAATCCAATAATAAGCGGCGGAATAGATAAATAGTAGTTCATGAAGCTACATATAAACATCAGAGTTGGAAAAAAAATACAGCAGGATATCACAAATATAGTGAAGTCTCCAATGCAACAGATGACTTCTCTGAACAAATCAACTAGAAGAGCTGAAAGCTAAAACGATAGTTGGATCTCCAAGCGAAGCTCCAAACTCCGAAGGTGAGTCTCAAAAGCTGTATCACTCAGTCTGACCCGAGCGTAAAGCAAAACACAGAACACTCGAGTCAGGATTAACATTCTTATACTAATAAATCCAACTCAAATGAAATATCAATTGAAATACAAGTAACTCGAAGGATGTTTGGGATAACCATCCTCTAAGGATCCGTGGGACTATCTACAATGCAGAGGTATACACTATAACACCGTGGTCATTTCAAATTAATTTATACTTCAAAAGCAAAATATCATTTCATTTCAAATATATATATATATATATATATATCCAAATTTTATCACTTCCTAAATTACGATTCAAATCTATTCAAATTCCAAATTCAAATTTAATCCAATCTCGATTTATTAATTTAAATTCGACTCAATTCCTAAATAACTACTTCAAATTTTATCAATCGCAAATCCGGGTTTGAATCACAAAATACCCCTTTACATTTCAATATATTTCAAACTTTAAATATTCAACATTCAAACTAAATTTAACGATTTCATATAGATTTAGTTTATCTTCATTATTATTTAACCTTGAAATATTCCCTCATTATATTCAATATCATTTAAGTAACCTTAAATTACATTTTTCTAAATATTTTCTTTAATTTACATTTTTCTAATTTATTTAAACGTGAAATATTCATTAACTTACTTAAATCAAAATCACGTTACACAATCATATCTTTAGATCTCAATTTCAAGAAATTTCAAATCGATTTAATCAAATTAAATTCTTAATTGATTATAATTTCAAATATATTTCAGTTTTACCTTCCCAACCTTAACTTATTCAAGTTATTACCAAAATCTATTTGAAATATAAATTAAAATGCTTAAACATATTACACGTATTAAATCAATCCTAATTTAATTTAATATTATCACTTAACCTATATATATATATATATCATTACCATTTTATATATATAATATATTTAATAATCAATATTTATTACAACTATATATTTCTTTCCAAACCATAAAGTTCTTTTTCAAAATATTTATATAGACCAACGGCGTCAGTGTATAATTTTCTACTCTATGGTAAAGTGATACGGATATTATCATTTCAATCCATAATTTAATACATATACGGGTGGATATCGTTTCAACCCGTAATCCCAAATTCAATTCAAATAAAAATCGCTTGGGTCTATCATTTCAACCTATAACGATTTTCTCATATTCTAAAGTCCGTTCGGGTATGTATCATTTCAACCCATAGTGAATTCTATACTAACAGGGAACTTGCAGAGTGATAACAGGTATAATTTAACATATAACAATAAGCATATTCATCAGTAATTAAATAAAATATAAACAATAGGATATGGTGTAATATCCACAGGTGAACAGTTATAGAAAATAACATATATAACAATTTCAATAACTACAACGGCATATTTCAATTGTCGTTCAATTGAAATCAAATTTAATAAATACAAGAACGTTGATCGTGAGTGATTGCTCACCTTTCGAGACTAGAGAGATTTGAAATGGGTTACGGATCCAAGAACGATCCAAAATGAACAAGATTGGCACGAATAGGACGAACAGAGCTGATAAATAGAGATCGATGAAATAGATTAGAAACTGCTTGATGTAGACCGAAACAAAATATATAAAATCCCAAAATATTATTTTCTTAACTAATATTAACTTTGAGACTCATTAAAATTATATACATACGTTTTCCAAAAATAAATAGTTTAGAAACAACTATTGACCATATGTTCTGTATAATCAACATATATCCATTATACATGTAAACTAGACTATATTTAAATTATACTATGTATAGTAATGTAATATAATATACAGTACACTTATTACAATACACGTTAAGACTATAAATATAATATTTAACAATACACTTACAACAAAATATGTGACTTTATATATAAACTGTTAAATTTTAGTTTTAATATAAACATAGAGAACAACCTTATATATTTATTAATATTCAGTTATATCAAAACTCTTGCTATATATTTATATACACATACATATTTTGAACAACTCGGTATATATAAACTAACCGATAGTATAAATATTGTATAACCTAAACGAGTATATATAAACCTAAATATATTATATGCTAACACGTATCACGACTAAGTTTATAAGAAGGAAGATGTACTATAAATAAGGACAACAGCCCAAATTGTACACAAATATTTTTATTCAAAAGTTAATAACATAACTATACTGCAAACGTATATGTAGTTGAGAATATATAATACCTTTTTATATTTTCTTATGCACTTAATATACTCAACAACGAGTTATATATATATAAGTGGTCATGCATTTTTATATGAAACAACAAGTATAAAATAACTTTTAACAACTTTATCATTATATATATATATATATATTATACAGTGAATAGTTAAAATAACTTTTAAAACTTTTTAAAAACTTTATCAATATAAAATAACTTTTAAAATATACATCATACGAATGTTTTTAACCCACACATAAAATATATGCTTCCTTATACATATTATATATATATATAATTTATTTATTTTTATTTTTATTATTATTATTTATAAAACATACGGTGTCATATATAATAAAACATATAAATATAAACGAAAATCCAAAATCAGAAAATGAAAACAAAAGAAAAATAAGAAGAAGAAAAAATAAATAAATAAATAAATAAATAAAGGAAAAGCATGCGGCCATTTACCTGATGGCTGAAGCTCACGTGAGAGATGGAGATGAAGATCTATTGATATGGAGTAGGGTATGGTGTACGTGTGATTTGTATTTATAAGAGATGCCTTACATTGATAAAATGGAAAGAACGCAAGCAATAAATGATTTTGAAACGACTGGGAAAATCAAAGATTTTATTCTTATCAATTACAAAGAAGCAAATGGAAAGGGATCACTTTATACGAAAATTGCAAGGTTTCTGATTTAATGGCTATGGTAAGAAATTAAAGAGTGTGTATAAGAAGCAAAAATAAAATGAAACATACGCCCAAAATAACTAACAAAGTAACGTAATTTTGATTTATATGTTTCTTATTTATTTAATAAAATATATGCTGAAGAATATTTCAGTAAGTAACGTACCATTTATAACGCCAAATAATTAAACAAGAATGGATATAAAACGCGTCAAGTGAACGTATAAATTTATTTCTTTTTACACATTATTTATATAAGTAAACAATTACATACAGAACATTTTTTTTTCAATCACTATTTATTCATTATTAATTCATTGATTAATTCAATATTTACATTTATTTTTCTTTATTAATTTGTTACCAAATATTCCTATTTACAATCAGTTATACCCAAATAGTTGTTTCAATCAATTGGGATTGCATTGAATAAATTATTAATTAACTTACCTCAACATTCTTACATTTCATTCCTGTTATTAATCCATTATTACCAAATTGATAAAATTACCTTAAATTGAAATTTGATTACCAATTTTATTTAACACACTAAATAACAAACATATATAAATCCAATACTTACATTTGTTTACCTATGTTTCATTCATAACAAATTATATTATTCCCACTAATTCAATTAATTTGAATTCCATTCTAATACCAATTTATTACTTATACCTACACTACGTTTCTATGAAATTTATACGTTCACACTTTCCGTTATAATATTAATTGTCATTAAAGAAATGTTCATTATTGGTCACCAATGATTATACCAACTCATATCACACTAATCCTATTCAATTCCCATTTATTACGCAGATTTATATTAATAGATCAACATTTATATTCATTACCTACATTCACTTATAACCAAGTTATACTATTTTACATTATTTCATTTATTGCAATTTTATTCAAATAGTTAATAATTAACTTTGGTTAACCTTGTTACTTTTCATTTAAGTTATTATCTCCTTATTAATTAACAAATTTTTCATTCATTCAATATTAAATTACCAAAACTTTATCAAATTAACAAATTTTAAATTATTGAAATTTATGGGTCGTTACACTCTCCCACACTCAAATCTTTTCATCCTCGAAAAGGAACGATGTACGTTTATCAAGGTGGAAAGTAGGAATGGCTAGAAGGGAAAATAGGTTGAAAGACAAGGATGAACCATTATTTTAAAATTATATAAATTTCAATTATTTAGAAAGGTAAAATAAATGTACAAAATATCCTTTATACGATATTTTATCAAAATACTTTTATAACTCGATGTCTTAACAAGTTTATCCTTGTTCCTATAGACTCTGGCAGTGCGTTGATCAGGCGTAAAGCTAGAATTCTCCAGGTACTTAGTAGACTTGTTTCAACACCCAGTGAAAATACTTGAAAAACTTAAAAAAAACAGATATGGAAAGTACAATCCAGACAAATCAACCAAACCTTTTGTCCAACCATGGATCGCAGATACACAAAGGTTACGCCTGAATCCCCCAGGAAACATCTGTATCTGTAAGCTTTCTCAGCCCTATGAATTACGCCATGATGACTAGTAGACTGCAGATACACAAAGGTTACGCCTGAATCCCCCAGGAAACATCCGTATCCGTAAGCTTTCTCAGCCCTGTGGATTTCGCTACTAAAAAAGACCTACGTAGATCACAGGATACACAATGGTTACGCCTGAATCCCCCAGGAAACATTCGTACCCCTGGGCCATCTCAGCCAGGCGAATTACGCTACGCAGTCGTACCAAGAAAAAAACCATGGGTTACGCCACGGTGGGACACTTGAGTATCATATCCGGAAAACCAAAATCAGAGAGAATAATATCGATAGAATGAATCCACAATGTGGCCACAGAGCGGATATCAAGCAAAAGGCACTTTCCATATCTTTACTTCGAAAATATATATCATATAGTAACTTTTTCAAATCACTTTCAAATATCATACTTATATAAAGCACATTATATATAAGATTTTATTTTTAAATCGAATACTTTCCAAAATCAATAGTATATCAAATCACAATTATTATCCAAATTGAGTACCTTTCAAATCAATAGTTTTCAAATCAGCTTCATACATATACAAATCCATTTTATATAAGTTCGACAACTCCCAAATCAAGTACTTAATAATACAAGGTCCTCAATTTCAAATCATTTCAATATCAATTCATTTTCAAAATCATATACGATTTCACCAAGTTATTTCTTCCAAATTAAATATCTTCAGTTTCAAAGTTTCCAAAAAGTAAGTTTAGAAAATAATCCAAGTTCCCATATTAACCTAATTTAGGTCAAACAAATTCATTTCCAAAATCATCATATAAGTACTGGGTTTACATTCCAATCTATTTTTAAAACCAAATATTTTTATCAAAATCAATTTTACCTAAAAGGATTTCCAAGTTTATAATTATCCCTTTAAAACCTTTAAACTTTTTATTTCTATTCAAATGATCCAATTTACCTTTTGCAAATTATTTACTTAACAAAAGTTTCAAATTTATTTAAGTCATACTCTTCATACTTTAAGCATACAAAACCAAACTTATATACTTTATTAAATATTTTATACTCTTCAAAATTTCTTAGCTTTGAAAATTTAACCTCGATTTAGAAGTGCTCGAACCTTCAAAATAGTTGGTGAAATCAATTTCAATAGATAAGCTTATACCAAAACAAATCTGAAACTCAAGGACTGAACGCCGGCTCACTTTAAATCATTTTAAATATATATATATATATATATATATATATATATATATATCTTCCGAATATCAAACCATACTTCAAAATCTGAAATCAAAATTGGTTTCATAAAATCACTCGCATAGCAAAGCTACTAGAGTGACCTCTCCCCTACTCAGAAACTCGAAAATCAATGTCGATGATGCATGCATTCATCACCGAAATTATTTTCCAACGACATAAGTGAGTTCTGGACTTTTATTTTCTTGAAAACTTCTTTGAAATCTCTTCGAAATCATTGGAATTCGTTTGAATACATTTGAAACATTTTATTCGGAGAAATATCTTTAAATCATATTATTATTATATATTTCCAAAATCTTAAAACCGATTTCAAAACACCGGCGTTCGATTCCTCGAAATTCAAATTCAAAACCCTTCAATTATAAATCATTTTAAAAAAAATCAAATTTTTTATCAATTTCAAATCCTTTCGAAACTTCAAATTTTCGTTTTAAAAAGGTATATAATTCTAATCGAAAACATTTCACTTTTATATATAAAATGGGGTCATCCTTATCAAAATAACAATTTCGATGTATGCACAGTTTCAAAATATAATCAAACACAAATTTTCAAGGGATTTTTTTCAAGGATGGATTTAAAAACAAACAGAGATTCAAATTTAGAGGAACTCTAATCAAATAGGATTCTGATTTGAAGATAAGCTCAATCGAAGATGAGATAATTTAATTACCAAATATAAGATGGATAAACCTATATAAATCGCGGACGACCTTAACCGAGTCAACCATGACTTCAGGAATATAATCGATGCGGAATTCCAAGGCAAATCGGCATTCGATCGCCAGATATAGAATTCGTCATAACCAGAGATAGCAGCATCTAAACCGAGGATATATGAGTCTTCGGTGAATCGATGCTATTGTAAAGGAGTTTCAGCGCTTTACAAATCATTCGGTGGACCTATGGGATACTCCAAAACTTAGAAAACGCGAATAGGGAAAGACAAGAATGGATTTGGAAACGAGGGGAATGTTCCAAAATTCAAAGGAAACGGAATCAAATAGGAAGAGATTCAAGCTCGAACGAAAGTGCTTCTGTAAATAAATTTACTATATATGCTAAGTTTTGCCTAGAGCCAAAGCTCTGATACCAACTGTAACGACCTGCTATTTTCAACCATTCGCATCTGCACATGTCGGACTTGAATTGCTCAAAATATTATATTGTTAATTTACAATTTAGCAAAACTGAACATATACAGTAAATAAATCAATCACAGAATCACAAACACAGAGTAATCCAATAAAACGCAGCGGAATAGATAAATAGTAGTTCATGAAGCTACTATACAAACATCAGAGTTAGAAATAAAATACAGCAGAATATCTCAAATATAGTGAAGTCTCGAATGCAACAGATGACTTCTCTGAACAAATCAACTGGAAGAGCTGAAAGCTAAAACGATAGTTGGATCTCCAAGCGAAGCTCCAAATTCCGAAGGTGAGTCTCAAAAGCTTTATCACTCAGTCTGACCCGAGCGTAAAGAAAAACACAACACACTCGAGTCAGGATTAACATTCTTATATTAATAAATCCAACTCAAATGAAATATTAATTGAAATACAAGTAACTCAAAGGATGTTTGGGATAACCATCCTCTAAGGATCTGTTGGACTATCTACAATGCAGAGATATACACAATAACACCGTGGTCATTTCAGATTAATTTATACTTCAAAAACAAAATATAATTTCATTTCAAATATATATATTTCCAAATTTTATCACTTCCAAAAATACGATTCAAATCTACTCAAATTCCAAATTCAAATTTAATTCAATCTCGATTTATCAATTTAAATTCAACTAAATTCCTAATAACCATTTCAGATTTTATCAATCTCAAATCCGGGTTTGAATCACAAAATACCCATTTACATTTCAATATATTTCAAACTTTAAATATTCAACATTCAAACTAAATTTAACGATTTCATATATATTTAGTTTATCTTCATTATTATTTAATCTTGAAATATTCCCTCATTCGATTCAATATCATTTAAGTAACCTTAAATTACATTTTTCTAAATATTTTCTTTAATTTATTTAAACATGAAATATTCATCAACTTACTTAAATCAAAATCACGTTATACAATCATATCTTTAGATCTCAATTTCAAGAAGTTTCAAATCGATTTAATCAAATTAAATTCTTAATTGATTACAATTTCAAATATATTTCAGTTTTACCTTCCCAACCTTAACTTATTCAAGTTATTACCAAAATCTATTTGAAATATAAATTAAAATGCTTAAACATATTATACGTATTAAATCAATCCTAATTTAATTTAATATTATCACTTAACCTATATATGTATATATATATCATTACCATTTAATATATATAATATATTTAAGAATCAATATTTATTACAACTTTATATTTCTTTCCAAACCATAAAGTTCATTTTCAAAATATTTATATAGACCAACGGCGTCAGTGTATAATTTTCTATTCTATGGCAAAGTGATACGGATATTAACATTTCAATCCGTAATTTAATATATATACGGGTGGATGTCATTTCAACCTGTAATCCCAAATTCAATTCAAATGAAAATCGATTGGGTCTATCATTTCAACCCATAACGATTTTCTCCTATTAAAAAGTCCGTTTGGGTGTGTATCATTTCAACCCATAGTGAATTCTATACTAACAGGGAACTTGCAGAGTGATAACAGGTATAATTTAACATATAATAATAAGCATATATCTTCAGTAATTAAATAAAATATAAAAAATAGGATATGGTGTCATATCCACATGTGAACAATTATTGAAAATAGCATATATAACAATTTCAATAACTACATCAGCATATTTCAATTGTCGTTTCAATAGAAATCAAATTTGATAAATTCAAGAACGTTAATCGTGAGTGATTTCTCACCTTTCGAGGCTAGAGAGATTTGAAATGGGTTACGGATCCAAGAACGAATTTCCAAAATGAACAAGATTGGCATGAATAGGACGAACAGAGCTGATAAATAGAGATCGATGAAAATAGATTAGAAACTGCTTGATGTAGACCGAAACAAAATATATAAAATCCTAAAATATTATTTGCTTAACTAATATTAACTTTGAGACTCATTAAAATTATATACATACGTTTTCCAAAAATATAAATAGTTTAGAAACAACTATTGACCATACGTTCTGTATAATCAACATATATCCACTATACATGTAAACTAGACTATATTTAAATTAGACTATATTTAAATTATACTATGTATAATAATGTAATATAATATACAGTACGCTTATTACAATACACGTTAAGACTACAAATATAATATTTAACAATACACTTATAACAAAATATGTGTCTTTATATATAAACTGTAAAATTTTAGTTTTAATATAAACATAGAGAACACCCTTATATATTTATTAATATTCAGTTATATCAAAACTCTTGCTATATATTTATATACACATACATATTTAGAACAACTCAGTATATATAAACTAACCGATATTATAAATATTACATAACCTAAATGAGTATATATAAACCTAAATATATTATATGCTGACACGTATCATGACTAAGTTTATAAGAAGGAAGATGTACTATAACTTAAATAAGGACAACAGCCCAAACTGTACACAAATATTTTTATTCAAAAGCTAATAACATAACTATACTGCAAACGTATATGTAGTTGAGAATATATATTACCTTTTTATACTTTCTTATGCACTTAATATACTCAACAACGAGTTATATATATATATATATATAAGTGGTCATGCATTTTTATATAAAACAACAAGTATAAAATAACTTTTAAAACTTTATCATTATATATATATATATATTATACATTGAACAGTTAAAATAACTTTAAAAACTTTTTAAAAACTTTATCATTATAAAATAACTTTTAAAATATATTATCATACGAATGTTTTTAACCCACACATAAAATATATGCTTCCTTATACATATTATATATATCTATTTTTTATTTTTATTTATAAAACATAGGTGTCATATATAATAAAACATATAAATATAAACGAAAACCCAAAATTAGAAAATGAAAAAAAAAGAAAAATAAGAAGAAGAAAAAATAAATAAATAAATAAATAAATAAATAAATAAATAAAGGAAAAGCATGCGGCCATTTACCTGATGGCTGAAGCTCACGCGAGAGATGGAGATGAAGATCTATTGATATGGAGTAAGGTATGGTGTACGTGTGATGTGTATTTATAAGAGAAGCCTTACGTTGATAAAGTGGAAAGAACGCAAGCAATAAATGATTTTGAAATGGCTAGGAAAACCAAAGATTTAATTCTTATCAATTACAAAGAAGCAAATGGAAAGGGATCACTTTACACGAAAATTTCAAGGTTTCTGATTTAATGGCTATGGTAAGAAATTAAAGAGTGCGTATAAGAAGCAAAAATAAAACGAAACATACTCCTAAAATAATTAACAAAGTAACGTAATTTAGATTTATATGTTTCTTATTTATTTAGTAAAATATATGCTGAAGAATATTTCAGTAAATAATGTACCATTTATAACGCCAAATAATTAAACAAGAATGATATAAAACGCGTCAAGTGAACGTATAAATTTATTTCTTTTTACACATTATTTGTATAAGTAAATAATTACATACAGAACATTAATTTTTATTCAATCACTATTTATTCATTATTAATTCATTGATTAATTCAATATTTACATTTATTTTTCTTATATTAATTTATTACCAAATATTCCTATTTACAATCAGTTATACCCAAATAGTTGTTTCAACCAATTGGGATTGCATTGAATAAATTATTAATTAGCTTACCTCAACATTCTTACATTTCATTCATGCTATGAATCCATTATTACCACATAGATAAAATTACCTTAAATTGAAATTTGATTACCAATTTTATTTAACACACTAAATAACTAACATATATAAATCCAGTACTTACATTTGTTTACCTATGTTTCATTCATAACAAATTGTATTATTCCCACTAATTCAATTAATTTGAATTCCATTCTAGTACCAATTTATTACTTATACCTACACTATGTTTCTATGAAATTTATACGTTCACACTTTCTGTTATAATACTAATTATCATTAAAGAAATGTTCGTTATTGGTCACCAATGATTATACCAACTCATATCATCCTAATCCTATTCAATTTCCATTTATTACACGGGTTGATATTAATAGATCAACATTTACATTCGTTACTTACATTCACTTATAACCAAGTTATACTATTTTACATTATTTCATTTATCGCAATTTTATTCAAATAGTTAATAATTAACTTTTGTTAACCTTGTTACTTTTCATTTAAGTTATTATCTCCTTATTAGTTAACAAATTTTTCATTCTTTCAATATTAAATTACCAAAACTTTATCAAATTAACAAATTTTAAATTATTGAAATTTACGGGTCGTTACAGTATAGTGGTGATTAAGGATTGATTTGTGAAATAAGTATTTGACTATATCAAGTTAAGAACTCATAGTGAGGTACAAGTTACCCGGGTTTTCAAATATGTTCTAAAGCTTTGTATTTCAAATTATTTGGGTTTACTCACACTGGTTTCCAACCTGACCCAGGTTTTACTTTGATGTAATGCTCGGGTCAGACCGAGTATTGTAGCTTTTCATGTTAGGACGTTCTGGAGCTCAGGAAGCGAGCTGGATGGCAAGAACGTATGGAGTTTGCCTCTATGTATTTGAGTGTTGTATTGACAGTAGTCTCGGACAGGTTGATATAAAATGTCTAGTCTATTTGTAATGGATGTAACTCTGATAAGTTGTATGTCATCTAACAATTACAGCTTTTTTGGTATAAATGTTATTATTTGTTATTATTTTTAATACGCTGCGAATGTGAGATGTGTTTGTTTCCTGTTTCTTCTTCTACCTCTTTCTTCTTTCCTCTAACAACCTGAAATTTTCAGCATTTGATTGCTCGGCATTTCTACCGTGAACGTATTAGTGTCGAATTCTCGAGGTCGAAAATTTGGGTCATTACACATTGTGATCGTATCTTTGCTGATCTGGGTTTAGAGGATGAGCAGAAGAGAAGGTTGGCCTCTAGAGAGTTGCAGGGGTCAGCAGTTCATTGGTGGAATAGTGTTACTGCTAGAGTTCCGGGGGAAGAGTTGACATGGGCTGAATTCATAAGGAGATTTGAACAGAGGATTCTATCTGAGGTTGCTAAGTCAGCATTGATGAGAAAGTTTATAGATCTAGTCCAGGAAGAGATGTCGGTTATCTAGTATGCCACTAGGTTTGATGAGCTATCTCGATATGGTTATGCTATTGTTGATACCGACATCAGAAGAAATGAGAGGTTTTTTCAGGGTTTTAGACCTGAGCTTGCTAGAGGAACCATGACACATATGTGTGATCCTCGTAATGTGGTTATGGAGATGGTAATTCGCTAGGAAGAGATGCTTGTTGTTTGTGCTAGAGTGAAGCCAGTTGAAACTCCAGGTTCTCATGGGAAGAAAAGAAAGTTCTTTAAGAAGAAGGGAGCCTAGAAAGGAGATGTTGACAAGAGGGCAAAGGCTGATTTAGTTTGCTACAAATGTGGCAAGAAGGGTCATTATGCAAATGAGTGCCGATCAGGAAAGGAAAAGAAGGCTACAAATAAGAAGAATGTGAAATGCTTCAATTATGATCAAGTTGGGAATAATAAGAACCAGTGTCCAGAGCAAGTCAGGACGGATAAGGGAAAGGTCTTTAATGTGGTATCATCTGCTGGGCCAACTACAGCTGATAAAGGGAAGACTATGATGGAAGGTACATTTTTGATTTAGAGTATACCAGTTAGGATAATATTTGATACCGATGCATCACATTCATTTAAATCAAAGTGCTTGGTTGATAGGTTATGCTTAGAACCCACATACCTTGTTACTTCCTTAAGAGTTGCGAATTCAATAGGAGGGTATGCAACTCTGGGGATGAGATGTGACCAGCTTGAATTTGATTTGTTAGGTCATTTGTTTGCACGTAGTTTGTATTTTTTGATTTCATAGATTTTGGAATCATTTTGGGTATGGATTGGTTGAGGACGTATGAGGCCAGGATATTTTGCCCGGAAGGGGAGATATCATTGAGACACCTTGATAGTCATAACCGAATTATATTCTCAGTTGAGAATTTTGACCGGAGTAGTTGTGCTTTGTTAAGTGCAATTGAAGTGGGAGAAGAGCTAAGCCAGGTTCGAATTCCAAGGGAGTTTCCAGATGTCTTTGAGCCAGCCATAGGACTACCACCAGAACGAGCTGTTGAGTTTTGAATTGATCTTGTGCCAGGAGCTGAACCTGTAAGCAGATCACCTGGCAGGATGGCATCGACCGAGATGAAGGAGTTGAAGGTGCAGCTAGTGGATCTAGAAGGGAGGAATTTTATTAGCCCAAGCAGTTCACCTTGGGGAGCGACCGCGGTATTCGTGAAGAAACCGGATGGGTATCAATGAATCTAACACTGTTGTATTTGGCCGTCGAGGATTAATAACTATGGATGACTGCAGCATCCACGGCCTTTAGTTTTAGGCCTCCAAGAAGGGGGATGTTACAGGTCAACACCATCCTTTTGAAAGCTTCAAATCATTTAAGCAAAACATTGAAGGATAACATCGAAACCTCTTTTTGAACCCATTGCCTTCGAAACCCTTGGACCCTTTCGAAAGCATTTAGTAAGTGGCTTAGCATAAGTTTAAAACAAAACAACACTTCGAAAGCATTGATGACTTCAATCCACTCAAAAGGCAAAGAACAGTAGTTGAGTTTCGACTTAGTCGAAACCACTACTTTCGAAAGCATCATATTGTAAATAAAGAAAACTATTCGAAAGCTTATACTTTAAAACATAAGATGGTAACCCTTTTTGAAAGCTATTTAGAAAACCCCTTCGAAAGCATCTGTTTCGACTCCTTCGAAAGCTTTTATGAAAACCAGACAGGCGCTTAATATTTGAAAATAAAGCAAATGTTTCGACCCCATCGGAACCAAATGCTTTCGACACAATACCTTCCTCTTTTCCTCCAATCCACAACGTATCATCTAAGTGATACCTTATGCATATGTTTTGGCCTAGGTTGGTTTCGGCTGAGTCAAAGCAGAAGCTATGAGTCGAAAGGTACTTCTAATTAAGGCGGAACCTGCTTTTTAGAGTAAAAGATGATTAATGCCAATTAAAGAAAATTATATCTAGCTAACCTGCCCACGTGTAAACATGTGATTAGTTACCTCAGCTTTTCAAATTCTTTACCAAAATAACTATCGCTTAATTTCAAATTTAAACCAAGGTTAATTTAGCAAATAAGTCCTTCCATTAAACAAAAACAATAATGCAATTAAGTCCTTCCTTCTAAATTAATTTAATTTCTTAGTAAATCGATTAGGAAAAATCTCCAAAAAACATAGAAATTCACTTTCAATATGTTATCTAACATATATAAATTTTAGACCCAAATTCTCAATAAAAAATTTGAAATAATTTGTAAACCCAATTAATCATATTTCCTTTGAAAATTCATAGTAATCTTTCCATAACTTGGAAAATTATCAAATTTAAAGCCCAACTCCTAAATCATCATTTACATAACATAAATTTTTTCCATAGCATTCAAAAATCATATATAATCGGTTTTACTCTAAAGCCGTATTAATCCCCATTGAAATAATTTTTTTTAAATCAAACAAATTATAATACAAACATATCATCATCAATTCATCATAAAAATGAATTTAATCTTAAATTCAAAAACATATGATCAAAAAAATTTAGAGATGGTATGAATTATTATTCACCTTAATTAGGAGAAGGGGATTGGGTTGAGGTTACAGTTTATTCCCCTTCTTTAATCCCTTAGCTTGACTTGAATTTCTCTTCTTTTCTTCCTTAACAATGGTCAGCTCCTCTTTTATGTTTATGTTTTACATTTTTGTGAAAATGAGAAATAAACGTGAATGGATAGCAAGCCGTGGATATATACATATATAAGGGTTATGGAATTAAGGTGCGACTAATACCCAATATACCCTTGTGTAAACTAATTAGCCTATAAGCCATCCTTAAGCTCATTTAATTAATTAATTAAGCATGATCGCTTAGTATTTATTCAAATCTCAATCCCTTTATCACTTAACATTTACATTATTCTATTTAATTTATCTAATTAAATCTTCTAATTGATGTTATTAAAAATTAGGGGTGTTACATTTATCGTATTTCTTCATTGGTTATATTGATTATATTAGTTTCATGTAGCATTATTTTTCGATTGATGTGCTTGAACACATATTTGATGTATAACATAATGTCTTGGTTAAGTTCAATGCTGCCTACTATTAAAAGATATTTACGGGTTTCCATGGTAAAAACCATAGTTATTTTTATAACATGATATTTGAAAAATGTGGGTTTAATTCGTAAGTAGTGGGTATGAAGGACTTGAACTCTATTTTGAAAGACATTTTTGAGTCAATATTTTGAATGCTTTTAAGGATTGTTTATATAAATTCCCTTTTATGTATACTAATTCTATTTACACATCAATCTTTCTTTTCTCGTGATGTAATAAAAAACAATATATATCCCTATAATGAGTTGTACATTATTGATTTTGGGTAATTTTGGTCGAATTATTAAAAATTTAACAATAATTGCTCAGTGAAGGAATATGATCAAATTATGGATTATAAACCGAAAAGTTTAGGTTTAAATGAATGGATTAAAGAATTCAAATGAATATTGTGAAGACCGAATAGAAATAGAAATAAATGTATTTTTGGCGATTGGTGGTTGGATAAAGGGCTTTCTTTTTTTCTCCTTTATTACTATTACTATTATTATTATTATTATTTGAGGAGTAGTAATACTCGAGGATTAAAGGTGAAAGTATGGGTGCATATAGAACTGGCTTAATATTTATGTATCTAAATAAAGTATATACTCATATTTCTTCGTTTTTTGGTAGTTACGCGGCTGTCTAAATGCGTTCTAGGTTCACATGATAATATATTTACTCCAAATAGCTCGATTTCCCATTCCTTGGTTTCCCATATCAATAGTCCCGATAATATTATTCTGATTATGTTTTGTAGTTTCTATACCTAATGTTTAGTCATTGGTAAAACTATGCTCTTAATAAAAATTAAATAAAGAGAGCAACCCTTTATCATGTTATCTTCAAAAAATAAAATATAAAATCAGGTTATGCCTTGTCAGTTGACATGGTAAGAATAGGTACGGTTCATTTACCTGTCTTTTCATGAAGTTGAACCTATGGTTCATTTACCTGTCTTTTCTTTTTAGTATGGCTAACAATTATTTGCTCTCTAAAGATGAGATAACGGCAACTATTTACAAAACTATATTTTAAATTGATTTAATTTATAGAATGAAGATGGTGCACTGTGGATATGAACCAGCAGGACTAGTGACATTTTACACAACAACAAACCAATCGATAAATCATGGAACATGATGGGACTTGGATGCAACCTTAGTGTCAGTCAATAAGAAATGCAAAATGCTACGGTTACACATTTTAATGGTAACATGAAACCATTGCTTGATGTTGTCATGAATCAATCCAAGCATTTTTGGGCTAAATGTGTGGATATGCAACTTTGGCCTTTAAACTTTCATTTTTTCTTTTATATATTAATTTTGCAATACAAGATTTCATATAGAAATTGCATGCACTTTTTAGATGTAATTGATTAGAATATGATGAAGAAAAATGGATAATGGTGTATTATTTTGGGTAATTTAATATAATGTTCTATGTCTGTATTAATTTTTTGCACAAAGTTCATAGGGGAAGTGTCCTTGTAGGCTATATTGGTTATATATGTATTCCATTTGGAATAGATTATTTTTAATATATGAAAATGAGGTATTTATGAATGTTTCTAAGAAGATAGGTGTTTGTACCAGAACAACACTCTTTGGATGTAATTGAAGAGATTAGAATGAAGAAATTAAATGGAAAATGAGGCTAATCTAACGATCACACGAAGAAAAGTAAGCAGTAATAGACAAGAATTTATGGTGGTTCAGCATTATAGCCTACGTCCACTTTGACGAGTTCGATGTTTAATGATGATTCTCAACTGAGTTACAACAATATAAATCACCGGCACTTAAGTTACAATGGAGTTTCAACAGAGTAATAACGTAGAAGTTCCAAAAGTCCTTTTTCGGTCGATGTAGGGGTGCTATTTATAGGAGTAGATCTGGAAATATCTGCCTCAAATCTTGTAATACCTCCTCTCACATGTAGGTGGGCTCACTAGATCGATCTAGGGTTGTTTGGGATCGACCCCGACCGATCCATACCCTCTTCGTATCGATCAAGAATTAGCCTAATGGAGCTATGATCGATCATAGACGTTTTTGAGTGAATAAGCAGGCTTTTGTGAAAATTTTATGGCATTTGGACTTGTAGTTTGAGAGTTATGATCGAGCCAAGATTGAATTTTCCTTGGAAAGTTGAAGGCTTCGTATCGATATGTTTGTATCAATAGACTTCTTATCGATACAATGCGTATCAATCAGTTGCGTGTCGACGATGTGGCACCGGAGATCCATATTTCATGCTTATTGATCGTTTCCTTTGGTTTGACCTATTCCTTCGTATCCATCCAAGGTTATACTCTTCGTACCGACCCTTGCCTCCTTCATTCGTATCGATGCTTCGCCTCGACTCTTCGTATTGATCAAACAATTGATTGATACGAAACATATAATGGTTGGTTGAATGAAGTGCTACCGGTCCATGGAACGTTGAAGTTTGTTCAAACTCGATGGATGCGAAATGGATGGAGGTTGAGTGATGGACTTGTGCTCATTTCATATCGATCTGGACGGATAGGAAATGATGGTTGTAGGTTAATGGATACGAAATTGATGTGTTTCACATGGATCTTGATCGATCCATAACTTAAGCATATAAACTTTGATTGACCTGAAATTTGGAACATTTCCTTTCATAGCTTTGCTTGTCATACCATGCTAATTGTAGCTCGATTCGGACTCGAACGAAGTTTGCATGTATCCATCGTGGACCTGTAGATAACTCCGGGGTGGATTGCCTTCAGTCACTTGTCAAGCCCTTGGTGTCACGGCCTTGCCAAAAGACGGGATAAAAATTGTCCCCTAAAGTATGTCCTGTGTGAACATGACGTGCTTTGGAAAGTTGCAATCTTTATTCTAAAATGGTTCTATCCGACTTGCTGAACAGTTATTGTCTTTTGATCAAGAGATTTAACCTTTAGTAGAATTCCAGTAGTATAAATGTTGACTGTTAATGATCATGCATTTTTTGGTTATAATTGAAGGTCGAGCGCTACCATTCTGTTGTTTACCATCTTAAATGTCACCAGGTAAACATCCAACTCCTACTAACTTTGAAATTCAAATGATAATATGGCATACATGCTTGTGTGTTAACCTAACTCCCATCCATATTTGCACGTTCACGGGTCGTTGTCAAGTTTTTTCTTATTTTTATTTTGATCAAGTTTCATACCGATCCTCTCCTAAGTCGACGTGAAATTCGAGTAGCAACAACAATCGATGGTTGTTTCTTTTCATTCCTCTTTATTGATCCTCTCCTAGATCGATCTGGGATGTATAAAGGTATGGTTTATATCGATGGCTATCGTTACGAGATAAACTGAGTACGGCATGCTGCGAATCGATCGATACAACATATTAGTTCTTGAATCGATGGATACGAAAGTGATGTTTCGTATTGATGGAGTTGAACGGTCCAGACATAATTAGGCAGTAATCTTTGTATCGATAGATACAAACTAGTGGCCTTCGAATCGATTAGCATCGACGGATACGAAGTGCTGACCTCACATCGATGGATACGTAATGCTAAGCTCTGGACTGCCTTGTGCTAATGGATATAAAAGTCAATCTTCATATTGATGTATGTTGACCGCTTCTCTCGATTTAGTGACTGGGATACGAAACGCTTTTCTTTAGATATGGAGACATATAAATAGTTTTTGGAATTAGAAAATTTTCCGCTTGCTTTCGTTTTTACTTCGCATTGATAGGTGAAAAAGAAACAACTACAGAGCCTTCGTCTTCAAAATAGTCAACCCATTAACCTCTAACCCAATTCCTCCAATCTAGGTAACTAACCGGTAAATTCACAGTTCTAGTGACAAGCATCGAGATTCATGCCACTCCGTTCATGGTGATGGCCATCTCCGGCGCCGTTGGTTTCAGAGCGTGGTTAGGGTGAGGTTGAGGGCACAGTTAATGGTGTCTTGGAGGCTTGAGGAAGAAGGAGAGCAATTGATGGAGTCACTGACTCCAAGTTTCTCCCTCGGTGTGGATCGATCAAAATGCG
This sequence comes from Allium cepa, assembly GCA_030765085.1. NCBI lineage: Eukaryota > Viridiplantae > Streptophyta > Magnoliopsida > Asparagales > Amaryllidaceae > Allium > Allium cepa. The sequence goes on along the minus strand of CM060943.1, from coordinate 596,539,391 downwards.
GTGAAGTAGTTAGTGGGCGACTTTTATGATCAAGGCGAGAAGGCAGTAGTTTACTGATCAATTAGGATGGAGAAATTCGTATTGATGGAAGGGACGTGGTGATCGATCCGATGCCAAGGTCTTTGGATCGATACGAAGAGCATCGATACTTGGAGTGATCGATACGAAACCTGAATCCTCGGATTGATATGAATTGACTGGTAACTGGGGTGATCGATATGAAAATGGGATTTAGGGGAATGATCCAATTCAAACCATGATGGATACGAAACCAATTACCTTTTGCATACTTTAACACTTAACTCTAACGAGCTTTAGCCTTGCATATCTAGACTTGATTGAAAAACTGCATATATGACTACCTTTCAAAGCTCGTCTGTTGAACTGTAACTTGACAAACATAATCAATTTTAACATGGATCGTTCTTCGAAGTCAGGATGGTGCGGTTGAGACGGTCAGCAGTGACGGTCGCTCCAGTCGAATCTTGAAGTCTTGTTGCCTTACCATCTTTTAAACTTATAGGAATTCAGAGTATTATAGCACTTCACTACATAACATGATCACTCACTTTACACTGGGGGGATATGGGTTTCTTGCCATCTAATAATGGTTTTTACCGAGTTCAATGGCTACGGATCTCCGAAGCTCTGAGCAACAAGAATTTCAGAGTCCTCCACTTCTTAGAATAGAAAGGCTAGACATCGCGGCTGACGTAGTAAGTCCTGCTCCGGATGAACTGCTGGGTGAAGTGTTGGTTTTGAATCTGGAGGACTCCGTTTCAAGATTTCTGAAGATATGCTAGGCAGAATTTGTCTCCAGCATGGACTACCTTTGGAAGACGTTATATTACTGGGGCCAGAAGACAGAGCACACAATCCCTCGGAAGGGTTTACTTCATGTAACAGATTCATGTGTGTGGCTGGAACGTTGCCTCCGTTTAACTAATTCATTCGGGATGTGTTATTTTTCTTTAGGATCATGCTTTCTCATCTACATCCAAACAGATATGCACTCCTCAATAATTTATATATCATATTCATGGAGCATCTCCTTCGACCCTCGACTGTCGAAGAGATTAGATACTTATTTAATGTTAAGAGTCGGGGGGATAATCCCTCTTTCACTTTTCTAGAAGTGGTCAGGAACTATCAAGTCGTGGCAGGTGCGTGGAGTAAGTTGAGCTACTTCAAGACTGAGTGGTTCTTCGTGAGATGCCCATTAGGTTTTTCTAGGCGATGGTTGGTCAGAGGTAAGTGCTTTAGCTTCTTTGTCAATTAACTGGGTAATATAAATCGATGCCGAATCCATCGCTGCATTTCTTTTACAGCTTCCATTCCACAGCCTGAAGGAGCTTAGTTCAAGGAGATAGTGAGAATGCTTCAAGCGGTGCCTGTCGATATTGTTGAATCTCGCTTTATAGCGTTTTGATTATAACAACTATACATATATATTAGTGTCGATTAACCTTATTTTGCCGGAAGAAACTCTACAACAGGAAAATTTCAAGGGCTTAGTTAAAGAGTCTATGTGTATTAGTATTTGTTAAAATCTTCCTTGGTGACACACACCTTGTTTTACATGCACAATTGTAAAACATGCACAAGGCGCAGCAAATAGACGTCTGAAATTTTTAATTCAGACGTCTGTCTGCTGAAACAAAAATTTACTCAGCAAAATATTCAGACGTCTGTTCTGAAATATTCAGACATATGAATATAGGCCGAATTTGCCTATTTCCTTGCTCTATATATATTTAACTATAAACAGACTTCTGAAATTTTATTTCAGACTTCTGAAAACGAATAGATGCAACTATTCAGCAAAGAGACACGACTCTTGATTCACATTTAATCATTGAATCTCTTTGTGAATAATTGCAACTATTTGTATACTATAAATAGAGGCTTAATCAAATATGTTTTTCATCTTAAGTTACTCTAATTCTTTCTATCTTACCTATAGCATTCAAATTCACAAAAGCACTCTATTTCCATATATAAAAGATTACAAATTTTCTCAAATCTTCCATATTCTTTCACGAACTACACTATTATCATCAAGGAAAGATTATAGGAAGGGTGTACATTGATTTGACATATCCGTGTTATTAAGAACGCAATTAGTCAATAAACTCTTTGTATTGTGAAAGTCCTCTTCAGCAGTCGAGGCAAGAAATCCCGTTCGGCTGTTCGGGTAGTTGTAAACCTATTCCTTCGGATAAAGTGAGGGTTGTTTTTTATTAGCGAAATTCCTAAGAGGAGCTTAGGGACTGGACGTAGGACAATGGTCCGAACCAGTATAAATCTATGTTGTCACTTTTATTTATTGTTGATATTCTGCTATCTACACATTTCTATTCCATATGATCCTGCTGCAACGTCTCTTTCAATTAGTATCAGAGAAAGGACATCCAATAACCGTAACACCGTTATTTGATATTTTGATAATATGGAAAGTAATGCAAGTACCAGCACAACCACTGTCTCTACATTTGCCCAAGGACAATCTACTCAAAGACCACCATTGTTCAATGGTTTACATTACAATTATTGGGCAACAAGAATGAGGATATATATGCAAGCAACCTGTTTTGATGCTTGGATGCAACTCAAACAGAATTCACAGCACCTACAAATAATTACTCTACATGGACGATAGCTCAGAAAAATGAAGCAAGTGCAAATGCCAAAGCTATGAATATGTTATTATGTGCTTTGGATAGAAATGAATTTAATCGAGTTAGTATCTGTACCGCTGCACATCAGATATGGGAAACACTCAAAACAATTCATAAGGGTACAAACAAGGTCAAACAAACAAAAATCTCAATGCTCAAAAACCAGTTCCAAAATTTTAGAATGAGACAAAATGAAACCATCAACGATATGTACTCATTATTTCAAGGCATACTTCATGCCTTAATAGGGTTAGGAGAAAAATATGGTGACTTTGATATTATTTCAAAGGTATTAAACTCCCTAACAGATGAATGGGAAAGGAAGGTTTTAGCCACTGAGGAAGCCAACGATTTATCAACAATGAAACCTGAAGAACTAATATGTAACCTCATGTCTTATGAAGTAAATCTTCAAGCCAAAAAGGATCAGGTACAAGAAAAAAAGAATGTAGCTTTTTATGCGGAAAAAGAAGAATCAGAATCAGAAGATGAGAATCTAGCATTTATTGCAAAAAAATTTAAGAAATTCCTAAAATTCAGAAAGAATAGCTTCAAAAAGAATTCCTCAAATAAACCTTCATCCTCAAACTTGGAATGTTTTAATTGTCACAAGAAAGGTTATATGATAAAAGACTGTCCGGAGCTAAAAAAGGAGAATCAAAAAAACTTCAACAACAAGAATAAGAAAGACAAATTTAAAAAGAAGGCTTTTTCTATCACATGGGACGATTCAGATTCATCAGATAGTGATAGGAACAATGAGCAAGCAAATGTGTGCTTCTCGGCTCAAGAATCTGAGGTTAGTGATTTATCTTATGATGATTTAATAGAAATAAACACTGAATTTTTAAATACTATAAAAATTCTCAAAAAGAAACTTAAAGAGACACGTGAAAATCAGAACAAACCTGAATTTGAAAGAGATATGTTAAAAGACGAAAAAATATATTAGAAAAAGTACTTGAAAAAGTTCAAAAATCTCTCTCAAACTCAAATAGTCAACTTTTACTTTTGAGCCAAGAAATTAAAACTCAAAAGGCAAAGAATGATGAAATTATTTTTGAAAATCACAATTTAAAAATTATAATAAAACAAATTGAATTAGAAAATACTAGTCTTCAAAATAAATTAGATAACATTACTAAAAATATTTCTAATTTTAATAAGGGAAGAGAAAACTTATCTAGAATTATCGAAAATTCTCAATCCTCTTCAAATAAAAATGGATTAGGTTTTAAAAAGGAATCAAAAATTCTATAAAGAAAAATATCAATTTTAAAAAGGAAAATAATTCAAAACACAATATTGTATTGAAAAATAACATACCAAGATATACCAAAAAGAAAAAGGAAATCAAAATATGGGTTCTGAAAACAAACAATAATTTAATTCGGAACAAATATATAAAATCCTTTATAGAAATAGTTCACAATCGTAGTAATTATCTTTATAAAAGGGATACTGAACCCACTTGGGCTTGGTTTCATAAGATCCAACCCTTATTACCCTATTTAAAAGTGGGTACCAATATACTTATTAATATTTTTTGCAGGTCCAACTCAAGAAAAGAAAATGGATTTTGGATAGTGGTTGCTCAAAACACATGACCGGAGACAAAGAAATGCTTACAAATATTTCATACTTTGATGGTGGTTCTGTTACCTTCGGAGACAACTCAAAAGGTTTTATCATTGGCAAAGGAGATGTGTGCAACTACGGTATATCAAATTTACCCCTCATTACTAATGTTTCTTTAGTTAAAAACTTAAAACATAATTTATTAAGCATAAGTCAACTATGCGACAAAGGTTTTAAAATAACTTTTCTGAAAATAAATGTTGTATTTTTGATCAAAATCAAAATCTTATTTTTGAAGGAAAGAGAGATAGAAAAATTTATGTTTTAAACGTGAAAATTAATAATAATAAAGATATGTGTTTAATGGTCAAAGATAATGATCCTTGGCTATAGCATAAAAGATTTTGTCATATTAATTTTAAATCTATCCAAAAACTTTCAAAAAATGAGTTTGTCAATAGCTTACCAAAAATAAATTTTAAAATAAATAATCTTTGCGATGATTGTCAATTAGGAAAATTAACGTCTTTTAAATCTAAGGAAGTCATTTCAACTTTACAACCATTAGAATTATTACATACGAATTTATTTGGACCAACACAGGTTCAATCCATTAATCATAATCAATATGTTTTTGTAATAGTTGATGACTTCTCGAGATACACATGGACGATACTCATGAAAAACAAAAGTGATACGTTTAATTATTTCAAAATTTTTGTTAAAAGAATTCAAAATATTAAGAATTTAAAAGTCAAAAACATAAGGAGTGATCATGGAGGCGAATTTGAAAATGAATCATTTGAATTATTTTGTAAAAAGAAAGGAATAAATCATAATTTTTTATTTCCTAGAACGCCATAACAAAATGGAGTTGTAGAAAGGAAAAATATAACTCTACAAGAGTGCGCAAGAACGTTATTAAATGGAAGTTCATTACCAAAGCATTTTTGGGCAGAAGCTGTAGCAACTGCGTGTTATGTATTAAATCGTATTTCCATGTGACCTTTAACTAAAAACGCTTCATATGAACTTTTTAATGGAAGAAAATCTAATATTTCGTACTTTAAAATCTTTGGGTCAAAATGTTTTATTTTTAACACAAAAGACCAACTTGGAAAATTTGATCCAAAAGCCGACCATGGAATTTTTGTAGGTTACTTAGAAAGAAGTAAGGCATATCGTGTTTTCAATAAACGAACAAATGTAACAGAAGAAACTTTACATGTATCTTTTGATGAAAACTTTAATAAAAATACAATCATTAAAGATGATGAAGAAATTATATCTAACACCGAAAATATAAGTTTTGAAAATAATGAAAATATTAATCAAATCAATTACAATCAAATTAGATCTCCTCCTAGAATCCTACGAGATCATCACATACAAAATATAATTGGAAAGATTGATTCGCAAGTTCAAATAAGAAGTCAACTAAACCAAATGGGTCATGTTGCTTTTCTTTCAACTATTGAGCCTAAAAATCCAAAAGAAGCTTCAACAGATGAATACTGGATTATTGCCATGCAAGAAGAGTTAAATCAGTTTGAACGAAATAATGTTTGGGAATTAGTTCCTCGTCCTGATGACCAATCAGTTATTGGAACTAAATGGGTCTATAAAAATAAAGCAGACGAGTTAGGAAATGTTACTAGAAATAAAGCAAGATTAGTAGCACAAGGCTATAATCAAGAAGAAGGAATCGATTACAAAGAAACGTTTGCTCCTGTTGCAAGACTAGAAGCAATACGTATTCTATTAGCTTACGTTTGTTTTCATAATTTTAAACTTTATCAAATGGATGTTAAAAGTGCTTTCTTAAATGGATTTATTAAGGAAAATGTATATGTTGAACAACCACCATCATTTATTCATGAAAAATATCCAGATTATGTATATAAACTAAAGAAAGTTTTATATGGTCTAAAACAAGCACCTTGTGCTTGGTATGACAGAGTTAAAAATTATTTAATTAACTTATGATTTCGAGTCGGAAAAGCTGATCAAATTTTGTTTATTAAAAATACTAATAAAGATATTTTCATTATACAAATATATGTAGATGACATTATATTTGGTTCAACTAATGAAAAATTATGTGAAGAATTTTCAAATATAATGACTAAAGAATTCGAAATGTCACATATGGGAGAACTATCATATTTTCCCGGACTTCAAATTAAACAATTATCCAATGGTATTTTTATAAATCAAGAAAAATATTGCAATAATTTAATTAAACGATTTGGAATGGAAAACACTTCTGGAAAACCTACTCCTATGAGTACTACAGCTCATCTCGATCGAGACGACAATGGTAAATATGTTGACCAAAAGTAATATAGAAGTATGATAGGGTCATTACTTTATTTAACTGCAAGTCGACCAGACATTAGGATGAGTGTATGTTTATGCGTTAGATTCCAAGCAGATCCTAAAGAATCACATTTAAAAGCAGTGAAACGAATTCTGCGATATCTTAATAATACTAAGGACTTTGGTCTTTTATATCCGAAAGAATGTCCATTTGAATTAGTATCTTTCTGTGATGCTGATTTTGGTGGATCTCGGACAGATAGAAAAAGTACAAGTGGTATGTGCCATTTCATTAAAAAATCACTTGTTTCTTGGTTTAGTAAGAAACAAAGTTGTGTATCACTCTCAACGTGCGAAGCAGAATATATATCTGCGGCTTTATCTTGTGCTAAGGTTATTTATATGCAACAGACACTCGGAGATTTTGGAATAAACTTACCAAAATCAATAATTTACTGCGACAATACAAGCGTAATAAATCTATCTAAAAATCTTGTAAATCACTCACGTACAAAACATATTGATATTCATCATCATTTCTTACGAGACAATATCGAAAAAGAAATTATCAATTTAGAACATATTTCTACTGAAAATCAAATAGTTGATATATTTACCAAACCACTTTTAGAAAATTAATTTGTTAAACTACGTCGAGAATTAGGCTTAATGTTAGTAAAAGATATTTAAATATTTTGTTATGAAGAATATAAAAAAATAAATTTTAAAATTTTAAACTCAAAATTATCATCACAACAAAGGTACGAGTTGAACTTAGGTCACTTGACTATGGGTTTAATAACTTAACCATTTGAGCTATACACTTAAATTAGCTACATAATATTACATAAACTAAAACATCCTTCTAAGACCATTCATTTAATAATCAATTATTAGCCGGTGATTCAATTTCTGCCTCTAAACTCCTATTGATTCTACACCACACTTTCCTTAAAACTCTCAGCCTATATATATACATGTTAAAAACTAAAGCAAAATACAACAAATTCTTTTTCAAAAAGTTCAACTCTGTAGAAAAATGTCCACCAACAAATCAAAATCACCCATCATCATAACTTTCTCAACCGATAGCTCAGCTGCATTACCGCATCTTCCTACGCCAACACCAAAACACGAGCCTGTTTATAAATGGAAAAATTATCGAACCAGGTATACACCGGGTTCCAAGAAAACCAAACGTGCGCTGTTATCTCTCTAGATACGAAGAAAAAGATCGATGAAATTCATCATTATCAACAGCAGCAAATAGACCTTCAATGTGAATTGTATTTTGAATAGAAAGTAACGGCTAAATGCTTAAGCTTTCTTGAACAAATTGGGTTGAAATTTTGTAGCTCGAAGAAAAAGGATGTGAGTGAACCCTTACCTCGACTGGTTAATCCATTTGATCCATCTTCCTTAAATCGGACACTATCCAATAAATCCTTGGGTCTCGCCACAAAGACCTCAATATAGCCCAAATTCATGGGACAAGAACTATATGGCTAATGAGAGATGCAAAGAATTAACACCACCGAAGACATCGTCACCAAAGAATTAATGATGTACAATTTGTAATACTGCTTATTTTTTATATATATAATAAATGTATTAACAAATATATATTTATTTTAATAAAAATAAAATTTGCTAAGCATAAAACAAAGCATTGTAAAATTCTAGGAAACAGACGTCTGTTTACAATAAAATAGACGTCTGAACACTGAAGCCAACAAAATTTTAAATATAATTCAGACGTCTGGTTCCCATAAAACAGACGTCTGAAAAAGGGCAAAAATGAACTAATTTCCCTCGGGTTCAAAGTTTACCAAAACAGACGTCTGTTTTGAAATTTTCAGATGTCTGAATTCTGCTGAGTTATTTTTAAAAAAAAACACGTCCTCTCTTTACCCAACAATTCATCTTCTCCACTCATTTTTCACTTTCCCCTTTTTACCACACAAAAACCTAACCTCCTTTTTTCTTTTAAATTCAAAAATCAACACTTCCACCTAACCAAAATCAATGGAAAATAGACCAAAACGTTCAAGACAACAAGAATCCGAGCTTCCATCCAAAGATCAAATCCAAAGATGGCTATGGAATGACATTGCAAAGGAAAGATATAAAGCTATGAAAAATTCGAAATTCTTTGAAGGGGCTTTTGTAAAATTTGATGCTTTTCTCAAAATCGTCTTCAACAATATGCTAGGCACTTCAATTTCGAGTCTTTAGTAGATTTTAATATGAACAATGTGAAAATTTACCCTTTGCTTGTCAAACTTTTCTTGGCTAATTTGAATTTGGATCATCATACACCAAGAAATACAACTGATTGCGTATGGTCTATAGTTTGCGGTAAGCGTATTTTTCTTTCGATTCAATGTATAGGACAAATTTTGCATTGCGCATGGCAAGGTCAAGATATTGACACTATAGAAGTTAACATGGAAGAACGTAATGAAGTTTCTCATAAGTTTTTGTCCGACAATTTAGTTAACTTGAAAAATCTTACCTCCACTCATCTACGTCCACAAGCACGTCTCCTAAATCGCATCTTAGTTCGAACAATTCAACCAAGGAAAGGAAGTTATGAAAAAGTATATAAACGGGATTTTCAAGCTTTATATGCTATTTATTCTAATACGCAAGTCAATTGGGCTAAGATCTTACTTGACGAATGGGCGGATATTACATATAAGCGGAAGTATAAGACAATTCATTATGGTGCTTACATTACACGTATTCTTCTTGAGTGTCAAATTGATATACCCGACACTTCTACCTTGAGTGTCAAACAAACTGGACCAAAAACATTGAAGCTTATGGATATTGACCTGAACCCATCAACATTAGAACATATGTCTTTCCAAGCTTGGCAGGACATATCGCATCACAGCCAGAAACTCCAATAGCGGAATCGTCTTCTCGTCGTTGTCATTTTCTCCAAGAAGAAGAAGAGAAAGAAGATATTCAAATTGTTTCTTCCGATCTTCCGCCTAAGCAAGCATTGGCTATACTCTCTCGCAATCAATCAAAAATTCACAAAGATTTGAAGCGTTTTGAGCATAAGACCAATAAAAAGTTTGATTCTTTAAGAAACTTTCTTAACCAAATTTGGGATAAAATTTCATGCATCGGACCTCAATCTTCTCAAGCTTATGATCCGGCCCCATTCCAATGGCCTTCGAGTTCTAACGATGAAGAAGCCCAAGACTCAAGCTCTGGACATGATGGATCTAAAGGAGGTGACGTAAGTATTGACCATAGCTTGACGGTCACGGAAATTGGGTAATCTTGGTATGACTTTTATGGTACTTTTGCAAACTAAAACTTCAAATCGATGGTTTGTAATATTTTTTGGTACTCTGCTTTATTTGGCACAAAACTCAACTATGTGTCTGCTTTATTAGCATACACAAAATTTATTGTGTATGCTAATTGTATGTTATGAATGTTATTGTGCATATTTCTCTTCACTTATTTATCTCCTTTTTGTCAATGACAAAGGGGGAGAAAATCTGTGCATATCGACAGGGGAGTCACATATATAGTTGTCATTATCAAAAAGGGGGAGAATGTTGAATCTCGCTTTATAGCTTTTTGATTATGACAACTATACATATATATATCAGTATCGATTAACCTTGTTTTGCGGGAAGAAACTCTACAATAGGAAAATTTCAAGGGCTTAGTTAAAGAGTCTATGTATTAGTATTTGTTAAAATCTTCCTTGGTAACACACACCTTGTTTTACATGCACAATTGTAAAACATTCACAAGGCACAGCAAACAGACGTCTGAAATTTTTAATTCAGACGTTTGTCCGCTGAAACAAAAATTTACTCAACAAAATATTCAGACGTCTGAATATAGGCTGAATTTGCCTATTTCCTTGCTGTATATATATTTAACTATAAACAGACTTTTGAAATTTTATTTCAGACTTCTGAAAACGAATAGATGCAACTATTCAGTAAAGAGACATGACTCTTGATTCACATCTAATCATCGAGTCTCTTCGTGAATAATTGCAACAATTTGTATAATATAAATAGAGGCTTAATCAAATATGTTTTTCATCTTAACTTACTCTAATTCTTTCTATCTTATCTATAACATTCAGATTCACAAAAGCACTCTATTTCCATATTTAAAAGATAACAAATCTTCTCAAATCTTCCATATTCTTTCACGATCTACACTATTATCATCAAGGAAAGATTATAGGAAGGGTGTACATTCCGTGTTATTAAGAACACAATTAGTCAACAAACTCTTTGTATTGTGAAAGTCCTCTTCAGCAGTCGAGGCAAGAAATCCCGTTCGGCTGTTCGGGTAGTTGTAAACCTATTTCTCTGGGTAAAGCGAGGGTTGTTTTTTGTTAGTGAAATTTCTAAGAGGAGCTTAGGGACTGGACGTAGAACAGTGGTCCGAACCAGTATAAATCTCTGTTGTCACTTTTATTTATTGTTGATGTTCTGTTATCTACACATTTCTATTCCATATGATCCTGTTGCAATGTCTCTTTTAGAAATTAAAGAAATAGATGAAGTTCCCAGTGATGATAACTTGATGCCGTTGGGCTCATTGAAAGAAGCCAGAGTGTTGGGATGACAGGAGTTCCTAGAACGGTCCCAGTAAGGCACAGTGGAAGACGGGCTCCTATCGTGCCCCCAATCGAGGAAGCTCAAAGTGCACCTGGAGTTACCATCATTAAATGGGGCGATGATGAGAGTATAGCAGCTAGGCATGAGCCTTCGGTCGCGCCTCCGTAGGGCCTTCGATCATCAGAATAAAAAAGAAAGGGCAAGACTCTCGTTCACAAAGCCAAAAGGCATAAGACCATTGTAATAACTCGGCACGTTGCGACTTCTACAGGTCCGGAGACCTCCTCTCCGCAAATAGAAGATTAATAAAGAGGATTGTCGAATGTTCCTATCCCAAATGACATATCTTTGTTCCATGATCTTGGATTAGAGGAGCTCCACTTATCATCACGAACTGGCGCAGGTCTAATGCTTTAGACATAGGGGAGCCAACTCTAACGAGGAAGGCTACCACAATCGGTCAGTTGGGGGGTTCGCACATGCATACACACTTTATGACACCACACAACTTCTATCACATGCTCCTTAATTTCTAGAGATAACTAATTCTGCTTCTCTTTTCGTGTTACAGACACAATGGTGAAACAAGGGTCTGTGCTTAGCAAGCTTCGCTCATCACGCCATTCTTCCAGTTCATACTTTGAATCACAGTGGCATGAAAGTGAGAGAAATTATGGTCATGGCTATCACTCTAGCCAAGAGCGCGAGCGCTATGATAGGGAGAAGGAAAGGTCATATCAAAGCAGGCACCGCTCCCGGTCGCGATCTCCATTATCAAAAGGACCTTCGAAACCATCTGGCTTCGATAGGCCATCTTTCAAATCCGTACATCAAATAGCGCCACCTCACGCTCCGAAGTTCGGCAATCAACACCATAGAACAGAAACATAAGCTTCTATCGTCACGTAACAGACTGCTATAGAGCCCACAGGGGAGGGAGCCATCCGAATAGCCAAGTTGAAGAAAGACTTCCCTAATATTTGTTTCGATAGCTTCCACTTCCCTCTAAACTTGAAAAGAATCCCAAACGACACAAAAAAACGGGTACAAGACTACATGCATGACATGTACAACCAGTATCGGGAGTGGGTTAAGGCAGCTGAAAGGGTTTCGGTGGTATCTCTTGAGCGAGCTAAAACGATCGAGAAACTGGAGAGCGACCTTTCTCAAAAAGGCAGAATAACAACGGCGCTCACCAACGACTTGAATCTTCAAGGAAAACGGAGAAGGAGGCTAACCAGAGAGCCGAACAGGCTCGGCAGTCCATGGAAACCATGAGAAAGACTCACATAGACATGGTGAAGGAGATGGGCCACCGTAACACTGTTATCATCGGGAAAGAGATGAGGCATGGAAAGAAGTTGAGGAGCTAAGCGCAAAACTGACCGAGGTCCTTAAAGAGAAGGATGAAGCTAATAAAGTGGCCCTGGAGGTATGCGAGGAGACAGTAAGGCTCAAGGGGAGAGGGATGTAGCAAAGCTAAAGGCCGAGGAGGCCAATGCCAGGATTGAAAGGGAAGTTAAAGCGGTTGAGGCCAGGATGGAAAGCAAATTTGAAGATCTCCTGGTTACTTATAATGCTAATGTCTTGAGTAACCGCAACCTTAACTGGCTTGGCGAAGACTATCATTTCCAACTATATAAAGCCTGGAATCGCTTACTGAGGATGAGAAGGTGATCCGCAATATTGCAACCGTCGACGAGTTTGAACTAGAAAATCAAGTGCTAATCGAAGATGAGCCTAAATTCCTCCATAAGACAACCTTCACTCTCGAGAAAGAAAAACTGGTCGTTAATCATCCAAAAGCTGGAGAAGGATCCGAAAGTGAATACCACGAAGTAGGTTCTGAAGTGCCTCCAACGTCCCGATCTGAGCCTACTTCTTTTGTCGATCCTCCAGTTATTCTGGAATATGATCCTGGTAGGCCGCATCTCTCCCCGATCATCGAGTGCAACTCGGAAGACCCGTCGGCCCAACCTAGGAACCAACTTGAGGAAGGTATTTTGGACACTTCTCATATTCCTCAAAATGCAGGAGCACTATCATAGATATTACGAATATATTCTCTTATCTTTATTCAGTCTTAGATTCTGCATCGGTCGACCCTCCTGCAACTCAAGAAATTCACTATGAGCAAGAGGCGCTAATAACAGAGGCCACAACCATGATGGTCACAACATCGGCTAGGGAGATGCACGATAGCAGCTGCATGCTTGCTGAACAATTGATGGAATACTCCTCAGCCATAAAATTGATCCGATTATCGAAGTGCCCTTCAATATTGATGAAGACGTAGTCATAACGGGCTCCTCCGGTCCGATTAGCAGCATTCTGATGGGTATACGTGTAGACCAGACAGAGCAGATAATGGAGGAAATCAAGGCCAAGATCGAGCAAGCTGAGCAGGTTCGTAAAGTTGGCGGAGGCATGGTGGGTCTCGGTCCCGTACCTATACTTGTGGTTTCTCCAAGGGGCACTATTATCGAGACCAGTGCACTACATTCTTCTATCATTGAGAGTGCCATTATCCCTTTGATTTCGGACACAGAGGATATTCCGGTCCCTGTGAGTTCTCAGGAGGAGATTGCTTCAATTCCCCTGACCGGAGACAAGCCAGTTGGAGCAGGCCGAGGAGGTAAAGGTTCAAAGAGGGTTCTGAGCAGCAACTCGAGCGGGTCTACATCGAAGAAAATCAAGAAGGATAAAAACCAAAGGCATAGATTCACATTTTTTCTTCCTCTCTTTTGGATAGGTGGAATAAGCTTTTATTTTGCTTTCTTTAGGCCATGTATAGATGCGAGTTTGACTCCCGCTTATAGGGATTCTTGGATAGATTTTGTATTTATTTTCTCAAAGAATATTATGAACAAAATTTTCTTTTTTGTTTTCAGCATAAATCTGTGTTCGTTTGTTTAAGTATTTTAGCACTCGCATTTCCATTCAATGTACTTGTTAAGTTTTGGTCTCTGAGTCAAACGTGAATCCAGTCATTAAGTCCTGAAGTCACGGCTTCGGGTCACAATCAAACGTCGAGTCGAGTCCCAACGCTGCGTTGTCTCGGCCAGCGGTTGGTACTTGAGTTATGTCCCCAGTTCTGGGAGAACCGAAGTAGTCAGTCGGTAGTCGTCCTCCACCTTCACTAACTTTAATTTAACTTAGTTGGAATAAAAGTTAAAGTGACCCGAGTTTGAACGATCGGATCACACTCGCTCGCTTGCTGATATTCGCATCCACACTCTAGGGATTAGACTTGTATGCTGGTGGTCGGTCATGCCTGCTTAATGTTTAGAATTACATCCACACTCTAGGGGCATAAGTTATTTTACGGGTAGTCGATCACACCCGTTTTAATGTTTATACTCTAGTTCACACTTTGGGAATCTACAGTCAGTTGATAGCCGATTAATCACGTCTGTTTAAGTATTAAGGTTTTTTTTGCACTCTAGGAACAAGGAGTTGGTCAAGATTATGGATGGTCGGATCACATCTGCCTTGATCCGATAAGCGAAGTTATAGATGGACGGATCCATCTTCTTCGAACTTTGAAAATAAGCGAGGTCGTGGAAGGACGAATACATCCCCCTCGAGCTTTGGAAATTAGCGAGGTCATGGATAGATCCATCCTCCTCGAGCTTGGATTAAGGCAAGGTCGTGGATAGGCGGATCCATCCTCTTCGATCCTGGATTGAGGTGAGGTCAGGGATGGAAGGATCCATCCTCGTCGAGGCTGAATTGAGGTGAGGTCGTGGATGGACGGATCCATCCTCCTCGAGCCCGGATTAAGGCTGGATTGATGCGAGGTCGTGGATGGACGGATCCATCCTTCTCGAGCCCGGATTGAGGCCAGGTCATGGATTGACAGATCCATCCTCCTTAAGCCCGGATTGATTTGTACTTCAGCGCGCACTCTGAGAGCTGGAGTTCATTGGAGGATTGTCGAGTTTCAATCCTTCTTTACTTTTATAGCTGCTTGCCCCTAAGCTCAGGGTTTCACTTAGCGAGTGATCGGTCGGATCACTATCACTCCCTATTTGAATGAGTCCAATCGTAGGATAAGACTTAGCTCTTCGTACATCGTGACGGTCGCACGATGCACTTCAAGAATCACCAATCTAGCTTGATGAGTCTGTGCTTTATTGCTGAAATAAAAAAGTGCGGCAAAGTCAGTTGCCTTATTACAAGTTCAAGTTCTAAAATTGCATAAACAAACTTGAAAGGGAAAGCATACTAAATGAATAAAAGCCAATTATGTGTGAATGAATGAAATCATTCCATAGAGTGGACACGGATAGATTCCTTCATTGCCTTACCATTCTTCTTTTGTTGCGCATCCCGTAGCTCCGCAACATAGCGGGCGTGTCCAGTTGCCTGATCACCTTGTACTACCTCGACTCCATCATCAGTGGTGGATTTTAGAATCAAACACCAAGGGGCAATCACTGCCCTAAATTCAGCAAGGGCTGGTTGGCTCAAGAAAGCATTATAAGGGAAATGTATGTCCAACACAACAAACTGCAGCATCCAGACTATCCGGCGATCTCCACTACGCAACTCAACAGTCAACTCTACCATCTCAGCTGGTATGCTGCACTTCCATTGAAGCCATGTATATGTGACTGGCACGACCTCAAATATTTTGCTTTTATCCTCATTTGATAATAAGCACGCTTGAAAAGTATATTGACAGAACTTCCGCTATCGACTAAGATCCTTTTCATCCAAGCATAACCTATTTGGGCTAAAATAAACAACGGATCAGTAGTGGGGGCCTCGAATCTATCTGCATCACGATTTCTGAAAATGATGTCGTCTGTCATCGTCCTCTGTTATTTTGCCGAGGCCCCGTCATCAATATTAATATAACATTCGAAGTCCACATGCCTAATCAAACTGGCATATGAATCCATTTCCTTCCAGCTCCGATAAGCGGATGAGGACCACCACTTATGGTATTAATTACCAACATTCCGCTAGTACGCGCAGGCTCTTCAGGTCTCTCTTGGCCTTGACCTTGATTTGGATTAGACGGACCCGCACTTCCATCCTATGGAGCCCGGACAAACTGTTATAACTTTCTCTCTTTGATCAATCTCTCAATGATATCTTGCAAATGACGGAACTCATTAGTGTTATGGCCGTAACAGTCATGGAACCTACAGAACTTCTTGGTCTGAATCTGCTTCTCGGATGACGGTTTCAGAGCTGGCTTCTTATGCTGTCCAGTATTACAATTCTGAAGATAAACATTTTCCAACGACATGTTTAAAGGAGAGTATCAGTTGAACACATGAGCTCTGGGCCTCCTGCGATGTGGGTCTGTTTTCTTTCCCTGACCTCCATTATCCTTCTTTTGACTTTGCTTGTTCTGTATGTTCAACTGTACTTTACCAGAATTCTCACTGGTCTGCTTTACTTCAACATTTCTTTGAATGCCTTCACCACTGGACCCTGCAACATCCTGCTTACTAGATCGTCTAATGTCTTCTCTCCTCAAAAACTAGGCCGTCTTAGCATAGAAACGATCCAACAAAGTGGGGGAGGGGGGGTTTCCCAGCCAATTAATCACCAAATTCGGAATCAAGATAGATCCCTTTGGTCAATGCCATCAGAATAGAGTTGTCATTGAGGTTTCTGACTTCGACGCAGGCAGCATGTAACCTTTTCAAATAGTGCCTAAGATTCTCTTCTGGAGCTTGAGAAATACTGACAAGATATTGATATCCTTCGGACTCGTAGCATGCATACGAAACTGCTCGACAAACATAGTAGCCAACTGATCAAAACACGAAATAGATCTGGGTGGTAGGCGAGTGAACCATATAATCGTAATGCCTCCTAAGAAGATGGGGAAGCTTCTACACTTAACCGCATCGTTAGCTCGAGTGGCGTTCATGAGACATTCATAATTCAGGATATGCTGGTTAGGATTCGAATTTCCTTCGTACACCGGTACGGTCCGCATCCGGAATCGACGGGGTGGTTTCGCATAGAGAATGTCCTTGGTGAATGGAGTGTGAGTTCGGGAGATTCCCCAATCATTGTTTGTGAGGCCTTGGCTTTCTCTAATCATTTGATGTGTCATGGTTGGAATATCAGGCATCTGGATATTCGAGGCTAAGGCATAGTCGGGTTTCATGTTACGAGGACGGTTGGGTCATTGTCTATGGTCTGTTCCATGCCTTCTTGCCTCTCGGTCTTCATGGAAGTGAGGATCCTGAGCATGAATGCGGTGATGAGGGGCTGGACCCTATTGGTTCTGGATCTCGGCTTCCAGATCTATAGCACCAGCTGCTGCATGGTCATGAGTAGTATGATAAGGAAGTGTTCTTCCTCGGGAGGAGGGTCTAGCTTGATGCCCCGTAGAAGGACCAATCCCGGCCTATTCGAGATTCACAGCATGCGGATGCCCAAAGGCTTCTGTGTAGTTTCCATCCATTCTGCGGCATGTAGATCTATGATCGAAGTCATATGACGCTGAGTTTTCAGTCAAGGAATAAGAGGCATGCTCCCTTCTAGATCTCTATCGCCTTGCTTCATTCAACTAATTCATGAGTTCTGTGTTGGCACGGATCTGCTGAGTGAGCTCCTGATGGCTTTGAGTCAGCTCTTGCATAAGGGTCCGGAACTCCTCTCTAATCATTGGACTAAGTGGATCTAGAGCTCTTTGAGGTTTGGCCTGCTGTGGTCAGCTGCATGGGATTTTGTCTATCCCTTCCTTTTGGATCTGCAGCATTGGAAGCAGTTTTGGGAGTGCGCACCATGTTGAATGTAGCTCTTCCTAAATCTAGAGTAATTGAGTAGAATGGAAGGAACTACTGGAAGACAGATCTAGATCTCCTTCTTAGATTTTTGCAGTCCAACAACGACAGGGGATCCACGTAATCAAGTAAAAAGGAAGTTTTCTCAATGAAAACACCGAAATGTTTGTATCAAAAATGGATGCAATACTCTTCGGATGTAATTGAAGAGATTAGAATGAAGAAATTAAACGGAAAATGAGGCCAATCTAACAATCACACCAAGAAAAGCAATAAGTAATAGAAAAGGACAAGAATTTATAGTGGTTCGGCATTATGGCCTACGTCCACTTTGAAGAGTTCGATATTTATTGATGATTCTCAACTGATTTATAATAGTACAAATCACCAGCGCTTAAGTTACAATGGAGTTTCAACAGAGTAACAGCGTAGAAGTTCCAAAATTCTGTTTTCAGTTGGCGTAGGGATGTTATTTATAGGAGTAAATCTAGAAATATCTGCCTCAAATCTCAAAATACCTCTTCTCACACATAGATGGGCCCACCAGATCGACCTGGGGTTGTTTGGGATCGATCCCGACTGATCCATACCCTCTTCGTATCGATCAAGACTTGGCCTAGTGGAGCTGCAATCGATCATGAACGTTCTTGAGTGAATAAGCAGGCTTCTGTGAAAATTTCATGGCATTTGGACTTGTAGTTTGAGAGTTATGATCGATCCAAAATTGAATTTTCCTTGGAAAACTAAAGGCTTCGTATCGATATGTTCGTATCGATATTTCGTATCGATACAATGTGTATCAATCAATTGCGTGTCCATGGCGTGGCGTTGGAGATCCACATTTCATGCTTATAGACCGTTTCCTTTGGTTTGACCTATTCCTTCGTATCCATCCAAGATTATACTCTTCGTATCGATCCCTGCCTCCTTCTTTCGTATCGATGCTTCGCCTCGACTCTTTGTATCGATCAAACAATTGATCGATACGAAACATATTTGATCGATACGAAACATATAGTGGTTGGTTGAATGAAGTGCAACTGGTCCATGGAACGTTGAAGTCTGTTCAAACTCGATGGATATGAAATGGATGGAGGGTGAGTGGTGGACTTGTGCTCATTTCATATTGATCTGGATGGATACGAAATGATGGATGTAGGTTGATGGATACGAAATTGATGTGTTCCACATGGATCTTGATCAATCCAGAACCTGAGCATACGAAATCCGATTGATCTGAAATTTGAAATGTTGTCTTTCATAGCTTTGCTTGTCATACCATGCTAATTGTAGCTCAATCCGGACTCGGACCAAGTTTGCCTGTATCCATCGTGGACCTGTAGATAACCGATCTCCGGAGCGGATTGCCTTCAGTCTCTTGTCAAGCCCTTGGTGTCACGACCTTACCAAAAGATGGGATCACAATAGGTTAGTGTGTTTCTGATCTCTTTTGATATTGCTTCTATTTTGAGAAACATCGTCCAACTCATTGCATATTTTTGATGTTTTTACGGCGTTTCACTGTTTGGTGAGTATGTTACCTAATTTGATCCTAACTCGATTTGAAAATGGAGTTTGTTTCCTATATTGATAGAACTTTTGTTATTGTGTGGTTTGTGACTATAGTGGTGAAATTCTTCTACACTATATAACATCTAGCCATGTTTTATGCGAATCTGAAACTTTTATTTGTGGTTGTTAACCTCATACATCCATGTCAGTATGTTTTTGCACATGAATGCGCTATTTGTGTATATCTGATAATATATCACCAATTTAAATATTTTTACACATAAGGCAGTTTGTTTCTACACATGAATTTGCTATTTTTGTATATGAGATGTCATATCACCAATTCAAATATCTATACAAATGAATCATTTGAAATTTCGATACTATCGACGACATAATCTACGCATAAATATATTTTTGAACATATGATTGTCATAACTGAAATTAATTCAAAACTGATATATATATAATTTTTAAAAAAAATTTATATATATATTTTCCACCGTTTTGCGGTTGTACTAATAGTTCAAGAGGTCAAGAGCGTTGTTGTCTTTGGTAAGGAGATGAGTTCAGCCATCTTTTTTCAAACACAAACACAAAGTTGGGAAGAAAAAATACTCGTTCCTTCTTAAAGTCAATGTGTTTTTTCCACTCACCTTCCTTATCGTTTGGACCCAAAATTTTAGAAGTAAAAGTAAAAGGAGATGCAAACAAGACACCCAAGCACTCATTGCCTCTTTAAGGCCAAAAATAGCGTTGTCTATCTTGTTTTCTCTCCCTCTTCCTTTTCATAACGCCACAGGTGGACCAAGTATTAGGAGAGAAAGCACCCACTGAGTTGTATCTTCCCAAATTTGCAACCAAAACCATTCAACTTCCTCACAAATAAAAATAAAAACTTAACATCGCCTTCATCAAATCAAAATAAATATAGAAATAACTTCTCCTTTTGATTCCCAAAAATTAAATGGAGGGCCTTTTTAGAGTTTTTGTCCTGGTCATACCTTCTATTACTTCTACAACAACTATGAGAAATATGAGGAAGGAACCTTTCCTTTCTTTCTTATTATATCCCCTCTCTCTCTATCTCTTCCCACATTTATTTCTCCACTATATCCTTTTCCTCACCGTCTCTTTGTTCTATTTTTTTCTTCACCCGGGTCTTGCTTTTTTCCTTTATAATCTGAAGAGCATCGCCGCCAAAAGATTTGATTTTTTTTTTGGGTTTCAGTTGTGATAATCGACGATGATGAAGAAAGGAAAAGGAGTTCCGCATCTTGGAATCGATCTCAGGCATCAGATGCTTTTGCAAGATTATGAGCAGTTGGCAGAGGTGATATCTTTTCCCTTTAATTTCGTGTTCTGTTGGGGAAACCCTCTTTTTGTTTCATGACCTATGTTTAATTTGCTGATTTGGGGACTTATTATGTTTATTTGTTTTATTAGGTTTTGGTTATTAGTTTGGCTATGTTTATATGTTGATTTCTGCTTATAACTGGAAATTTATATGAAATTTTAGTATCAAGTATTGAAGATATATGGTTTATAAGTATTAGCAATGAATCCAGTGATCCAGATTTATATTATCTGACAAAAAAGGAATGATATATGGCTGCAAGTGATTAAACTTTTATTGATGATTCTAAAGCTTTGCTATTGATTCAAGTTAGTCTGATGATTTATCAAATTAACCCTCATAACTTAGACCATAAGATTAATCAGATCCTCAAATCAAAGTAGTACATTCAGTTGGATTAGGGAGTTTTCTTGGGCTAGCGAGAGGGGTAAACGAAAGCGGTTGGAAAGTGAAAGGGTAGCGTGCTTTTTTGTTTTGGAAATGGCTGGGAAAGAAGTTAGAAGTCTGTTGATAAATTAAGTGATTAGTTTAACATTATTAATATTATTTTACGTATGTTATTTGTATAATATGGTTTCTTTTTACTTTTTGTACATAAAAACATGAATAACAATTTTTTTACAATTTTTGTAAAGCGATTAATTGGATGATCCATTTTAATTATTAGTGATTATCTAATACTACTTTATGCATATTATTTATGTAATTTTATTTTATTTTTAATTTATGCATGGTATTTTATGCCATTCATATTGGGTCTATGGGACAACCCTGCACAGTAGAGTGCGAGGTAGACGGTACATGTTATTAGTGACTTTATATACACACACATACACAGTACATGTAGATTGAGACAGAGTGATTGATTATTAATATTGTAAGTTTTCAAAAATGCCAAGACACCTTTATTATCATTTATTCAATATAATACTTAACCAAACTTAAATCAACTTTGATTGCGTATTCAGAAGAAATTCGCCCACATGAAATGACCAAATTCACACCTTTATTGCATAAGGCTGACCCTATTTCTGCATCCCATTTGTTGGATGTTTCTGATGTATTGGACGTGAAAACAGTACTATATATATTGCAAACGCACACTTAGAGAATCTCACGTGGGTTTTGTGATTCAATTACTCTTGACCCATCAGTCAATAATTTGATAATTCATTATGCACATGTCTGTCTACCCTTGGTTTCTTTCTAGAGTAGCAGAACTAATTTTGTTTGAGATTCAAATTTATATGTAGTTTTTTTTTATATGTAATTTATATGTAGTTACAAGAGTTCTAGCCTTCGCCTGGTATTACTAAGCTAGGATGCATACTTACTGAATGCATACTTACCCTGCACTCCATAGGATGATTTCTCTTTTGTCTGGAAAACCCGGTTGAATATCCGTAAGCATCAGCATTATCAGAAGCATCAGTTAGATGGATTAAACCTTCTCTAGTTCAGAACTAGAGAAATGGTTATCCTTGAACATGGATCTTGAATATGGACTGTTAGATCATTACAAACAATGATGCATCTCAAATCGTTATTTTTTTGTCATGTTAAAATTGCACAAGGACTAAAAAACAATGAGTTGGAATGGACCATTGAATATAATGATCCGATGGTCCCTATTCAAGGGTGAAACTCCCTTCTTTAGTTTTAAGCTAGAGAAGCGGGTCTATATTCTCAGTTAGATAGCCTAAAAGCTATCAGTATTTAAAATATTTGAAGTTTATATTGATGTAAATTCTTTCTAAACTGGAAATATGCTGCAAGTTTGAGTAACTATCTACATGAGAAATGCTAAACTAACATTGTGCAGAGGCTCCATTTTGAAAAACTTCAATAGTCGTCTTTACATTTCAGTTTGAGAAATATTTGTTCTTTGTTAGTAATCTACACTGTACAAAATGATTACGATACGTATATTATCATACTATAACTTACTTAAAAAAGAAACACACTAGAACATTACATTTCAGTCCCTTTTCTAGCAACAACATACAACGATTTCCACTATTCTTGAACATTTAATTTAAAATTAACCTAAATGAATGAAACAAGTAATTAAGCATTTTGTGAATATTTTCTGATTAGTTTTCCATCTAGTTTAATGCTAATGCGAATAAATGCACTTTTGCTTGCAGGAAGTTACTGCAAAAAAGATCAAATTGCAAAAAACCATTAAGAAGAAGCGAAGACTAGCAGCTGAAGTCAAGTACGAACTCCCTCTGCTGCATTTCTCTATTTTGTTTTTCATTGAGCATGCATATTTTTTCCCACGATGCATTTTAACGTTATCATCATTTTAGGTTTTTACGTGAAAAATATGCATCTTTCATGAATAAGTCACCTCAAGTGCCAAGGAAGCTACCGAAAAAGAACTCAATGTCATCTACTCATCTCGCTCAGCCTCAAAATTCAACAAAGAAACAAGTGAAATTGTCACGATTTGCTCCGCCTCAAAATTCAATGAATGCCGATGAACATTCAAAATCTGGTCTACCCCGAAATTCCATGCATGCTATTAATGTTTACACATATGAGAATAATCAAAGAGCAAATGAGGGTAATACTACAAGCATGTCTTCTGCATTGTTTGACCTAAACAAAGTTTCCACAACGGTAACTCTTCCTTTCCAGAGTCTAGAAGTTTTGTATAATGAATAATACTGTTACATATACTGATGATTTTTTTATTTATTTTTTCACTTACAGAACGATGAAGAAACATATGGAATTCAGAGCACAAACGAGCAAATATGTGCAGATCAATTGAACGTTGATCTGCATTTATCAGCATATAAAGACATAGGTAGTTCAAGCAATGTTGGCAGTAGAGATAACTCGTGGCAAACATTGAAAGTCTGATATGGTACACCTTCCTGAAATGAATTAAATTAGCATTTTGGGTGGAAGATGAAAATAACATTTTTGTGGATATTTCCTTTCTTTTCCTATTTCATCTATATGGTGGTTTGTAGATAGAGATATTAAGAAAACTATAGCTTGTAAGCATTTCTTGGACATTTATTAATCTATATTTTATTATATCACTTGTTTGAGTGTTTGATGGAATTTAAGAGTCTATTGAGATTTGTATTTCCAGTTCTCATTTTCTGATGCATATTCTATTCTCTCTTGGAAGTACTTTGGCTGTGTTATTTGTAATTGGCTGTATGAGTATTTTGGTCCGAACGTTTTTTGATGATGCCATAGCAGATTTTTCATTTAGTATGTTATTATTGGAAAGGAATACAGTACTATCTTAACGAGTTGCAGTTTAGATTGCCAGTTGAAGTAAGATAAGTTATATTTATCTAAAAAAGAGCAATTTAAAATTTTAAAACGTAATAATAAAGAAGATAAAGTAAATTCAACAGGCACAAACTTTTAATATAACCCAGAAAATAATAAAGCTTCAATGTAAACTGAATATACGATAAAGCTTTTGATAATAATAAATACGAAACCAGCCGACAAATCCACGGTTCTAAATACAGGCCAAATTGATGTTTCAATGTAACCTGAAAATCATACAATTAGTCAAAGACAACCTAAATAAGCAAGCTAAATGCAGCATCTTGGAGCATTGGAATACAAGATTCGACATGAAATTAGATAGCATAAACCCACCGAATACTAGATATACAAAGCTAGCTACATGATGCAAACCAAAGCTATTAAGAGATCAACCATTGTTTTTGCCAATGTTTTCCTCGTTGGCTTCCACATTATCTTGATCTTCAGTCAAAAATTTGTTTTTTGCTAACGATTCCTCGTTGGCTTCAACAATATCTTGATCTTCGATTATTTCTTTTGTTACTGCTTCTGCACTTACACTAGTGTTGGCCTCCAATTCAGCCTTATGGTTTCTCCAACATTGATGAATGGGTGAGCTATTACAATAGACTTTATCAAAAGTATGAAGTGCTTTTGATTTCCTGGATGACGCTGTATCGTTGGTAACGAGCCGAGCTTCTTTTGCTTTGTGTTTCTTGCCATTGGTATGAACGTTCAAGTTATTTTCGCTGGATGTAGTCACATGGCAAAGAGCGCAACTCCACTCTTTCTTCGTGGAATCAGAGAGGCCGCCGCTTGCTTTCCTCTTGACTCCAGGCAATTTGCTAGCAGGAAATTTCCTCTACACAATATTAAGGTAGTACAATCTATGTCAACCGAGGAAAATACTTTGCATTCTAGAGACGATCAGTGCTATCATATATTTCAACTATTTATTTCTTTTTATTCGATGTGAAGATAAGACATCACGTGAATCTATAACTTGCATTAAACAAATATATAGACAATCAAGAATTAAGACCTATCTCCAGACAAGGTCCCTACAGCGACCAACAACCATATTTAGTTCATGTTACTCGAAATAGAATGATTTACATAGTAGCTGGTTCATGTAACCCAAAATTACTCAAAAACGATTTATTTTCAGTTTTCATACTACAAAAGCCCATAAGAAAATGATTACTCAAACACCAAAACCAAGTTGTCAGAACCAAAAAGTATGGCTCAGAAAATTTAAAGATACTCACATCCAAAGATATTCTTGGCATTTCAGACTTTGAAAAGTTTGCAGGCTCAGCGTTCACGGATTCTGATTTCTTCAGCTCATCCATGAATTTAATCTCTGTGAAGCCATTATTGGTCATTTGGTTAACAAATGACGATCTCTCACATTCAGACCCAGACCATGCATCTTTATTCTCAAATTTAGACTCATTCTCCAATTGTCTCAGAATCTCCTCCTCCAACATTCTTTTACATGCTATTTCTTTGGCAAGCATCTCCTCTCTCAGTCTCTTTTTCTTTATCTCCTCTAACAAAGATTCTTTTGTCACATTTGGCCGATCGTTCCCTAAGTTTCCAATGTCAATTCCAGCTGTATAACCATAGCAAGTAAATAAGTCATCAGATTTGAACATTTTCACAATTATGCACCCAAAAGTCGCTATGTGCACAATGTAATCCCCAAAACAACCAATTTCCCTTAATTAGCCACTTCACTCAGCAACTGAAAATGCACCCTAAACACTAATCATATACTACATTCAAAAACTGACAATTGATAATTCCTAGGGATATGAAATCAAAAACATCAAAATCGAAGAACATTACCGAGAATGGCTTGCCGAGTGAAGTAGCTATATGAAGAAATGGTAGAAGAAGTAGAAGAAGATGAAGAATCAATCAACGGGTCCATTGAAGCAGAAACCCTTTCTTTTTCCTCTCCAGCTCTGTACCGGAACTCCATTAGCAGACAGCAACTTGATTCGATAACAATAATTTAGCTTTATGAGGTAGATAGAACCGGAATCAGGGATTGCGATGAGAAAATCTAGCAGCAAAAATGATGACCCAAGCTTACTGAGATGGACTTTCGACGCTGGTAAGGGATGAACTCCAGAAAGCCATATTGAATATAATGATGCTAGCCATTTTCATTCCTCTCTGCTTTTATTGAAATTTGGTGGAGGTGAAGGTAAAAAGGGTCGAGGAGAGAGATTGAATTAATTTTGTCTCGTAGCCTGCACTCACCAATAGCGATGCAATTGCGAGCCGTTGGATTAGCCATTTGCTGACATGTGGTGAATAGTTCGCAAAATGACATTTTCCTATTTCTTGTCTCTCTCTCTGACTCCTTTATTGCTAGTAGTATAAACTGTGCATCTTTCCTTTTATTTAATAAAAAAGAAAATATAAGTGGAGGGATGAGTGTTTTAACAACACTTTTATTTCAACGTATTTTGTTAAAAATGTCAATTCGTTGTAAAATTTTGTTGATGGGTATTTGAAAGAAAGTGGTTGTAAAGGATCAGTGTTGAGATTCCATTGATCAATGAGAACATTTTTGAAATTTCAAAAAAGTTACGAAAATTATATTAATTGAATTTTTTTATTAATGGTACAGATATGAAAAGTAATCCTGTAAATAATACGGTTTTGAGTCAGAGCCCGATCCGAACCTAACCTATTTATGCGGGTACGGGTTTTGACTTTTATTATAAATTCCGACTCAGGCCCGATTCGGGTCGGGTACGGTTTTATCAAAACCCGTCGTGGTTATAGTCCGACCTACTATTAGTTTTTCATTGTATTGTAACATAAGTGTGTATGTTATTTATTTACCATTTTGTTTATTTACATATAGATATTTTTGCATATTTTTATTATGAGCTTGACTACATCACCGTCCAATTTATATGTCAACATTGTCTGTATACAAATTTTACCAAAGTTTCAGTTTTAAAATATGATTTTAAAATAAATATTCTGAATTAGATATACGGCTATTGCCCAACAGGCTTAAAAAGCCCGATGGATCTGGTTTAGATATGGAGTTGAAATAACTTGCGGGTTCGAATCGGATTTGGCTTTTAATTATTATAATTGAACTCGGGTCTAGGTTTTATAATACCGAACCCTACCCATGGACAGACCCAAAGTGAAGAGTTTGATTTTATTTTTGAATTTATTTGGTTTAGTTTTACTTAATGTCAAACGTTTATATTATCATCGTTTTATACCTATTTCGTTTGTCAATTCGTGTTAATTTTCGCGTTAATATTATTAGAAGAAAAGGAGCTAGTTTCTGCATATTAAAGCCGTATTCAAATATACATAGAGTTGAATTATCGGTTACTCAACACAGAGTATTTAGTCATTAACCAATCAAACAAACAGAATCTAACCAAATATTTTTGGTTTGTTTGGTTTCGGTATAAAAAAATATCGATTTGGTTTTGTTTGGTTTTTATTTGTTAAATGATAAATTTGATTATAATATTTTTCATTTGTTTCAAACAGACCAACAATCATTTGTTCAGACCAACGCGATGAATGTATAAAATCTGGCCAGATATATTACTTGCAATCTTACTTTAAAAGCAGCACAAAATAATTTATATGGTATGAAAACTTTAAGATGTAGATCGAAGATTAATTGTTGCATTTTTTGCAACAAAGCGTACATAGAAGTACAAAAATATGACAAGATCCAATGAGATCCACGGGCAGACTTTATATTTCTCTCCTTTTACTGCTAAAATTAGTATCTAAATTAGTGATATTACTTACTAGGAACAACTAAATATGCCCCCAAACTAATGCAACATGGCGCTGAATAAGGCTAAAATGCCTCTAAAAATAAGAAAGATTAGCAACAACCTATAAAAATCAAGCTTCAAATAATAAATATGGGTAAATTGTACCCCTGCATTGCCCCTGTTACTATGTATGAGAAAAATCCAAAGATTCAAGAAGATATGTGAACGCTCATACTTTTATAATACTGATATTAAATAAAGGTAAATATATTCGTCTATATAAATAAAATTCATCAGTCTCACATCCAAATGAACAAACGCTATTTTAATTTAAACTTAGTCATATGAAAAATGAATTAGGAGTAAATAATATAGCATACAAAATTCCATGAGACTTTGATTGGCAAATGTTACACTAGAACCATATGGTTACATGACAGTTTGCAATGATGCATTCAGTGTTTTGTGTGTATGGGTTATATATCAATTGCATAATACATATATATACACACATGCGGTCAATGATGTCAATAGTGAAATTTGTTAATCTACCATTGTCATGTCAGCAGGAATGTAGGATCTCCGTTAGTAGCATTAGCTTCATGTGACGCCCCACCTCAATACCCACGCTAGGCAAGAACACTACGGAGTAATGCTGTCAACTAGCGCGGAGAATAAGGCTGTTGAGGAGCGACCATCCATGTAACTTCTTTGTGCGAGTACCGATATGTCAGATAGTATAGCATGCATTTCATTTAAGGAGGAAGTCCGACATACCGATACAAACTCAAAGCTATCACACGGTGGCTATAAATAAATCTTCGGAAACAAATATAGAAATAAACATAACACAATCAGTCACAGACATCCATATCACAAAGGCGGAAAAATATATGAATATATAACTAACACATGAAAGTCTACATCAGAGTAGTGGTCATGAAATGACCACATACACAAAAGAATAGCAACACGTGCTATACAAAAGAATACATCTATGAGTCTATATCTCAAGTGTAAACGACAAAATATGCTAATCTAAATGGTCAGCCAAAAGTCAGAGTAGTAAATCCCTGGGGGAGAAGTCAAGCAGAACCCTCTGTAACATCTCGGTCTGACTCGAGTATTATTTATAAGAAAATAATAAACGGACCAGTCTAGCTATAAATATCAAGTAACATGATATAAAACAATAGATATGGCAAGAACATATAGTAACCATAAAGACATACTATGATAAGCATGTAAATGAAGATCATCAAGAGATCAAACAATATCAAAAGAATCTTCTAAAAGATCCAAATTCACCTAAAAAAAAAGTGATGACACACAAATTCACCAAAACATAAAAGCTGGAAAATCATAACAATGAAAGTCATGAAAATAGGTGAAGCAAAAATTCTAGAAGACTACACAAGAAATACAGAAATCACAATATAGGAGCATGAAAACTCACAAAATGGGAGCATGAAAACTCACCTACACGTGTAACACAAAGCAAGACGCTATCTCATGGTTGCAAGCCATTAATTTTGACACACGAATGGCCCGAAGACCGTGGGGCGCTACCCCACATATGTGATGGCGAAACATCACAAGAGCGAGGTCTAGTCTCCTTCGCAGACAAAAAGACATCGCACAGTTGCTAATCTAAAACACAAAAATGATCGTCATGATCATCAAGTAGTGTCAATCTCACCAAGCCAGTAAATATATGAGTTTAGCTTCATGTCCCATAACCACTTGCTTAACTTAAATTTTTACGAACAAGCTGTAGATCTTCACTAGAAGATTGTCACAAAAGGTTTTAAGGAAAAGGTTTGTATATACTAGTAGATTGGAAAATGGTTTAAGGAAAGAGCTTTGTAGTAAAATAGAGTTAAAATTGTCTTGATGAAAGAGTTTTGATATTTACTACTAGTATTGAAACCTTCATATTTCTAAAGTTGTTATCCTGCCTTTTTAGCAAGGCCGTGATACCATAAAATCGACCGAGGAGCCCAAGATAGTTTGTCTCGAAGAATGGTCAACTCAGCATCTCAACAAAGCAAGTTCTGTTGAATGTTTTTCAGATAAGATCCCCTACGGAGGGGGGTCCAGGGGGTGGCAACCCCCCAAGGTGGGGGTGCGAGGGCAACACCCCCGCTACGGGGTTCGACCCGCCCGGTCGGGTCGCGGGGGTCCAGGGGGCAGTGCCCCCGGCGGGGTGCGGAGCAGCGCCCCGTCCAAAACGGTACGACCTAGTGAAGACCTAAGGGAGGATAGGATCGAGCGACTTAATCGCACCTAAGGGTCTAAGGGGTCAAGCGACCTAGTGGTTGCGACCTAGAGGTGTTCGCGAGTTAGCAGAAGCGAGCGACCTAATAGAGGCGAGCGACTTAAGGGACTCGCGACCTAACACGGTAATAAGGTCGAGCGACCTACGACCTGACGAGGTAAAGGCCTAACGGCCTAGTGAAACACGCGACCTAAAATGTACGCGACCTAATGCGGCCGAGTGGTTTAATGTCGGAGACGACCTACGACTTATAAAGGTAGACGGTTGAGCGACCTAGCGAGGCTCGCGACCTAAAAATGACAAGGCCGAGCGAGCTAACAAAGTCCAGAGTCGAGCGACTTAGCGACACAATGTGTTGAGCGACCTAACGAGGTACAGTGGAGAGCGACCTAAAAGAGACGCGACCTAAAAGAGGCACGACCTAACTCAAACAAGCCGGGCGATATAAGGTCGGAGACGACCTACGACTTAGCGACCTATTTCCGTGCGACCTAAGCCAGAACGAGCTATAAGCAGGCGGCGACTTTTCCACGCGAACGGCCTACGACCTTGCGACCTAACGAAGGCAGAGCGACCTAAACGCAGGGATTCGCCAAGAACGCTAGAAATTGGAGTTTTTCGCCAATCCAATCCAAACCAAATGCAAATGTACATGCTAAAATGATGGAGAATCATTCTCAACAGTCCAATATAGTTATAGACTAGAATTATGAGATAACAATCTCACCTTTTCACCAAATTACGAAGGTAAAGCTTGAAGGTGAATGGAGAAGCAACTACAAGCTTGAATCTAATGCTTTTCCTTGAATTTGGAGTTGAATGATGGAGTTGGAGTTGAAACCTAGGCTTGGAGTTTCTAATTTCCCTTTCCACTCACCATTAATGTTAAAGTTTGTGTTTGGTATGAATTTATGAAGAGTGAGGAGAAGGAGAGAAGTGGGTTTGAGTTATAATGGCTAATCTAACCCAAAGTCCAAAGCGGGAAAAGTAAGTGAAATTCCACTAACTCCAAACCTATCAATGTCTATACTTAAAAAAGTTGTAAACGGCATTTCGAATTCAATGGAAGTGGTCACGAGTCCTAATTTGACCGTTTGCAAAAAGTAGCTTTTCGGACCAATATCTGATTAACGACAAAATATTTAAATAAAATATTTAAATATAAAATTGATAAATATGCGGGTTGTTACACTTCATTTTAAGTTGGAGACTTGTGGGGCTTATAAACAGTCAATTGTTCAATATCCATCAAATGGGTTGGGTTGGATCAAAATGGGTTGGATCGATTTTATTCCAATCCATTTATGATCCATTTATTTTTGACACATTTAATACAGAGGTCGGTCCGAACCAACCCATTTCATAAGTGGGTTACCCATTTAACCCATTTAAATATGAAGATGTAGCATATTATTTTACAAGTACAACTGTTAATTTCCATAAAAAACTACGTTGCACGTTCGTAAGATGAAATATCTGAGTGTTTCATATTACCTGTTGTTAGAGAACCACATATTATCACAAAACCAATTGGTTGATGTGAAGGGAGGTTTCTTAGTATTTCTGCATGATTTATATTGTAAATTGTCTGATATGGGACTAATCTCAACACGCCTTCGCACGTGTGACACAATTAAACCCGCTCTGATACCATATTAGAGAACTACACATTATCACAAAACCAATTGGTTAATGTGATAGAAAGTCTCTTAGTATTTATGCAGAATTTATATTATAAATTGCATGCCCAATGTGGGACCAATCTCAACATGCCCCCGCACGTATTGGGTATGATTATCCAAACACGTGGACATTCATTGAGGGTGACGTGTGACACAATTAAACTCGCTCTGATATCATGTTAGAGAACCACATATTATCACAAAACCAATTGGTTGATGTGAAGGGAGATTTCTTAGTATTTATGCATGATTTATATTGTAAATTGTCCGATATTGGACTAATCTCAACAGTAGTCCCATATCGGACAATTTACAATATAAACCACGCACAAATACTAAGAGACCTCCATTCACAAAACCAATTGGTTTTGTGATAATATATGGTTCTCTAGCACCTGTACTTTAAGCGGTAGTTCATCGGTCGAAGTCATCTCTGATTTCAAGTTAGTATGTAGATGTTACTCCAGTCTAAATAAAAAAATAGTAGATTCTGCCTTGACGGAGTTAAAAATGGGGATATGATCTGTTATTTTCTTAATACAACTATCAATTATCATGGAGAGCTACAGTGAACGTTTACAAGATGAAGTATCCAAGTGTTTCACATTCTCCGTAATTTATGTGTGAGCTAATCGGTCAAAGTCTCGTCTGGTTCCGAGTTAGAATGAATATGTTACTGTAGTCCAAACAAAAAAAATTGCAACTTCTGCCTAGATGGAGTTCAAATATAGGGATGTGGCTATTATTTTCCATGTACAACTGTTAATCATCATGGAGAACTACGGTGTGCATTCACAAGATGAAGTATTGAAGAATTGGAAAACTCAGCTTGAATTATTATCAGCATTCATATTTATAATACATACCTAAGATTCTATCTTACGGTAACTCTAAAATTGCGGAAACAACAGGAAATCTTCCGAAGATATATCCTTAATCATATACCACTCATAACATCTAATCATATATTGCAGAAACAGCAGAAAACCTTCCGAAGATATATCCCTTATCACATACCACTCATAACATCTAATCATATATTCTAAATATATCATAATATCTTAATCATATATTCTAAATATATCATAATATCTTAATCATATATTATAAATATATCTCAATACCCCCCTCAAGTTGGAGCATAAGATTCAAAAATGCCCAACTTGGAGAGAAGAATCAAATTGAGCCTTGCCATTGTCTTCTAGACCTCGTATCTCATCCTTCATGGAAAGGCATCACTCATCGGATTTCATGGTTTCTTTAAATGATTTAGGGCCCTTACCCTCAATTATGGCCGAGGAGTGATTGGAAGGAGGAGAATGATAATTTATAGAAAAATTGTCACAATTTATGTAATGTTTTAGAGGATAAGGAGTACCCGAGGAGTGATTTGAGGGAGGAGAATCAGAAGATGGACCATTAGCAAAAACGTATGTGTCACAAAATCTCGATGCAGAACATTTGGAAACTTTTTCCGAAGACCATGACCCATTTCCTGTGGACTAGTAGACTGATCCAAAGCAGAACCATGTGCAGACCCATTATCATTAATCAAAAGATCAACATCCTCATCTTTATAAATTATTTCAGCAAAATCTTGATGAATATCATGATCATTGTTCTCACTAGATATTGTATCGACATCTTCCGAACACCCAAACGGGAATACCTCATCTACAAATATCACATCTCTAGACACGAAAAATTCTTTTGTATCAAGCTCAAATAATTTTCACTCCTTCTTACCGAACGGGTAACCCAAAAAAAATACACTTTCGACTCCGACTTGCAAATTTATCTCCCTTAGTCTTTTGATTATGAGCAAAGCACAAGCACCCAAAGGTTCGAATAGCACCAAAGAGGGTGGTTTTCCAAAAAGTATCCCAAAAGGTGTTTTATTTTGTAACATGGAAGAGGGTGTACGATTAATTAAATGAGCGGCAGCAAGAACACATTCACCCAAAAATAAATATGCAAGTTTGCTTGAAAGCGTAATGCCTTACCTACATTCAAAATATGTTTATGTTTCCTTTCAACTCTCTCATTTTATTGTGGAGTACCCACACATGAAGTTTGAAACAAAATTCCTGTTGCATTAAAATAATCAATCAAACAATTAAACTCAGTTTCATTATCACTTCGAACGACCTTAATTGTTTGAGAAAATTGCCTATCGACCATAGCAACAAAGGATATAAACATTTGAAACAGCTGTAATTTGTCAACCAACAAATAAATCCAAACTGCTCTCGAAAAATCATCAACTATTGTCAAAAAATAACGGGCCCCACATGACGAAACGTGTTGACACGGACCCCACAAATCACAATGTATTTTCTCAAAAATTCTAGAAGCTTTATTGTCACTTAAAGAAAATTTGTCTCTAGAATGTTTAGCACGCATACCTACTTCACACCATTTATCTAAACTATCTTTATTATTTTTGACGCGAGGAATTAACTTAACTACTTTTTCGGAAGGATGCCCGAGCCGAAGATGCCACAACTCCAAATTTGATGTTGCTTTAACCGTTGACGCAAATTCCAGTTTGCTAAAGTAGTACAGTCCATCTCTCCTAACTCTCATTCCCATCAGCTCCTTCGTTTGGTCCTGTATAGATAAAGTATGAGAATCAAATTGGAGAATAGTTCGTAAATCATCATTAAGTTGAGAAATATAAATTAAATTGCAACTCAAGTTTGGAACATAAAGTACTCCGGTGAGAGTAATTTTGTCCGTCACACATACGAATCCCACCAAAGTAGCAATCACTTTTTCACCATTGGACAAACCAACAGAACACTCAAGATTTTGTGTGTCAAATAACCATGAACATTGCCCTGTAACATGATGGGTTGCTCCGGTATTGATAATCCATAAAGTATCATCAAACTTACCATTCAATCGATTTTCGGGAATTTTACTATTACCAATCACACACGAATAGCTTTCCACTGCTCATTCATGAACAATTGACCCAAGACTGACATCGTCGACTAATTGGATGCGATAGAGGAGCTGCTACCAATAGCTGCATTAGCGCGCACTTGCCTCCCACCTTGCCCGGCGGAGCTGCCTCATCTGCGATTGAACCAACCATCGGGGTATCCATGAAGCTCGTAACACCGGCTAACCTCATGGCATGTTTTCTTACAGTGGCTGCAAACGGATTTCGTCCAGCAACTTGAGGCCTCATGGCCCTGCTTCTTGCACTGAGAACACGTCGGTCTATCAGAGGTTCCTCGGCCCCGACCAGCCCATGTATGTACAGCGAAACCGACTGCTTCAGAGGTTTTTTGTTCGACTTCCTGCTTCGATTGACGAACACGTTCTTCTTATGACACTAATTGATAAACTCGATCAAGATTTGGAAGAGGATCTTAAGAGAGGATATGTGTGCGCAAAGGACCATAAAATTCAGAACGAAGACCCATCAAAAATTCATGTAATTTGGCCCGTACTCGTCGTTCCTCATGTTATCTGCCAACCGAGTACGAGGAACAACAAGAACAAGAGATTAAAGGTTCATGGTGATCCAATTCTTGCCACAAAGCGTGCAATTTACCATAGTAAACCTAAACGTGCATCGTCTTTGTCTGCTCACATCGCGCAATTGAAGATCGTAATTGTTGAACTCTAGGTCCGTTTGTTTGGGAAAAACGTTGCTTGAGATGATCCCAAAAGGGTTTAGCTTCCCTGAATTTCGACAAAGAGGACCTAACTTCGGGGTCGATAGTATTTGAAATCCAAGAAATAAGCATAGCATTAGTCGCGATCTAATCGGACTTTGTACAGGGAGGCGCTGGTGCAAGGATACTGTCATCAAGAAATTCAAACTTGCGTCGGGCTTCTAATGCCGTTTGAATATCAGCCGCCCAGTCGTCATAATTATCGGTCTTGAGTCGAGTGGGTGTAATGAAGTCTCATGGTCTATCTTGTGAGCCGAGATAATAAGGGGAATTGGGTTCAATTTTAGGCGGTGGATCTTCAACACCAGCCATGGCAAATTATTCTTGAAGAAAAAAACGTTTTTTTGGCTTTGATACCATGAAGAATTGGTAAACTCGGCTTGAATTATTATTAATCACCAGCATCCCTATTTATAATACATACCCAAGACTATATTTTATGGTAACTCTAACATTGCGAAAACAGTAGGAAATCTTTCAAAGATATATCATTTATCACAAACCACTCATAACAACTAATCATATATTGCAGAAACAACATGAAATCTTCCGAAGATATATCCCTTATCATATACCACTCATAACATCTAATCATATATTGTGGAAACAACAGGAAATCTTCCGAAGATATATCCCTTATCACATACCACTCATAACATCTAATCATATATTCTAAATATATCATAATATCTTAATCATATATTATAAATATATCTTAATAAGTATCCAAACGTTCCATATTATCCGTAATTTAGGTGAGAGTTCATCAGCCGAAGTCTCTGTAGTGAAATTTGATTTAATTTGAGCGGAAGCGAATTTTTGATCAGTATCTAGTATTTTCTATTTAGATATCATGGAACTTTTAGAAAAAAATCAATTATGCAGTCTCATAGAAATAATAGCAGAAATAAGAGACACAGAAGAGTTAACGTGGTTCGGATATGAATATCCTACGTCCACAGAGACCCAACAACTTCTTTTATTCCACTAAAGAAAATAGAACAAAAGAGAGAAAAGAATAAAGGTGTATGCTCTCACATACTCACATACATATGAAGATGAAATTTCTCCATATAAATAAACTTGATAATGAAGGGTTGCTTGGAGATTAAGAAAATCAATTTCCTGATTACCCACATATCATTCTGAATTGCATGATTTGATTTAAGTACAAATAGATGGCGTAATCTTAGTTTCCATATCTTTCCTTTGGTTGATTGATTTTCCATGCCAAATCATTTATTTCTTCATATAACAAATGCATTGACTAATTGATTGATTAACAAATTAATTAGTTTCCTTCCAAAATATCCTCTCATATCTTTCCATATGCAAGCCAAATTAATTGATTGAATTAATTAATCAATTTTTTTCTTCCTCAACAAATATTTGAATCATCCAAATTTAACAGTCCCATAGGTTTCGAGTTTGTGTGAAGAAGTTATTGCAATTTGACATACTTAGAGTTCGAATATTGGGATGTTGTCTGTTATTTGTTAAGTACAACCGTTAGTCATCATGGAGAACTACAACGTGCATTCACAAGATGAAGTATCCGAGTATTCTATACTCTATATAATTTAGGTAGGAGTTCATTGGTCGAAGTCTTGTTTGATTTTGAATAATTATGAAGAAGTTATTGCAGTTTGAAGAAAAATATGGCGTTTCTTCCTAACCGTCCGAGTAAAAAAATATAAAAATTTAAACTTCTTTCTTTCAAAATTTACATTTTTAAATTTATATTTTTGAATTTTAAGTTTTTAACAAATGGGTTACCCATTTAAAAATGGATCAACTCATTTATGATCCATTTAATAAAGATTCATAAATAGGTTGATCCAACCCATTAATAAGTATGATAAATGGGTTGTGTTAATGGAATGTGTCGGGTCTGTTCCATGGATGTTGTTCGACGCAACTAAAGACTACGTAACATCATCTTGCATTCGAGCAACATATGTTTTTATTAGTATAAACATGTGATACAAAGTGTACTTCTGCAATATAATAAAAAGGGTCAACAAATTTCAACAAAATGTGGGTTGAAGGTTGGAGTATAAAAAATATGCTCTTCCCCACCTTAAAAGGTAGTGATTAAATGGTTCGAACTTCAAAGTCATCAGCGGGTCAAGCAAGGCCGGATCAACGGTATGAACTCCTAACCACTAGAATCTAAGTGATTGGAATAAAGGACTAAGAAGCAAAACATACTTGAAATACTAGAGCACACAAATTTGTATCTATACGCTCCAAACAAGTACCGAATCTGGAAAGGCTAAGCACTTAAGCGCATGTCACCATTGTAAGATGCAATAATTTGACAGCTGTAATCATAATTTAGAACACTAGGAATTATAAGCGAAGACAAAAGGGAAACTAATAGTAAAATAGTTTGCTTGGTCACATGTATCATTGAAAATAGCTGTTTGCATGAGATACTGGATGACATCATAGAGACGTATTTAATTTGTCGACTAAATCCGTAGTTTTAACGTTGTTGCTTAGTTTTAGCTTTAACAAAGCTTGTGTATGATTAAACTACCAAGGAATTTCATGAACACACTACCACGTTGTCCGCATTTAATAAGGTTAAAGCTGTCACCATTGTAAAGTCAATAATTTGACAATTATAATCACATTTTAGAACTGTGCAATTATGTGCAAACAAATAGAATTTATCGAATATAGAAAAGTTTGCTTCGTGATATTTATCAGCGAAAATAATTGGTTTAACCTTGCACGAGCTGCTAATGACGTCAGAGGTACAACTTGTTTATTGATTAAATCAGCAGTGATATTAGTTGTTGCTACATTATTGTTAAACTAGTCTATAACCCATGCGTTACACACGATAATGTTGTTAAAAAATAATATTTAAATTGTAGTTATTGTTAAAAATTGATTTTTTTAAGCACTATATGATAAACTTATTTACATAATATTTTTTTATAATTTAATATGACATACAACACTTAGATGTAAGATAGATGGTCGCTAAATAAATATTCTTGTCCGAATTATTGTCATTATACGGTAATAGCAATATATATTGCTATTAAATAGTCGATGTCATGTGATATGTGTATTTTTTTATATAAATGAATGAAAAAATTGGATTTTCCATTTCTATTAATATGAATACCGTATATATAATTAAAATGATTTATAATGAAATAATGAATATTACATATTTGAATATATTTAAATAGTTTAAATCAGTGACTGAATTAACTAATTAAATATATGGAGCTGAAGTTAGAAAGGAGGGAAACAAAATGAAAAGAGCTTTGTATTTAGTCGTAGTTGATTAAAACATCTTACAACCAACTTATCTGGAAATGAACTTTTATTCATTATCTGACATTTCAGTTGGTAAATCTTTTTTTAACTTAGCGGTTAATCTTAAATTTCACGTTGTTGTAAGAGTGTCATGTTTACAACTTCAATATTTGCAAACAAAAAAAAAACAAAGCAAAACCAAAAAAGACTTGTAGCGTTAATTTGAGTTATGGATTGGGTAATTTTAATATCATGTTGAAAATGAAAATGTCAACATAATCTAATTTGTATTAGAGTAATCCATGCTTCCACATCTCAGTGTTGTAAACTATAAAAAAATTCTAAACGAAATTTGGTACTACACCGTATGATATTTTTGAGATATATGAATTATAAATTAAAAAATATTATTGTTTATGTTTACATATTATGGCATGCGATTCATATTTCTTTATATATGAATAAAAATATTTTTTCATCTTCGCTCATATACACGAGTGCTGTATGCATACTTAAATTAACATGTTTTAAGATTTATTAAAAGCATTAACAAATATTAGTAAATTGAATTTATTTGAATGATTTAAAATAAATATTACATAACGGGTAAATATATGGATATGATAAAAAAAATATTGTGAGAGACTTAAGAAAGATTTGTAAGTAACTATGAAAATTTAAAATATAGGTGTTTAAATTTAAAAATATTTTTTTCAGTGCAATGCATGATAACTTCATTGAGATAAACGAAAAGTAAAATAAATATGTTATTATTGTTGATGTATATAATTTATACTATGTGTTTATATATATACCTTTGTATGCAAATGAAAAATTTGTTTTATCAGTTTGTTGATGCTACTATGGTATACTATTGAAATTGTCATATTTAGGATTTACATGACGTATCACATATTAGTTAACTGAGTTTATCAAATGGTTTAAATTTTGAAATACGTAATTAATTTAAATATATGGATTTAAATGTAAAATATTAGAAGAGAATTAAGAATGCATTTGTGAATAATTATAGAAAATTTTAAAAGTGTGTCTTTGATTATAAACTAGCATTAGAAGTTTAGTAGAATAAGTATAAAGTGATAAATTATAAAAATTTAAAACAAAAATATCTAGAGAGAGAATTAAGAAGAGTAGAGAAAGTTTCCATAACTAATAAGAAAGCTTGAATTTCTTCTGCTTTAATATTATTTAATAGATTAATTAGCACTTAGGCTACGTCAGTGTACCATCAGAATACTCCATGCCACGTCGTTGATTTTCATGAACACATTGCCAAACTTGGTGCTGACTCAAAACTATGATACAAATAAAATAAACAAGCTATGATTTTTAGGTGAATAATTTGAAATTCTATTGTTAGTATAGTAAATTTACCTCATAGTAGAATTAAACAAAAATAAACCGCTTTAACAATATATAACCACTGCACCAAAAAGACCAATTTGAAATAGTAATAAAATGTTATTGAAATTTATAAAACACTTTATAAGTGTTGCAGATTAATATGTTGCAGATTTTTACAACATTTATAGTGCGTTCAAGATGATAAATTGAAACATTTATTGAATGTTTTAGATTAACAAATTGAAACACTTACAGAATGTTTCAAATTGATAAACTACAACACTTAGTATTTCGAGTTGATAATCAAAACTAGATGTTTGAAATTGACAATCAACAACACTTATTTAATGTTTCAAGCCAATAAATTTCTACACACATTGAGTGTTCTAAACCTACAATCTGCAACACTAACTAGATGTTTCAAATTGGCAATCCACAGTTAATGCTGAGATTGGAACTAACCGAGGGTACTGAATTTAAAAGTTCAAAACAGTAGTAAATCATTCATCTCATATTGAAAAATTATATAAATAATATACGAGCGATATATAAATAACACATCAACAATATTATATGTATACACACATATACGCACGTAACATCTAGCTACATCGAAATATGAAGAAGAAAAAAGCTATAACTTTATTTTAGAATTACATCAAAAACTAGTTTATCACCAATTCCTATAAGCCATCAAAAATCGTGATTATATTATATTGGAGACTAGAAATTAACCTAAAATACTCGTTTTACAATTTAGGTATTGGGTTACCCTATCTCAAGTAGCACTAATAGTCTGAGCAGAAATATATCCTGCAAACACAAAATCAAACAATGGATTAAAGCTTTTATCAAGAGGAGTTCAAAGAGATATATATTTATATCTACCGTGTAATGTAGGTCTAACAATGAAGGTGATGGGAATAAAAAATTTATTGCAAAACTAAAGCTTCATTTCTGCTCAATCTTTAGATAATTATAATCGCCCTTTAGATAGTAGAGTTGGCGAATATGTCCTGAAGCTACTATATAATAAATATAAATCAGCATAACATGTTTATTTAAACGTAAATATATATGATTAGATCTTGGGATTTAATATCTTCTTTTTTTGAAGTCTCAGAGAACCAATCCTTTGCTTGTAAAGTCTAATGGACAACCAACAATGGCCTTATTCAGTTGATAAACAAGCCACAGAGCAATCAGTGTGGCTTGTTTACTTCTCAGTGGCTAGTTTGAACTGATTTCGTGGCTAGTGCACTAAAAATGAGCTGGTGAGTATAATGGCGAAGTTTTCACCGTTATAAGTTTATAACGGTGAAGACTTCGCTGTTATAAACTTTTCAAATATTATAATAGAGCATAAAGTAATCACTTTGCATATTTAGAAGACTTCTAAGCCACGTGTTCATATATGGACCATTTGCTTATTATGAAACTTTTCTTTCTCTCTCTTCTAGTTGTCATTTGTACAAATTACATATATATATATATATATATATATAAAACGTGAAGACTTCGCCATTATAAATAATTATCTATTTTTTTAAAAACCATTATGTAGTTGATTTTACGGTTACCTGGATGCGCAAATCGTTCGTTCAGTTGAAAAGCATAGGAAATAGTACACTGAACAAGCCACATTGTTCGTTATGGCCTAAGGATGTGACGCGATATTTGATACATAGACATTGTTAATCCATGGTTTCTAAATGTATGTACGTTATGTATATAAATCACCTGACATAGACTGCAGTACGTTTTAAAACTAAGCTTTCTAACATGCTCTATAATGCAGTTTGCTATGCTAAATATCATAATAAGAAGCATTAAGCTTTCAGGCTTTACCATATACCCAATCTTTGAAATGTAAATGAAGAGCACAAGCTAGTTCCTATTTCTTGCTCTCCTCGAGTTGAGCGTTTCTGATAACTTGCTTAATTTCACTCAAAAGTGAATGCTGGAGAATGAAAAGGATATCATAGATGAGAGCATAGAGTTGAGATGATTAAAAAAACATTTTAGAAGAGACCTACAATTTTCAAGGGTTAAACATAGAGTTTTTCCAAGCGATGTCAAGTATGGCTCAAGTAGTGGCACTACAAGAGAAACGGCTATTTCCAAAGGCGATTGGCCGTTGGAGGCCCTTGTAAAGCCGTTGGAGGCCGTTGGAATTGCCTTTGGTATACACTTCAACAGTTTCCAACGGCCTCCAACGGCATCAACGTGGATATACCAACGACTTCCAAAGACAAATTTGTCAACGTGGCAAAGCCTGTTGACCAACATGCCGTTGGAAATCGTTGGAATATGCCGTTGGACGTCGTTGGAAGCCGTTGGAGTTAAATGGCCAATTGGCCGTTGGTAGACGTTGGAAGCCGTTGCAAATCTGGGTATTTTTTTTTTATAAAAGCAGCGGTACTTGCTTCCAGCCACACATAACCACAATTATATCAAAACAGTTTCATTTCAAGCATATACATATAACAACTATATCCAAACACACACACACACACATATATATATAACCAAATCTTACATATATTTCAACATAAACCAACAACCAAACAGAACACAACATAACCATCATTAAAAAATCCAAACCAACATCAACAAATCCAAACCAACATCCACAACCAAACCATCAGAATGTATGAAATCCAAATATACACAAACCATCACATCAAAATGTATCAAATTCTCACCAACTCCAAAATATACATGCCAATAACAAAACATACCTAAATCACTCAGCACCAGAACCACCAGAGGAAGG
This sequence comes from Allium cepa, assembly GCA_030765085.1. Taxonomy (NCBI): domain Eukaryota; kingdom Viridiplantae; phylum Streptophyta; class Magnoliopsida; order Asparagales; family Amaryllidaceae; genus Allium; species Allium cepa. Next base: position 596,496,449 of record CM060943.1, on the reverse strand, counting down.
AGGCTGTCCATACTGTGCGATGAACTCCGCCATACGCTGGTTCAACTCCTCCGTCCTCGCTTCATGCAGCAAATTGCGTTCCCGCATCTCAGCAAGCTCGGCTCGTAGCTGCTCAATCTCTTCTTTATCTTGAGCCCTTTGATATTCTTTCTGGGCTGTCTGAACCTGTAAACAAATTTAAATTATCAACTGCACTAAAAAATTATTATTAAAATAATTGCAAATTAACTAACCGATTGGCTTCCATATCCGTAGCGTCTGCCGCGGGTCACTGGATCCATGACGGACTCAAAAATGGCGTCCTCCTCATCGGGGGTCAAGTGAGCTCGTCCCGTACTCTCAAGTAAGGCTGTCCACGCTTCCTGAAACTTTTGCTGTCATGCAAAATATAATTTAATTTAGTTAATTACGTTATTTCGATTAACTTGTAAGTTTTAGTTACTTATGTTATACTTACATAGGCAGCACGCGCTTTGTCATCGTGGTCCCAAGAGTAAGAAACTGCGCCGGAATCATCGACCTGGGTCAATGTATGTGTATGGGTAAACACATCCCAATAACTAACAGCCCCCCCCCCCCCCCCCCCCCGCGTTGTCTCTCCTGAAATATGCACATATAAATATACATTATTTATGATTTAACAAATTAAAACTTAAAATAATTAACTATTTGTCTTATTTAATAATTATACCAAATCTTCCCGGTGATGCTGGAAAGACTTGGAACCACCGCGATGTGTAACGGGGTTCCTGCTCCTGTTTGCAGAATTCCTCTCGGACTGCCTCTGTAAATTTAAATTGAAAACAAAAATTGTTTTGACAGTTTTAATTATTTATATATTATTTGCCTCAAACAATTTAAATTAAATATATGATAGAGATTTACCACAAAATCCTCGTTGCTCCACCAGGTGGCGAACTCATCAAAAACAGCTTCACTCATCCAATGAGGCCTCTTTCCCGATGTTTTGATGTTGTTAATCGTTTCACGATAGTTTTTTGCAATTTTGCTGCTCCAATGGCGACGGACAACTGAAACATCAGAATCGGCCAAGTCCACTTCCCCCTGCACGTTTGAAAAATATGAGTTATACAGTTGCTATAAATAGTGCAAACATGAATTGACATAATGTACATGACTACATAATGCAATAATTGCTATACCACACATACCAAAAAGTCCTGCCAGATAGCCTTCCGCACCCCCTCTGGTATCGCAGTCCACCTCGGCCAACACGAGGTCATACGAGCCATATACGCCCGTCGCGAGATCGTGAGTACTATGTTGGAAGGCTCCAACGAAAACCCACCGCTGTGTAAAAACAGAAAAAAAACATTTAATATTCCGTTACTACTATATATATTTGATAAAAGATTGTGTGGAATAAAATTCAATTTTGAAACTTTATACTTACTTGCCATCGGCTTTGGGTTTCAGCCATACCATAGGCCGAACACCCGGCTGTGAGGGACCAACATCATCACCTCTCTGTGAGCTGGAAGATCCGGAGTGTGAACGTCTACGTCCCGACATACCTATATGAAATCATAGTATAAAGAAAAGCAAGGGTAACATTGATTAATTTAATATGAAAATGGTGTCAGAATAATGAACATGGCGTAACATACATTATGGCGTAACATAAAAGAGACTTTGTGATACATATCATATAAAATTACTTTGGAAATAGAAAAATGAAAAAAAAATTACCTTCTCAAAATATTGATTAGTGGTCAATCCTCATCGCTTTCGGATTCTGACTCTTCTTCGCACTCTATATTTTGTTCCTCTATACTCTCAAATGCTTCAATTAATGCATTTGATTCATCGTTTAGAGGTCCAAAATCTATTTGATCGTCGGTTAATATTATTCCTCTGTTTTCCTCGATATCTGCTTGGTAAGCTTGCTGTTCAGGAATATTTCGTCCATCAAATGTAAACCTTGGTTTGGTTTTAAAAACAGCCGACCAATCTATTTTATCTCTTCTTAAAGATGGGTAAGGAGCATAATAAACTTGAAGAGCTTGTTTGGCAAGTACAAAAGGGTCGTACTTATAATACCTCGAAGTATGTTTTATTTCTATAAGATTATATTTTGGATCCATGTTTATTCCAGAACCTGGAACGCTGTTGAACCAGTTGCATTTAAACAAAAATACTTCTTCCGCGGGTCGAGTGAAATATGTCAACTGCAAAATCTGGGTCAGCATGCCATAAAAGTCATTTATGTGATCATTTGGATCATCACTACCTTTGACAAATACACCAGTATTGTTAGTTGATTTTTCGGCACCGTATTCTTTGGTATTAAATTTATATCCGTTGACAAAGAATATTGGATATGTCTTGACTATCCTTTTTGGTCCCATAGCTAAATGTTTCAATCCTTCATCTACAACACAATTTGTTGTATCAAAAATGTAGTTAGAAAACCAAGCAGCAAATTATTTACCGATATCGTCGTTTGGATGTTGTGATTCGTAAATACTGCAATTATAGAACAAATGTTGCATTATGATTAAAATACATGTGTGCATATATATTTGTGTATACATATGTGTAGACGTATGTGTATATATATTACCTAATAAATGGTGCAACTTCGGCACAGTTGAGAAGAATGTACGTGTGTGCTACTTGATAATCTCTATCATCCAACCATACTTCCACACATTTACCAGCAGGCCGACCAGTTTTTTTAAAAATAGATAAATTCGCTTGACAATCATCTTTATCAATGCCTTCATCATTACGCGTAGCACTTTCAAATGATATGTTCACATGGCCGCTGAAATAGTGAGAGAAAAAAACCGAAGCTTCTTCTTCGATGTACGATTTGCAAATCGAACCTTCAACTCGAGCTTTCTGTCTCACTTTTTTCTTTAGATGATTTAAATACCTAGCAAAAATTATTTTAATTTAATTTTGTATACATTTAATTAAACCAATATGTAATAAACTAAATAGTAATATACCTTTCAAATGGATACATCCATTCATATTGCACAGGCCCTCGAAGACGTGCTTCAAGTGGAAGATGAATTGGTAAATGCTCCATAACATTGAAAAAACCTGGAGGAAATATTTTTTCCAGTTTGCAAAGCAATATCGGGATTTCTTCCTCAAGTTTACGTAGACGATCAACTTTAATGTAGTTGAACAAATCTCTTTATAAAACATACTAAGTACTGTTACAACAGTCCAAACTTTTACGGGCAACAGTTCTTTAAAAGCGACGGGTAACAAATTTTCTGTGACGCCCCACCTCTATACCCACGCTAGCCAAGAACACTCCGGAGTAGTGCTGTCAACTAGCACGGAGAATAAGGCTGTTGAGGAGCGACCATCCATGTAATTGCTTATCACACGGTGGCTATAAATAATCTTCGGAAACAAACATAGAAATAATCATATCACAAATCAGTCACAAATATCCACATCACAAAGGCGGAAGAAGATATGAATATATAACTAACACATGAAAGTGTACATCAGAGTAGTGGTCAGTAAGATCCACGATAATACAAAAGAATAGCAACACGTGCTATACAAAAGATTACAACTATGAGTCTATATCTCAAGTGTATACAACAAAAACTGCTAATCTAAACAGTTAGCCAAAAGTCAGAGTGATGAATCCCTGGGAAGAAGTCAAGCAGAAGCACCTGTAACATCTCGGTCTGACCCGAGTATTATTTAAGAAAATAATAAACGGATCAGTCTAGCTATAAATATCAGATGACATGATATAACATAAAAGATATGGCATAAACATAAACATCCATAACGACATACCACTATAAGTATGTAAATAATGATCAACAGAAGATCAATCAATAAGAGATAATCAATATCACAAGAATCTTCTCAAAGATTCGAAGAGGGCATCATACCCTAAACTTGTACTCATAACAAGTCAATGACATAAATTCCAGAAATCAACACGAGAAATCCAGAAATCATAAAAAGGGAAAGAGGCCTATCACATGACGGTCCGAAGACCATGGGGAGCTACCCTGCATGTGTGAATGGAATCACACAGATTGAGGTCAAGACTAACCAAAAAGCAGAAAGGTATGTGTGAATGGAATCACACAAGTGGTGTCTAGTCTAACCTTGCAATGAAAGAGACATCGCGCAATTGCTAGTCTAATTCATAAAGCGATCATCAAGATCAACGAGAAGTGTCAATTACACTAAGCTAGTAAATATAGAAGTTTAGCTTCATGTCCCATAACCACTTGCTTAACTTAAATATTTACGAACAAACTGTAAATCTTCACTAATAAAATTGTCACAAGAGGTTCAATCGAACAAGTCCAAGAATTAACCGACGAAGTGAACGCAAGCGTTTCATACCACTTGTTTTACTAAGTCGTTTAATTAGATTTCTCATCCGAGTGAGGTAAAGGCTTGTATATACTAATAAATTGGAAAACGGTTTAAGAAAAGAGCTTTGTTATTAAAAATAGAGTTGAAATTGTTTGTTAAAAGAGTTTTGATATTTACTACTAGTATTGAAACCTTTATATTATAAAGTGACAAAACACAGAAGCAATTGTAGAAACAACCAGTCACAAAAATCGCATACGGAGATGTGAATAAAATCCAAGGAAATCAGCTCAATGTTTTTCAGATAATATCCCCTACGGAGGGGGGGTCCAGGGGGGTGGCAACCCCCCAAGGTGGGGGTGCGGGGGCAACGCCACCGCTTACGGGGTTCGACCTGCCCGGTCAGGTCGCGGGGGTCCAGGGGGCAGCGCCCCCGGCGGGGTGCGGGGCAGCGCCCCGTCCAAAACGGTACGACTTAGTGAAGACAAAATAAGGTCTAACGACCTAAGAGGTTCACGCGACCTAACACAATGGCTGAGCGACCTAACTAAGTGCGCGACCTGGTGGGTAAGGAGGTCGAGCGACCTAATGTTCTTTGCGACCTAACGAGGTAGAGGGGACACGCGACCTAAAGGTACGCGACCTAAGAAAGTTCGCGGGCTAAGGATGAGCGACCTAAAAAGGTTCACAACCTAACGGAGAAAAGGCAACCTAGGTCTAACGACCTAACTGCTCGCGACCTAAGGGTCTAAAGGCCACGCGACCTAGAGGGAAAACAAGGTTAAGCGACCTAAGTGGGTTTGCGACCTAACGATATAAACGGTTGAGCGACCTAACGGTGCAACGACCTAAGGCCAAACGACTTGAGGGTTCCAGTGGAGAGCGACCTAAAGGAGACGCGACCTAAAAGAGGCGCGACCTAAAGGAGACGCGACCTAAATTAGGCGCGACCTAAAGGAGACGCGACCTAAAAGAGACGCGACCTAAAAGAGGCGCGACCTAAAAATATAAAGGTCATGCGACCTAGCGACCTAAGGTCATACGACCTAGCGACCTAAGGTCCATACGACCTACGACCTAAGGTCATACGACCTAACTCCGAAGACGTTAGAAATGGCCAGAACGACCTACGACCTAAAGTCCATACGACCTACGACCTAAGGTCATACGACCTAACTCCGAGGACGTTAGAAATGGCCAGAACGACCTACGACCTAAGGTCCATACGACCTACGACCTAATGAGATAACTCCGAGCGACCTAAAGGTATAGGCCATTTTAAGGTCGGAAACGACCTAACTCCAGTGCGACTTTTCACACAGAACGACCTAACAAAGGCAGAACGACCTAGGGGCAGTTTTTCACCAAAAACACTAAAAAGTGGAGTTTTTCGCCAATCCAATCCAAACCAAATGCAAATGTGCGTGCAAACATGATAGGGAATCATTCCCAACAGTCCAAGATAGATATAAACTAGATTTGTTAGATAAAAATCTCACCTTTGCACTAAAGTTTATGAAGATGAAGCTTGAAAGCAAGGAGAAGCAATTCAAAGCTTGAATCCAATATCTTCTACTTGAATTTGGAGTTGAATGTTGGATTTGCAATTGAATTTGTGCTTGGAGTTTTAATTTCCCATTCCCTCCACCATTAATGCCAAAGCTTGATTAGTTAGGAAATTTATGAAGAGTGAGGAGAAGAGGGTTGGAAGTTGGGCTTAATAGGCTAAACTAACCCAAAGTCCAAAGCGGGAAAAGTTAGTGAAATTTCACTAACTCCAAACCTATCGATGTTTATACTTAAAAAGTTGTAAACGACATTTCGAACTCAATGGAAGTGGTCTCGAGTCCTAATTTGACCGTTTGCAAAAAGTAGCTTTTCGGACCAAAATCCGATTAACGAGTTAATATTTAAATAAAATATTTAAATACAAACTCGATAAATATGCGGGTTGTTACATTTTCCATCATAACATGACAATCATGACTTTTCATCCCACCAAGTTTATTGTTCTTATAGTCAACACATCTACGAAGATTAGAAGATATGCCATCTGGGAATCGTAATCCTTCCACCCATTTTAAAAGTAATTTAACTTGATTATTGTCTAGCTCATAGCAAGCTTTTGGCTTTTTTGTGTCATTTGGTTTTATATGAAGCTCAGGACGATTACATATTACTTCGATATCACGTCTTGATTTCAAATCATCTTTCGTCTTTCCTTTAACATTCAAAATTGTATTAAACAGATAATCAAACACGTTTTTCTCATTATGCATCACGTCAATATTATGACGAATCAAGAGATTTTTCCAATAAGGCAATTCCCAAAATATGCTCTGTTTGCACTAGTTATGTATCGATGATTTACCCTGAATTTCAATTTGTTCTCCGTTTTCATGTATCTTTGGATAATCCTTTACAAGTTCATAATTTTCTTCGCTTGACCAAACCGTAGGTGGTCTCAAAGCTTCATGTCTATTAGCTGTAAAGTTTTTTTATCTCTTCTAAAAGGATGATTAATATAAAGAAAACATCGATGACAGTCAAACCACGAAACTTTCTTTCCATGAGGTAAAAAAATTGCTCGTGTTTCTTCCATCCAATAAGGACAAGCTAGACGACCGGCCGTACTCCAACCTGAAAGCATTGCATATGCAGGAAAATCGCTGATTGTCCACAATAAAGAAGCATACATGCGAAAGTTCTTTTTTTGAAAAATATCATATGTCTCTACTCCCTCGTACCACAATTTTTTTAATTCATCAATCAATGGTTGTAAATAAACATCGATTTCTTGTGTCGGATCATCGGGACCAGGGACGACAACTGTAAGAAACATATATGGAGTTTTCATACACATCCAAGGAGGTAAATTATAAGGTGTGACAATTATAGGCCAGGACGAATATTTCGAACCAAATTAAGAGAATGGGGAAAATCCATCTGTACATAAACCAAGTCTAACATTACGAATTTCGGACGCAAAATCGGGATATTTCTGGTCAAAATGCTTCCATGCTTCCCCATCAGCTGGATGTGTTAACGTACCTACTTCCTGTGTTCTCACACCGTGCCATCTCATATGTTGCGCAGTTACAGAAGATGCATATAACCTTTGAAGTCTAGGAGTAATTGGTAAATAATGCATACGCTTATACGGGACTTCCTTTCCCTTTTTCTTTCTTGGTTTGTATCTTTCCTGATTACATATTTTACAATTTCTAAGGTTGATATCTTCCTTCCAAAACAACATGCAACCCTTTAGACACGTATCTATTTTTTGATACGGTAAACCGAAAGCCAACATCAGTTTTTTTACTTCTTAATGATTTTCGCACATTAGATTATTAGGAGGCATATGTCGTTTCGCAGCTTGTACAACAGCCGTAAATCCAGATTCTGTGAGGTTGTATTTGGATTTCATCGCAATGTATTCAGCACTTACTGATAACTGGGTTCCGCTTGTGCAGCCTTCCCAAAGGGGTTTTTTCGCGGCATCTAACAAATCATATTTTTTTTTGCCCCAATATTTGATTCTTCTTCAGCATTACCATCGTCATCAGTTAATTGAGGAACATGAAATATTGAACGTGCAGCATCTTCAACCATATGTTCTACAAGATTTGTCGTACCAATTTCATTACTCACCACCTCCTCATCTTGTACAGGATTAAATGCTAACTGTTCCCCATGACAATCCCAAATCAAATAGTTCGATACGAAACCGTACTGACGCAAATGAACTCTAACCATTTGTGGTATTAAATGCTTTAACAGTTTGCATTTACTACATGGACAACGGATTTCTTTGTAGTTTCCGTTATTACGTAAAGCAAAATCCATAAATACGCTAACACCATTATTAAAATGTTCACTTGTTGAGCCTTCAGTATCGACCCTTCGTTTTTTGTACATCCAGCTCCAATCAGTAAAATAATTGTCCATTTACCTACGCATATAATTAAAACGTACGATATAATTTTGTGTTGACATTTTTTATTAAAACAATTTTATAAACATTCTTCTTGTTTTTGTTATATCTGTTAAAATAATACTTAAAGCTTATTTTGAAATGAACATTATATTCTATTTAAACAATTTTATTAGCGAATTTGATATTAATTGATCATTGATACTTTGTTGATGAGTCATCCTACCTCCCATTACAAATACAATAACGTAATTAAATCGCATAAATCATTTCAATTTAAACGATCCAACAAAATTTCGACAGCACTTCGCTTTAGTTCCCTGAACAGTACACAATTGCGTGTACACAGGAACATAAAGGGAAGCGCTGTCGAAATTTTGCGAACCGTTAAACTGAAATGATTTACGAGAATTAATTACTTTATTGTTTTTGTAACTTGTCCAATACAGGGAAATCCAACAAATACTGTATACGATGAATATAGATGTCCGTTCTGTTAAAAAACGAATATCCACACAACGATCGTATACAATACTTATCAGACGGGGCCAAAAACACTCTAAGGGTTTAAAATTTTAAATTAGCGATATAAAAGTTTAAATTTTATTTTCATAAAATTTAAACTTTTATATCAATAAACAAATTGTTGAATCAACGCATATATAATGATTTTTTCTTAAAACAAAAAAAAAATCCAGTTTGTGCGCGCAACGTATAAAATAAACGAACAATGTTATACATATAATCGCATCACAAATCACATTCAGTCATGCACAAACTGTATCACGTATATATCGTATCATAACATGTCAAAAGTGAACAATTTATATGTCAATATAATCACTTAATTTCTACGTACGTTTTTACGCAATTCAATCACCAATATAATAACAAGTGAGGTTCATGCTTAGGTTAGTGACAATTATTAAGTTTGAAACTAATTTAATAATAAACCTAATTTAACAAATCATAGTTAAACATGCAATAATTAGTTTAATAACAGTATTAAGGTCCAATACACTACACTACACGAACAATAGCACAATACATACATTAAAATTACCAATTTAACCTAAAACAAAAAAATTAACAAAATTAGGGTTTTAGCAAATAATACCTGATTTTGGAGGTTGTGAAGCTTGCAAACGAAGATGAGGATGCTAGAACGTGTCGAAGGGGATAAAATGGGGTTGGAAATGTTTTTTTGGGGGGGGGGGGGGGAGGAAATGGGGGTTTTTGGAATGAATTTCGGGTGAAGATGGAATGGGGAAGAAGAAGATCGAGCTGCAGGTTACTCGCGGTTTTCCAACGGCTTACAACGGCCGCCAACGGCATATTTCCAACGGCTTCCAACGGTAAGTGTTCTTTGTTATTAAAAAATTCCGAGAAAAAGCTTGTTGTTGCTAGCCGTTGAAAGCCGTTGGTCAATGGCCGTTGGAGGCCGTTGCCTCCGTCCGTTGCTATAAAGAGTAATCCTTGTAGTGAGGAAATGGGTTATCTTTTGTAGGCTGTGCTGGTTCAGCTCCAAACACTTTCGGAATCTGCACAAGCACATTAAATAGAAGATCAGAGTATACAAAAGGAGAAGTTGCTAGAAAATTATTAGTAAAACACCTAACAATAGTAGAGCTTGCTACAAAATTTGTGCACTGGTTCGGGTCAAGGCAAGTCGCATATATTTTAAGGTCATTAGAGGCAAAATCTTTACTTTTGCATATATTGCATGAAAGAATATCAACTAACATTTAGAATACAACAAAAGGAGTCAAAGTAACATGATATCCAATGCTAGCACACAAATACAATAAACTGTGGCACTAGGTGCTAGTTTAGTGTCTGCTGTTCCTGGACTAGGAATGGGTATGTGTTTGCTACATGATCCAAAATAATTACATTGCTTAGCAGGCCTTTCATGATTGCTAGAATTTGCACAAGCACAAGCACACGCACAAAATCTATCGGTCTAATCATCTCCTTCATTTTTTTAGTGGGTAAGCTACCATCTAATTTTAGGTCAAGCATGTAAAATTGTCGGCGGTACTGAAACTCTAGAATGTGACCTTTGTATGCCCAACCACGGATGTATCCTACAGCGATTTAAAGAAAAAATTATGGAGAGATTAAGTGATTAAAGAGTTTGAAATAACTGACTATTGAGAAACAAGATAATATAATGTTAGAACCAAGCATTATTAGAAATAAAATAATATGATGTTACAACGATGCGCTAATAGTCACTTTTTGGTTACAATAGCTGGTTGACTGGATGAGATGTGATAATAATAATAAGTATTAGAGCTCATGTAAAATTTAACAGTATATTCATAAGTAAAAGAACACTTATGAAAGCATGCCTTTATTTAATAATATATACCATGGTACACAATTTATGGTCGTCAATGTACCATACATACATAGCAAATATGGCGGCTATGGAAAGAGTTGATCCAACCACTAAACCTCCTAACTCTCCACCATATTCGTTACTCATATACATCAATATTTAGCTACTTTGAGGTTTAATGAAGTATGTATATGGAGGGGCGGAGCCCCCTTGCATACTGGGGTAGGCATGGCAAAAAATAAATAAAATAAAAGTACAGTTTGCATGCAAAACTTTCTGCAATATTTTCCAAAGCAAAAGTTTGTGCTATTGAAGGTTAGTTGTATGATGAAATGCTTGAATGAAAAAGAACATAAAAGCAATGTTTTTGAGTCTTCTCTGGTTATCCATTACTTCATGCAACTCAGGATGAATTTCATGTTTATCTATCAATACATTTATTTACCTAACTTAGATGCAATCTGAACGACAGAAACTGAAATCATAAACAGAGACGTAGGATGCTTCAGTGATTGACACGTAATTTACAATTATAGTTGCATTGGTAGATCATCTATATTTATTTTATAACATAACATATGAGAAATTCACATTAGATCAAAATACGCAGACACATGACTATTCAAGTGATAGTTAAAAAGAAAATTTGTCGACTGTCATCTTCGAACCCTTGCCTTTTTTAATTGTGCCTCCGCCAGCTTCCAATCCTGGCTACGCCACTGTGTATATGTATACTCACGCCTCGAATGATGTAGCCGTGATAGGTATATGTAAGTAAATGTGATGATAACGTACATGGAAGTAAAGAAATTTCAAAATGTATGTAAATGGTACCCTTTCTTTTCCAGGTCTCCAGTAGAAAGAAGATCATCTATATCAACCTGAAGAGATGGTATATCTAAGCCAGGATTTAGTGCGTAGCCAATCATATTGGGAATGAGACATCAAATCCAATCAGAGATGTGAACGTTTCATCTATGGATATGGTAAGTTTGAACTAATAAGTTTAAGTCCACCGGTATTAATACATTTTTTACAGAGTCTGCCTATGATACGTAACAGAGCAACTTACCTTCACTTTATTGTCTTGGCATTACAGATACGAATTTGTTTTGGGTATAAAGTTTAAATTTTTTGTTAGAACAAAAAATGGATCAACACCCTGATTAGAGTACGAAAGCACCAGCCATGTATAATGGGTATCCGAAAAGAAAGCAAAACAAAGAAGACAATGAATTTTTATAGTTGTTCAGCATTTAATGAAGCCTACGTCTACTTTATAGTTTTATTATAAACTGATTGTTGTTACAAGTAGTGTTTGGTTATAAGACTTTTGGTTATCCTTAGCTAGCTTGAATCCGCAGAGTCGGAATCCACTGGAGAACCACAGCGAATCCCTTTAAAAATTGATGTGAGAGAGGTAGAAAGTAAAAAAAAATTCCAACAGAGCTTCAGCAACTAGTCTGGAGAAGATCCCCGTTTATGTTGCAGGCATGGCGGTATTTATAGAGATCAGAGAGCATCTGGGCCAAACTCACTCATCAGTACTTGCAGATCGACATAGGACGACCTAGAGGAGTCTAGCTCGCGATCCGAGCCAAAATCATAGATCGCGATCCATGGTCTATGGATCGCTGGCGATCCATAGATTTAGCTGGCTCACGAGCTAATGACTTAGCTGTTGTCTCCATGATCTCGCCATGCTAGCTCACAAGTATTGTGGCTCCATATGGATCGCTGGCGATCCATTGTGTAGGGATCACTGGTGATCCATACACTTTATTTCGTATTCTGTCTTCTAGGCCCCTTAGCTCCTGTTTCTCTCAACGAACCACCATATTGCATGGATTTCTAGCGATCCATAGAGTATGAATCGCTAGCGATCCAAGTACTTGAATTATTCTTGGAGTTTGAAGTTCGGAATGTTGTCGTGACCTTGTATTGATGTTTTTTGTGCAGTCTTGTTGCACGTTGCTCCATTTCGTTGACGATCTACTAGCTGGTTGTGTTTTGACTGCTGATTGGGATGAACGGATGTTGGTCTCTTAGATTAATCAAACTCAATCGTTGCTTTTACAATATGACTTAGTACTCTTGAACCTAATGCTCAAGCCTTTTTGGTCAACTTCTGAGCCATTATGACGTCATAAAACCATCTGGCCTCTATTGGATCCTGATGGGTTAAAAACTTGGATAACATTTGCCCACCAGAGTACGTCTTCATTGAAGACATTGCGTGCTTTAGAAGTTACCGCTTTCAATATCCGTTCGTCGAATTCTAAGTAATCATATTAGAGTTTTGCGGATACGTAGCAGGTCATGTTGCTTATCACCTACCTTTGGTCCCAACAACGGAACAAATTTCTCTCCATAGCTTCTCGGTACATTTGAAATATTTGGTAGATATCGGAGCACGAGTTCGAGAAAAATTAGCCTCCAATCTTATGGATCGTTAGCGATCCATGTATGATGGATTGTTAGCGACTTGATCACCTGGGAAAAAATTTGACTTCCAGATCATGGGTCGCTAGCGATCCATGATGGATTGTTAGCGACTTGATCACCTAGGAAAAAATTTGACTTCCAGATCATGGGTCGCTAGCGATCCATGATGGATCGCAGGTGACCCAATGACTTGGCTAATTTTTCTACCTCATTTCTATTTGCCTATATATGTTGTTTGAGCCAAGCTAAACATTTATTCGAGCCGAGCCATTCTACCTTGTTTACATGACCGAAGCCTCTGTGCGATTCAAACCCTAGTGCTTCCAGTGATATGATCCTTCCACTTCTGTCGTGATTTCCTTTTGCACCACTGTCATCAGAGCATTGCTGCCTCCTAAGTTAATCTCTGATCGAAACCCTAACTAGCTTGTGCCTTGAATTGCCTCCGGCCTATCATTAGATCGCTGCCGACCTGATTCCTAGCTTGCCACTAGCTTGTCTTTAGATTACTGACTTAAGTCTTCGACCAATTTTGTGTTTAGAGTTTAATCCAAGGTGGGTCTGCTATCATAGTATTCGTTTAACAATTTGTTGGCGAGGTCGCATTTGTGATGTTCGATCATGAGAAGTTTGAGTTGATTGCGGTCTAATGGAGGAAGGTAGTAAATCGAGTCTTGATTTTCTCCCGAAACGACATTCGGGCACTAGCCCGGTGCTTGACATGTTTTGCTATCTTGTCCATTAGGCCAGAACTGATTTGTGCCAAGTTCCGTAGCTGATACTGCATGACACATCGCTACTTGGTCCCGACTCTTCCAAAGGACTAGGACTTATCTTTCTTGCTTGTTGCATGCTTGGTGTCCCTGTAGTGAGAAGAATTTTCCACGTCGCTTCGGACAACGGATCTGTTATCGATCGTTGATCGATAACAGGTAAGGTAGAGGAAGTAAAAACAAATGGAAATGATGCTGTTTAACTACGATTTTTCTATTGAGTTAGAAAATCGTTGAAAAATTTATAATAAAATTACCACAAGCGCATGACCTATAATTTTAGTACGTGGCGAGTACGCGTCGATCCACAGGGAATTTTTAAGATTTTAAAATCTTCTAATCAATCAAATTAGACCAAAATGAGAGAAGGTTGTTAACTACAAACAAAATAAAGCTAAAACTAGAATGAAAATGAGATTAAAAACTATGAGATTAGAAAACAATTTAGAGGCAAATCCACTCTCATATTTTTGTAAATTAACAAACAAATAATCTATGATCTCTATTTTTGATATTAAGTGAAATAATTATTGCATTTATCACAAGTATGATTTATTTATGTTATTAATTAACATAACTTAAACCATCAAACTATAATACAACAAATAAACCGTTTATCAGTTCTCAGGAAAATAAAGCCAAAGAAAAAGCTATTTTAAGTATGATTTATTTACTATTGTAATTAGTAATATAGATCTTTAAATTTTGGTTTTTACTTTCATTTCAACATCAAAAATCAATCAGCAAATGATGATGTAAATTATGTTTATGTTGAATAAGAATAGCTCATTTGCAAATGTAATAAAAGCTGTCAAACCCACTTGGATAAACTTACATCAAAATCTACTTTCATGAAGCAGAAACAAAAGAGACCATAAATCATAGAAATGTTGAAATTACATAATATTTGAGAGCTTCATTACCCCTAAATTGAAGGGGTTTAGCCACTCATTTGTGTTATCATATCAACACATGTAAGTTTCAACATTAAAAAGAAAAAGAAATAGAAAAAAAGAAAGAAAAAAGAAAATGAGATTAACCACTAAACTACTTGCATAAAAAAAATAAAGCTACACTACTTGTATGAATGTAATTAATCTACTAACAGAGAAAAGAAGAGAGCATAAAAATTGCAACGATCTAGAATTTCAGTCATTTGAAATTCGTATATTTAATTGATTTTAAATATGCACAAGTAAATTTTATAAGATGAATAAATTATATTTCAAATATAGTTATTTAATTGGATAATTAAATTGTTAATTTAATATTTGAAATTTCTGAAATAATTTAAAATTGAATTAAATGTGAATAAAAATGATTTGCAAAGTGATATTAAATTATATTTGAATTAGAATGATGTTACAGGATTTTTAAAATTGAATTAAAAGTTGAATTGTAAAAATTGAATATTTTAATATTTAATTGACGTGTAAAAATAGCCATTTTTCAAACGGTCTCGAATTTCGACAAAACTAGTTTCATTGGATCCGTAATATTATATTATTATAAGATTTAAAATTTCGTGTCAATCGGATTTACAGTTTGTCCGAGGCAAGCTAAAACGCGTAGAAATCGGTTTAAGTGAATTTTAAATTTAAATAGTTGATTCGATAACCTATCTTTCAAATATGATCGAATTGGCTTTCAATATATATTCCACTGCGTTTGGAATGGTGGTAAAACTTTGTAAACGCCACGCGGCACGTTTCGTTTCGAGTTCGAACACGAATATTTTCTATAAAAGCCCCTGATTTCTTTCATTTTCACTCAAACCCTAGGGTTAGGGCTAGCCTCCATAAACAATTCAATGGCCGATATCCTCCCCTTTTCTTTCCCCGATCTCTTCTAATCCTCTCACTTTCATCAAAGTCTTCCAACTAACAAATTGAAGAGCTCGACGAGTACTACGAAATCAACGGTGGAGATCGTTTAATGCGTCGTCGATCATCGGCAATTCGAGCATGAAGTCGCGGCATTTATTCACGTTTTTCGAAGGGAACACGCGACCGAGCTCGCCGTGCCTCTGGCTGAAGGTGGCACTCGTGATGGGCTTCGAGGTGGCGCTAGTTGATCGACGTGAAGACGTTCATATTTGTCGCGTTAATTTGATGGAAACGGCGGCTTCAATGGGTTTACGTGCGTACGAACGTGAATGATGAAGAAGAACACTGTAACAACACGATATTTTCCGCCATTCGCATCCACACATGCCGGACTTGAATTGCTCAAAATACCGCATTGTAAATAAATTTGGAGCAAATGAAATACAAATCACAGAATCACAAACACAGAAATATCAGAATAACTCGCAGCGGAAATTAAAATACCATAGTAGTTCATGAAGCTACTATAACAAACTCTCAAAACATAATACATATATGAAAAACATATACAATAGAAATCTCAAATACATAGCAGTTTATAAATACCAGAGCTGAAATAGAACAGCTGAAACTGAAAAGAAATAGATAACTAGACAAGCAGAATCTCCAGCGATTCCTAGCTCCAGAAAAGAAATCCAAAGCTAAGTTGTAAATAATCAGGCTAACCTGAGCGTAAAGTAAAACACAAAACACTCGAGTCAAGACATATATACTTATATAATGTAAACCAACTCAAGTGAACTGTAGTAGTATTGTACAATAACCTAAAGGATCCATGGGATCACCCATCCTTTAAGGATCGGTTAAACTATAAATTAAATACATCCCGTGGTTAAAATTTCAAAATGGTATTTTATACTTCTAAATCAAATATCATTTAAAACTTCAATATCATTCAGAAATCCATTCCAAAATATCAAAATATCATATCTTTCAAAACCTCATTCAGTTTTATTTTATTTAAATACCATTTCAAATCACAATTCAAAATGGTTTATATTTCAAATCAAAGTACTTCATTTAAACCAATTAAATATTCCAATTAAACCAATTAAATATTCCATTTAAATCATTTAAAAGTGAAGTTATTATATTTAATAATTAAATATTCAATTCTCAAAATTTTACCATTTTCAGAATTCATTTATCCACTTCAATTTATTAAAACAACGAAATTTCAACTTTTCGCAGCATTTAGAAAATTCTACGGTAAATTTACATTTGAAAACAATTAATTTTAACAAAGATAGCATTTACAAAAATGCTGTAATAGGATTTAGTTTCCAATAAAATCTTTAGTTCAATTCTGCAACTACAGCATTTACGAAGTGCTATAATAGCCCATAGTTCCTTTTTCCTTATAGTTCATTGTATCAACTACAGCATTTACAAATGCTGTAATATCCTTTACTTAAGAAATGATAGCATTTTAGAAATGCTGTTAATTAAAATTCAGGGTTTTCAATACAGTTTCATAAACAATTATATTTTAATTTAAACCATTTTTAACTTATAAAAACCATAATTTCTCACTTTAAACAACCATTTAAATACCATTATATTCATGATTTTATAAAGTTAAATTTCCATTCAAAGTCAATATTTAATAATAATTCACGTATTAAATTCAAATATTAAATTTCAATTCTTTATAATTAAATTTTAACTTAACACTTAAGTTTAAATCTTCAAATATAACTTATTTTCATTTTTATTTACTTACCTTCAAAAAAAATTCACTTTAAAAAACTTTCATAAATTCCACTTTAAGTTATATTCCAAAATTCAACTTAAATATTCATTTATTTAACCTTTTAACTTTATTCATAAATCATTAATATATTATAAAATCGTTTTAAATTCATTTTAATTCAAAATATAATAAATTTATCATATTTCATATTTAATTTAAATTCCATTTATCACCATATTATAATTTCCAAAATAACATACATTTCAGATTTTCTAGCTTTACCATTAATTTATTTCACTTGTAAATTTTCAGAAAATCAATAATACTTTACAAAAATCATTTTTAATTAAGTTTAAATCAAAATATTATAATATTTACATTTCTAAAACATTTTAAATTTTTTAGAAAAACATATTTTAACCACGGGTTTGTATATCATTTTCTAGCCTAGGTAAAGTGATTACGGATAATATATCATTTCAACCCGTAATTTACAAAGAAAACCCGGGTTTTATCATGTCAGACCCGCAGTCCCAAGTAAAATGAAATAATTGAAAATCATCCAGGCCTATCATTTCATCCCATAACGATTTTCCCCTATTCTAAAGTCTGTTCGGGTATGTATCATTTCAACCCATAATGATTCTAATCTAAAGGGAAATTGCGGTGTGATAAACTGATATAAATAACAGAATATCGTTACATAACAGTAATAGATGATATAACAGGTAAATAAGCATGGATGAACATCATATGATCATAACATAGCAAATATAGCATGGTGATATATTTTACAGATTCAAACGTGATCGGTTTACTAGTCATATAAGTATAAAACTGTCTGGTGAGAATAACTCACATGTATAAGCTGGAGATGACAACCAAAGTACACAAACTGAGATCCACAAAGGCACGATAGCACGACAATGATTCGAGTGTGTAAGAGGCAAAGCTAATAGCCTTGTTACATAACAAACAAAACAAAGTACAATACGTAAATTTCAAACCAAACTATTATAAACAAAGTTAGAAATATAAGCACAATACATAGCTGAACTTTTTGCACTTGCATTCAACCACTTATGCTTCAGCTATGACTGTAAAAGCACTGTAATGGGATGGTTTTGGACCAAGTTTGGATCAGGTTGAGGTCAGGTTGAGGTCAAATAGGTTGGCCATAACAATATATGAAGGAGATGAAGGCATATGTGTGCATCAACACACAACTACAAGCAACAACAAGGATTTTAAGGCCTAAATGTCTTTGACCAAGGGACTATTGGGCATGGCCTGATCTGGTATGATCAACTACAGGTGGAGCATGGGTCCCAGTCTCAGGTTGTGGCTGGTGCTGGTGGTGGTGGTGGATGGTCGGCCAAAGCATGATGGTGGAGTGGTGGATCAATGGAAGGCTCATCTATGAAGTTTAAAGGTGTATTTTTTGGTGGATCAACATCCTATAGGGCTTCGGCCATGGATGGTCAGTGGAGTGAAGGGGATGGTGGATGGAATAGGTGATGGTGGAGGCGGCCAAGGTGCTGGAGGTGGCAGGGCCGAACACAAAGAGGATGAAGCAAGTGCAAAAATCACATAATTCAAGTATAAAAAGTGAAAAAAAGAAGAAATTTTTACCAAACTTTTACTTGGATGATGGTCGAATTTTTTTTCAGGCCGAGAAGCTTTCCTATACGTGAAAATGAAGTGGGTATGCAGCTGAAGCAATGAGATATGGCCAGCAATTGAATGCATGTGATGTTTGATGTGAAAAGGTAAATTGAAATGTGAAAAGGCAAGGTATACAAAAGGACAAAACTCTTCATATTTTCATATTTTTTTTTAAATTTTTAAATACATGTAAAATACTAATAAATACAGATTAAAATACGAAAATATGATAAATTCACAAAAATAAATAAATATTAATTAAATTAAGAAAATAGCAGAAATTGTAAACTAGGCTTTAAAAATAGAAAATAAATGCAATAAATCTTCGAAAACTTTTAACATCCCTTTAAAAATGTTTTAAAATAAAATATATACCTAACATGTCATATAACACATATTAGAACATGATCTGACAAATAAAGTATTATTTATATAAATTAAAATAGGTAATTTTATTAAATTAATCAATTTACACCCAGTATTGTAAAAAACATAACTTTCACAATATAAATCAGATTTCAACGAAACAAAAAGCTGTATTATTAATTAAATTTATTTTCATAATAAAGGATAAAATTCAAAAATTCAAATATTTAAATTTTAAATTTAAAAATCAAAGTTTGACCAGATTGACCAAAAATCCACTTTTTCTGGAAATATCCTATTTATTCAGGTTTTAAATTATAATTCACACAAAAATCAAAATATACTCTTAAAATAACAAAATTTATTCATTTTAATAAATGAAATAAAGTTTTTAAATTAGGAGTTTCAATTTAAATAATAAAAATGAACAATTAAAATATTCACAAAATACTGGGTTGTTACACTCTCCCCCACTCAAATCTTTTCGTCCTCGAAAAGAACGAATAAGAAAAATAAGGAAAAGCATGATAGACAAAAAATAGTACCTGGAAAAACAATTTTGAATTCGAAGCACGAATGCCCTCCTCCGTCTCCCAGGTACAATCTCGATCATCAGTACTTCACAGTACTTTAATCAGACTAACAAATTTCCTTCTTAGCTACTTCGTACCTCTGCTGACAATACGAAGTGACTTACTGTCGACAGTCAGATTAAGCTAAATATCCAAACTATCAAGAGTAGTTGGCTGAACAAAAAGAGATGGGTCAAGAAGATACCAGAGAAGATGTGAGATGTGGAATACATCATGCACTCCAGAAAGCTTCTCGGATAAATCCAGACGATAAACCAAAGAACCAACTCTTCCCATAATGCAGAAAGCACCCTCGAAGAGGAAAAAGGTAGGAATAGCTAGAAGGAAAAATAGGTTGAAAGACAAGGATGGACCATTATTTTAAAACCATATACATTTCAAATTATAATTTTATGTTTACAACATTTTATAATATGATAAATAGTCTTTTGATTCAAATTTGTTAGTTCGAAGTAAACAAAATTTAAATTTTTTAAAATTATTTAGACAAGTAAAATAATGATCAAAATATCCTTTATATAATACTTTATAAAAATACTTTTACAACTCGATGTCTTAACAAGTTTACTTTCCTTCCTGTAGACTCTGGCCATACGTTGATCAGGCGCAAAGCTAGAATTCTCCAGGTACTTAATAGACTTGTTTCAACACCCAGTGAAAATACTGAAAAACCTTTTAAAAACAACAGATATGGAAAGTACAATCCAAACAAATCAACCAAACCAAACATGTCGATCATGGATCGCGGATACACAATGGTTAGACCTGGATCCCCCAGGAAACATCTGTACCCATAGGCTGACTACCGCAGCCCTGCGATTACGCCATGAAGACTGGTAGTACCGTAGATACAAAATGGTTACACTTGGATCCCCCAGGAAACATCTGTACCCTTAGGCTCTTGCAGCCCCTGTGGATTACGCTACCAAGTGACCCAGTAGATCACAGATACATAATGGTTATGCCTGGATCCCCCAAGAAACATCCGTACCGTTAGGCTCTCGCAGCCCCTGTGAATTACGCTATGTAGCCACGCTCGTAAGACCATGGAGATCGCCATGGAATTCGATGGACACTCGAGTATCATATCTGAAAAACCCAAATCAGAGAGAATAATATCGATAGAATGAATCCACAGTTTGGCCACAAAGCGGATATCAAGCAGAAGGCACTTTTCATATCTTTACTTCGAAAATATGTATCATATAGTACCTTTCAAAATAACTTTCAAATATCATACTTATATAAAGTTCATTATATATATGATTTCATTTCAAATCGAATACTTTCCAAAATCAATAGTACATCAAATCACATTTATATAGACTTCAATTATATAAGATTTCAATTTACAAATTAAGTACCTTTACAAATCAATAGTTTGAAATCACTTCATACTTATACAGATCAATTTTATATAAGTTCGATAGCTCCCAAATCAAAGTATTTAAATAAACAAGGCTCTCAATTTCAATTCCTTTCAATATCAATTCATTTTCAAAATCACATATGATTTCGCCAAATCATTTCTTCCAAATTACATATATTCACTTTCAAAGTTTCTTAAAACAATAGATTTAGAAAATAATCCAAATTTCCAAATGCACAAAATTTAGGTCAAACAAATTCATTTCCATTTCAAACATATATTCACTTTCAAAAATCATAATACTTTCAAAGTTATAAATCTTTTGAAACCAAATACTTGAAATCATTACACTTTGAAAATCATAACCTTTCGAAATCATACATTTGAAATCAAAAAACATTCCTTTAATTGCTTACATTTCACAAATTTATTCAATTAAACCCAAATCTAAAATTTTCAATTTAATTCAATTCAAACCATCAGTTTCAATTCATTTTAGTTTTCCAACAAAACCATTTCAAATATTATCAATTTCAAATAAAGATTTGATCCATAAAATACACTATTGAATCTCTAATATATTTCGAAGCTTAAATATACCATATTTCAAAACTAAATTTTATAATTTTATATATCTCAAATTTTACTTTAATATTACTTAGTTTTGAAATATTCATTTCATATATCCATCCAATTTAAATAAACTCAAATTACAAGTAAACCAAATATCCTTTCATACAAATATAAACTTCAAATATTCATTTATCAAAATCAATTATTATTCCAAATTCACATTCTTTATCAAATAAAGATTATATCATTTCCAAACCATTTCAATCATCAAAATATCTAAAATGGTTACTAAGTTTAAAACCATCCCTTTTTAAAACCTTCAAACTATTTATTTCTATATGAAAAATCAAATTTTCCATTGGAAATATTATTATATATATATATATATACTTTATTCAAAACATTTCAAATCTATATTTCATACCAGTATAATTCAAAATGGTCTTATTTATTTCACTCAACAAACAGTTTTAAACTTATATAAATCATATTACTTTATACATTAATTATACAAAACTAAACTTATATTCTTTATCAAATACCTTATACCTTTCGACATTTCTTAGCTTTGAAAAGTTAACCTTGATTTGGAAGTGCTCGAACCTCCAAAATAGTCGAAGAAATCATATTTTCAATCCAAGAGTTGGAAATCACCAACAAATCAGTAAACCAATTCCAAAAGAGATGATTATACCAAAACAAATCTGAATCTCGAGGATTGAACACCGGCTTACTTAAATCATTTCAAATACACACACACACACATGTATATTTAGAATATCAAACCATACTTCAAAAATCTAAAATAAAAATTTGGTTTCACAAAATCACTCGCATAGCAAAGCTACTAGAGTGGCCTCTCCCCCACTCAGAAACTCGAAAATCAATGTCGATGATATATGCATTCACCACCGAAATTATTTTCCAGCGATGTAAGTGGGTTCTGGACTTTATTTTCTTGTAACTACTTTGAAATCTCTTCGAAATCTTTGGAATTCATTCGAGTACATTGGAAACATTTTTATTCGGAGAAATATCTTTAAACCATATTATTATTATATTTTCCAAAATCTTAAAACTGATTTCAAAACACCGGAGTTTGATCCTCGAAATTCTAATTCAAAACCCTTCAATTATAAATCATTTTTTTATAAGTCAAATTCTTATAAAATTTTCAAAATTTCAAAATTTCGTTTTTAAAAGGTATATAATCCTTATCAAAAACATTTCACTTTTATATATAAAATATGGTCATCCTTATCAAAATAATAATTTCGATGTATGCACAAATTCAGAATACAATCAAACACAAATTTCCAAAGAATCATTCAAGGTTAGATTTCAAACAAACAGAGATTCGAATTTAGAGAAATTCTAATCTAATAGAATTCTGGTTCGAAGATAAGCTCGAACAAAGATGAGAAAATTTTATTACCAAATAGAAGATGGATAAGCCTATATAAATCACGGGCGACCTTAACCGGGTCAACCGTGAATTTAGGTATATAATCAATTCAGAAATCTAAGGCAAATCAACATTCGATTGCCAGAGATAGAATCCAGGTAGAGCAGGAGATAGATAGCATCGTAAACCGAGGACACAGAAATCTTCGGTTAATTAATACCAACTGTAAAGGAGTTTCACCCCTTTACAAATCATTCAAAGATTGGCGGTATCACCGATCTTTGGAGAGGTCATTTAAATATGGAGTTATGGAATGCTCCAAGATCAAAAGGGTAAAATAGGGAAGGCAAGACTGGATTTCAAAACAAGTGGGAGCGTTTCAAAGTTCAAGAAATCCTAATCGATAAGAACTCTAACCAAGAGATTTCTAACAATGTGGATACCGAAGAGATGAAGTTTAGAAAATCTTGGTTTCAAAAAAGAAAATTTTTATACCAAAATAACCTTTTAAAATCCTTTAAAAATCATTTGGAAATTATTTTATACTTCGAAAATACGCTCTCTCACAATGAAATGATTCTTAGATTGATTTCACTCATTCTAGGGTATTTCTACCCTATCTCTAATGAGTTTTCGCTATGTAGGCTATGGTTTGCCTAAAACCAAAGCTCTGATACCAACTGTAACAACCCGATATTTTCCGCCATTCGCATCCACACATGCCGAACTTGAATTGCTCAAAATACCGCATTGTAAATAAATTTGGAGCAAATGAAATACAAATCACACAATCACAGACACAGAAATATCAGAATAACTCGCAGCGGAAATTAAAATACCATAGTAGTTCATGAAGCTACTATAACAAACTCTCAAAACATAATACATATATCAGTCTGAAAAACATATACAATAGAAATCTCAAATATATAGCAGTTTATAAATACCAGAGCCAAAATAGAACAACTGAAATTGAAAAGAAATAGATAACTAGAAGAGCAGAATCTCCAGCGATTCCTAGCTCAAGAAAAGAAATCCAAAGCTACACTATAAATACTCAGGCTGACCCGAGCGTAAAGTAAAACACAAAACACTCGAGTCGGGACATATATACTTATATAATGTAAACCAACTCAAGTGAACTGTAGCACAATAACCTAAAGGATGCTTGGGAGCGCCCATCCTTTGAGGATCAGTTAAAATATAAATTAAATACATCCTGTGGTTAAAATTTCAAAATGGTATTTTATACTTCTAAATCAAATATCATTTAAAACTTCAATATCATTCAGAAATCCATTCCAAAATATCAAAATATCATATCTTTCAAAACCTCATTCAGTTTTATTTTATTTAAATACCATTTCAAATCACAATTCAAAATGGTTTATATTTCAAATCAAAATACTCCATTTAAACCAATTAAATATTCCAATTAAACCAATTAAATATTCCATTTAAATCATTTAAATATTCCATTTAAATCATTTAAAAGTGAAGTTATTATATTTAATAATTAAATATTCAATTCTCAAAATTTTACCATTTTCAAAATTCATTTATCCACTTTAATTTATTAAAACAATGAAATTTCAACTTTTCGCAGCATTTAGAAAATGCTACGGTAAATTTACATTTGAAAACAATTCATTTTAACAAAGATAGCATTTACAAAAATGCAGTAATAGTTTTTAGTTTCAAATAAAAGCTTTAGTTTAATTCTGCAACTGCAATACTTACGAAGTGCTATAATAGCCCCTAGTTCCTTTTTCTTTATAGTTCACCGTATCAACTATAGCATTTACAAATGCTGTAATATCCTTTACTTAAGAAATGATAGCATTTTAGAAATGCTGTTAATTAAAATTCAGGGTTTTCAATACAGTTTCATAAACAATTATATTTTAATTTAAACCATTTTTAACTTATAAAAACCATAATTTCTCACTTTAAACAACCATTTAAATACCATTATATTCATGATTTTATAAAGTTAAATTTCCATTCAAAGTCAATATTTAATAATAATTCACGTATTAAATTCAAATATTAAATTTCAATTCTTTATAATTAAATTTTAACTTAACACTTAAGTTTAAATCTTCAAATATAACTTATTTTCATTTTTATTTACTTACCTTCAAAAAAAATTCACTTTAAAAAATTTCATAAATTCCACTTTAAGTTATATTCCAAAATTCAACTTAAATATTCATTTATTTAACCTTTTAACTTTATTCATAAATCATTAATATATTATAAAATCGTTTTAAATTCATTTTAATTCAAAATATCATAAATTTATCATATTTCATATTTAATTTAAATTCCATTTATCACCATATTATAATTTCCAAAATAACATACATTTCAGATTTTCTAGCTTTACCATTAATTTATTTCACTTGTAAATTTTCAGAAAATCAATAATACTTTACAAAAATCATTTTTAATTAAGTTTAAATCAAAATATTATAATATTTACATTTCTAAATCATTTTAAATTTTTTAGGAAAACATATTTTAACCACGGGTCTATATATCATTTTCTAGCCTAGGTAAAGTGACTACGGATAATATATCATTTCAACCCGTAATTTACAAAGAAAACCCGGGTTTTATCATTTCAAACCCGCAGTCCCAAGTAAAATGAAATAATTGATAATCGTTCGGGCCTATCATTTCAGCTCATAACGATTTTCCCCTATTCTAAAGTCCGTTCGGGTATGTATCATTTCAACCCATAATGATTCTAATCTAAAGGGAACTTGCAGTATGATAAACTGATACAAATAACAGAATATCATTACATAACATAAACATATGATATAACAGGTAAATAAGCATGGATGAACATCATATGATCATAACATAGCAAATATAGCATGGTGATATATTTTACAGATTCAAACGTGATCGGTTTACTAGTCATATAAGTATAAAACTGTCTGGTGAGAATAACTCACATGTATAAGCTGGAGATGACAACCAAAATACACAAAATGAGATCCACAAAGGCACGATAGCACGACAATGATTTGAGTGTGGAAGAGGCAAAGCTAATAGCCTTGTTACATAACAAACAAAACAAAGTACAATACGTAAATTTCAAACCAAACTATTATAAACAAAGTTAGAAATATAAGCACAATACATAGCTGAACTTTTTGCACTTGCATTCAAACACTTATGCTTCAGCTACGGACTATAAAAGCACTGTAATGTGATGGTTTTGGATCAGGTTGAGATCAGGCTGAGGTCAAATAAGTTGGCCATAACAATATATGAAGGAGATGAAGACATATGTGTGCGTCAATACACGACTACAAGCAACAACATGGATTTCAAGGCCTAAATTTCTCCGACCAAGGGACTATTGGGCATGGTCTGATCTGGTATGATTAACTATAGGTGGGGCATGGGTCCTAGGCTCAGGTTGTGGCTGGTGTTGGTGGTAGATGGTCGGCCAAAGCATGATGGTGGAGTGGTGGATTAATGGAAGGCTCGACTATGAAGTTTTAAGGTGGAGTTTCATCATTTTTTGGTGGCCTATAGGGCTTCGGCCATGGATGGTCAGTGGAGTCAAGGGGATGGTGGCTAGAATAGGTGGTGGTGAAGGCAGCCAAGGGGCTGGAGGTGGCAGGGCCGAACACAAAGAGGATAAAGCAAGTTGAAAAATCACATAATTCAAGTATAAAAAGTGAAAAAAAGAAGAAATTTTTACCAAACTTTTGCTTGGATGATGGCCGAATTTTTTTTAGGTTGAGAAGCTTTCCTATACATGAAAATGAAGTGGGTATGCAGCTGAAGCAATGAGATATGGCCAGAAATTGAATGCATGTGATGTTTGGTGTGAAAAGGTAAGTTGAAACGTGAAAAGGAAAGGTATACAAAAGGAGAAAACTCTTCATATTTTCATAATTCTTTTTAAATTTTAAAATACAAGTAAAATACTAATAAATATAGATAAAACATGAAAATATGATAAATTCACAAAAATAATTAAATAAATATTAATTAAATAATTAAATTAAGAAAATAGCAAAAATTGTAAACTAGGCTTTAAAAATAGAAAATAAATGCTATAAATCTTGGAAAATTTTTAACATCACTTTAAAATGTTTTAAAATAAAATATATACCTAACATGTCATATAACATATATTATAACATGACTTGACAAATAAAACATTATTTATACAAATTAAAATAGATAATTTTATTAAATAAATCAATTTACACCCAATATTGTAAAAAGCATAACTTTCATAATATAAATCGGATTTCAATGAAACAAAAAGCAGTGTTCTTAAAATTAAATTTATTTTTATAATAAAGGATAAAATTAAAAAAATCAAAGATTTAAATTTTAAATTTAAAAGTCAAAGTTTGACCAGATTGACCAAAAATCCACTTTTTCTGGAAATATCCTATTTATTCAGGTTTGAAATTATAATTCACACAAAAATCAAAATATACTCTTAAAATAACAAAAGTTATTCATTTTAGTAAATAAAATAAAGTTTTTAAATTAGGAGTTTCAATTTAAATAATAAAAGTGAACAATTAAAATATTCACAAAATACTGGATTGTTACACTCTCCCCCACTCAAATCTTTTCGTCCTCGAAAAGAACGTATAAGGAAAATAGGGAAAAGCAAGATAGACAACAAATAGTACTTGTAAGAAATAATTTCAGATTCGAAGCACGAATGCTCTCAGGTCGGCCTGGATCAGGAATGTTGAAAGCAGCGGCCGAGATTAAAGGTTGAAAAATAAAATAAATTTGTGATTAATGTATATATAATAAATTCGTATAAACTTTAAAACGTCGTATCTTGTTCATACAAGGTCGAAAATTGACGAAACGAATTGCGTTTGGTCCGTATTGACGAGCACTACGCCGCGGAGCTAGATTGGGATTTATTTGAGCTAGTAAAAATTTTGGTTGAAATTAAATGCTCGTTTAATTTTAGTCGGAATAAATCGCTATCGCAACAACTTCAAGCAATGTGAGTACAACTCACTCTTTCTGACTCATTGATATTTATATATAAGTGAGAAATAATTTATTATATGATGATTGATGATTGTTTGGATGATATATGATATGTTGATTGGTATTTGGATATATACCTGCCTAGTGGAGCAGATGACCCTATACGTTCCCGTGTATGAGCGGATGACCCTTCGTACGCGCGTCTGCCGTGAAGCGGTTATTGTACACATATTCTCATATGTATATTTTTTGCAGGTGACATGTTGGAGGGATCCAACTAGATTCCTCACCAGTATTGGTTTATTTTCAGATATTGTGATATATGCTGTTATCATATTATATATGATATTTTGGATGTCGTGATTGATGTATTTAGTGCTGTTGCAGCATTGGGCCTATTTTGATAATTTAAAAATGTTAAAGTGATGATTTTCAAATTTAAAAGAATTTTAAAGTGACTTTGGAAAAAAAACATTTTTTTGAATTTTGAATTATAAAAGGATTGAATTTATTTTGAATAAATAGATGTTATAATTTTTATGTTATAACAATTATGATGTTTTGGGAAATATAATTGAAATGTGATTTTTGTAATATAGAGTTAATGATTTTATAAAATAGTTTATTTTGAGTTTTGATTTATTATAAACGGTTTTATATATAAGATTTATAAAATTCAATTTTTATAAATTGAAATGATGGAATTTTAAAAGGAGTTTGGAAGTGTTAAAATGAGGTTATAAATGGATTTTATAAGTGAATAGGATTTATAATTGTGAAGTTATAAAATGAATAATTTTGCAAAATAAATGATTTATAAGTAAATAACTTATAAATTGGATTTGGCATATGAACGAGATGAATGGAATTAGTTAATAAAAGAGATTTATAAATTGAAGTTTTTATAAAATATAAATGTGATTAATAAACATTGTTTTATAAATCCAAAATCGATTGAATTTGTTAAGTTAAATATAAAAGTTTATTATAGGAGATATATCCACGATTTTGGACAGTGGATTATCCTTAATATAAATGTGTAGAAATATTGGATTGGGTAAATGGACTATATTCACGATTTTGGACAGTGGATAATATATTAAATAAATTTTTTAAAAAGTGATATTGTAAATGGAGTTAAAATGGTTTAAAGATGTTTTAAAATGTGTTAAGGATCAAAACCATAGATTTCAACATTCATTGTTGAAATAAACGTTTTCGAAAAGTATAAGGAAATGATGGACTATAACACTGTTGTTATAGTAAATGGTTTTCGAAAGGAAATGTTTTTGTATAGTATTAGGATTTATATATCTATCTTATTTTCAAATCCCTATACTAGTGATTTCGGGTTGCCATAACGATGTTTTACCCAACAATCGTTTTGACCCAAATAAATGTGTTTAAAGAGAACGTTTTCCTTAAAGAATAAAATATATACTTAATCCTGATTTAAGTATATATAATATTTTCTAAGTGTTGAAAATATAAATTGAATTGTGAATTACTTATTATTAAATAAGTATATGGAATTTTTTTCCAATATAGAAGTTGAAATGGTTTTGAAGATATATCTTTTAAAGATAATTTAAAATGAATATTTGGCAAGTAATTTAATTAATAAAATATTAATTAAAAGGCCTAGTGATTGTATATGGTGCTAAATATTTGTTTATTTGTTTTGATAGTTAAATAACCGAGTATCAAACTTGGCCAAAATTTTAGTTCATCGACTTGATGTGGGAACTATTTAGTCGTACACTTAGTACATAGCCTTCTGTGTAGGCTTGATTATCGTTTGTGTTGAGGATGTTGATTTGTATAGTGCGGAGTATTACTCCAATCTATCGAGCTTCCTTCTTGGCCCGAGGGATAGCAAGTTGAAAGTTGGAGAGGTGATAAGTCTATGAGACTTAGTTTCTGTGTGAGGTAAAGAAACGCTTTTGCGTTGTTGGTGTGAAGTGACCGGGATCAGATTTATCTGAAAACCACTTCGGACCAACGTATATGCGACGATTGTGCAGGTTGCTTGTGATGATATTGATATTTCGGATTTTCATAGTAGGGAACCGCTTGTTGATCATTTGGCATTAAAATCCCAATATACATCCAGTAGCAGTGGTCTCTTTATTATGAAATATCCAATGCAAGGACTTTTCGCTACTAAGTATAGGGATTTCCCGACAAGATGTGGTAGGAAAGTACATTCGGTTTGTCCTTTTTTCTGGACAACTTATATGGATGTTTGTCTGACATTGCATTTCTATAGATTACATACATTGGTTTTTACAAACGTACATCAGTGGTAGCGGAGAAGGCAATTTCTCTTAGCTTAACATCCTCCTTGAGACGTATGAGCTTAAGGGTTGTATTTTTGTGAAAGGCAATTAGTAGTCAATGGAAATGGCCGTGTGGCATTCTAAGTGATGTGATATGTGATTGTGAAAGGTAATCGTTACCTCTAACCTCATCAATCGGAAATGACCAAAATAGGGTTAGATGCAGCATGGTTAAGTGGGTCATTCCCATTAGGATATGGTCATCCTCTTCTAGATATATCTTTACATGCTATGACGTCGTGTATCTGATTATTGTGGTTTGCATGCTTAGAGGGCCCTCGGTAAAGGTCGGTAACGACCGGAGGATGATATATTCGGCACCATCTAATTATAAAGGTGGGCCGGTCTTGTGTTGGTAGCGAATCCTTTGTGATGGTCCTCGGCACATTCTTCTAGAGATGTACTGCCAGAAGGTAGTCCCTTCACCTGGTCATTTGTATGGAAATCCAAACTCCACTACGTGTTTGCCATTTTAATTGTGTTACCCAATTGGGCTTTATGCTGGAATTTAATCAATGTAACAATTTCGGCAATGATTAATATTATTTGTATATAGTAGACACTACTATAATATAAGAGGATTTGATATGATATGTTTTTGTTATCGTAAGGTAAAAATATGTTCGTGTTTATGTGTGGACTTGTCTTACGAGATACTTTTGTTTTGATAAAGGAAAAGTTTGGTAATTTAATAAATTCAGTTGAGTGTGTTTCTCATGCTGGTTTACCAGACTGATCCAGACATTTTTCCCTTTCAATGCTCAGGTCAGACCGAGTATAGGTATAAGTCTAGATTTGATGCTTTTGGAGCTTCAGCAGGAGAGCTGGAGATCTTCATTTTCGTACATCCGTATTTGATTGATTATCCGCTGTATTGCTTTATTTGTTGTTGTATATTATCGGCATTTGTGAGGACAGGTTATTGTAACTATTCAAGCTGATAACTCTGGTTGGTTGTTGAACTCTGATTGATGTATGTATATACAGTTTCTCTTTTGTAAAGATCATTGATATGATATTATATATTTTCCGCTGCGATGTGAGGTTCTGTATTGTTCTGTTTGGTTCTATCTTCTCCCTTTCTTCTCTTCTTTTCTTCTCTCTTCTTTTTTCTCTCTTGACTTTCCGTCAGTTTGTGCTTTTTCGATCGTACATGTGTGCATTATTGTCGATTCAAAGGGTACGGATTTGTGGGTCGTCAC
This sequence comes from Allium cepa, assembly GCA_030765085.1. Taxonomy (NCBI): domain Eukaryota; kingdom Viridiplantae; phylum Streptophyta; class Magnoliopsida; order Asparagales; family Amaryllidaceae; genus Allium; species Allium cepa. Next base: position 596,464,532 of record CM060943.1, on the reverse strand, counting down.
AGCTGGTATCAGAGCTTAGATTTTGTATATTTCTAAGCTTTGATGTGTACTCAGTATAGATAGGGACAGTAGCACCCTAGATTGAGTTTGAGTGTATTCTATATATGAGCACGTATTTGTTAGTGAATATAAAATGTTTTATATTGTGTTTGCTTATCCGTTGAGCTGTGTGTGAATTCTGATCGGTATGTGGGATGCCATGTTATCGATAGGGATTTCCAAACTCTTAAACGAGGCAAGTCGACATAGTATCATTTTAAATTGGGTAAAGGAAATAATTTTACCTCGATTATATTTTATATATAAAGAAATATATTTCAGAAATTATTAAAGTGTGTATCAATGAATTGTTTAGTTGTTTTAAAATGAATATATATAAGAATAAAAGATGTTTGAATAATCTAAATAGAAACAACAATTGTAAAAGAATAAATTATATTAGCAAATGAATTATAAAGTATGAAATTATAATTAATATAATTTACAATTGTGAAATAATCTTATATATAAGAAATGAAACGAAATGAAGATATTTATAAGTATGTATTATAAATAAAAATGAATTTAAACCAATTATTTGAAAATTTAAATTCCGTTTATTCTGAAAGTTGTTTTTCAATTTCAAGAGATTATATTATTATAAATCTAGATAAGATAAATGAATTTGAAATGATCTTATATAAGTAAAGTAATGTAGTGAAATTATATAAGTATAGATTTGTAAATGTGATTTATAAATAATAAAAGAATTTTTTTAAAAAAGAATAAGAAAGCACTGAATTCACTACTGCTGTTGGAAAATAATAAGGGTGATGACTGCAGCATCATCATTATCATTTTCGAGTTTCTGTGTGATGGATTTGCTACCAATAATAAGTTGAAATTGAAGTTTTGTTATAACAAACAAATTTGATTTAAAAATCCAAGTTGTTATTGATACATATAAGTAAAACGAGTTTTGGACTTACAATATATGAGATAATAAAATTTTAGCTTTGGTAAAGTTGAAATAAATTTGAGTTAGCATGTTAAATGTATGATTTGAAATTTAACTAAAGTGAAGTTAAATAAATTGAATTGGATTTTAATTGGATCAGATAAGTGATTATATAATATGAATTTGGAAGTTTAGATAATTAAGTTGTATAACTTATGAAATGAGAAAATGTAAGTAAAACAAATTGTTAAAATGGTTAAACAATTTTGTTAAGCAAAACAAAATCTGAATTTAAATAGCAGAATGAAATTTGACTTAAGTAAAAGTTAAATGAAATAGAATTTGAATTGAATTAGAAATGAACTTAAGTTGTATAGTGAAAGTGAATAAAAATGAATTTGATTTTGGTATCAAAGTGAATTAATAGAATGTTAAATTGAGTTATATAAACAAATTCAACTTTAACTGTAAAAGTGAATTAGGGAATAAACATGGATTAGAAAATGTTGTTGTTAAGAATTGAATAAAACTTAAGTTAGGAAATTGTGAATCAATAATAATATTGGAAGTGTTGTATAAAAATGTGATTATAGTGAATACTAGAATTTAATCTGAATTAGATGTTAAACCAATTTGAAATTAATGTGTCAAACCAAATTGAATGTAAACGAATGTAAAGTAAATTAATTTGGTAAATGTTGGTTACAGATTGGTTGTTAGTTTGTTGTTAGTTGATTGTATAAAAATTCATATGAAGTTGAATTAATAAAATTGAAAGCTATAAACAACCGAATCCAAATTGGAAGTTAAGTGAATTTAAATAGAATTGATTTGATTTGAATTGGAAGTGAACAAACTTGAATGTAACTAGTGAATGTAAACTAATTGAAATTAAAGAAATGAATGTTAGTAAAAAAATCCAATGTTAATGAATCAAAGGTGATTAATTGAAAACCAATTCAATGAATATTTATAAGAAGCGAATGGATATTGATTTGTTATGGATTGATTGGATGGATATTGGTTTGTTGGATGATAGTCATTGGATGGTTTGATTTATTATTTTTAATTTCATTTGCTATAGTGCCATGCATAGTTGTTGTAATGGTATATGTTGTATATTGATATTACTTTTTATATATACATGTTTCTCATTGGTTTGTTGAGTGTTTAGTAGGCACGAATGGCGCTTGTTTCGCTTTTGGAGCTCGCTTTCACGCTGTATTAGCCGTATATGCTGCCTAATAATATATAAGGTACATATCTCGGATTACATAGCGTACTTTTACACTTTTTTCCCTTCGGGATGCCTCATCCTTTTAGATGAGATGTATATTCGTGATATATATATATATATATATATATTGCTATTTTTTTTTCGGATCGAACCGCGCAAAGGAGACGCTGGCGAATTTTTTTGAAAATTTAAGGCGCTAGAATAATTTTTGAGAAATTGGAAAAAAAATTGATAACTAAAATTTTGATTTTTTTTGAGTTAAAAGTTAAACGTTATAAGTTGGTTTTAAAAGATAACTATAAATGGATCTGAAAACTTAGAAAAGTTTTTATAAGAAGTTCAACTTATGGATTTTGAGAAAAGTTAAAAGGTTTAAACTTTTGGTAATCTAATTTGAACGATTTGTTTTTGAAAAGTTGATGGACTCTCTGACTTTTTCTTGCTTGGTAATTTCGAGGACGATATTCTTTTAAGTAGAGGAGAATGTAACGACCTAGAATTTCAGTCATTTGAAATTCGTATATTTAATTGATTTTAAATATGCACAAGTGAATTTTATAAGATGAATAAATTATATTTCGAATATAGTGATTTAATTGGATAATTAAATTGTTAATTTAATATTTTAAAATTTTGAAATAATTGAAAATTGAATTAAATGTGAATAAAAATGATTTGTAAAGTGATATTAAATTATATTTGAATTAGAATGATGTTATAGGACTTTTAAAATTGAATTAAAAGTTGAATTGTAAAAATTGAATATTTTAATATTTAATTAACGTGTAAAAATAGCCATTTTTCAAACAGTCTCGGATTTCGACGAAACTAGTTTCATTAGATCCGTAATTTTATATTACTCTAAGATTTCAAATTTTGTGTCAATCGGATTTACGATTTGTCCGGGGCAAGCTAAAACGCATAGAAATCAGTTTAAGTGAATTTTAGATTTAAATAGTTGATTCGATAACCTATCTTTCAAATACGATTGAATTGGCTTCCAATACATATTCCATTGCGTTCAGAATGGGGGTAAAACCTTATAAACGCCAAGGGGCACGTTTCGTTTCGATTTCGGAAATTTTCCGGATGAATAGTGCACAAATATTTTCTATAAAAGCCCCTGATTTCTTTCATTTTTCACTCAAACCCAAGGGTTAGGGCTAGCCGCCACAAATAGTTCAATGACCGATATCCTCCCTTTTTCTTCCCTCGATCTCTTCTAATCCATTCACTTTCATCTAAATCCTCCAACTAACAAATTGAAGAGCTCGACGAGTACTACGAAATCAACGGTGGAGATCGTTCAAAGCGTCGCCGATCATCGGCAATTCGAGCTTGAAGTCAAGGCATTCATTCACGTTTTTCGAAGGGAATACGCGACCGAGATCGCCGTGCCTCTGGCTGAAGGTGGCACTCGTGATGGGCTTCGAGGTGGCGCTAGTTGATCGATGTGAAGACGTTCATATTTGTCGCGTTAATTCGATGGAAACGGCGGCTTCAATGGGTTTATGTGCATACGAATGTGAATGATGTAGAAGAACACGATCGGCCTGGATCAGGAATGTTGAAAGCAATGGCCGAGATTAAAGGTTGAAAAATAAAATAAATTTGTGATTTATTTATATATAATAAATTCGTACAAACTTTAAAACATCGTATCTTGTTCATATGAGGTCGAAAATTGACGAAATGAATTGCGTTGGGTCCGTATTGACGAGCACTACGTGATGGAGCTGGATTGGATTTATTTGAGCTAGTGAAAATTTTGGTTGAAATTAAACGCTCGTTTAATTTTAATCGGAATAAATCGCTATCGCAACGACTACAAGCAATGTGAGTACAACTCACTCTTTCTGACTCACTGATTTTTTTATATAAGTGAGAAATAATTTATTATATGATGATTGATTATTGTTTGGATGATATATGATATATTGATTGATATTTGGATATATACCTGCCTAGTGGAGTAGATGACCATATACGTTCCCGTGTACGAGCGGATGACCCTTCGTACGAGCGTCTGTCTTGAAGCGGATATTGTACACATATTCTAATTTGTATATTTGTTGTAGGTGACATATTGGAGGGTTCCAACTAGATTCCTCACCAGTATTGGTTTATTTTCAAATATTGTGATATATGCTGTTATCATATTATATATGATATTTTAGATGCCGTGATTGATGTATTTAGGGTTGTTGCAGCATTGGGCCTATTTTGATAATTTAAAAACGTTAAAGTGATGATTTTCAAATTTAAAAGGATTTTAAAGTGATTTTGGAAATAAACATTTTATTGATTTTTGAATTGTAAAGGAATTGAATTTATTTTGAATAAATAAATGTTATAATTTTTATGTTATAAAAATTATGATGTTTTGGGAAATATAATTGAAATGTGTTTTTGAAATATGGAGTTAATCATTTTATAAATAGTTTATTTTGAGATTTTTGATTTATTACAAACGGTTTTATATATAAGATTTATAAAATTGAATTTTTATAAATTAAAATGATGGAATTTTAAAAGAAGTCTTGGAAGTGTTAAAATGAGGTTATAAATGGATTTTATAAGTGAATAGGATTTATAATTGTGAAGTTATAAAATAAATAATTTTGTAAAATAGATGATTTATAAGTAAATAACTTATAAATTGGATTTGGCATATGAACGAGATGAATGGAATTGGTTAATAAAAGAGATATATAAATTGAAGTTTTTATAAAATATAAATGTGATTAATTAAACATTGTTTTATAAATCCAAAATCGATTGAATTTGTTAAGTATAGAAGTTTATTAAAGGAGATATATCCACGATTTTGGACAGTGGATTATCCTTAATATAAATGTGTAGAAATATTGGATTGGGTAAATGGACTATATTCACGATTTTGGACAGTGAATAATATATTAAATAAATGCTTTAAAAAGTGATGTTGTAAATGGAGTTAAAATGGTTTAAAGATGTTTTAAAATGTGTTAAGGATCGAAACCATAGATTTCAACGTTCATTCTTGAAATAGACGTTTTCGAAAAGTATAAGGAAATGATGGACTATAACACTGTTGTTTTAGTACATGATTTTCGAAAGGAAATGTTTTTGTATAGTATTGGGATTTATATATCTATCTTACTTTCGAATCTCTATACTAGTTATTTTGGGTTGTCGTAACGATGTTTTGCACAACATTCTTTTTGACCCAAATAAATGTGTTTAAAGAGAACGTTTTACTTAAAGAATAAAATATATACTTAATCTTGATTTAAGTATATATAATAATTTATAAGTATTGAAAATATAAATTGAATTGTGAATTACATATTATTAAATAAGTATATGAAATTTTTTTCCAATATAGAAGTTGAAATGGTATTGAAGATATATCTTTTTAAAGATAATTTAAAGTAATATTTGGCAAGTAATTTAATTAATAAAAGATTAATTAAAAGGCCTAGTGATTGTATATGGTGCTAAATATTTATTTGTTTGTTTTGATAGTTAAATAACCGAGTATCAAACTTGGCCAAAATTTTTGTTCCTCGACTTGATGTGGGAAATATTTAGTCGTACACTTAGTACGTAGCCTTCTGTGCAGGATTGATTATCGTTTGTGTTGAGGATGTTGATTCGTATAGTGCGGAGTATTACTCCAGTCTATCGAGCTTCCTTCTTGGCCCGAAGGATAGCAAGTTGAAAGTTGGAGACGCGATAAGTCTATGAGACTTAGTTTCTGTGTGAGGTTTAGAAACGCTTTTGCGTTGTTGGTGCGAAGCGACCGGGCTCAGATTTATCTGAAAACCACTTCGGACCAACGTATATGCGACGATTGTGAAGGTTGCTTGTGATGATATTGATATTTTGGATTTTCATAGTAGAGGACTGCTTGTTGATCATTTGGGGTTAAAATCTCAATATACATCCAGTGGCAGTGGTCTCTTTATTATGAAATACCCAGTGCAAGGACTATTCGCTACTACTCCTTGGGATTTCCCGACAGGATGTGGTAGGAAAGTACCTTCGGTTTGTTCTTTTTCTGGACAACATGTATGGATGTTTGTCTGACATTGCATTTCTATAGATTGTGTACATTGGTTTTTATACATTAGTGGTGGCGAAGAAGGCAACTTCTCTTAGCTTAACACCCTCCTTGAGACATATGAGCTTAAGGGTACTATTTTTGTGGAAGGCAAATAGTAGTCAACGGAAATGACTGTGTGGCATTCTAAGTGATGTGATATGTGATTGTGAAAGGTAATCGTTGCCTCTAGCCTCATCAACCGAAAATGACCAAAACAGGATTAGATGCAGCAGGGCTATGTGGGTCATTCCCATTAGGATATGATCATCCTCTTCTAGATATATCTTTACACGCTATGATGTCCTGTATCTGATTATTGTTTTTTGTATGCTTAGAGGGCCCTCGGTAAAGGTCGGTATGTAGAGGTGGGCCGGTCTTGTGTTCGTAGAGGATCCTTTGTGATGGTCCTCGGTACATTCTTGTAGAGATGTACTGCCGGAAGATAGTCCCTTCACCTGGTCATTTGTATGGAAATCCAAACTCCACTACGTATTTGCCATTTTGATTGTATTACCCGATTGGGCTATATGCTGGAATTTAATCAATGTAACAATTTAGACTATGATTAATATTATTTGTATATAGTAGACACTAAATATAAGAGGATTTGATATGACACGTGTTAGTTATCGTAGGGTAAAAACATGTCCATGTTTATGTGTGGACTTGTCTTACGAAATAGTTTTGTTTTAACAAAGGAAAAATTTGGTAATTTAATAAATTCAGTTGAGTGTGTTTCTCACGCTGGTTTACCAGACTGATCCGGGCGTTCTTCCCTTTCAATGCTCGGGTCAGACCTAGTATATTTACAGGTCTAGAATTGATGCTTTTGGTGCTTCAACAGGAGAGCTGGAGATCTTCATTTTCGTACATCCGTATTTGATTGATTATCCGCTGCATTACTTTGTTTGTTGTTGTATATTATCGGCATTTGTAAGGATAGGTTATTATAACCGTTCAAGCTGATAACTCTGGTTGATTGTTGAACTCTGATTGACGCATGTATATACAGTTTCTGTTATGTAAAGATCATTGATATGATTTTATATATTTTCCGCTGCGATGTGAGATTCTGTATTGTTCTGTTTGGTTCTATCTTCTCTCTTTCTTCTCTTCTCTTCTTCTCTCTTCTTTTCTTTCTCTTGACTTTCCATCAATTTAGGCTTTTTGGATCGTACATGTGTGGATTATTGTCGATTCTAAGGGTATGGATTTGCGGGTCGTCATAAAAATAAAAATGAACGTAAAAGTGAAAAGAAGCATGGAGGAAAGAGAAGAGAAAGAGGATATCAATTCATTATTATTTCATGAAACATTGAGCTTACAACTTGCATTTTAATTTCCTAAGTAATTTGAAAGAGTAAGTAGATATCTACATGTACATAAGTGGGTTATTTACACAGGCATAAAACCCTAATTCACTTTTTAGAGTGCTTCCAAAAATGACCTTTAGGAAATGTGCCCGCCCAATAACCATTAACCTCTAATTAATCCATCATTAAATATGCTTGAAGCTTTAACCTCCACTTAGTTGTCCATTAGCTTTTAATTGTAGACTTAGGTAAGTGGGTGGAGTCCTCCATGATCATGAGTTTGAATTATTTCTTTCTACATTTCTTTGTATTCTCTTGTGCATGTATATATTCCAAGAAACCCTCTTCCATTTACATCCAAATTCCTATAAAAATCATAAAAAATGTCTAGATATTCTCAAATTAGCACATGCACAAAAATGACCATTTTGCCCCTGTATGGAGATGAAAATATGGTGATTTGCAAATAATTGAATTTTGGTTTAAACATGTTAAAATACCCAAATATGAAATTTATTTAAATAAAATTGACAAAATATGGATGTAAATATATGCACATTTACGTGCACATCAAATACCCCAACACTTCTTTTTTATTCGTCCTCAAATAAAGGAAAACTAAGATAAATTCGTCTTCGTAGGGTGCACGATTGCATTGAGCATATGCAACAAGCCGTTAAACTTATGGGTGCCCCCAATAGGACGATTGTTGTCTCATAAGAGTTTGTAGCGGATACTACCAACAAAATCCAAAGGCAAAATGAAAACACTTACAAAATGCAAGATTTATTTACAATGGGATGAACGCAAGTTGTTGAAAAATATTTAAATGAAGGATTTACTTTCAAATCATCATGAATAAGTAAATATAAGTTCTGGTCAAAATTTCCAATAAAAATGAAGTTATTGTAACAAATAGATTATAATTTAACTCGTTTCGGTCGATAACACAATGTAACTATGAAATGGAGCCTTATCGATTATCAAAGTTCATCAAAGTGGTATTTTCATTTCTTTTCAATAACAAGTCAAATCAAATAAGTTAAAATAGTGCTTGGATTTCATTTGCTTACTCTCTCTATTTTTTAATTTTTTTTATTGATATTTACAATATTTACATATGCCTAACTCAGAAAATTGAGACCAGATATATTACCCATACACTGCCTTACAGATTGATGTGAGGGGAATACAAAGTGTAGCGAGTGAACACACAACTGTGAACTTATCGACTGTATGCATTACTAAAAAGAATTTTTATATACATACACCGAACTCAGATAAACTGAGGCCAGATATACCGATCATGCACTGCCTTTCGGGATTACGTGAGAAGGGTACAGAGCATGGTGAGTGAACACATGACTCTAGGTGTTAAAAATATATACATATATACAAATGTTTTTTTTACTTATATATTTTTGTGTTTTTTTTCTGTTTTTTTATTAGAAAGAGGGAGTTTTGCAGAATCATCTTAGCACCGTTTAAGTTAGAAGATAAAAACGTAATATCCTTTACTTTAAATTTACCACTTTTTTAAACAAAGATTTTCAATTAGAATATACTTCATAATTAGCGCATATGAACCTTCCTATATACTAGTTGAACCATTGTTATTTGTTATCAAACTTCATTTTTATTTTTGTTAAGATAAATAAATTTTCAAAATTTTTAATTTATTAACCAAAACTTATACTTATCCTATTGTATTTCTTCAAAAATAAATCAAAATGTTGAAAAGAAAATGTTTTTGCGATTTAGAAATTTTGGGATTTTTTTTCGAGTTAAAAGAAAATGAAAATTAAATAATGCCATGAAACTTAAAAAAAATGAACATGAGATCCCTCCCACACTTAGTTTTTACTGTGTCCCCACAGTAAATGCATGATATAATGAGTGTAACGGAAAAAAATATGTACATATTTACAAAATAGGGTTAACATTCTAACTAGACATAGTTTGGCTCATGAAGAATCAGTAGCTCCTCCTCTTGGTTACTTGGCAATTCCAAGAAAGGTTTCGAACGATGACCGTTGACTTTGAAAATCGATCCATCCCTAAAGTTTTGTAGGCACCGTGTGGAAAAATAGTTCGTACCACAAATGATCCGGTCCATCTCGATTTAAGTTTCCTAGGGAATAATTGAAGTCTAAAGTCATATAAATGAACATTTTGGTTAGGCGAAAACGTTTTTCTTAGGATTGACTTGTCATGAATTTTTTTTGTTCTTTCTTTGTAAATTTTCTCGTTTTCATATGCGTCGTTCCTAAGTTCTTCTAGTTTGTTGAGTTGTAGTTTTTGGTTTTCACCAGCTTTCTCGAGATCAAAGTTTAAGTTCATTATTGGCTATAACGCTTTGTGTTCAATTTCAACAAGTAAATGGAAAAATTTTTCGTAAAATAAACGAAATAGGGACATTCCAAGGTTAGTTTTAAAAGTAGTACGGTAAGCCCAAAGCGCATCGGTCAATTTATGAGACCAATCTTTTGATTTTTGTTGACAGTTTTCACCAAGATTTGTTTTACTTGATGATTTGAAACTTCAACTTGCCCACAAGTTTGAGGATGATATTGAGTGGATAACTTACGGGTTATCGAGTATTTCTTCATTAAAGTTTCAAAAGAACGATTGCTAAAATGGGTTCCATTATCATTAATTATTGTGCGAGGTGTGCTGGACCTCGAACAGATGTTTTCTTTGAGAAATTTCATAACAATTATATGATCACTGGTTTTGCATGGAACGGCTTTGACCCATTTTGAGATGCAATTGACAGCGAGAAGGATATACAAGTTTTCAAAAGAATTGGGAAAATGTCCCATAAAGTCGATACCTAAACATAAAAGATTTCGATTGTAAGAACGGAATTTAGAGGTATCATACTTCGTCGAGAAATCCTTCCAAGCATTTGGCAACAATTGCAAGTTTTGCAAAATTCGAACGAGTCTTTGAAAAGGAAAGTCTAGTAGAAACCTCATTGAAGCACCTTTTCCGCAGTTTTTCGCGGAACAAATTGTCCACTGCACGCTTGATCGTGGCAAAATGAAAGAACAATCCTGATATGCAGGATGTCAAATCGAATGATTTGATGGGACAATACTTGAACAAGTATGGATCGTCTCACTAGAAATATTTCACCTGAGACATGAATTTGCATTTGTCCTGTTTGGACCGAGATGAGGGAGTTTCATTAGTGACTAAGTAGTTCACTATATCAGCGTACCATGGGTCGATAGAAGTCGAAAAAAGTTGTTCATCGAGAAAGTTTTCATTGATGGGCAAAGGTGATGGTGCGTTGGAAAGACGAGACAAGTGATTGGCTATGACATTGTCGTATCCTTTTTTATCCTTGATTGTAAGATCAAATTATTGTAGTAAAAGGATCCAAAGAATTAAGCGAGATTTAGCATCCTTTTTATCAAAGAGATATCGAAGCACAGAATGGTCCATGTATACAGTAATGTGTGACCCTATCAAATATTGTCGGAATTTTTCGAGAGCAAAAACTACGGCTAATTGCTCTTTTTCAGTGGCCGTGTAGTTAAGTTGAGCATCATTCAGAGTCACGCTAGCATAGTAGATAACGTGAAGGATCTTGTCGATGCATTGTCCTAAGATAGCACCAACAGCAAAGTTTGAGGCATCGCACATTATTTCAAATGGGAGATCCCAATTCGGTGAGCAAATTACAAGAGCAGAAACAAGTTCGTTATTGAGACGTTCGAAAGAAGAGATATAATAAAAGTTAAAATCGAATGGAATGTCTTTTCTAAGAGGAGTCATAGGAGGTCGAGCAATCTTCTAAATTCTTTCATAAACCGTCGATAAAATCCTGCTTGTCCAAGAAATGATCGAATGTCTTTAACAGATTTGGGAATGAGAAGATTTGCAATGACGTCAATTTTTGCTTTATCTACCTCAATGCCTTTTTTTGAAACGACGTATCCGAGGATTATGCCTTGAGTGACCATGAAGTAGCATTTTTCCTAATTAAGCGTTAAGTGTTTATCCTTGCATCGTTTAAGAACGAGTTCAAGATGGTGTAAACGCTCAGAAAAGGAGTTTGCAAAATAGAAAAATCATCCATAAAAACTTCAATCGATCATATCAGAAAGATGCAGACCATGCATCTTTAAAACATTACGAGAGCGTTACAAAGGCCAAAGGGCATACATCGATAAGCAAAAGTGCCAAAGGGACACGTGAAAGTTGTGTTCTCTTGACCTTTGGGAGCGATTAGAATTTGGTTATAACAGGAATAACCATCAAGAAAGAAATAGAATTCATGACCGCCTAACGTTCGAGCATTTGGTCGATAAAAGGAAGAGGGAATTGATCCTTACGTGTTACGGCATTTAAATTTCGATAGTAAATGCAAACTCGCCAACTCGTTTAAGTACGAGTTGGAATAAGTTCGTTTGAATCGTTCTTAACAACAGTAAGCCCAGACTTTTTTGGTACAACGTGAATTGGGCTAACCCATGAACTATCAAAGATTGGGTAAATAATTCAGTTGTCAAGAAGTTTAAGAATTTCATCACGCACCGCATCTTTCTTTTTTTGATTAAGCCTCTGTTGTGCATCACGAATAGGCTTAGCATCATCGATTTAAATGGATGTGATGTTGAACAAGAGTGAGACTAATTCCCTTTATATCGATAACCGACCATCCAATCCCTTCCTTCCTTTTGGACAGGGTTAAACATAAAAAAAAATTCTTGATCAAGAGAAAGAGTCGCAAAAATTATGACGGGAAACATTTGGTTATCACCTAGGTATGCGTACTTAAGGTGATCAGGCAGGGGCTTGAGGTCCAACTTCGAGAGTTTCTCGATTAAAGAATTGGATCAAGATTCATATTCAACTGGAAGCAATTCAAAGAGAAGGGTGTATTCAATCCCACTGAGGATTTTGTGAAACAATTTTTCGTACTCAACTCCGCATTCGTCATTAAGGTCAAGTGTGTTGTTTTCGAAGTTTTTGTGAATGGCACTAACTTCCAACGTTTGGTAGCGAGGTTCATTTGGTTGGCTTTCAAGATTGAAAATGTTGAGATCCAAAGTCATGTTTCCAAAAGAGATTTTCATCGAACCGTTGCGATGGATGATTAAGGCATTTGAGGTGGCTAAGAATGGTTGGCCTAAAATCAATGGAATTTGACTCGGGGGATTTGTCACGGGTTGTGTTTCCAGAACGATAAAATCAATGGTATATATGAATTTTCCTACTCAAATGAGCACGTCCTCGATTTCTCCCATGGGCTTCTTAATGGAACGATCGACGAATTCAAACGTGACCTTTGTGGGTTTGAGCTCACCTAAGCCTGATTGTTCGTATACAGAGTATGGATTCAAATTGACACTCGCACCTAAGTCTATCAAGCATTTGTTAATCGTCCTGTCTCCAATTGTACATGAAATCGTAGTGCAGCCAGGATCTTTGTATTTGACGGGCATGGATTGGGACAAGACTTCATTCAAATTGGCGACTAAAAAGACTATTTTGGGCACTTAAGTGTGTCTCTTTTGGGTACACAAGTTCCTAAGAAATTTCGCATAAGTGGGGACTTGCTGAATGACGTCAAGAAGCGGGATGTTCACTTTCACTTGTTTAAAAATTTCCAACATCTTTTCCACCGAGTGTTTCTTGGGTCGAAGACGATGTGGAAATGGGACATAATACTCAGTAGCCAGGTCTACTCGAGTAAAAGAAGAATTTTGCTTGCATTTGATTCAACGTTTGGCTTCACCTTCTATTCTAACTCATTTGTTTCTTTAGAAGTATCGAGAAAGTTTTCGGTAAATTGTTAGGATTGTCGACTTGATTTCGATTTATTTACCAGAACATAGAGTTGTGATTGCATTCAGTTGGGTGATGTTGCTATATTGAACAACATAGGATTGGTTTGAATTTGCTTTTTTATTTCTGGAATTTGGAATGAGCTGGCTTGGAAATGATCCTCGTTCGCGTTCACTTACAGACGTTGCTGTTAGGAAATCAAATATACGGTTTTGATGACAACAACTATACAATGGAAATCGAATACATACATACATATATATATATATATATATATATATTACTATTTGCAGATACTTGCTCAAGTAACATTACTAGAAAGACAAGAAAAGGCTCAAAGAACATTATAAGAGACTACAAGTTGATAGGATAAATGGAGCAATAACACAGATGCACAAAGAAAACATGCACAGGTTTCAGACGTCTGGGTGCACTAGCCAGACGTCTGAAGAAATCCTCTGGAATTCAAAATAGAAAGGATTTGACGTCTGGTTAATGCACTCAGACATCTGAAAGACTACGGCATGCAAAATATATATATATAGCCAGACGTCTAAAACAAATACCAGACGTCTGGTTCTGAACTCGAATTTTAAAATTCAAATTATAACTACCGCATTTGAAAAGACATCTTCGCTTCTCTTCGCTGCAACTCTTCATCACCATCAGAAGAAACTATAGAGCACTAGTTAATGTATGCAACTACTCAAGGAATCTTTCTACCACTGTAAATAACATCAAGAATCATAGAGAAGAACTCACTTTTACTCACTTGCGATCTTTACTTACATACTCTATTATATTCTTGATCTCTAGCAATCTATACTTGTATTTCACTATTCCATATATTCAGATCACCTCAATCAATACTCTATATATATATATATATATATATATTAGAAGCATCTATGCTTAATAGTCAATATCCGTGTTATAGAACACATGCTTGACAAGAACAAGCTATTGTAACCAAACCTATTCCTCCGGGCAAAGTGAGGGTGTTTGATAGTCGAATTCCGAAGGGGAGCTTCGGGACTGGATGTAGGACGGGAGGTCCAAACCAGTATAAAATCCTGGTGTGCTTATTCTATATTTACCTAGATTAATTTTATCTTAGTTGCATCATATAGTTTGTCACATATACTTGCACCTACATTATACGATCCACCCTATAGACTTACAATTGGTATCAGAGCAAGGTATGATCAAAATACAGTAACACGTTTTTGAATCACTTTAATATGACAAGTATTTTTCAAGAAGAACAATCGACAGCAGGACCCATACTTTTAATGGCTCTAACTATGCATATTGGTCAAGACATATGAGAATTTTTGTGAAAGCTAATGGTCTAGAAATTTGGTCAGCCACTCAAGATAAATATGAAGCACCTACTACTGCTATGAACACATGGACCGATGCATAAAAAATGACAGCTTCTAATAATGCCAAAGCTATGAATGTTTTATTTTGCTCATTAGATAAAAATGAATTTTCATGTGTCATGTTATGTAACACTGCATTTGATATTTGATGTACCTTACAAGTTACACACGAAGGCACAAACAAAGTTAGACAAACAAAGATTTCCATTTTACAAAATCAATTCTCATCATTTAAAATGAAACAAAATGAATCTATAATAGATATGCACTCTAGATTTCAAACCATTCAACATGATTTAATGGCACTTAGATTCAAATTCATAAATTTTGATTTATTATCTAGAATACTCAATTCTTTAACTCCTGAGTAGGAAAGAAAAGTATTAGCTATCGAATAAGCTAATGATCTCTCAGCACTCTTAGTTGATGAATTGATAGGAAATTTAATGTCCTATAAAGCTAATTTGTAGGCATGAAAAGAACTAAATTCGAAAAAGAAGAACACAGCATTCCCAGCAACAAATGAAGACTCCAACTTAGACGAAGACGAAATTGTATTTATTGCCAAAAATTACAACAAATTCAAGAAGTTTAGGAAAATGAATAAATTTCAGAAAGGAGGAAAATCAACCTCAACAAATAAAACATCAATTAAATGCTATGAATGTGATCAATTTGGACATATGAAGAAAGACAGTCCCAAGCTCAATAATGATAAAAAGAAGAACAAATTTGAAAAGATCAAAAAGAAGAAGCCTTTCAAAGTAACATGGGATGACTCGGATTCTTCATCATCTAATAGTGGTAGCGATAGTGATGGAGAACAAGCTAATGTGTGTTTTATGGCACAAACTGATGAGGTACACAAAATAAAAAAATAAGGAGAAATGGATACTAGATAGCGGATGCTCCAAGCATATGACCGGAAATTCAAAAATGTTATCAAATATAACATATATCGATGGTGGAACTGTAACCTTTGGAGATAAATCAAAAGGATATGTCGTGGGCATTGGAGAAGTCATCAACTCTGATATTTCTAACTTTCCTATTGTTACAAATGTTTTATTAATAGAAAATCTAAAACACAGCCTACTAAGTATCAGTCAATTATGCGATAAAGGTTTTCAAATTAATTTCGAAAAAGATAGATGTAATATTTTCGATAATAACAAACAACTTATGTTTGAAGGTTTTAGAAGCAAAAATATTTATGTCTTAAATATGAATATAAATAAAAATTCAAATTTGTGTTTAACCGCCAAACATGACGATCCATGGTTATGGCATAAACGATTTTGCCATATCAATTTTAAATACATTAATAAATTAGAAAATATGAGCTAGTTAGAGGTTTACCTAAAATAAATTACAGAGTAGAAAATTTATGTGACGATTGTCAAATTAGAAAACTAAAGAAAAGTTCTTTTGAATCTAAAATAATATTTCCACAAAACAACAATTAGAATTATTACATTTATATTTATTTGGTCCAATGCAAGTACGATCTATAAATCACAACAAATATGTTTTCGTAATAGTCGATGATTTTTCGAGATGTACATGGACTTTATTTTTAAAACATAAAAGTGTTACTTTTGGTATGTTTAAAATATTTGCTAAAAGAATTAAAACACAAATGGATTTGAAAATTAAAAATATTAAAAGTGATCACAGTGGAGAATTCGAAAATGATCTTTTTACTAATTTTTGCAATAAGAAAGGAATAAGTCATAATTTTTATTTTTCTTGCACACCTCAACAGAGTGGTGTAGTAGAAAGAAAAATTCGTACGTTACAAGAATGTGCACGAACACTACTAAATAGTAGTGGTATAGCAAAACTTTTCTGGGCTGAAGCTATTGCCACAGCTTGTTATGTGTTGAATCGAGTAACCATGCGTCCTATGACTAAACAAACTTGTTTTGAAATATTTTTTGGAAGAAAACCTAAAGTATAATACTTTAAAACTTTCGGATCAAAATGTTTTATATTAAATACAAAAGATAATTTAGGAAAATTTGACCCGAAAGCCGATGAAGGAATCTTTGTTGGATATTCGGATCACAGGGAAGCATATCGGATTTTTAATAAACGAAATAATACTATTGAAGAAATTTTACATGTTTTGTTCGACGAAAATTTTCTAAACCATCATACTAATGATGATGAAGAAATAATTCCAATAAATACAACAAACTCTATTAATAATGAGACAAATGTGCAAAATAATACTTTGATATCATCCCCTAGAATTCTTAATTATCATCCAAAAGATAATATCATTGGAGATCTTAATTCAAGAGTAACTAGAAATCAACTTAATCAAATAGGCCATATAGCATTTGTGTCAAACTTTGAACCAAAAAATTATAAAGAAGTTCAAATGATATTTTTTGGATAATCGCCGTGCAAGAAAAATTAAATCAATTTAAACGTAATAATAATTGGAAATTAGTACCAAGACCAGAAGATCAATCGATTATAGGAACAAAATGGGTATTTAAAAACAAGGCTGATAAAAACGGAAATATTGTTAGAAATAAAACCCATTTAGTTGCTCAAGGCTATAATCAAGAAGAAGGTATCGATTATGACGAAAACTTTGCTCTAGTAGCGAGATTAAAGGCCATTCATACATTACTTGCTTTTGCAAATCATCACAATTTTAAACTATTTCAAATGAATGTCAAAAGTGCCTTTCAAATGGTTTTATTAAAGAAAACGTATATGTTGAACAGCCTCATTATTTGTTCACGAAAAATATCCCGACCATGTTTTTAAATTACAAAACGCATTATATGGATTAAAACAAGCTCCTCGTGCATAGTACGGACGTCTTAAAAATCACTTAATTACATCTGGTTTTCAAATAGGCAAAATCGATACAACTTTATTTATTAAATGAGAAAATAATGATATTTTAGTTGTATAAATTTATGTTGACGGTATTATTTTTGGTTCAACCAACGAAAATCTATGTAATCAATTTTCAAATATTATGAAAAATGAATTTGAAATGTCTCACATGGGAGAATTAAATTTTTCCTTAGGTTTATAAATAAAACAATTTGAAAATGGTATTTTTATTCGTCAAGAATAATATTGTAATGATCTATTACGTCATTTTGAAATGGATAAAACTTCAAGAAAAGCAACACCAATGAATACTACTGTTCATTTAGAAAAGGATGACAACGGAAAAGATTTTGATGAAAAATTATATCGTAGCATGATTGGTTTCTTACTCTATTTAACGGCTAGTCGACCCAATATTATGATGGGTGTATGTCTCTGTGCTTGATTTCAAGAAAAACCAAAAGAATCTTACCTAAGTGCTTTTAAACATATCTTACGACATCCATCTAGTACTAGAGATTACGGTTTGTTTTACCCTAAAGGATCCTCGTTTGAACTAGTTTCATATAGTGGTGCGGATTTTGGTGTATGTAGAACAGATCGTAAGAGTACTAGTGGAACATGTCACTTTATCAGACAATCATTAATTTCATGGTTTAGTAAAAAGCAAAATTGTGTTTCCTTATCTACTTGCGAAGCCGAATATATTTCAGCAGCTCTAGCATGTGCACAAGTGATATACATGCAACAAACACTTACGAATTTCGGCAAAATTATCAATAAATCTCCAATATATCGTGATAACTCGAGCGCAATAAATTTATCAAAAAACCCTGTAAATCACTTGCGAACTAAAAATGTAGATATACGACATCATTTTCTACGTGACAATGTTGAAAAAGGAATTATTTCATTAGAATACGTAAACACCGAAAATCAAATAGCAGATACTTTCACAAAACCACTAAATGAACAAACTTTTATTAAATTCCGACGCAATTTAGGGATATGCTCTCTTAATGATCTTCTAAATTTATAACCACTCCTTCATTTATGCTATGATTAGCTAATAATTTTCTATCCACAAATTGCAATTGATAAATCCTTCACCCTTAATTTTTTTAGTTAGTTAGTTTCTGAAATTTATCTATAAATAATTTTTTTAACTTATATATAAATATTCATACAACAAGAAAGAAAGAAAATATATACACAATTCATATTTTTTTAACATAATATAGTCATGGCTTTTGAAAATTCTTATCTATCCATCTCGACACCTACATTAGACAGCTCAGCTGATACACCACAACGGCTTCCTACACCCACACCGAATCAAGAACTGACGTATAGGTGGTCCTCATATCATTCGAGATTCACTCCCGATAACAAGAAGTCCAAACGATCTTTATTTGTCTCTCCTAACACAAAGGAGAAAATTGATGAAATACATCACTATCAAAAACAACAAATAGATCCACAACGAGAACTATATTTTGAACAAAAAGTCATGGCACGTCGACTAAGCTTTTTGGAGCAAGTAGCGATGAAGTTTTGTACTTCACGGAAGAAAGATGTCCATTAACCACTTTCGATGCCTTGCAGTTCCTTGGATACCTCTTCCTCGTATCGTACACCCTTGGACCCTTCACCAAGGCGATTCTCTGGTTCCTCGAGAACCCACGAACGTAGAAATATATGGTCTCCACTCAAACCATGGAGGAATAATAAGTCAGATGATCACAAAACTTCATCGCCATCTAAATAGATTACATTTTTTTCTATATTTGTATCTACGTATATTTGTAATTTTGTTTCACAAAAATAATACTACATTTCATTCTAAACCATAAAGGGTCAAAAATATGTAACATCTTTAAATTTTAGGCTATCTTTAGAAAGATTCCTTGTTTCAGACGTCTGGATATGGACCTCAGACGTATGACACTCTGATATTCCACTAATTTTCATCGCTGTGCATATGTCAAACGTCTGTTATAACCCTCCAAACGTCTGAAACTTTGCTTTGCCTCCTTGAAATAGATATCAGTTAATTTCAAACGTCTGAACTTTGAACAAGACGTCTGAATTGTGTTTCTACCCCCAAATTATATAAAATCGACCTGTTTCAGACGTCTGATATTTTAACTAGACGTCTGAAAAATCGATCAAACCAGATGTCTACCAATTAAACCAGACGTCTTAAATTATTTACTGTGTTCAAATTAGGGTAAATCAGACATCTGAATTTGCTTCCAGACGTCTGAAATTCAATCGACACTTTAAAAACACCCAGACAACGTCATTTTGTTTCTAATTTCATTTCTATTTTCAACTGCTTATTCTCCATCGACGATTTTTTTCTCAAAAATATCTTTTCTGTTTACACTTGCTCGATTACAATGCCTCGTAGAACTAAAAACCTTAAGATATCCAAAAGAAAACGAGACCAACCAACATTCTCAAATCCTCAAGTTTGCTCCGATGATCAAATCGAAAGATGGATGAATCGAGCACCACACTCACTCAAGAGATATGCGGATATACAGAAGAAGAACTTCACACAGATCTATTTTATAACCTACTTAAATTTTCAATGTACGATTTGGATGAAATGTGTGAGAATGCCAGTCTAGAAACATTGATATCATTCACTTCCAATGACATCCAAATAGATCAATTGGGTATATTTCTTTTTTATGAAAATTTAGATAGCACGGCAGTACGGAACACTGAAAATGAAGACAATTGGTTATGGTCTAGTGTGCATGGCAACACGATTTGACTCACTCTTGGAATAATAAGTAGAACTCTCGGATGTTCCGATACAGGCGAAGATCTATATAATATTCCTGATATGCGCTTCAAACCAAGGAACAATATAACACATCAAATATGGAAGGATGAAATGCCTAAATTTTCATCCAAATATCTACGAACAAAAGCAAGACTTCTTACTCGAATGATCATCAATACCATCGTTCCATGTCTAGGAAGTCATGAGCAGATAACCGAATTAGAACACAAAGCATTATATGCTCTACTTAGCGGAACAAGTTTGAATTGGGCAAAATTTATCTTTAACGAGCGCAAACATTTTTGGACTCGGTCACGGCCATCAATTATCTACCCCACATATATCATGAGACTTCTACGTGCTCACAACATCCCCTCTTATTTATCAACTTTTGAAGAAATCTCTCCAAAATATGCTTCCACAAAGTTTTTCTCCCTAATGCATCTACCAGAAATTCCTCCAGAATTTATCTCTTTTGAAGATTGGACGCACAATCGTCAAGCCAGACAAGTTGGGCCTCCACCTCAACAACAAAATGAACCATCTCAAGAGGAGGAACGACATCATGAGACAACTCCTCCTCCTCCTGCACCATTTGATTATACAAGCCAGGAAAAGATTTTGGAAACTCAAACAGAAACAAAGCCAAATGAAAGCGTTTTAGTTCTCACTCTTAAAAATCAACATATGTTGTTTCAAAATCAAAAAGTTTTGGCTAAGTGTATTGACAGCTTTGAAACATCTTTTGCCACACGCCTAGCAACAGTGGAAACATCACTTTCAACTGTATTATCGGTTCTCAAAGAGGTTCTTCAAAGGTTTCGCGGTCTGACACCTCCTTCTGAAGATTGGTCAACCCCAATGCCTTCTCCTCCTTCGAAACATTCCAAACATTTTGATGACGAACCTCTAAAACAAGCTTCGACAGCTCCTACAAAGCATCCTAGCTCTTCCAAAAAGAAGATAAAGGAGATGATCAAGAAAAGGCTTCTCCGAAAGACTCATAAATTTTAGGATTTCAACTTTTGTATACTTGACAAAATCTATGAATGTACTCAATTTAAAATTATTAATAATATTATCCTTTTGTGTGTTATCTTTGACGATTGGCTAAAATTTTAGAATTCTTTTTGATAATGCCAAAGGGGGAGAAATATAAGTATTTATATATAAACTATATATAAACTATAAATAAGCACATATTCAGGGGGAGATTTATAAATTGTATATAAATACATTGTATAGTTGTCATCATCAAATAGGGGGAGATTGTTAGGAAATCAAATCTACGGTTTCGATGATAACAACTATACAATGGAAATCAAATATGCATATATATATTTCTATTTGCAGATACTTGCTAGAGTAACATCACTAGAAAGAAAAGAGAAAAGCTCAAAGAACGTTATAAGAGACTACAAGTCAATAGGATCAATGGAGCAATAACACAGATGCACAAAGAAAACATGCACAGGTTTCAGACGTCTGAGTGCACTAGCCAGACATCTGAAGAAATCCTTTGGAATTCAAAACAGAAAGGATCAGACGTCTGGTTAATGCACTTAGACATCTGAAAGGCTACTGCATATAAAAAATATATATAGCCAGATGTTTGAAACAAATACCAGACGTCTGGTTCTGAACTCGGATTTTAAAATTCAAATTACAACAGTCGCATTTGAAAAGACATCTTCGCTTCTCTTCGCTGCAACTCTTCATCACCATCAGAAGCAACTATAGAGCACTTGTAAATGGATGCAACTACTCAAGGAATCTTTCTACCACTATAAATAACATCAAGAATCAAAGAGAAGAACTCACTTTTACTCACTTGTGATCTTTAGTTACATACTCTATTATATTCTTGATCTCTAGCAATCTATACTTGTATTTCACTCTTCCATATATTTAGGTCACCTCAATCAATACTCTCTAGATATAAATATTGGAAGCATTATTACTTAATAGTCAATATCCATGTTATAGAACACATACTTGACAAGAACAAGCTATTGTAACCAAGCATATTCCTTTGGGCGAAGATAGGGTGTTTGATAGTCGAATTCCGAAGGGGAGCTTCGGGACTGGATATAGGACGGGAGGTCCGAACCAGTATAAAATCCTGGTGTGCTTATTCTATATTTACCTAGATTAATTTTATCTTAGTTGCATGATATAGTTTGTCACATATACTTGCATATAGATCCACCCTATGACTTGCAGTGGCTAATTGACTTATTTGCATTTCAAGTTTTGCAATCGATTGGTTTGTGTTTTGCATATACGAGGTCAATAAATTTTGCAAATTACTGTTTGATTGAAGGCTTTGAGTAGTTGCTTTAGCCAACATTTCAAGAGTTTTCTCAAATGAACTTCAATATTTATCGTCTTGGGGAGGATGAGCAAAATTTGGTTGAAAATTTGATTGTTGCGGTTGATCATGAGACAGACCCGGAAAGTTTGGTTGAAATTGGTTAGGCTAAAAGGGAGGATTCGAAGCATTATTCGGGAATGCTTGAAAATTGGGACGAATCGTATTCGTGTTGGGATTGTTTTGGTTCCAAGCAAAATTCAGATGATTTCTCCAACCAGGATTGTACAATGGAGAAAACGGGCCGAGTTTAGCTTTATTGAAAGCATTGATTTATTCGACGGAATTGGAGCACTGATCGGCTATATGATTAGGATCGTTGCATTATAACACATCGGTTGGGAAGCTTGGTTTACTTGATTCGATGAGAAAATGTTATCAAATTTTTAAATCATTGCGTCGATCTTAGCTTCCAAAGCTAAAGAAGATCCTATCGAGTGTGCACTCTCGATCGTGAGTACGTTGATTTTTCGTTCGAACGTTCCCATTGGGATGGCTTTTCGACGTGGTTTTTAAGAAATTGTCAAGCATCGTCGTGATGTTGGGCAAGAAAGTTGCCTTGGCACATTGATTCGAACATGGCTCGTGAGTTTTTATGAGTCCATCGTATAAGATTTGAAAAATCATCCATTTTTCAAAGTTATGATGTGGACATTTTATCAAAAGCTCTTTGAATCTTTCAAAATAGTTTTTGAATGGTTCTCCCTTGAATTGATGAAAATTTACAGTTTCATTTCAGATTTTACTCATTTTTTCCAAGGGGTGGAACTTGTTAAGAAAGCTTTTACGAATTCTTTTGAAATTTTGATCGAGTTCAATGGTAAGCTGTGCAACCATTTTTCAGTGTAATCCGTAAGAGCGAACATGATTAATCGAAGTTTGCTTCCGTCATCGGAAAGTTGTTGGAGTTCCATGGTTACGCAAACTTATTCGAATTTAGTCAAGAAAATGTATGAGTCATCGTGCTCGAAATTGCCAAATTCGGAAGAGTGGCAATATAGTTCGAATGAATTTCGAAATGGTTACCCGTAAGGGCGGGTAACGTGATGCAAGATGGAATAGAAAATTTATCAGAAAAAATTCTATCCATAAGTGTTCGACGGGCGTTCTCGTTTGCCATTTCGGGAGGATCATATGTTCGACTTAAATGATTAGTTGTTGAGCCACGAGTGCAATGATTTGTCGTTGTGTCGCTAGTCCAAGTATTCATGCACAAGTGAAAGTCAAGAAGAGAAAGAAGTAAGAATCGAGCTTAGAGAATGAAACAAGATTTGAAAAATTGTTTTTGTTTTTTTACAAGGAAAAAACTATTTATCAAGTGAAATTTATTTTCAAAAGAGAAGTTTGATTTTATTTTTTTTGCTTTTCAAAAAAAGTTATATATATATAGTTTTTTTTTGAATTTTCATATTTTAAAATATTTACCAAAAGGATTTTTTTGTTTCTAAATTTATTTATTTTTTTCCTTTTGAAAAGATTTTATATATTTTTTGGATTTTTGTTTTTGATGGAAAATTTTCAATGGAAAGGAAAAATATTTTTTTTGGGATTAAAAATTAAGTTAATTTAAATTTACAATTTTTTTTTGGATTTTGGATTTTTTTTAAATATGCATGAACTAATGCAACTAAGTGAATGCAAAGGACTTAATTACAATTTTCCGTCCTTAGTAGCTTCTAACCAAAAATTGTATAATCACGCTTTGTCTTAAATTAACAAAAATATTTCTTAGCCGGGTAACGGGTTGGGCTTATCGGTGCACCACGAATCAATGCAGCTGAAGGTTTAAGTACCTTCAGTGGAACAACCACTATAATATTTACGAATCACTATAATATCCATAAATGGTTATTACTCCGCCGTAGCCTAAACACCAAAAAATAAGCTTATTCAGAGAAGACAATTGCCAAGATACAATTAAGCCCTAAGTGAGCTCGCGACTCGCTTAAGTCAAATGTCTAACCATTATCATTAGTCAAATTCTACGATGAAATGCGATTTGTGGGCTAAAGAAAGGACGATGAAGTCTCCCACATTATGTGAATTGGGGTATTTCCCTTAGAAAATAAAACAATATGAGATGAATGCAAAGCAAAAATTAAACGTGAATTTACAATGCAACTAAAATGAAGTTTATTTTTGTTTTTGAATTTTTGGATATTTTTTTGAAATTTTTTTATAAATGCAAATGCAACCAACCAACAATGCAAATCAAAATAAAAGTAGAGATGAAAGCACGATACCGGAGCGTGCATATTTATTAGCAAATTTTTGTAAGCGGCGATTTTTATAAGCAAACAAAGCAAAGCGATTCTTCTTGAATTTCTACTATGGCCAACCCGAAATTAAAAACAATATATATATATATATATATATATATACACACACACACACACACACACACATACATACATACATACATACATACATACATACAATTTTTTTTAAGTATGTATGGATGGAACTTAAAACAATTTAAAACAAAACGAAACAAAATAAATTTACTTATATTTTTTTTTTTAAAAAGATGAAACAAAAGAAAACTGAGAACAAAATACACAAAACAAATAAGCAATCTCTTTTTTTGGGATTGGACTTATAAATGCACAAAATCAAAAGAAAGCAAATAAAAAAATAGAAAAAAATGTACAGCCCACAACTTAAAGCTACACGGCCAAACTCAAATGAACTGCCGAAATAATTTTAGTACTGCCATCCCCAAAATAGTCACAACTCTCATTCAAAATTAACAACCAGTAATTCCTCGATCAAATTTCCAGAGAAAAATAAAATAAAATCGCAACCCAAATTTTACAAAATCCCTTTTAAATTCGAACTCAATTCTGAATTCTCGCTGGTTTGGGGATCGGTAGATGGTCTTCGCAGTGGTAGGAGGTAGTTCGAGATCGGGAGGATGGATTTGTTCGAGATCGGGAGGATGGATTGCAATGTGGTTTTTGGGTGGATGCGAAGTGATCGCTGGCTGATGTAAGTTGCTACTTGTAGTTGTTGTTGGTTGTTCTCGAGGAGTAGATTTGGGTTTAAGAATTGCAGGAAGTGGTGCTGGTTGTCGTGGCGATTGGGTGTGGGTTTGCAGCTTTGGTTCTAGAGTGGCGGTGGGAGTTGTGATGACTGTCGATGAAGGCAGTTGGTGGTCTGAAGCTTGTGAGTGTTTGAGTTGCTGAGGTGGTTCGCGAGTTTGGTTGAAGTAATTGAATGATGAGTTTTGGGGTTTGAAGGCGGTGGCCATGGTTGAGTGTCGAGTGGTGTGGAAGTCGTGGCAACTTGGTCACTGTGCAGCAGTTGGTTTGGTAGCGGTGGCTCGATTTCGTGTTGATGGATTGGCGATGGTTTCTGGAGTTCGATTCAATGAAGTGGCGGTTGAATTTGGACGTGACTGATGGGGGTGCTTCATGTTGAAGGCTGTTTTACTCAGAGGGGTTTTGGAGGAGCTGCTGTAGTTTTTGCTGTCAATAGATGCTTCGGTGAAGATGTTTGTGGTAGTGACTTTTGTGGAGGAGTGTAGTGTGTGGTTTCTAACAGTGGCAGTTGCTGTTGAAGGAAGGAGGTGATGTAACAGTGGAGTTTGTGATATGCACAGGCAATGGCAAGGCAGTTTCTTTGTTAATGTTGGTGGTATGTGAATGTTTTGGTGACAAGGCCCAGTGGCACTTGACTGTGGTGAAGGTACAAGTGTGAAGGTGGAATGTAATTTTATGTAGCTGAAGTGGTTGTGAAAGATGATTTTCAGTGGTGATTGGAAGAGCAGGGAGCTATGCAAAAGCAGTTGATTCAGTAGACATTTGGGGAAGGCAAATAGGAAGACGTGCATATGTGAACTTTGTATACGTGCACAGAATTGTTAATAGAAATCGTAAAGAGAGAGAAGCAGAAATAAATACTTGTAATTAAAATTGTAAGTGAATTTTTTAATTTTTTTTGGGTTTTTTTTTTAAAATATGGAGATGTAAATGCAAAATGACAAGAAAACAAGCACACAACAAAAATTAAACAACAAACGCATAAAACAGAAAATCTTTTTAAAAAAAATATCAAACACACACAAAATAAACACACACAAAAATAAAATGAAAATAATTCGAAGAATTGAAAATCAAAATCAAAACTATTACCCAACAACGGCGCCAAATACTTGTTTAACGATGATTTTTTTATCGAATTAGAAAATCGTCGAAAAATTTATAATAAAATTACCGCAAGCGCATGACATATAATTTTAGTATGTGGCAAGCAGGGGTCAATCCGTAGAGAATTTTTAAGATTTTAAAATTTTCTAATTAATAAAATTAGACCAAAATGAGAGAAGATTGTTAACTACAAACAAAATGAAGGTAAAACTAGAATGAAAATGAGATTAAAATCTATGAGATTAGAAACAATTTAGAAGCAAATTCAGTCTCATATTTTTGTAAATCAACAAACAAATAATTTATGATCTCTATTTTTGATAGTAAGTGAAATAATTGTTGCATTTATCATAAGTATAATTTATTTATGTTATTAATTAACATAACTTAAACCATCAAACTATAATACAACAAATAAATCACTTATCAATTCTCATGAAAACGAAGTTAAAGCAAAAGCTATTTTAAGTGTGTTCTATTTACTATTGTAATTAGTAATATAGATCATCAAATTACTTTCATTTCAAAATCAAAAATCAATTAGCAAATGATGTTGTAAATTATGTTTATGTTGAATAAGAATAGCTCATTTGCAAATGCAATATAAGCTATCAAACCCACTTGTATAAACTTAAATCAAAATCCACTTTCATGAAGCATAAATAAAAGAGACCATAAATAATAGAAATGTTGAAATTACATAATATTTGAGAGCTTCATTACCCCTTAATTAAAGCGGTTTAGCTACTCATATGTGTTACCATATCAAAACATGTAAGTTTCAACATTAAAAAGCAAAAGAAATAGAAAATAATCAAAGAAAGAAAAAGATATTAACTACTAAACTACTTGCATGAATGTAAGACTAATCTACTAACAAAGAAAAGAAGAGAGCATAGAAATAAAAATGAACATAAAAGTAAAAAGAAGCATGAATAAAAGAAAAGAGAAAAATGTTAGGAAGCTATTTTTATTTCATGAAACATTGTGCTTACAACTTGCATTCTAATTTCTTAAGTAATTTGAAAGAGTAAGTAGATATCTACATGTACATAAGTGGGTTATTTATACATGCATAAAACTCTAATTCACTTTTTAGGATACTTCCCAAAATGCCCTTTAGAATGTGTGACCACTATGTAACCATTAATCTCTAATTAATCCATCATTAAATATGCACGAAGCTTTAACCTCCATTTAATTGTCCATTAGCTTCTAATTGTAGATTTAGGTACGTGAGTGAGGTCCTCCATGATCATGAGTTTGAATTATTTCGTTCTTCTTTCCTTTTTATTCTCTTGTGCATGCATATATTCCATGAAATCATCTTCCATTTACATCCAAATTCCTATAAAATCATAAAAAATGTCCAAGTAAAAATTCTCAAATTAGCACATGTACAAAAATGAATATTTTTCCCCTGTACGAAGATCAAAATATGGCGATTTTTGCAAATAATTGAATTTTGGTTTAAACATGTTAAAATACCCAAATATAAATTTTATTTAAATAAAAATGGATAAAATATGGATGTAAATATATGTACATTTACGTGCACATTAGATGCGTTGTTGTAGGGGGAAATTACTAATTTAGAATAAAATCACCTGACTGTTTGCAATGCAAGTTCCGTTGTTTTAGAATGAAGCTCCCATCTTCGTGTCGTAAATCGAATGGTGGAAGTCTGACACTTTCGGCAGTCGAATTGTCATCCGCCGCTCTTTCTCCTACCACTTCACAGGAAGAATACAGTTAGTTGGTCCCGGTTGATCCGGTCTTGGATTGAACGCCTCCCAACTTTAGAGTTCTACTCTACCTGCCAGAGAGAGCTTCTTCGGTGGTTTTCGCTAAAGTTCTGCACAATATCTGTGTACAGCATACGTCTACCGGAGAAGAACGAGTTTGCTCACATGCCTCCTTAGAAATATACCGCTTGTCGTCGGTATATGTGTCTCAATGGAGCTGTGCCTCCTTTTAACAACTTTCTACGCGGGACTCTTTCAAACTTAGGCATTGCCCCATTCCAGATTCATCCCAATGATTATGCCATCTTGACTTGCTTACTTGTTCTTTTCATGCGGACGTTCAACAACGCTCCAAGTTTTGACGAGTTGCGGTACTTTCTATTGTTTAAAAGGAGGGATGAATGTCCATCCTTGATCGTAATTGAAGCTTAGAGTAACCAAAAAATAGTTTTGCATCTGCAGAGCAACTTCTCCTAGTTCAAGACGCAATATTTCTTTGTTAGATGCCCTGAGGGGTTTAACCATCTTTGGACGATAAGGGGCAAGTTCCTTTTCATACTTATCAAGTTCTGACGCGTTGCTATGGTGTTTTTGACAAGTTGTATACCTCTTGCAGTTATCCCAAGGCCAAATAGCGATGTGTCTCTTGATGAAATTTTTCGGACCCTAAAGGCTATTGATGCTGAAAAACAGTCCGTCAATGTCTTGTTGACCAATGAGACTTTCTCCGATACGGATTATAGCATCCAGGGAGATCCTCTGTTCAAGTTGAAGTACCCTCCCCTGCTCGGTCTAGGGTTCGCACATGATCTACTTCTTCTTGTCATAGTTTTGAAGAAGGCGGTTCTTAAGAGAGAGAGAGAGGGCTTGTCCGAAGAGTCAGCCAAAGAGGCCCATGAAGGAAGAGATGTTACTGCGAATGGAGTTAGCTACTCGGTCAGAATGCCTTCGATCCTGGAAGAGGAAGAAGAAGAGTTCCAATAGAGGGAAGGTAAGGTTGCAATGGGTTTAGATAAAAAGGAGGGAAACTCGAGAGTAGTAGCGATAAGTCCACTTCCAGTGATGACTTCTACTTAAATCCAATAATAGAGATTCAGAATCGTGCGATGAGACTACGGGCATGGGTCCCGTACTTCCGAGCTATCCTCCTCCAGATGCGAGCAATAAAGACAATGCCTATAACGGCCCAGAATTCCAGTCATTTGAAATTCGTATGTATAATTGATTTTAAATATGCATAAGTAAATTTTATAAGCTGAATAAATTAATTTTGAATATCTAGATTTAATTGGATAATTAAATTGTTAATTTGAAATTATGAA
This sequence comes from Allium cepa, assembly GCA_030765085.1. NCBI lineage: Eukaryota > Viridiplantae > Streptophyta > Magnoliopsida > Asparagales > Amaryllidaceae > Allium > Allium cepa. The sequence goes on along the minus strand of CM060943.1, from coordinate 596,434,532 downwards.
AATAAGTGGAAATTGAATTTAATGTGAATAAAAATGATTAATAAAGTTGAATTAAATTATATTTGAATTAGAATGATGTTAGAGAACTTTTAAAATCGAATTAAAAGTCAAATTGTAAAAATTGAATATTTTAATATTTAATTGACGTGTAAAAATAGTCTCGGATTTCGACAAAACCAATTTCATTGGATCCGTAATGTTATATTATTGTAAGATTTGAAATTTCGTATCAATCGGATATACGGCTTGTCCAGGGCAAGCTAAAACGCGTAGAAATCGTTTAGGTGAATTTTAAATTTAAATAGTTGGTTTGAAAAATTATCTTTCAAATATGATCGAATTGGCTCTCGATATATATTCTATTGCATTCGAAATAGGGGTAAAACATTATAAACGCCAGGCGGCACGCTTCGTTTCGAAATCGGAAAATTTTCGGATGAATAGTGCACGTAATTTTCTATAAAAGGCCATCATTTTTCTTATTTTTCACAAACCCTAACAACCTTAGGGCAAGCCGCCACAAACAATTCCAATGGCCAGAAATTCGTTTCCTTTTCTCTTCAATTTCTTCAAATCCATTAATCAATTCAAAAAGAGTTCAACTAGAGATTTGTAGAGCTTAACACGATCTACGAATCCAACGGTCAAGATTGGATTTAACGCTATGGATCGACAGAAAATGGCCCGCATTCGTCGTGCATTCGAGCACGTTTATCTAGGTGATGGCGCAACCAGATTCGACCGACCTCTGGCCGATGGTGGCTCGCGTGGAAGGCTTCGAAATGGCGCTGCATGATCATCGTTAAATATAAGGATGAAGGAACGACATCGAAGAATCGAACGTAAGCTATGGGTTTGATGCTCGCGTTCTTCACTGGGAAGAAGAAACAAAAACTAACGGCCGCGATTTTATGTAGTGAACTAACGGCCGAGATTATTAAAGGTTATAAAAATAACATGAAAGTTGTGAATTTAATTTATATAAAAATCTTATAATCTTTAAATCATCGTAACTTTGTCATACGAGGTCGAAAATTGACGAAACGGATTGCGTTGGGTTCGTATTGACGAGCACTACATTATGGAGCTGGATTGGGATTTGTTTGAGCTATTGAAAATTTTGGTTGAAATTAAACGCTTGTCTAATTGTAATCGGAATAAATCGCTATAGCGACGACTACAAGCAATGTGAGTACAAGTCACTCTTTCTGACTCACTGATATTTTAATATAAGTGAGAAATAATTTATTATATGATGATTGATGATTGTTTGGATGATAAATGATATATTATCTATATATTGATTGATATTTGGATATATACCTGCCTAGTGGAGCAGATGACCCTATACGTTCTCGTGTATGAGCGGATGACCCTTTGTACGCGCGTCTGCCTCGAAGCGGACATTGTACACATATTCTAATATGTATATTTGTTGCAGATGATAGGTTGGAGGGATCCAACTGGATTCCTCACCCGTATTGATTTATTTACAGATATTGTTATATATTCCGTTATCATATGATATATGATATTTTGGATGCCGTGATTGATGTATTTAGTGCTGTTGCAGCATTGGGCCTATTTTTAGAAATTTAAAAATCTTAAACTGGTGATTTCGAATAAAAAAGGATTTTCAAAGTGATTTTGAAAATATATGTTTTATTGAACTTTGAATTGTTAAGAGATGAATTTATTTTAATAACTAAATGTTATAATTTTTATGTTATAAAAATTATGATTTTTGTGAAATATACTTAAGTGTGATTTTTGGTGTTATATAAGTTGTAATAACGATTTGTAAATTATTAAAAGGATAAGTTTATTTAAATTGAGATTTCGAATTATTATAAATGGTTTTATATATAAGATTTATAAATCGATATTTTATAAATCAAAGGTGATGAAATTATAAAGAAGTTTTATAAGTGTTAAAATGAAGTTATAAATGGATTTTACAAATGAATAAGATTTATAATTGTGAAGTTATAAAATGAATGGGTTTTGTAAATAAATGAATTATAAGTAATTAACTTATAAATTTGATTTTGGCATGTAGTTGAGATATAAATGAAATTGATTAATAATGGGATTTTATAAATTGAAGTTTTTATAAATAGAAATGGAATTTATAAACAATGTTTTATAAATTTGAAATCAATTAAATTTGATAAGTTAAATATAGAAGTTTATTAAAGGAGATAAATCCACGATTTTGGACAATGGATTATCCTTTCATAAATGTGTAGAAACATTGAATTGGATTAAATGAACTATATTCACAATTTTGGACAGTAGATAATCCTTTAATTAAAGGCGTAGAAGTATTGAATTTGGATAAGAGAAGTATATTCACGATTTTGGAAAATGAATAATCTTTAAATAAAATAGGTGTTTTGGGTAGTAATATTTTAATAGGATTTAAAACGATTTGAAGATGTTTTAAAATGTATTAAGGATCGAAACCATAGATTTCAGCATTCATTGTTGAAATAGACGTTTTCTAAAAGAATAAGGAAATGATGGACTATAACACTGTTGTTATAGTAAAATATTTTCGAAAGGAAATGTTTTGTACAGTATTGGGGTTTATATATCTATCTTACTTTTGAATCCCTATACTATTGATATTGGGTTGTCATAACGATGTTTTACGTAACATTTATTTTGACTTAATAAATGCGTTTAAAAATAATGTTTTCCTTAAAGAATAAAATATATACTTAATTATGATTTAAGTATATAGAATATTTTTTAAGTGTTGAAAATAAATAGATTTGTGAATTACTTATTATTAAATAAGTATTTGGAAATGTTTTCCAATATAGAAGTTGAAATGGTTTTGAGATTTTATCTTTTTAAAGACAAATTGAAGTGAATATTTGGCAATGATTTAATTAATAAAAGATTAATTAAAATGGCATAGTGATTGTATATGATGCTAAATATTTGTTTGTTTGCTTTGATAGTTAAATAACCGACTATCAAACATTAGCCAAATTTTAGTTCCACGACTTGATGTGGGAACTATTTAGTCGTACACTTAGTACGTAGCCTTCTGTGTATGCTTGATTATCGTTTGTGTTGAGGATGTTGATTCGTATAGTGCGGAGTATTACTCCAATCTATTGAGCTTCCTTCTTGGCCCGAAGGATAGCAAGTTTAAAGTTGGAGACGTGATAAGTCTATGAGACTTAGTTTCTATGTAAGGTTGAGAAACGCTTTTGCGTTGTTGGTGCGAAGAGACCGGGATCAGATTTATCTAAAAACCACTTTGGATCAATGTATATGCGACGATTGTGCAGGTTGCTTGTGATGATATTGATATTCCAGATTTTCATAGTGGAAGACTGCTTAGTGATCGTTTGGGGTTAAAATCCCAATATACATCCTGTAGCAGTGGTCTCTTTATTATGAAATATCAAATGCGAGGACTATTTGCTACTAATCCTAGAGATTTCCCGACAGGATGTGGTAGGAAAGTACCTTCGGTTTGTCCTGTTCCTGGACAACTTGTATGGATGTTTGTCTGATATTGCATTTCTAAGGATTATGTACATTGGTTTTTACAAACGTACATCTGGTATACATCTGGTAGCGGAGAAGGCAACTTCTCTTAGCTTAACACCCTCCTTGAGACGTATGAGCTTAAGGGTTATATTCTTGTGAAAGGCAATTAGTAGTCAACGCAAGTGTCCGTGTGGCATTAAAAGTGATGTGATATATGATTGTGAAAGGTAATCGTCACCTCATCAGGCCTCATCAACCGGAAATGACCCAAATAGGGTTAGATGAAGCAGGGCTAAGTGGGTCATTCCCAACTAGGATATGATCATCCTCTTCTAGATACATCTTTACACGCTATGACGTCGTGTATCTGATTATTGTGGTTTGTATGCTAGAGGGCCCTCGGTAAAGGTCGGTAACGACAGGAGGATGACATATTTGGTACCATTTAGTTATAGAGGTGCGCCGGTCTTTTGTTGGTAGAGAAACTTTGTGATGGTTTCTCAGTACATTCTTCTAAAGATGTACCGCCGGAAGCTAGTCCCTTCACCTGGTCATTTGTATGGAAATCCAAACTCCACTATGTACCTGCCATTTTGATTGTATTACCCAATTGGACTATATGCTGGAATTTAATCAATATAACAATTTCGGCTATGATTAATATTATTTGTATATAGTAGACACTACTATAATATAAGAGGATTTGATATGATATGATTTAGTTATCGAAGGAAAAAACATGTCCATGTTTATGTGTGGACTTGTCTTACGAGATACTTTTGTTTTGATAAAGGAAAAGCTTCGGTAATTTAATAAATTCAGTTGAGTGTGTTTCTCACGCTAGTTTACCAGACTGATCTGGGCATTCTTCCCTTTCAATGCTCGGGTCAGGCCGACTATATTTACATGTTCGATTTTTGGTGCTTTTGGAGCTTCAAAAGGAGAGCTGGAGATCTTCATTTCGTATACAGATATCTGTTTTGATTATTGATTATCCGCTGTGCTTAGTTGTTGTCTATTATCGGCAATTGTGAGGACAGGTATTTATAACTGTTCAAGCTGATAACTATTGATTGATTATTGAACTCTGATTGATGTGTATATATACAGTTTCTATTTTGTACAGATCACTGATATGATATTATATATTTTCCGCTGCGATGTGAGATTCTGCATTGTTCTGTTTTGTTCTACCTTCTCTCTTTCTTCTCTTCTCTTCTTCTCTCTTTTTTCTTTCTCTTGACTTTCCATCAGTTTGTGCTTTTTGGGTCGGACATGTGTGGATTATTATCGATTCAAAGGGTACGGATTTGCGGGTCGTCACAATGCCCCAGAGAATAGAAAGTGTCAGGATTCCCCGGATAAAGATGTTGGCGCAGAGTTCGGAGATTTGAGCAACATCTACATCGATTTTGACGTGCTTATGTGCGAAGATTTTAGATTTGAGGGGGTGTCCCCACATTCAGGCAGTACTGCGCCCGAAGTTAGTCGATTTTGCCCATGACGGCCACTCGATCTGGTTCGTAACAATGATTTAGGCCTTTCCTCGAAATACACTATTCATCTCATTAGGATGACACTCACTTTCTTACATTCTTCCCACATCTATTTTCTTTTTCTAAGATTTTTTATTTATGGTTTGTGCTAGGTATTATGAGAGGATGTGACCTTTATGATGACTTTGAAGAATTCACCGACCCCCAATGATAGTCTAAACGTCCTTCCGGCTATTATCAGCCTCGAGAAATGGAGGAGGAGTACAAAAGAAGGAAGGAGCTAGAAGCCAAGGTCCGTCGCAAAGACGAAAGAGGTCGAAGCTGGTCATATAAAGGCGGGTATCAGAAAAGGAGGTCTTTTGATGAGAGGGAGGAGCCGTCGAAGAGATCAAAGTTCGACCACCGTTCGCATTCTTTGGAACAACAGGTTTCTGCTCCGATGCGCTCTTCGACAGGTCAAGAAATCACTATCACTTCTGCTCCAGCTTCGCCTTCAACTTGCATCCCACCATCTTCAATTGTGTTTGCCCCCAGTGCTTCATGTCCCCTTCGAAGGTCTGCCTATATTCTTTCTTCGGGCCCTCCTAAGCTTGAGGCATTAATCATCGGATGGTTCTTGAGGGGAGTTAAGTTTGACTGCGATCTGTGTTCGGCTCGTAAAGATACGCACTTGCCATACCTTTAGGCTATTCAACACAATTAAGACCAAGCTGAAGGGTGGGAAAAATTAAGCAAGCAGCTGGCAGACACCACTCGCAATAGCTACCAGGAAATATTCTCTTTCGAGTTAGAGAAGGATGATTTTACAAAAGCATTTTCTGAGCGCGATGCCAAAATTAAACTGTTGGAGGAGTAGAAAGCAACGAAACTGTAAGAGGGCAAGAGGAGCGTCGACTTGCTAAAAGAAGTGAAAGAGGCTCAGGCCAGGATCGAGATCATCTATGAGATAAAATGGCTCATGCAGAGGAGGCAAAATTAAAAGGAAAAGTGGCTGCTTGTAACGCAATGATTGAAGCCTAGAAGAAAACAATTTCTGACCATGACCTTATCGTCGAAGGGCACAACAAGACTATCTCTGATCAGGCTGCGACGATCGCCCGGCTGCAGGACCAAGTTGCGAAGCTTAGTGCTGACAAATTCTGCTTTGAGGTCGAAAAGGCATCTGTTAAGGAGGATTATCTGGAGCTTCAAAACGCTTTTGAGAGGAAGATGGAAAATATGGACGCGGCCATCTTGAATTTCTACGTTAACTCCCTGTTGCACCACGGGAGTCTCAGCTACTTGGGTCCAAATTTCCTGCATACTCTTGCTTTGGTATGGAAAGAAGTCTTGTCACGCTTTTCTGATAGCGGTGACATCTACACCGAGCAAGAGTTGGAAGATTCTTATCTTAATGAAAAATCAAAGAAGGCATTGCTCGAAGGCCGAGAAATTTTACGAGTTGAGAGAGAGAAAGAAGCTGTTGATGCTGCTGTGACAGTTGCCGCTGAAGCACTCACTAAGCCTTTCATTTCAAGTGCTGGTGGACCATCAGATTATCCCCACGACCTGCCAACAATTTCAGGGCTTGTGACTTTTCCTCAGGTAGTGGAACCGCCGAAAGGAGGTGAAGGCGATAAGTATAAGGTCGACATTGTTGGCCACTCTTCTGGCACAGGTAATCCTCCCGTTTCTCCTGAGTTTGGGAGTTTCCAACTCAACTGCAAGAGCAGGAAGAATTTAGTGCTTTCATTTTTGATTTTACAGGACCGTCTACCCTTCCTGTTGATGTGCCAACTTCCTCAGTGCCCGGACCTGCTGCTATTTTGACAGCCTTAGTGCTCGTTTCTATTCTTATTCCAGTTACCACATCCGTGTCCGGCTCGCAGCCGGGGCCGGAATCTGAAAAGATAGCTGCACTCCATGGCTTGGATGACCGTTTTGTGTCTTTGGACGGCAACTTAATAGTGACAGAGGCTAAGGAGCAGGAAGTTGAAAAGGAGCAGCCTCGTAAGGCTCGACATGAATCAATCGCTATCAAGAAGGAGAAGGTTGAATAAATCAAGGTCTCAAAGAGCTCCCACAAATTGTAGAAACACGAGAGAATCTTCTGAGAAGACGGTGAAGCAAGTGGAGGACGTTGTGATTGAGGAGTTTGTTGATATTACCGGTAGTGACACCATTCCCAAGATGAGGCAGAAACTGCCGACAAAGGGCAAAAAGGGGAGCAGTGGAAGAAAGCGCTGATGGGCTTGTATGGAGACCGATCTGATTTTGATTTTTTTTGAGTTATTTTGTTCAAGAGAAGAGTCTGCATGTATTGTTTTTGTCACAGAGTCTGTATTTTCTTTTTGTTGGCCGATGTGTGGGTACGGCCCCCATGTTTTGACTCTGTGTAAAGATACCACTTTGTAACCATAGGCCTCTCGCCCCTCGAATTACGCTAGCACACTATACCAGTCCAAAAGGACATTCCAACTAATGGAAATACAAAAGGTCATCCAACTAATGGAAATATAAATGGTCATCCAACTAATGGAAATATAAATGGTCATCCAACTAATGGAAATACTACGTAGCTACGATTTTTAAATGGATACTCATCTCGAGTTCCATCACCATCACACAGTCACACAGTATAAATGGAAGGTACCTTTCCATATCCTCAATTTGGAAAACATAATATTATACATACATATATAATATTTCATTTCACATTTAGTACATATCATACTCATGTACTTACATAAGTTTTCCATAACAATTACTTTTCCAAACTAATTGGTTTTCGAATTAATCGTATTCACACATATACGTTATGAAAACCACAATATTTCATACCCATAACAAATAGAGGATTCACAAATTTTTCCATTTCATTATCCATTTAAAATTTTCCTCTAAGCCGATTTGGAATTTTAAGGTTATCTCAAACCTAATTCACATTCATAATCCAATTTATTATCGACTTCACAGATGATTTGGATTGTATGTCTAACGTCGTGAATTGACGACATATCAGTTGATTTCTATTAAATATATATCTGTTGGTGGCGGGGAATTTATTCTCTTAGCTTAACACCCTTCTCTGAGACGTACGAGCTCAGAGGTTATAAAATATAACTTAAAAGAAATTTTTAACAATAATAGGTTTTTATAAAATAGTTAAATTTGGTTTTTGGGGAGTTATTATTATTAATGGTTTATATAAAGGATTTTATAAATGGATGTTTTTAAATTAAATTTATTGAAGTTATAGAATAAATTTAGAAAGTGTTAAGTTGATGTATAACATGAATTTCACTAGGATTTATAGATTAATAAATGTGAAATTTATAAAACGAACGGTTATTGGAAAATTTTAAGTTTATAAGTTATTAACTTATAGAAATGGATTTGGGCATTAAAAAGGGGAATTTTATAGAAATTGTTAATAAATGAAGATTTCATTAGTTGAAATTATTTTAAGCCATAAAGAAATCTTGTAAGTGATAAGATTTTAAATTGGTGAAGTTCAAAAGAACGATTTGGGTAAATAGATAATATTATAAGTATTTAACTTATAATATTGATTTTAGTATATAATCGAGTTATGTAAATCGAATTGGACTAATAAAAGGAGATTTCTAAAACGAAGTTTCATAAATAGAAATGGGATGTATGGACATTGTTATAAATCCGGAAAATCAATTTAATTTGATAAATTGAATATGGAATTTGTTAAAGGGGTTGTATTCACTATTTTTGAACGGTGAATGTATTATTTTATTAAATGAACGTGTTTTTGGAAAAGAATGTTTTAAATGGAATTTAAAACTAATTAAAGACGTTTTAAGATATATTAAGTATCGAAATCATAGATTTCAACATTGATTGTTGAAATAGACGATTTCGAGAAATAGAAGGGAATATTTTGAATAGTAGTGGATTTATGTATCCATTTTTATTTCAAATCCATATACTAGTGTTTTTGGGTTGTCGTAACGATGTTTTACGCAACATTTGTTTTTAACCCAAATAAATGTGAATAAAAGAATATTTCTTTAAAGGAATGAAATTAATACTTAACTATGGTTTAAGCATATGGAATATTTTCGAATTGTTGAAAATAAATTGAATTGTGAATTACTTATTTTTAAATAAGTTTAGAAATGATTTTCCAATATGGAATGGAACGTTTTTGTGAATTCACCTTTTAAAGGTAAATTGTAAGCGAATATTTTGGAATCGATTTGAAATCAAATATGAATGGGTATTTGGGATTTAATTCACGTTGGAATTTATAATAGGAAGGGAAATTGGTTTAAAAATAAATGTTGATTTATTTTTAAAGATGGAAATAAAATTCACGAATTTGGAGCGTAAAATTTAAAAATAAATCGGTAAGGATTTATATGTTGTTTTGAAATTTGTTTTCAAAAGGGATAAAGGATGAATGGTGGTTTGAAATTTGTTTTCAAATGGTTGAGTTGTGTAATTTGAAATTTGTTTTCAAATGGTTAAGGTGTTTAATTTGAAATGGGTTTTCAAATGGGTAAAGTGTGGAAAATTTTATTGTGAAGGTGTTTTGGTAAAGCAAATAAATTGGGAAATTATTTGGAAATTGTGTATATATATCTTGTAAAGATATTTTGGGATTTAATAATTTTGGAAAAAATTATTTGGAATCTGATGATGTGGCGCATCTTTATTGATAGTTAAATAACCGACTATCAGTATTTACCCTTGGATGGTAATTGTTGTGATTGTTTGGAATTGAATGCACACTTATTTTTAAAATAAGCGCTCGCTATTCGGTTTAGCCGGGAGAGGACCTTTGTGTCATATATCCCATTCCGAATATGCGATACGTCGTTTGGATTGCATTTGAAGACCGGTGTGAAGACCGGGTATTTGTGAAAACGATAGGATGACCTATCGATTGTCTCCGCATCGTTAGCTACGATATGGAGATTTCCTTTGTGATGGGAAATTTTATCGGGATTGTGAATACCCGGATTGCAAGGGCTTCCTTGGAAGTGCCTTCGGTTCTGTTCGAACCCGGAACAGACTTGTATGGTTACGTGTCTGACATTACATTTTGAGAGATAGAGCAGATTTCTTTCAAATACATTTCTGTTGGTGGCGGAGAATTTATTCTCTTAGCTTAACACCCTTCTCTGAGACGTACGAGCTCAGAGGTTATGTAGTTGAAGGTTATCAGCGATATTTCCCAATCTGGTAATGTGGCATGCTGAGTGCTGCTGTGTGATGATCATTGGTTGATCGTTTGGATATGATCATTTGTTTGATCATTTATCTTTGTGATTATTGCTTTGGTCATCTGTGGACCCAAAGCATGGCTTTGTTGCACAAAGCGTAGCTTTGTGGACGAGACTTCGTCAGGACCTCACTCCCCGGAAATGGTCGAAACAGGAATATGCGGCAAGGTTATGAGGGTCGCGCCCTTTAGGGTATGTCATTCCCTTCTGGAAAAGGGTGGTATCATGGTATGGAGCCCAGATATTTACTCATGTGGAAACACTATATCTATTTCTGTGTGGTGTTGTTGGTATCGAGCGCTCGGATAAAGGTCCCAAAGGACCGGGGGATGACATATTCGTGTAGTAGTTACCTAGTTACAGAGGTAACCCGGCCTTGTGTTGGCAGAGATCTAACCGTAACGTTAGTTTCTCGGGACGTCCCGCCAGAGGCGATCCCATGTGGCAGTAGGAAGTTCCTTAGCCTGACCATTTGTTGGAAATCCTTTCATCCAATACGTGCCTTGTACGGTTTTAGTTGTATTACCTGCCATTTACTTATGGTGGTCACCACTGTTTAGATGGTAGCTATAGTAGGCATAGTTCGGAATGTCTATGCTGGCTAGGATTTATATTCTACTTTCGAAATTGATTTCTACACTATGCACTAGTAATAATATCAAAAATGATTTGATTTTCGCGTAGTAAGCATCTTTGACTATCATAAGGAGAAATCTCCTCCAATTCTGCGTTTGCATTGTGTGTGTGGCGGGAGGCCTTATGGTAGTTTCATTTTCCAAAAAGCATTGCGGATTTAAAAATTTAAATTTTCTTGTTGCTTGTTTAAAGATAAACTGTTTTGAGTTCTCACACCAGTCCCATGACTGACCTGGAGTTTATTGTTCCTTTCCTAAACTCTGGGTGCCCACTATTTTCCACACGGGCAGTCTAGAGTTAGGTTATCAGGTTATTCTGGATTCGGGAGTTGCTGTGCAGATGTTGGAGGCGAGCTTGGATAGCGTAGTCTATTATCTATTGTATATAGTATTCTTTCCGCTGTTTTATTGTTGTACACTCTGATGATATGATGTATTGTGATGTATGTATAAAATGTATAGTTCTTTTGTTTTAATGATATTCATTTATCTATTATATGTTGTTCCGCTGCGATTGTGAGATTCTGATATTGTTTCTCGTTCTGTTACTGGTTTTTCTGTTTTCTCTTCTCTTTCTTTTCTTTCTTCTTCTACCTCTTTCTTCTTCAAAAACTCTAACGGTTCGATTTTTCGGCAACGAAAAATCGCGATCGTTTACATTTGTTGTAACGACCCGCCGCGAGCTACTGAAGACGAACGATTTGAAGTCAAAGCCGAAAGACGAGCCACCGTATATCATTTCCTCGCTTGATTTTTAGATTTAGGTTTCTTTTTCTTTCTTTTTTTTTTTTTCGATCTGCTGAAATGATGAAGGGGGTATCGGCCGCCATTTTTTTTTTACGTTATTTAGTTTAGGGTTTTCGAAATGAAGGAAAAGGGATGGGGTCTTGGATTAATACGGCAACCAAACAAGGAAACACTATGGGCCGAGATTAAATTTAAAGCCCAAAATTCCTTAAACAAATTTTCTTTTATTTTTCTTCATTTTCAATTCCAATTGGTTTTGTTATTACTTTGCTTGTTTTGTTTTGTTTAAATTATGTTATTGAAATTTCTCCAATGTAGTTACATAATATTTTTCAAAGTTTATAAATATGTTGTTTGAATTTTAACTATGTGTATTTATTTATCTATTTCGTATTGATTAAAATTTTATTCCTTTTTATTTTAAAGAAAAGAAAAATGTCATTTCAAACTAACCATCCATTTATAAATTTACATAAATAATAATTCTTGTATCCAAATTATTTTCTTAAGTTATTAGTTTGAATTTCAATTACAAATTAAATATTCAATTTCAACTCCAAAGTCAAGTTTAAATTTTTTCTTCAGCTTTGTATAGATTAAATTTTAAATATTTAATCACCAATTTCATTGTTATATCGGAAATTCAGTTTAAATTATCATTCAAATATTCAAAATTAATTAAATATTCACAATTTAAATTGTTCAAAATTTAGGATCGTTACAATCTCCCCTCCTTAAAAGAATTTCGTCTCGAAATTACAAGTAAGGAAAAATGATTGTTAAAATTTCACTAATATTTATATTTTACTCAATTTTATCAAGTTCAACACTTATTAAAGATGAATGAATATAGGATTCATTCTATTCGTTTTATCTCGCTAGCTTTGCTAATTAACTCTTTTGTCTATTATTTTCTACAATCAAGACACAAAAATCTTTACTTAAATTTTCAACTTACAACCCAAAATTTTAAATTTGAAACACTTTATATTAGAGATTTACATATTATAACTTTTCCAAAGCTGTGGACTTTCAAAACCCTTCAAAAATCCTCTTCCTTAATTCATTAGGTTGGAATTATGCGAATTCTAATTCTAGATAATTGATTTTCTATTAAAGTTCGAAAATACTTGCTAACTCGAAATTTAACAAGTCTACTGTCGTTCTTAAAGACATTAGGCATACGCTGGCCAGGCGCAAGTCTAACAATCTCCAAGTACTAAATATACTTGCTTCAATTCCCAGTGAAAATACTTTTAAAAATTCTTTTTAAAAATGGATATGGAAAGCACATTCCCCCATGGATCACAGTTTACTCGGCGGTTCCGCTACTATCCCAGTAGAGTCGCTTGTAACTGTGGATATCTCATCCCTTGAATTTCGCCATGGTTGTTGCCAAAGATCGCGGTTCACACGGCGGTTACGCTAAACAACTTTAAAGTTTAGTTTTAAATCAAAATTAAAACTGTTTCAGGTTTTGAAAACACTGAAAGTTGTTTTGCAGTTTTAATGTTTTTAATGAAACCTATTTTTAAGTTGCAATTTGATTTAAGTACAAGTTAAATCTGAATTCAAATAGAGTTTGGAATTCAAAGTTTTCAAAAATGTAATATCTTAAATAAATTTAAAGATTGGTTTTAAATCAAAAATTTAAAACTGTTTTCAGGGTTTAAACCTGAAAATGGTTTGCAGTTTTTAAAAGTGTTGAATGAAATTTAACTTTTGTGCAGGAATTGATTCAAGTGTAACTTGAATCTGAATTCAAATGTAATTTTGAATTCAAAGTTTTTAAAATGAAATTCTTAAAATTTAAACAAGTTTTAAATATGGAATTAAGTCAAGAATTAAAACAGTTTTCAAGTTTAACTTTTTAAAAACCAGATTTTGATTTAAACAAGTTTTGTAAGTTTTAAACATTGAATAAATTTAAACATTTTTAAATAAGATTTAAATTGGTTTGAAATCAAATTAAAAACAGTTTCAAATTTACTATGAAACCCAGTTTTGATTTCAAACAAGTTCATAAATTTATAGAAGAATGAATGAACATATATCAATGTTTAACATAGATTTGAAATAAGATTTGATTTCAAATAAGTTTTAAAACTAGGAAGAATTTAGTTCTATTAATATTGAATTAAATATGAAGTGTTAATTTAGATTTAGGTTTAAATGGTTAAACATTTTAAAATATCAAAATTTTAAAATGGAATTTGAATTTAAATTTAGAAATGTATTGTTTTAATACATTTTGAATTTAAATGGGTCAATTAATAAGTAATTAAATTAGTTGAATAATTAAGGATTTCACTTAATTATTTGATTTTTAAATAATGATTTAGATTAATATTAATTAGAAATGATTTATTAATCTAATTCAAATTTTCTTAAGTGTAAAATTTATTGAATGTTGTTACTAATGGGTGATAATTATCTAGGGATAATTTAGTAATTAATTAATGCAATTAATTTTGATAATTGACTAGATTAATTAATTGAATATAATTAATTGTAATTGGTTAAGTATAATTAATTGTTGAAATTAATTAAGGAATAATAAATCTATTTATTAAGGACAATTAATTTTAACTAAGATTTAATTTTTCAATAATTAAAAGTTTATTATTTAAAGTAATTAATTGAGGAATAGGTAATTAAGATTAATTAATTACAATTAAAGGATAATTAATTAAGATAATTGATTTAATAAATGATTAATAAATAAAGGTGGTTAAAACTTAATTAATTATAGTTAATGATAATTAATCATTAATTTAAAGATTATAAATAGAAGTAATTATGTGAATAACAAATTCATAACCACACGGTTTATTCATCTTAATTAAAGGTGTTTGATTGTTATTGGATGTTCTGTGATGGATTGATATATTTGATATGTGATGTGATGCTATGTGATACTTTGTGCTAATCTGCTATATTTGTGATGAATATACTGTCGTATGAATATGAAACCCTTTGACCCGTAAAACGACATTTGAATTTCGATGCGACAGGAAGTCGGATTTCAGTTTGGTTATCCGAAACCCACATCGAATTGTAATAATTGAATCTGTGCTGATTGATGATGTTGTGCACTATTGTGTAAAACCCCTGGACCACACTATACACACACAAATATGGGTTGCACGTTGAAATTTGGTTAAGTCACAGATTTTTGAAATTGTTTTAAAATTGAATTTTTTTTTTTTTTCCAAAATAGTTTTGGAATTAGAATTGAAGCTTTTGAAAATGAGTTTTCAAAAATAAAAGTTATTTGAATAACTTGATTGAGTTTTGAAATGTAAATAAATTAATTTAAATTTGAATTCAATATTTGAAATTGAATTCTATGACTTGGAAACTATTGTTTAAAAAGGGTATTCAACTTATAAATGGGTTTATATGGGTTTTTAAACCATTTTAAAGGTGATGTTTTGAAATTTAAATTCAACTCAAGATTTCAACTTGTATAAATTAGATTTGCTTTCTCATAAGAAATGGACTTTCAAGTTGTGTTAAAAGGATTTTCAAGTCTAAAAGAAAAATTGTTTTCCAAGTTTTAGATAAATCTTTGGAAATGTGTTTTGAAAGCTATAAATCTTTAATTTAAAGATTTAATTGGGTTAATCCAAATTGAATGGGAATTGTTTTTGAAATCTACGGATAGATCTTTGTGAAATTGGGTGAAACTTGGTGAAATTAATCTTTTTGTTTAAAGATTTAAAAATGGTAATTTGTTTAACCATTGGAAAGATAAGTTTTGGATTTTATAAATTGTGACTTAACTAAAATCCCATATCCATATGTTTTTAAATATTGCGCTCATTATTCGGTTTAGCCGGGAGAGGACCTTGTGTCATATAGCCCATTCCGAATAGTGATACGACGTTATGGATAGCATTTGAAGACCGGTGGTGAAGACCGGGTATTTGTGAGAACGATAGGATAACCTATCGATTGACTCTGCACTGAGTTGCTCCGGTATAGAGTTCTCCTTAGTGATGGGAAGTCCGATCGGGATTGTGGATACCCGGATTTGCAAGGGCTTCTTCGGAAGTGCCTTCGGTTCTGTTCGAACCCGGAACAGACTTGTATGGTTGTATGTCCGACATTACACTTTGAGATGTTAACTGATTTCTATCAAATACATTTCTGCTTGGTGGCGGAGAATTTATTCTCTTAGCTTAACACCCTTCTCTGAGACGTACGAACTCAGAGGTTTTGTAGTTGATATTTATCAGTGATATTCCCAATTTGGTAATGTGGCATGCTGAGTGCTGCTGTGTGATGATCATTGGTTGATCATTTGTGATATGATCATTTGTTTGATCATTTATCTTTGTGATCATTGCTTTGGTCATCTGTTGACCCAAAGCATGGCTTTGTTGCACAAAGCGTAGCTTTGTGGACGAGACTGCATCAGGACCTCACACCCCGGAAATGGTCGAAACAGGAAAGATGCGGCAAGGTTATGAGGGTCGCGCCCTTTAGGGTATGTCATTCCCTTCTGGTAAAGGGTGGTATCATGGTATGGAGCCCAGATACTTACTCATGTTGATACACTATACCTATTACTGTGTGGTGTTGTTGTTGCGAGCGCTCGGATAAAGGTCCCAAAGGACCGGGGGATGGCATATTCGTGTAGTAGTTACCTAGTTACAGAGGTAACCCGGCCTTGTGTTGGCAGAGATCTAACCGTAACGTTAGTTCTCGGGACGTCCCACCAGAGGCGATCCCATGTGGCAGTAGGAAGTTCCTTAGCCTGACCATTTGTTGGAAATCCATTCTTCAATTACGTGCCTTGTACGGTTTTAGTTGTAGAACCTGCCATTTAACATGGCAGCTATAGTAGGCATAGTATCATGGTACCTATGCTGGCTAGGATTTATATTATACTTTCGAAAGATTTCCCACTATGCACTAGTAATAATATCAAAGAATTTTTCTCGTAGTAAGCATGTTTGACTATCATAAGGAGAAATCTCCCCCATGTGTGCGTTTGCATTGTGTGTGTGCCGGGAGGCCTTATGGTAGTTTCATTTTTCAAAAAGCATTGCGGATTTCAAATTTAAATTCTTTTGTTTGTTTTAAAAGACCAAATGTTTTTGTTTGCTCATACCAGTCCCATGACTGACCTGGAGTTTATTGTTCCTTTCCTAAACTCTGGGTGCCCACTATTTCCCACACGGGCAGTCTAGAGTTGGGGTTTTCAGATAATCAGTAATAGGTGTAGATTCGATAGCTTCAGCCTTAGGATTTGGCAATCGCAATTGGATCGAGTTGCTTCTCTTCATCTTGATTTGAGAGTTCGAGCTATTCTGGATTGGTGCCTTGGAGATGGAGATTACCGATACTGGAGTTCTTCCCTGAAGACTATTTTGGAGATGTGTTCCGCTGCTAGTGTTATCTTTTATTTCCGCTGCTATTCTTTGTATCTCTGATAATGGTGATATCTATTGTACCATTCTGTTGTATCATTCATGTTGTATCAGTTATTGTATCAAATGTTGTATATTGATATATGTTGTTCATTTTCTTCCGCTGTGTTATTTACTTAATGTGTTATAAGCTCCGGCGACTCGAATTTGAGCGGTCGAATCTGCGGCATTCGAGTACAATGTAAAGTATGGATGTCGATTTTCGAACGCGAAAAATTTGAGCCGTTAAGAAAAAAAAAACATAACAGGCTAAGGGATTTGCTCACCTGTTGATCTGCAGCAGAGACAAGAACAGGGACAGGAAAGATTGTTTTGAGTGATTTTATATATATGAAAAAAAAAACCAAACTTGGTAATTCATAAGTTCATGTGGGTAAACTTTGTTTTCTCAATCTTTTTGATTGCTGTGTGTATGCTTGGGTGATATAGGAGAATTAAACTTGTTTGCATGCAAGATTTTTTGGTATATGATGGTAGTTGACTGTGCATGTTGATGTTTCAAAATACTATCTGCATTTCAATTTTAAAAGCAAGAAAAGAAGCCTGCATGTTAAAAACAAGCGAAAGCTCTGCATGCAAAGAACCTGGAAGCATCATTTTTTTTTTAAAAAAAAAAAGCATTCACACCTGCATTTCTTTGAATCTGCATTTATGAAATCTTCAAAATCTGATGAATCAAGTTGAGCACTGCATTTCAATATTCATCAATTGAAGCAAGCATCATTTTTAAAAACCTGAGGCCTGCATACATCAAGTAGAAGCCTGCATGTTTTAAAAAGCAACAATCAAAGATTTAAAAGAGCCTGCATTTCATATTTTCAAGTCTGGTACACTACAATATGCTCTGCAATTTACAAATTCAGGTGAGTAACACTAAATTTAAGTAAAGTTAGGTAGGAATGCATGTTGCTTATTTGCTGAGTTAAATTTGTGTTCATGTTTTCTACTGCCTGTGCATATGTGATTTGCATTGCTGAAAAAAAAAAAAAACTGTATTTTACATATTTGCTTAGAACTGTTGATACATGGTTTTAACTTGGATTGAAATTGTTTTCTGATAGTAGTAGATATATCATAGATCACTAGGAAATTTATTGAATTGATTTACAATTCAAATATGAGGTTGAAATGCGACATTACTGTAATGAACCCTAGTTGCTATTGGGTTACAGTTTGGGTCGATTTTGAGCACCTAAGTGCATCGAGTTCAAAGCTGTTGTGAGTGATGGTAGATGGTTTAATGTTGGAGTTGTCGCCGGAGTATGGATGTTGATGGTGGTCGAGGAGTGGAGGAATTGGGTGTTGACAGGTTTTAGGTGATTTTGGGTGAAGGCTGTTTCAGGTTCAGGGGTATTGGGATTGCAGAATTTTGACTCGGGTAGATCTCGGGTAAATTGGAAAAATACTCGAAGCAACTAAGCTTCTGACTCGAAGTCAAATGGGGTTGGTGTGATTTTGCTTCAGGTTTTATTTAACAGACCTGTTCTGTTCTTTTTTTTATAATTTTAAGAATCAAGTTTAAATTAAAATGGAAATTTGAACTTAGGATTTAAACTTGAACCTAGGGATGAATTCAAATTGTTTGAATTATTATTTTATATTAATTTAAATGCAGAAATTTTAAATTGGTTTAAAAAAAAAAGAAAAAAAAAAGAAGGAACAAGAACCTGTTTCCAGATTTTTAAAAGTTTGAATCAAAATGCAAACTATATTGAGACTTTGGATTTTAAAAACTGAATTTAATAATGAATTCAAATAAGTTTAAATTTTGGTCTTTTGAAATAGTTTAAATTCAGAAAATCTCAAAGTTTGATTTATTTTTAAAAACAGAAAACTGTTTCTGTTTTTATATGTAAAGGTAAATTTAAATTTGCAGGAGAGATTTAAAACTGAGTTTTATCTGAAATTTGAATATGAATTCAAATTTTAATTGTCTGAAATTTGAAATCAATTATGTTTTTAAATTTAAATTTGATTTTTAACTCTCAAGTATAAAATGCATGGTTGTTTTTGCATTTGAAGTAAAAGGTTAAGTATTTAATTTAGGAAATCAAATGAATTCAAATCTGAAGTTTTAAAATCTGGATTTTAAATTTAAACTTCAGTTTTAAATAAGATTTAAATTTAAATTGCTTTCAAATGATTTTCATTTGAATTAAAGGTGTAAATTATAGAAAGAGTTTTAAAGAATTTAAAACTAAAATGAGAATGAAAGTTGTATTTCAATTTTGAAGTTTTAAAGTAATTTTTAAAATTGATTTGAATTTGATTTGAATTGAAATTTAAATCCTTTTCAACTTATTAATTAAGTATATGTTTCTTGTAAACATATAAGATTAAGTTGTATTGTTTAAAATCTTATTTTAAATAAATTTGGATCTTAAGTTTAAAAAGAAAATGTTAAATGGAATTTAATGTAAATTTAAAAACATTTTTGTTTTTAAATGCATAATTTAAATAAGGAATGTTTATCTAAAGATAAAGAAAAGTATAATGATTTGTAATTCATTTAATTAGTAAGGTAGTACAAATGGATAATTAATATAATTAATTAATTAAGAAATGGAAAATTAGTTAAAGTAATTAAGGGTTTTAATTTGATTAATTTAAGTTTAAGATTAATTTTTCTTAGAATAATTAATTTGTAATTAAGAAATCATTAATTGAATAATATTAGATTTTAAATTAATAATTGAAGATTTATTAATTGAATAAATATGGATAGTTAATTAATAGGGAATAATAAATGAAAGTAATCATGTAGGTAATAAATTTAAAACCACCCAGTTTATTCATCTTAATTGTAGATGCTGATTGTTATTGAATGTTGTGTGATGGATTGATATATTTGATATGTGATGTGATGCTATGTGATACTTTGTGCTGATCTGCTATATTTGTGATGAATATACTGTTGTATGAATATGGAAACCCTTTGACCCGTAAAATGACATTTGAGTTTCGATGCGACAGGGAGTCGGATTCCAGTTGGTTATCCGAAACCCACATCGAATCATATTAGTGAATTTTTGTGATTGATAATTTACTTTATCTATGAATCTATGAATATAGATAAGCGTTATGGGTTATACCGCTTATCTTTATGATTGAATCTGTGATGATGATGTTGTGCACTATTGTGTTGAACCCCTAGACCACACTTATACACACACAAATATGGATTGCACGTCGAAATGAGTTAAGTCACAGATTTTGAAATTATTTTAAAATTTGAATTTTTGAATCCAAAATAGTTTTGGAATTAGAATTTAAGCATTTGAAAAAAATGAATTTCAAAAATAAAAGTTATTTGAATAACTTGATTGAGTTTTGAAATTTAAATAATTTGATTTAAATTTGAATTCAATATTTGAAGTTTAATTCTATAATTTGGGAACTAGGGTATTCAACTTATAAATGGGTTTATATGGGGTTTTAAACCATTTTTAAAAAGTGATGTTTTGATATTTAAAATTAACCCAAGATTTCAACTTGTATAAATCGGACTTTTCTGAAACGAAAACTGTTGTTTTCAAATAATAGAAGCTTTCATATAAGAAATGGATTTCCAATGTATGTTAAAAGGAATTCAAGTTTTGAAATGAAAATGGTTTTCCAAGTTATAAATAAATCTTTGGAACGTGTTTTGAAAGCTATAAATTAAATCTTTAATTTAAAGATTTATTGAGTTAATCCAATTGGAATGGAAGTTGTTTTGAATCTATGAATAGATCTTTGTGAAACTAGGTGAAACTTTGTGAAATAAATCTTTTGGTTTAAAGATTTAAAATGGTAATTTGTTTAACCATTTGAAAGAAAAGTTTTGGATTTTATAAGTTGTGACTTAACTAAAATCCCATATCCATATGTTTTAAAATATGGCGCTCATTATTCGGTTTAGCCGGGAGAGGACCTAGTGTCATATAGCCCATTCCGAATAGTGATACGACGTTGTGGATAGCAATTGAAGACCGGTGGTGAAGACCGGATATTTCCGAAAACAAAAGGGTAACTCATCGATTGTCTCTGCACTGGCTGATCCCCGGTATAGAGATCTTCATATGTGATGGGAAGTCCGGACGTGATTAGGGATTATCCGGATTTGCAAGGGCTTCTTCGGAAGTGCCTTCGGTTCTGTTCGAACCCGGAACAGACTTGTATGGTTGTATGTCCGACATTACACTTTGAGATGTTAACTGATTTCTATCAAATACATTTCTGCCTGGTGGCGGAGAATTTATTCTCTCAGCTTAACACCCTTCTCTGAGACGTACGAGCTCAGAGGTTATGTAGTTGATATTTATCAGTGATATTCCCAATTTGGTAATGTGGCATGCTGAGTGCTGCTGTGTGATGATCATTGGTTGATCATTTGTGATATGATCATTTGTTTGATCATTTATCTTTGTGATCATTGCTTTGGTCATCTGTTGACCCAAAGCATGGCTTTGTGCCAAAGCGTAGCTTTGTGGACGAGACTGCATCAGGACCTCACTCCCCGGAAATGGTCGAAACAGGAAAGATGCGGCAAGGTTATGAGGGTCGCTCCCTTTAGGGTGTGTCATTCCCTTCTGGTAAAGGGTGGTATCAGGTATGGAGCCCTGGTATTTAACCTATGTGGTTGCTCCAATCTCATTTACTGTGTGGTTGTTGCTTTGAGGCGCCTCGGATAAAGGTCCCAAAGGACCGGGGGATGGCATATTCGTGTAGTAGTTACCTAGTTACAGAGGTAACCCGGCCTTGTGTTGGCAGAGATCTAACCGTAACGTTAGTTCTCGGGACGTCCCGCCAGAGGCGTACCCATGTGGCAATAGGAAGTTCCTTAGCCTGACCATTTGTTGGAAATCCATTCATCCAATACGTGCCTTGTACGGTTTTAGTTGTAGAACCTGCCATTTAACATGGCAGCTATAGTAGGCATAGTATCATGGTACCTATGCTGGCTAGGATTTATATTATACTTTCGAAAGATTTCCACTATGCACTAGTAATAATATCAAAGGATTTTTCTCGTAGTAAGCATGTTTGACTATCATAAGGAGAAATCTCCCCCATGTGTGCGTTTGCATTGTGTGTGTGCCGGGAGGCCTTATGGTAGTTTCATTTTTCAAAAAGCATTGCGGATTTCAAATTTAAATTCTGTTGTTTGTTTTAAAAGACCAAATGTTTTTGTTTGCTCATACCAGTCCCATGACTGACCTGGAGCTTATTGTTCCTTTCCTAAACTCTGGGTGCCCACTATTTTCCCACACGGGCAGTCTAGAGTTGGGGTTTTCAGATAATCAGTAGTAGGTGTAGATTCGATAGCTTTCAGCCTTAGGATTGGCAATCGCATTTTGGATCGAGTTGCTTCTCTTCATCTTGTTTTGGAGTTCGAGCTATTTCTGGATTGGTGCTTTGAAGATGGAGATTTCTGATACTGGAGTTCTTTCTTGAAGACCATATTGGAGATTTTGTTCCGCTGCTAGTGTTATTATTATTTTTCCGCTGCTATTCTTTGTAACTCTGATGTATATTGATGTTCATTGTATCATTCTGTTGTATCGGATATTGTATCAAATGTTGTACATTGATATATGTTATTCATTTCTTCCGCTGTGTTATTTACTTAATGGTGTTATAAGCTCCGGCGACTCGAATTTGAACGGTCGAATCTGCGGCATTCGAGTACAATGTAAAGTATGGATGTCGATTTTCGAACGCGAAAAATTCGAATCGTTACATTTGATACCACTTGTGACGACCCTGACTCGACCTTCGAAAATCGGCACCGAATACGACACTCGTATTCAAATGCCGCAGATCCAAACGTCGAATCTGGTTCGCCGGAGCTTATAACACCATTAAGTAAAACAACACAGCGGAAGAAAAAGAACAGCATATATCAATATACAATATTTGATACAATAACAGATATAATCTGATACAACAGATGATACAATGAATATACATCAGAGATATGATATAAGGTAATAGCAGCGGAAAGAAAAGATAACACAAGCAGCGGAACAAAGCTCCAATATGGTCTTCAAGAAGAACTCCAGTAACAGTAATCTCCATCTCCAAAGCACCAATCTAGAAATAGCTCAAACTCCAAAACAAGATGAAGAGAAGCAACTCGATCCAAAATGCGATTGCCAAATCCTAAGGTTGAAAGCTATCGAATCTACACCTACCATTGATTATCTGAAAACCCCAACTCTAGACTGCCCGTGTGGGAAAATAGTGGGCACCCAGAGTTTAGGAAAGGAACAATAAACTCCAGGTCAGTCATGGGACTGGTATGAGCAAACAAAAACATTTGGTCTTTAAAAACAAACAACAGAATTTAAATTTGAAATCCGCAATGCTTTTTGGAAAATGAAACTACCATAAGGCCTCCCGGCACACACACAATGCAAACGCACACATGGGGGAGATTTCTCCTTATGATAGTCAAACATGCTTACTACGAGAAAAATTCTTTGATATTATTACTAGTGCATAGTGGGAAATCTTTCGAAAGTATAATATAAATCCTAGCCAGCATAGGTACCATGATACTATGCCTACTATAGCTGCCATGTTAAATGGCAGGTTCTACAACTAAAACCGTACAAGGCACGTATTGGATGAATGGATTTCCAACAAATGGTCAGGCTAAGGAACTTCCTACTGCCACATGGGATCGCCTCTGGCGGGACGTCCCGAGAACTAACGTTACGGTTAGATCTCTGCCAACACAAGGCCGGGTTACCTCTGTAACTAGGTAACTACTACACGAATATGCCATCCCCCGGTCCTTTGGGACCTTTATCCGAGGCGCCTCAAAGCAACAACCACACAGTAAATGAGATTGGAGCAACCACATAGGTTAAATATCAGGGCTCCATACCTGATACCACCCTTTACCAGAAGGGAATGACACACCCTAAAGGGAGCGACCCTCATAACCTTGCCGCATCTTTCCTGTTTCGACCATTTCCGGGGAGTGAGGTCCTGATGCAGTCTCGTCCACAAAGCTACGCTTTGTACAACAAAGCCATGCTTTGGGTCAACAGATGACCAAAGCAATGATCACAAAGATAAATGATCAAACAAATGATCATATCACAAATGATCAACCAATGATCATCACACAGCAGCACTCAGCATGCCACATTACCAAATTGGGAATATCACTGATAAATATCAACTACATAACCTCTGAGCTCATACGTCTCAGAGAAGGGTGTTAAGCTAAGAGAATAAATTCTCCGCCACCAAGCAGAAATGTATTTGATAGAGATCAGTTTAATATCTCAAAGTGTAATGTCGGACATACAACCATACAAGTCTGTTCCGGGTTCGAACAGAACCGAAGGCACTTCCGAAGAAGCCCTTGCAAATCCGGGTATCCCCAATCCCGATCGGACTTCCCATCACTAAGGAGAACTCTATACCGGAGCAACTCAGTGCAGAGTCAATCGATAGGTTATCCTATCGTTCTCACAGATACCCGGTCTTCACCATCGGTCTTCAATGCTATCCATAACGACGTATCACATATTCGGAATGGGCTATATGACACAAAGGTCCTCTCCCGGCTAAACCGAATAGTGAGCGCAATATTTAAAAACATATGGATATGGGATTTCGGTTAAGTCACAACTTAAAAATCCAAAGCTTTTCTTTCAAATAGTTAAACAAATTACCCTTTTAAATCTTTAAATAAAAAGATTAATTTCACAAAGTTTCACCAATTTTCACAAAGATCTATCTATAGATTCAAAACAACTTCCATTCCAATTGGATTAACTCGATAAATCTTTAAATTAAAGATTTAATTTATAGCTTTCAAAACACGTTCCAAAGATTTATTCATAACTTGGAAAACCATTTTCATTTTGAAACTTGAATTCCTTTTAACACATATTGGAAATCCATTTCTTATATGAAAGCTTCTATTATTTGGAAACAACAGTTTTCGTTTCAGAAAAGTCCGATTTATACAAGTTGAAAATCTTGGGTTAAATTTAAATTCCAAACATCACTTTTTAAAATGGTTTAAAAACCCATATAAATCCATTTATAAGTTGGATAACTTTTTAAACCCTAGTTCCCAAATTATAGAATTCAACTTCAAATATTGAATTCAAATTTAAATCAAATTATTTAAATTTCAAAACCTAATCAAGTTATTCAAATAGCTTTTATTTTTTGAAATTCATTTTATTCAAAAGCTTCAATTCTAATTCCAAAACTATTTTGGATTCAAAAATTCAAATTTTTAAAACAATTTCAAAATCTGTGACTTAACCCATTTCCACGTGCAATCCATATTTGTGTGTGTATAAGTGTGGTCCAGGGGTTCAACACAATAGTGCACAACATCCATTATCACAGATTCAATCATATCGACAAGCGGTATAACCCATAACGCTTATCTATATTCACAGATTCATAGATAAAGTAAAATATTATTCACAAAGATTAACTAATATGATTCGATGTGGGTTTCGGATAACCGACTGGAATCCGACTCCCTGTCGCATCGAAATCCAAATGTCATTCAACGGGTCAAGGGGTTTCATATTCATATGACAATATATTCATCATAAATATAGCAGATCAGCACAAAGTATCACATAGCATCTCATCACATATCAAATATATCAATCCATCCACAACATTCAATAACAACCAGCATCTACAATTAAGATGAATAAACTGGGTGGTTTTAAATTTATTACCTACATGATTACTTTCATTTATTATTCCTAATTAATTAACTATCCATATTTATTCAATTAATAAATCTTCAATTATAAATTTTAAATCTAATATCATTCAATTAATGATTTCTTAATTACAAATTAATTATTCTAAGAAAAATTAATCTTAAACTTTAATTAATCAAATTAAAACCCTTAATTACTTTAATTAATTATCCATTTCATTAATTAATTAATTTTATTAATTATCCATTTGTACTACCTTAATAATTAAATGAATTACAAATCATTAAACTTTTCTTTATCTTTAGGTAAACATTCCTTATTTAAATTATGCATTTAAAAACAAATGTTTTTTTAATGTACATTAAATTCCATTTAACATTTCTTTTAAACTTTAAGACTTAAATATATTTAAAATAAGATTTTTAAAACAATACAAACTTAATCTTATATGTTTACAAGAAACATCTACCTTATTAATAAGTGTAAAGAATTTAAATTTCAATTCAAATCAAATTCAAATCAATTAAAAAAATACTTTAAAATTTCAAAATTGAAATATAACTTCCATTCTCATTTTAGTTTTAAATTCTTTAAAACTCTTTTTTTTTTACAATTTACACCTTCAATTCAAATGTAAATCATTTGAAGCAATTTAAATTTAAATCTTTATTTAAAACTGAAGTTTAAAAATAGATTTAAAAAAACTCAGAGTTTGAATTCATTTTTAAATTCCTAATTTTAAACATTTAACCTTTCAATTCAAATGCCAAAACACAATGCATTTATAGTTGAGAGTTTAAAATCAAATTTAAATTTAAAAACACAATATGGTTTCAAAATTTCAGACAATTAAAAATTTGAATTCATATTCAAATTTTCAAACTTGCACTCAGTTTTAAATCTCCACTTAAAAAAATTTTAAACCTACCTCTTACATTTAAAAAAAACAGAAACAGTTTTCTGTTTTATAAAAAGAAAATCAAACTTTGAATTTTCCTGAAATTAAATAATTTCAGAAGAACAGAATTCAACTTATTTGAATTCATATTCAAATTCAGGTTCTTAAAGCCTAAGTCCAAATTGAGTTTGCATTTTAAACTTTCACTTTCAATTTTAAAAACTGCAAACAGTTTTTCTGTTCCTCTCTTTTTTTTTAACAACTTGAATTACTGCATTTAAAGTATTCAAAATCAGAATTCAAAATATTTGAATTCAACTTAAGATTCAAGTTTAAATTCTGATTTTAAATCTCCAGATTAATTTAAGACTTTATTTTAAAAAAATCTTAAAACAGAACTGCTCTGTTTATTAAAGTCTGAAACAAAAATGGTATACTCGAGTCACCATAAATTTTGCTTCGAGTCAGAAGCTTATATGCTTCGAGTTTCCCTTCAGTTAACCCGAGTCCATCCCGAGTCAAAACACTGCTATCCCAAAACCAACCCCCAAACCTGAAACAGCCTTACCCCCAAACTTCCTAAGACCTGTCAACTCCAATTTCTCTCATCTCCGACCAACATCATCGACCAAACTCCGGTGATAGCTTCTTCACCTCACCATCCACCAATACCCACAAAATCATAGAACTCGAATCACTGAGGAAGCCGCAGCACCAAATTCACTTAAACCCAGTAAACTATGGTTCTTACTGCAATTCCCAAATACAAAACCCAAAATAGAATTTTAATCCACTTAAAAAAATTTCCTACAAATCTTAGATAGTTACAGCATCTTCAGAAGCAAATTCAATCCAAACAAATGCCAATATTCCAATGTTTGTCAAATATATATAATACTGTAACTTAAACTGTTCTTGGTTTACAGTATTATAAATACTAATTTTTTGATTTAAAATTTCATGCATTCACTTGATGTTTTGAGTTCTACTTTTACAACATTGATTTGAAATGTTTTATATATTTTACTTATAAAATTTCCTATGCTCTGGTATTTATTCCAGTAAGTAAAATTTGAATTTTACTTTAATAAAATTCTAGAGTCCAAACTATAAACTGCCCTACCATCATAATTAAATTCTAAAATCCAACAAAGACAAATTGATGATATAATAATTTAATTAGAATCTAGAAATAGAAAACACACAGATCATAGCAATGTAGACAGCATGCATATATACATATGTACTTCATACATCAGACAGTAGGCATTAATTATATGAACATTATTTATCTTAGCATGCAACAGTTTTAACCCTTAAATTTATAAAGAAAGTTACTCACAAGCATTAACAAGAAAATAGGTTTCAGGAGGGAAAGTTGCTCACAAGCACTAGAAAAATAGATCAGAGGTTGGAGAGTTTACTCACCTGTTTTCCAGATGACAAAAGCACTTGACAGTTTACAAACAGAGATGGACTCAATCAACAACATGCACAGCCACACACCTATGTATATATATATGGTATACATTCAAGCAAATTCACAACTTTACTTTAAGCATGCATCAAATCATAAATCAGATCAAAATAAGGTTTGCTCACCTTAAAAAGCAGAAAATAAAGTGGAGAACTGGAATTTTGTTGTTTCCAGGTTTGCATCCCAGATTTCCTTTGGTTTGGGTTATCATCCCCTCAGCATAAAAATGATAGAGTTGTTTAAATGTTTGTTTTATTTACTGATTACTAATATCAAACTCGAATTTTAAAAAGATATTTCACTTGCCTTTATTTACTTTCAGAAACCCTGCACTTGCTTCCCAGGCTGAAGCAATTTTTCTTTCTTGATTATTTTGCTGCAGTAGTTGATTTTAAACTGCAGTTTTGAAATTTGTTTGTGTAAAACTTGATTTTTGAAACCAAAAATTCATTACTTTTGATGTTAAAAACTTACCTGAGATTGATCTTGTACTTGTTTGCTTTAACACTAATTTCTCAGGTTTTGATTTTCCAGTCCCTATTTGATTTGTAAATTCTCTTTTCATGTTACTTGATGTTTGAATCCAGTTGAGTTGCTTCTAGCTTTTGTTTTTGAATCTTCTTGAATTCCAGATTTTGCTTTTGATTTGCATGCAGAACCAATTTCCAGATTGCAGACTTGCTTACTTGATTTTAATTCCAGGGTTGATTAAACTGAATTTTTTTTTTGTTTTGTTTTGAGATGAATTTGGAAATCTGGTTCATAATGTTTTTCAGACTTTTTATAAATTTTGTTTCTTTGGTGTTTGGACTTGTGACATCAAATCCTTGATACTATTTGTTTCCAGTTTTCTAAAAAGCTATTATAATTGCTTGTGGGGAAATGGAAAGGTTTCTGAAATTTTTTAATCTTATTATTTAATTCAATTTGATGCCATTTGTATATGTGCATGTATAAGATCTTAAAGTATGTATTTGTTTATACTTTGTAAATAAATGTATTTGTTTATTCATTTGTATGTAGTATGTACATGTTCAATGTTAAAAGAATTTAATCAATATTTATGTATATTAATATATATACATATATTATATCTTAACAAATTTTTAAATGCTACTCATTTTTTTTAAAACACTCATTTTAAACTTGAGATACTAACATATGTATTTATTTTACTTTTACAAATTTTTTAAAAAGAAATGAATTTAAAACAATTTGTACACTCACAAACAAATCACACATATATATACATTCCTTAGTTTATGAAGCTTTTGTAAACTTATTTATTAAATCAATTTTATAAAATTACTTTTTAAACCAATATTATTTATAAGCTTAGTTTATTTTTATTTTTGAATTAAAACTAGTATACCTTTTAAATAAATCATTATCTATATTTATATTATTTTTAAATTTTTATTTCTTGTTTTATACCCATTTACATAAATGACAAACAGATATCTACTTAAATTTGGAAAATATCCAGTTAATTCACAATTTAATTTCTAAAATTAATTAAATTTCCAATTTAAATTCGATTCAAAAACGGGAATGTTACAGGTTCCCCTCCTTAAGAAATTTCGTCCCCGAAATTTGCCAGGAAGACGAGAAAGAAAAGATAATAGATAAAGAAATGATTGATCAGATCAGAATCGAGATATTTATTCTGCATTCGGTTTACCAAATCAGAATATCAACAATATGAGAACAAACTCATATAATTATTTCACAAGATATTTGGGTCCACTGGTCTACGAATATGTAAGGGCATTGATTAGTTCGAAGGAATAACTAATCGTTCGTAGAATATATCGGATCCCAGAGAATAGATAGATAGATAGATTCAATCTTTTGCAATTTCTCAAACGATAGATATGGATTCCAAATTCAAGCCAGAATACTCCAAAGTATATACCGACTTATTCCTCTTCGGGCTTTGATATACGGAAATTGTTAAGTGGGCTATATTCACCATTTTGAATATTGAATAGATTATTAAATAAAATGGGTTTGTTTTTGGGAAAGGAATGTTTTAAATGGAATTTAAAACGAATTAAAGGTGTTTTAAAATGTATTGAGTATTGAAAACATAGATTTCAACATTGATTGTTGAAATAGACGTTTTCGAGAAACAGAAGGGGATAATTTGTATAGTATTGGATTTATATATCTATTTTTAATTTCAAATCCATATACTAGTGTTTTTGGGTTGTCGTAACGATGTTTTACGCAACATTCGTTTTTAACCCAAATAAATGTGAATAAAAGAATGTTTTCTTAAAGAGAATGGAATAAAATACTTAACGGTAACTTAAGTATATTGAATATTTCCAAATTGTTGAAAATAAATAAATTTGTGAATTACTTATTTTTAAAATAAGCATGGGAATGGTTTTCTAATATGAAATGGAACGGTTTTTGTGAATTCACCTTTAAAGTAATTGAAAGCAAATAACTTGAAATCGATTTGGGAATCGTATGCTAGTAGATGCTTGGAATTTAAATCCACTTTGGAATTTATATATATGAAGGGAAATTTGTTTAAAAATAAATGTTGATTTATTTTGAAATATGAAAATATAATTTACGAATTTGGAACGTAAGTTAAAATAAATCGGTAAAGATTTATTTGGTGGTTTGAAATTTGTTTCAAAAAGTATATATGGTTAAGGTGATTTGAAATTAGTTTTCAAATGGTTAAGGTGATTTGAAATTGGTTTGCAAATGGTTAATGTAATTTGAAAATTGGTTTTCAAATGGTAAAGGTAAATTGAAAATTGGTTTTCAATTGGTTAAGTGTGGAAAATTATATCGTGAAGGTGTTTTGGTAAAGCAAATAAATTGGGCAATTATTTGGAAATTGTGTATATATATCTTGTAAAGATATTTTGGGACTTAATAATTTTGGAAAATTATTTGGAATCTGATGATGTGGCGCATCTTTATTGATAGTTAAATAACCGACTATCAATATTTACCCTTGGATGGTATTGATTGTGTTTGTTTGGAATTGAATGCACACTTATTGGATGAAGAAGAAAGAGGTAGAAGAAGAAAGAGGTAGAAGAAGAAAGAGGTAGAAGAAGAAAGAAAAGAAAGAGAAGAGAAAACAGAAAAACAAGTAACAGAACGAGAAACAATAACAGAATCTCACAGTCGCAGCGGAACAACATATAATAGATAAATGAATATTCATTAAAACAAAAGAACTATACATTTTATACATTACATCACATTACATTACATCAATCAGAGTGTACGACAACAACAGCGGAAAGAAATACTATATACAATAGATAATAGACTACGCTATCTGGCTCGCCTCCAGATCTGCACAGCAACTCCCGAATCCAGAATAACCTGATAACCTAACTCTAGACTGCCCGTGTGGAAAATAGTGGGCACCCAGAGTTTAGGAAAGGAACAATAAACTCCAGGTCAGTCATGTGACTGGTGTGAGAACTCAAAACAGTTTATCTTTAAACAAGCAACAAGAAAATTTAAATTTTTAAATCCGCAATGCTTTTTGGAAAATGAAACTACCATAAGGCCTCCCGGCACACACACAATGCAAACGCACACATGGGGGAGATTTCTCCTTATGATAGTCAAACATGCTTACTACGAGAAAATTCTTTGATATTATTACTAGTGCATAGTGGAAAATATTTCGAAAGTAGAATATAAATCCTAGCCAGCATAGGTACCATGATACTATGCCTACTATAGCTGCCATGTTAAATGGCAGGTTCTACAACTAAAACCGTACAGGGCGCGTATTGGATGAATGGATTTCCAACAAATGGTCAGGCTAAGGAACTTCCTACTGCCACATGGGATCGCCTCTGGCGGGACGTCCCGAGAACTAACGTTACGGTTAGATCTCTGCCAACACAAGGCCGGGTTACCTCTGTAACTAGGTAACTACTACACGAATATGCCATCCCCCGGTCCTTTGGGACCTTTATCCGAGCGCTCGATCCAACAACACCACACAGAAATATATATAGTGTTTCCACATGAGTAAATATCTGGGCTCCATACCATGATACCACCCTTTTCCAGAAGGAAATGACATACCCTAAAGGGCGCGACCCTCATAACCTTGCCGCATATTCCTGTTTCGACCATTTCCGGGGAGTGAGGTCCTGACGAAGTCTCGTCCACAAAGCTACGCTTTGTGCAACAAAGCCATGCTTTGGGTCCACAGATGACCAAAGCAATAATCACAAAGATAAATGATCAAACAAATGATCATATCCAAACGATCAACCAATGATCATCACACAGCAGCACTCAGCATGCCACATTACCAGATTGGGAAATATCGCTGATAACCTTCAACTACATAACCTCTGAGCTCGTACGTCTCAGAGAAGGGTGTTAAGCTAAGAGAATAAATTCTCCGCCACCAACAGAAATGTATTTGAAAGAAATCTGCTCTATCTCTCAAAATGTAATGTCAGACACGTAACCATACAAGTCTGTTCCGGGTTCGAACAGAACCGAAGGCACTTCCAAGGAAGCCCTTGCAATCCGGGTATTCACAATCCCGATAAAATTTCCCATCACAAAGGAAATCTCCATATCGTAGCTAACGATGCGGAGACAATCGATAGGTCATCCTATCGTTTTCACAAATACCCGGTCTTCACACCGGTCTTCAAATGCAATCCAAACGACGTATCGCATATTCGGAATGGGATATATGACACAAAGGTCCTCTCCCGGCTAAACCGAATAGCGAGCGCTTATTTTAAAAATAAGTGTGGCAATTCAATCACAACAATCACAACAAATACCATCCAAGGGTAAATACTGATAGTCGGTTATTTAACTATCAATAAAGATGCGCCACATCATCAGATTCCATATAATTTTCCAAAATTATTTAATTCCCCAAAATATCTTTACAAGATATATATACACAATTTCCAAATAATTTTCCAAAGTTATTTGGTTTACCAAAACACCTTTACACGATAAAATTTCCACACTTAACCATTTGAAAACCCATTTCAAATTACACAACTCAACCATTTGAAAACAAATTTCAAATCACACACCTTAACCATTTGAAAACCAATTTCAAACTACAATTCATCTTTTATACCTTTTTGAAAACAAATTTCAAATCAACAAATAAATCCTTACCGATTTAATTTAACTTACGTTCCAATTTCGTAAATTTTATTTCCATATTTTAAAAAATAAATCAACATTTATTTTTAAACAAATTTCCCTTCCTATTTATAAATTCCAAAGTGAATTTCCAATTTCCCAAATATCTACACATACACGATTTCAAATCAATTTCAACTATTCACTTCGATTTACCTTTAAAAGGTGAATCCTCAAAAACGTTCCTTTTATATTGGAAAAAAAAAAAAATTTGAAATTGGTTAATATCAAATAAATAGATATGATACTCTAGATAAACAGGAAGTTCCAGAGGAGGATGGAGATACAAGCAATCTGAATTGGAGGAAAAAGAAGTTTGGTGGAAAGAAATCAAGGAAAGATAAAGAAAAGAAGAATTCTCGAAAGAAAAAGCTGAAAGAAGTCACTTGTCTCAACTGCTTGGAGAGAGGCCACTACTCAGATAAATGTAAGAATCCTTGGAAGCCAGGATTGAGAGAGCCATTTATGAGGCCAGATCAGGAATCTACGGGATGTTATCATTGCCGCAAGCCAGGACATAGGATCAATGACTGTCCAGCAAAGAAGCAAGCTCTAGTAGCAAAGAGATACGCAATCAGGGGTGATTCTTCAACCTCAAGGGCTGATAAAGGAAAGGAAATTTTATAAGGTAACCTTCTCGTTTTCGATTAAATTTTCGAGTTTTGTTCGTTATAGGAGCTACACCTCGTTTTATTTCTTAGCAAATCATAAATAAGTTAAATATTGAATCTGAGATCGTAGTCGAATCCATTTATGTCTATTTCATTGGGTTTCGATGTAATCTACGAATGGTTAGTTATCCCTTCGAACTAACCAATACCCCTGTATATTTCGTAGATCTAATAACCCAATTATTTCATAATTGAATGAGTTGATTCTCATATTTGTTGATATTCTGATTTGGTAAACTGAATGCAGAATAAATATTTCGATCTGATCTGATCAATCGTTCTTTATCTATCGTCTATTCTTTCTCGTCTCCCTAGCAAATTTCGGGGACGAAATTTCTTTAAGGGGGGGAATCTGTAACATTCCTGAAAATTAACTACGATTAATATGGCAATTAATTTAATTTTGAAAATAAATTGTGAATTTATTCATGTATTAATTAGGAAATTTCTTGAATGAATTTAAAAAATTTTAGATTTTAAGTAGAGTTTGGTTTAAATTTAGGAATAAGTAATTTTATAAATAAAAATTTGGATAAAAAAAAAAAATGGATTTAAAGATAAATAGCAAATTTATTTGGAATATAAGAATAAGTAATTTATCAACAAATATTGGTTTTCAAAATAAAATGTATTAAAAATAAAATAGGATTAAAAGCTTTAAATTAGTAAAATGGTTGTTTCTAGAATATTGAATAGATTTGGAAGTTGTAATAAAAAGATAAAATAAAAGAAATGCATGAATATAAAATGTATAAAATAGTTGTATATAGAAATAGTGAGCAAACCTTTCTTTTTGATTCCAAACTTGAATATCCTGTTTTTCTGTGCTTGATGCTTGATGTTTTTTTTATGATAACTGTTTATGTGGTTGCCAAGTTATGCTTACATGTACATATACACATGGATTCTTATCTTCCTCTCTAAACCTTTATTAATTATGATATTTAAAGGAAAATGTATAATGATGATGTAATACTGATTTTTAAAGGTAAAGAAAATTTTTATGAATATCATGTGAAAAAAAAAATATAATTACTGTTATTTGATTCAATAAAATCTGTGCTTTGCTGTCTAAATCTAAAACATGTAGTTCTGTAAAACTTCTCTGCACTGGGAATTTTTATGGGGCTTGTCCCTCTGTATTTTGGTTACAGAGCAAAGAAAAAGGATGGAAAATTTAACACTTCTTTCATACAAACCATTTTAAACTTAGGATTTGAAACAAATGGTGTTGTTTAAGCTTAAAATCATAAGTTTGATACCAAATGTAACGATTCGAATTTTTCGCGTTCGAAAATCGACATCCATACTTTACATTGTACTCGAATGCCGCAGATTCGACCGTTCAAATTCGAGTCGCCGGAGCTTATAACACATTAAGTAAATGAGATTGGAGCAACCACATGAGTAAATATCTGGGCTCCATACCATGATACCACCCTTTACCAGAAGGGAATGACACACCCTAAAGGGAGCGACCCTCATAACCTTGCCGCATCTTTCCTGTTTTGACCATTTCCGGGGAGTGAGGTCCTGATGCAGTCTCGTCCACAAAGCTACGCTTTGGCACAAAGCCATGCTTTGGGTCTACAGATGACCAAAGTATTGATCACAAAGATAAATGATCAAACAAATGATCATATCACAAATGATCAACCAATGATCATCACACAGCAGCACTCAGCATGCCACATCACCAAATTGGGAATATCACTGATAAATATCAACTACATAACCTCTGAGCTCGTACGTCTCAGAGAAGGGTGTTAAGCTGAGAGAATAAATTCTCTGCCACCAAGCAGAAATGTATTTGATAGAGATCAGTTCAATATCTCAAAGTGTAATGTCGGACACACAACCATACAAGTCTGTCCCGGGTTCGAACAGAACCGAAGGCACTTCCGAAGAAGCCCTTGCAAATCCGGGTATCCACAATCCCGATCGGACTTTCCATCACTTAGGGAATCTCTATACCGTAGCTACTCAGTGCAGAGACAATCGATAGGTCATCCTATCGTTCTCGCAAATACCCGGTCTTCACCACCGGTCTTCAATTGCTATCCACAACGACGTATCATTATTCGGAATGGGTTATATGACACAAGGTCCTCTCCCGGCTAAACCGAATAACGAGCGCAATATTTTAAAAACATATGGATATGGATTTCAGTTAAGTCACAACTTAAATTCAAAACTATTTCAAATGGTTTACACAAATTACCATTTCAAATCTTTGAACAAAAAGATTTATTTCACAAAGTTTCACAAAGTTCCATTTACGGATTTCAAAACAATTTCCATTTCTAGTGGATTAATCCATTTAGTCTTTAAATCAAAGATTTAACTTATGGCTTTCAAAAACCATTTCCAAAAGTTCATTAATAACTTGGAAAACTGTTTTTCAATTCAAATTTGAAATTCCTATACCAATTTGGAAATTTATTTCTTATATGAAAGCTTTAATCATTTGAAAACAAACAGTTTTCACTTTGGAAAAATTCGATTTCAATTATACAAGTTAAAGTTTCTCAAACTTGGGT
This sequence comes from Allium cepa, assembly GCA_030765085.1. NCBI lineage: Eukaryota > Viridiplantae > Streptophyta > Magnoliopsida > Asparagales > Amaryllidaceae > Allium > Allium cepa. The sequence continues at coordinate 596,398,000 of CM060943.1, read as the reverse complement.
TAAATTTAATTCTCAAAACAACACTTTCGAAATTGGTTTAAAAACCCATATAAACTTGTATGACCTTTTACTTCATAAATTCTCAAAATAGAATTTAATTTCAGATTTGAATTCAATTTTAAATTGAATTAAAAACTTTATTAAGTTATTCAAAATAACCTTTATTTTAGGAATTCTTTTCCAAAAGCTTTTCATTTTAAAACCCGACCCATTTTTAAAATCATTTAGATTTAAAAATTCAATTTTACAAACTATTTCAAAAATCTGTGACTTAACCAATTTCCACGTGCAATCCATATTTGTGTGTGTATAGTGTAGTCCAAGGGGTTTTACACAATAGTGCACACATCTATCATCATAGATATATCGATAAGCGGTATAACCCATAACGCTTATCTTCATTCACAGATTCATAGATAAAGTAAATTAATCAATCACAAAGATTTACTAATATGATTCGATGTGGGTTTCGGATAACCAACTGGAATCCGACTCCCTGTCGCATCGAAATTCAAATGTCGTTTTTGGGTCAAAGGATTTGCATATTCATATAACAATATATTCATCACAAATAAAACATCTCATCACAAAGCATCACATAACATCAAATATCAAATAAATCCATCCATCACAAAGCATCCAATAGCAATCAAACGACTACGACTAGGATGAATAAATTGGGTGGTTTATTTTATCAATAACATAATTACTTTTATTAATAAACCTTTAATTATTGATTAATTAATCATTAATCCTTAATTATCTTCCCTTAACTACTTTCACTAAGTAATCACTATTTTAATTTAATCATTCATTAATTACTTAATTGATTAACTTAAATTACAAATTAATGTACTTTAATTAATAAATCCCCAATTATTAATTAATTTAATTATAACTAATTATCCTTTACTTGATTTTCTTAAGTATAAATGAATTAATCTTAATTACTAATCATTATTTACTTGATTATCATTAACGATATTAATCAACTTATTTTCGATTTAAAGATTTAAAACGTATGACCTTTATTTCTAAATCATGTTTTTCTTAAAACATTTTGATTCAATGACAATTTCATGAATTTAGGTGTTCGAATCGATTCTCGTGATCATCAGTGACGTGCCGGTGAGTTCTTTGGCGATCCACGATGGCAATCGTGCTTGTGCACGTGTACGTGCAAAGCGTGTCAGTGGGTTCGTGTTTGGGGGAAGAAGAATGCGATTTGAAGTGGGCTCGGGTCAAACTTTGGGGAAACTCGAAGGCAAGCACGGGGTGACTCGAAGCAGGAGAGAGAGAGAGAGGGGACTCGAAGAATGGCTCGGGTAAGCTATGGGTTTGACCCGAAGCAGCATACGAGAACAGTGATTTAAGTTAAAAAAAAAAAAAAAAAAAAAAAAAAAAAAAAAAAAGGCGGCCAGAGCTAGGCCAAACTCGGCCCCACCACGCTTCCGCTGCGCCACTCTGATCGATGCAAAGGCGAGTGTGGTGGTCGCGAATTCAAACCCTAGATGTGGATGTTTGGGTTCATACGCGTGTGTTTCTTCCTGGGGATGAAGGCGCGTGAAGTTAGAGAGGGAGAGGGAGAAGCAGATGTGCGGCCCAGATGATTGAGGTGAAAAATAAAAAGTAAACGTTGATTTTATTTTATTATAGCATGTACAAACTTCAAAAATGCATATCTTTTTGCTGCGAGGTCGAAAAATGCTGAAACGAAGTGCGTTGGGATCGTATGGTCGTGCTCTTCGCGATGAAGCCAGTTTGGAGTCGATTGGAGCTCGTTTGAATTTCGGGTAAAATTAAACGTTCGTTTAATTTTATTCGAAACGAACGCCGAAACCGGAAATAAAATCAAGGTGAGAACTCCTCACTCAATCGAAAGGTTTTGTTTAAAATTTTAAGTAGTTAATGTTGATTGATGATTGCTGTTTGATTGTGCTAGTAGATATAGTAGGATATATATTATATATAGCAATATATATATATTGGCATATGTATATATTGGATTTGATTTCCCGCCTCGTATAGCGGATGAGACCCTATTGCGCCGCCTATTAAGCGGATATTTATAAAATCCCATATACCGCGATATTCCACCTCGAAGTGGAATTGGTATTGTGCTAACGTCTGTGGATGCAGGGTAACAGGTTGGAGGGATCCAACTGGATTCCTCACATATTTATTTGTTTATAAATATTATGTTGATTGTTGATAATCATATTGATATATGACACTTATTTCCGTGATTGACCATCTAATGCTGTTGCATCATCGGATTCCAATTTTTAAAAATTAAAATAACGGTTTTGAATTTAAAAAGGGGTTTTAAATCGATTTTTCAAAGAATATGGTTTATTAAAAATTTTGAATTGATTAAATTTTAAAATAAATAGATGGATAAAATTTTATGTTTTAAAAATTTATATTTTTATAAAATATAACTTAAAAGAAATTTTTAACAATAATAGGTTTTTATAAAATAGTTAAATTTGGTTTTTGGGAAGTTATTATTATTAATGGTTGATATAAAGGATTTTATAAATGGATGTTTTTAAATAAAAATTATTGAAGTTATAGAATAAATTTATAAAGTGTTAAGTTGATGTATAACATGAATTTCACTAGGATTTATAGATTAATAAATGTGAAATTTATAAAACGAATGGTTATTGGAAAATTTTAAGCTTATAAGTTATTAACTTATAAAAATGGATTTGGGCATTAAAAAGGGGAATTTTATAGAAATTGTTAATAAATGAAGATTTCATTAGTTGAAATTATTATAAACCATAAAGAAATCTTGTAAGTGATAAGATTTTAAATTGGTGAAGTTCAAAGGAACGATTTGGTAAATAAATAATATTATAAGTATTTAACTTACAATATGGCTTTTGGGTATGAAATTGGGTTATGTAAATTGCATCGGATTAATAAAGGGATTTATAAAATTGGGGTTTATAATAGAAATGGAATTTATAAACTATGTTTATAAATTTGAAATCCATCGAATTTGATAAATTGAAATATGGGAATTTGTTAAGTGGGCCATATTCACTATTTTGAATATTGAATAGATTATTAAATAAAATGGGTTTGTTTTTGGGAAAGGAATGTTTTAAATGGAATTTAAAACGAATTAAAGGTGTTTTAAAATGTATTGAGTATTGGAAACATAGATTTCAACATTGATTGTTGAAATAGACGTTTTCGAGAAACAGAAGGGGATAATTTGTATAGTATTGGATTTATATATCTATTTTTAATTTCAAATCCATATACTAGTGTTTTTGGGTTGTCGTAACGATGTTTTACGCAACATTCGTTTTTAACCCAAATAAATGTGAATAAAAGAATGTTTTCTTAAAGAGAATGGAATAAAATACTTAACGGTAACTTAAGTATGTTGAATATTTTCAAAATTGTTGAAAACAAATTGAATTGTGAATTACTTATTTTTAAATAAGTTTAGAAATGATTTTCCAATATGGAATGGAACGTTTTTGTGAATTCACCTTTTAAAGGTAAATTGTAAGCGAATATTTTGGAATCGATTTGAAATCAAATATGAATGGGTATTTGGGATTTAATTCACGTTGGAATTTATAATAGGAAGGGAAATTGGTTTAAAAATAAATGTTGATTTATTTTTAAAGATGGAAATAAAATTCACGAATTTGGAGCGTAAAATTTAAAAATAAATCGGTAAGGATTTATATGTGATTTGAAATTTGTTTTCAAATGGTTAAGGTGTGTGATTTGAAATTTGTTTTCAAATGGTTGAGTTGTGTAATTTGAAATGGGTTTTCAAATGGTTAAGTGTGGAAATTTTATCGTGTAAAGGTGTTTTGGTAAACCAAATAACTTTGGGAAATTATTTGGAAATTGTGTATATATATCTTGTAAAGATATTTTGGGGAATTAAATAATTTTGGAAAATTATATGGAATCTGATGATGTGGCGCATCTTTATTGATAGTTAAATAACCGACTATCAGTATTTACCCTTGGATGGTAATTGTTGTGATTGTTTGGAATTGAATGCACACTTATTTTTAAAATAAGCGCTCGCTATTCGGTTTAGCCGGGAGAGGACCTTTGTGTCATATATCCCATTCCGAATATGCGATACGTCGTTTGGATTGCATTTGAAGACCGGTGTGAAGACCGGGTATTTGTGAAAACGATAGGATGACCTATCGATTGTCTCCGCATCGTTAGCTACGATATGGAGATTTCCTTTGTGATGGGAAATTTTATCGGGATTGTGAATACCCGGATTGCAAGGGCTTCCTTGGAAGTGCCTTCGGTTCTGTTCGAACCCGGAACAGACTTGTATGGTTACGTGTCTGACATTACATTTTGAGAGATAGAGCAGATTTCTTTCAAATACATTTCTGTTGGTGGCGGAGAATTTATTCTCTTAGCTTAACACCCTTCTCTGAGACGTACGAGCTCAGAGGTTATGTAGTTGAAGGTTATCAGCGATATTTCCCAATCTGGTAATGTGGCATGCTGAGTGCTGCTGTGTGATGATCATTGGTTGATCGTTTGGATATGATCATTTGTTTGATCATTTATCTTTGTGATTATTGCTTTGGTCATCTGTGGACCCGAAGCATGGCTTTGTTACACAAAGCGTAGCTTTGTGGACGAGACTTCGTCAGGACCTCACTCCCCGGAAATGGTCGAAACAGGAATATGCGGCAAGGTTATGAGGGTCGCGCCCTTTAGGGTATGTCATTCCCTTCTGGAAAAGGGTGGTATCATGGTATGGAGCCCAGATATTTACTCATGTGGAAACACTATATCTATTTCTGTGTGGTGTTGTTGGTATCGAGCGCTCGGATAAAGGTCCCAAAGGACCGGGGGATGACATATTCGTGTAGTAGTTACCTAGTTACAGAGGTAACCCGGCCTTGTGTTGGCAGAGATCTAACCGTAACGTTAGTTTCTCGGGACGTCCCGCCAGAGGCGATCCCATGTGGCAGTAGGAAGTTCCTTAGCCTGACCATTTGTTGGAAATCCTTTCATCCAATACGTGCCTTGTACGGTTTTAGTTGTATTACCTGCCATTTACTTATGGTGGTCACCACTGTTTAGATGGTAGCTATAGTAGGCATAGTTCGGAATGTCTATGCTGGCTAGGATTTATATTCTACTTTCGAAATTGATTTCTACACTATGCACTAGTAATAATATCAAAAATGATTTGATTTTCGCGTAGTAAGCATCTTTGACTATCATAAGGAGAAATCTCCTCCAATTCTGCGTTTGCATTGTGTGTGTGGCGGGAGGCCTTATGGTAGTTTCATTTTCCAAAAAGCATTGCGGATTTAAAAATTTAAATTTTCTTGTTGCTTGTTTAAAGATAAACTGTTTTGAGTTCTCACACCAGTCCCATGACTGACCTGGAGTTTATTGTTCCTTTCCTAAACTCTGGGTGCCCACTATTTTCCACACGGGCAGTCTAGAGTTAGGTTATCAGGTTATTCTGGATTCGGGAGTTGCTGTGCAGATGTTGGAGGCGAGCTTGGATAGCGTAGTCTATTATCTATTGTATATAGTATTCTTTCCGCTGTTTTATTGTTGTACACTCTGATGATATGATGTATTGTGATGTATGTATAAAATGTATAGTTCTTTTGTTTTAATGATATTCATTTATCTATTATATGTTGTTCCGCTGCGATTGTGAGATTCTGATATTGTTTCTCGTTCTGTTACTGGTTTTTCTGTTTTCTCTTCTCTTTCTTTTCTTTCTTCTTCTACCTCTTTCTTCTTCAAAAACTCTAACGGTTCGATTTTTCGGCAACGAAAAATCGCGATCGTTTACATTTGGTCTTTGTAACGACCCGCCGCCTTGACCGCCTCTAGTCGGTAATTAAACCAACTAGAAACGTTCAAAATGACGGATTGTTATTTAGTTTATAACATTTAAACAGAATCAGCTACAGAATCACAGAATAGTAATCATATTTTATAAACAAACTTTTCTTTTATATACAAATATCAGAGTTTACAATACATTACATTTTATACAGCGGAAACAATTTATAAATTTAAGTACAAGAGAAAAAATTTTAGCTAAAACTTTAGTGGTGCTGAAATCCCCCTCTCTCTAACTTCGCTGCGAGCAAATCTTTAAGCTGCAAAAATACTCGGTCTGACCCGAGCGTTATTGCAAAACACAAAAACACTCGAGTCAGGATTAATCTTTATTCAAGTAAATAAATTTGAAATGAACTGAAATAAATGGTTACAGAGATGGTGAAACAAATGAATCGGTCTAATCTATTATGGACTTTACATTAACAATTTCAATTTTTTAAATTCTGTCAAACGTGTGTGGCTGTAGTACACACGTATGTTTACACACATGTGCACTGCCTTGCCGACACGTATGCAAGTGCAATCACAAAGACCACAAAGATACAATAACAAGCCAGAACAGAAACAACACAGCAGGTCAAAGGCAGAGAGCACAAGTACAGGCCGCAATGCACAACAATTTCAGCAGCCCCAAATACAACTACAAGCACAAGGCATATCAACAACCATAGAATCAACATGTATGCACAACAACCCAGCTACACAAGTAGTGCAGACCACAAGGCTGAGGTAATAGAACTCAAATACAAACCCAAGTGCTCAGTGCAGACTACACAATCAGTGCCACAACTCAATGCCAACAATATGGACTGGACAGTGCCAATTTGAACAAGTATACATGTATCAGAGGGAACTGGGAACTGTGTGCACAGGGAAAACACTACACAGTTCAAATGGAATGCAAACATGTATCAGAGGATATGTACAGTAATAGGCAGTGACCAACACAAGTGACGGTGTCAATTTGAACGAGTATACATGTATCTGAGGGAACTGGCTACAAAATTTTAAGTAAGACCAACAACAAGTTGGACTGCAACAGTCAATATGCAGACCATACCAGCAAAGAACCATAAATACAAGTAGAGAGCAAGCTACAAAATACATATGCAACATCACTACAGACTGCAACATGCACAGAGAAGTGAATGGACATGCAAACTGCCACAAACCAAAGTGCATGAACACAGGGAAGACTTAAATGAAGACTGAATACATCAGGCATGCAAAATGGAATGGATATGAAGACTGAACATATCAAAGTTTTGGAAATACAAGGTGTTCAAAATGAACACAGTAAGCTTCAGTTACAAAACTTAAGTGAAACAAGTAATGCAACAGTAGCAAGTACAACATGACAGTATAAAAGTATCACAAGTTCAAGTGCAGATGGAACAAACAAGTTTCATTTGAAACCTAAGTTTTAAACAGAGGCTAGATTAAGTGGTTTTGAGTTTAAATCAAAACTTTAGAGAAACTGAAGTTATAGACATAGAGTATTCTGGAAATAACAACACAAAAGAACCTGGAAAAGCATACAGTGATTTCCAAAGCAAAGAAAAAAATATACAAATCAAACAGAGCTTCAGTTTTCAACTCAGTTCAAAGCAAAATGTTAATCTGGAAATCAATTCAAGTAGTAATGCACTCTCAGGAAAACAGTTTTCAAAAGAAGAAAATGGAGTGCAAGGCAAAAATGAATTTTGTTTCAAACAGCAGTTCATCCTAGAGACAAAATCCAGTAAGAATTCTTTTCAAATCATTAGTTATAAACAGAAGATTTAATCAGAGGATTCCCTACATTTGTTTTGCTTGAATAAGATTTTTTTTAAACTTAAATTAATGTTTAAACAAGCATATCATGTTCAAACCTTAAATCCTAACAAGGAACTGATCAGAAGATTTGAATTCTTCTTCTATTCTTACTCTCTGTAGTTTAAAACAGAGAAGAGCAATCCAAGTAAATACAGGCACAAGTCATTTAATTCATACACACAGATCATATACTTATATATACTCATGCAAGCATCAATTATATCAGAAATTTGTCAAGCAAAATATAACTAACCACTTAAGTTATAATTAAAATGTTCATTCACCTAGCAGTTTAAAACAGAGAAGCTACTTGATGCTTACTAACATTTTAATAAATTGTTTTACACCATCACAACCTACTTCCATTTGAGCATCCCATGCTAAAGATAATCAGATAAATGGATTTACTTTTTCCCCTTTTTAACATATTATTCATATGTGCACATTTTCAAACAGAGAGACATTTTGATATTTCATTCACATGCAAACAAATTTTAAACAAGTATACTTAGTTCAATCACATGCAAAAATGGGAATGCAGACAGGAACAACATGGATGAAGTACTAACAGTACATACAAAATGGAGATGAAGACTTGAACACCCAGGAAAACAATGACCAGACCAAAGTGCAACAGCATGGATACAACTTGACATGGAAACTGAAACATATCAGATAATGCAAATTGAAACAGAAGTTTCGAGTCAAATATGAAGACCACAAGTGAAGTGAATCAACTGCAATGCAACACATACCAGGATGCAAACAATAATGACATGAAGAGTAGAACAATCAGGAGAGCAGAGACCAGACCCAAGTGCAACAGACATGAAACAAATCATGTCGAAGATAATTCACAAAGTAAGCAAGTGCAGACAACAGGGAGCAACAGCACAATCCCGAAACACCCCAAATACATAGATCAACAGATTTTGGCAAACACCCAAGTTACAGAAAATTTTCCAATTCATATCCAATTCAAATCTAAAAATCATAATTTTCATTTTAAAAATCATGTTTACCCAGACCAATTCAGGCTATGTATTTGGATAAGAGAATTGTAATGATTGATTTTAACATATATATATATATTTTACTGCAAATTTTAATTTCCAGTTACTATATATATACATAAAACATGTTTACACTATTTTTAAATTCACGTTCAAGTTTAAACAAACTAAATTTGTTTTGGAACTAAGGTCTAACAAAGATCAAAGAGAAGATTTTGAATTTAGATAAAAAAACTTAAACCTGAACTGAGAACAGAGATATTCAAGAACAACAGTCATGCATGCTTTCAAACAGATTCATATACATATGCAACACATTCAATATACATATGCAACACATTCATATACATAACTAATACATATATATATATATTCATGCAAACATAAGCATTTCAGAAATCTATATAAACAACAGATCGTTATTTCTCAAGATTTTTAAGTTGATGTTTACTCACTAGCATAATTATAGGAATGAATCAGGAATGAAAGTTTGTTTACTGGTTTTAAAACAAAGGGGCTGCACTGTTTAAGCATGAGACAGCATTTTCAAACTTAAGTGAACATGCAAGATCAATCTTTCAACAGCAAGCATAACAGAAGTGCAAGCATAGGTGAATGTGCAGACAACATCAAGTATGCTTACAGAGATGTTTGCATGTTTGTTTATGGTTACAGAGATGCCCAAACAAACATGCACATGAAAATTTATAGGCAAACACAAATGGAATTGAAGACTGAAGCAACATGAGGCATGCAATACTCAAGACATATCTTTATTACAAGAACAATTTTGCACTTCAACTACTTAGTTAAACAAAATATTTTAGTAGCATCTGTACTTACCAATTTAATAACAAGATAAACATAGCATCTGTTCTTAACAGTTTAACAATTCAAGCAAATCGAGCAAATGACAGCAAATAGCAACCGAAAATCCAACATGCAGTAACCAATCTACCCATATCAGTTTCAAATTAAATTAGCCGAGCAAAAGATAACAAAATCACCCCAAAACATAGCATGCAACCAATATTCAATCCAAACAAATTTAAACACCTGAATTAAAAATTAATCGTGAGCAGAAAACTCACCATAACAAAGTCGAAATAGCCCCAAATTTGATTACAAGCCCTAGTTTTTGAATCGCGAGAAGTAAAGCCCCAAATTTTCCAAAGCAGAACGAGTCGAGAAGAACGAAGCCGCCATATTTTTTTTTTCTCGTGCTTTTTTTTTTTTTGTTTTAGGGTTAAAAAAAATGGGAACGGGTAAAGTGAAATGGAAGGGGATCGGGTTAAAGATAAAGGCAGTAGTATTCAAACGTGGGCCGGTATAAATTTCAAAGCCCAAACCATAAACAAGTTTTCCTCTTATTTTTTTTTCTATTTATCTAAATCCAATTTGTTTTGTCTAATTATTTTCATTACTTTGTTTTGTAAATTTTTGTTTAAGTTATGTTGTTAAATTTTTTTTTTTTTTTTTTTTTTTTACTAAGTGTATTTGTTTATTTTATTTTGTATTGATTTTTTTTTATTTAAGCTAAAGAAAAGAATGTTATTAAAATTTTAACCATCAGTTTATTAATTTACATAAATAAAAATTCTTGTATCCAAATTATTTTCTTAAGTCATTAGTTTGAATTTCAATTACAAATTAAATATTCAATTTCAACTCCAAAGTCAAGTTTAAATTTTTCTTCAGCTTTGTATAGATTAAATTTTAAATATTTAATCACCAATTTCATTGTTATATCGGAAATTCAGTTTAAATTATCATTCAAATATTCAAAATTAATTAAATATTCACAATTTAAATTGTTCAAAATTTAGGATCGTTACAATCTCCCCTCCTTAAAAGAATTTCGTCCCGAAATTACAAGTAAGGAAAAATGATTGTTAAAATTTCACTAATATTTATATTTTACTCAATTTTATCAAGTTCAACACTTATTAAAGATGAATGAATATAGGATTCATTCTATTTGTTTTATCTCGCTAGCTTTGCTAATTAACTCTTTTGTTTATTATTTTCTACAATCAAGACACAAAAATCTTTACTAAAATTTTCAACTTACAACCCAAAATTTTAAATTTGAAACACTTTATATTAGAGATTTACATATTATAACTTTTCCAAAGCTGTGGACTTTCAAAACCCTTCAAAAATCCTCTTCCTTAATTCATTAGGTTGGAATTATGCGAATTCTAATTCTAGATAATTGATTTTCTATTAAAGTTCGAAAATACTTGCTAACTCGAAATTTAACAAGTCTACTGTCGTTCTTAAAGACATTAGGCATACGCTGGCCAGGCGCAAGTCTAACAATCTCCAAGTACTAAATATACTTGCTTCAATTCCCAGTGAAAATACTTTTAAAAATTCTTTTAAAAATGGATATGGAAAGCACATTCCCCCATGGATCGCGGTTTACTCGGCGGTTCCGCTACTATCCCAGTAGAGTCGCTTGTAACTGTGGATATCTCATCCCTTGAATTTCGCCATGGTTGTTGCCAAAGATCGCGGTTCACACGGCGGTTACGCTACTATCCCAGTAGAATCGCTCGTGACCGTAGGCATCTCGCCCCTCGAATTACGCTTTGGTTTGTAGATTGCAGTTTACTCAGCGGTTACGCCACTATCCCAGTGGAATCGCTTGTAACTGTAGGCATCACGCCCCTCAAATTACGCTACCACCCGAGTGTAACTAGATCGCGGTATACTCGGCGGTTACGCCACTATCCCAGTGGAATCGCTTGTAACCATAGGTTATAATGTCAAGTTGAAAACCCCTCACTCAATCGAAAGGTTTTGTTTAAAATTTTGAATAGTTAATATTGATTGTTGATGGTTGATTGATTGTGCTAGTAGATATAGTAGGATATATACTATATATAGCGATATATATATATTGGCATATGTATATATCGGATTTGATTTCCCGCCTCGTATAGCGGATGAGACCCTATTGCGCCGCCTATTAAGCGGATATTTATAAAATCCCATATACCGCGATATTCCACCTCGAAGTGGAATTGGTATTGTGCTAACGTCTGTGGATGCAGGGTAACAGGTTGGAGGGATCCAACTGGATTCCTCACATATTTATTTGTTTATGAATATTATGTTGATTGTTGATAATCACATTGATATATGATGTTATTCCCATGATTGACCATTCGATGTCGTTGCATCATCGGATTCTAATTTTTAAATTAAAAATAACGGTTTTGAATTTAAAAGGGGTTTTAAATCGATTTTTCAAAGAATATGGTTTATTAAAAATTTTGAATTGATTAAATTTTAAAATAAATAGATGGATAAATTTTTATGTTTTAAAAATTTATATTTTTATAAAATATAACTTAAAAGAAATTTTTAACAATAATAGGTTTTTATAAAATAGTTAAATTTGGTTTTTGGGAAGTTATTATTATTAATGGGTTATATAAAGGATTTTATAAATGGATGTTTTTAAATAAAAAATTATTGAAGTTATAGAATAAATTTATAAAGTGTTAAGTTGATGTATAACATGAATTTCACTAGGATTTATAGATTAATAAATGTGAAATTTATAAAACGAATGGTTATTGGAAAATTTTAAGTTTATAAGTTATTAACTTATAGAAATGGATTTGGGCATTAAAAAGGGGAATTTTATAGAAATTGTTAATAAATGAAGATTTCATTAGTTGAAATTATTTTAAACCATAAAGAAATCTTGTAAGTGATAAGATTTTAAATTGGTAAAGTTCAAAGGAACGATTTGGTAAATAAATAATATTATAAGTATTTAACTTACAATATGGCTTTTGGGTATGAAATTGGGTTATGTAAATTGCATCGGATTAATAAAGGAATTTGTAAAATTGGGGTTTATAATAGAAATGGAATTTATAAACTATGTTTATAAATTTGAAATCCATCGAATTTGATAAATTGAAATATGGGAATTTGTTAAGTGGGCTATATTCACTATTTTGAATATTGAATAGATTATTAAATAGAATGGGTTTGTTTTTGGGAAAGGAATGTTTTAAATGGAATTTAAAACGAATTAAAGGTGTTTTAAAATGTATTGAGTATTGAAAACATAGATTTCAACATTGATTGTTTAAATAGACGTTTTCGAGAAACAGAAGGGGATAATTTGTATAGTGTTGGATTTATATATCTATTTTTTTTATTTCAAATCCATATACTAGTGTTTTTGGGTTGTCGTAACGATGTTTTACGCAACATTCGTTTTTAACCCAAATAAATGTGAATAAAGGAATGTTTTCTTAAAGAGAATGGAATAAATACTTAACTGTGATTTAAGTATATGGAATATTTTCAAATCGTTGAAAATAAATAAATTTGTGAATTACTTATTTTTAAAATAAGCATGGGAATGGTTTTCTAATATGAAATGGAACGGTTTTTGTGAATTCACCTTTAAGGTAATTGAAAGCAAATAACTTGAAATCGATTTGGGAATCGTATGCTAGTAGATGCTTGGAATTTAAATCCACTTTGGAATTTATATATATGAAGGGAAATTTGTTTAAAAATAAATGTTGATTTATTCTTAAATGTGAAAATATAATTTACGAATTTGGAACGTAAGTAAAATAAATCGGTAAAGATTTATTTGGTGGTTTGAAATTTGTTTCAAAAGGTATATATGGTTAAGGTGATTTGAAATTAGTTTTCAAACGGTTAAGGTGATTTGAAATTAGTTTTCAAATGGTTAAGGTGATTTGAAATTGGTTTGCAAATGGTTAATGTAATTTGAAAATTGGTTTTCAAATGGTAAAGGTAAATTGAAAATTGGTTTTTCAATTGGTTAAGTGTGGAAAATTTTATCGTGAAGTGGTTTTGGTAAAACAAATAACTGGGGCAATTATTTGTAAATGGTGTATATATATATATATATCTTGTAAAGATATTTTGGGACTTAATAATTTTGGAAAAATTATTTGGAATCTGATGATGTGGCGCATCTTTATTGATAGTTAAATAACCGACTATCAATATTTACCCTTGGATGGTATTGATTGTGTTTGTTTGGAATTGAATGCACACTTATTTTTTAAAATAAGCGCTCGCTATTCGGTTTAGCCGGGAGAGGACCTTTGTGTCATATATCCCATTCCGAATATGCGATACGTCGTTTGGATCGCATTTGAAGACCTGAGTAGAATCTGATGAGAATAGAGGCTATTAAATCTTGACTTGCTTTGTGTTGCTGCATGTGTTGGATCTTGCTTTGTTAATGAATATTTATATGGAAACCTCTGAACCCAAACCTTCTTTGTTTATCCGTGAATCAATCACTTAAGCCTATAATATGTTGTGATGTTTTGGTACCTGAAATTGTTTTTGTTAAGTGATAATGTGTTTGCATGCTTGTTTATGTTGACTGTCCCTCTGTTTTGAAATGCATGTGAGTTTCCAGCTCACGATTAATTTTTATCCAAGTGTTTAAATTTGGTTGGATTGTATGTTTGGTTGCATGCTATGTTTTGGGGTGATTTTGTTATCTTTTGCTCGGCTAATTTAATTTGAAACTGATATGGGTAGATTGGTTACTGCATGTTGGATTTTTGGTTGCTAGTTGCTATCATTTGCTCGATTTGCTTGGATTTTGAACTGATGAGAAACAGATACTATAAATTTTGATTTAAACTGTAAGCACAGATTCTACCCATTTATTTTTTTAAAATTTTTGAACTGTTAGGAGCAGATACTATGGATTTTAATTCTTAAAACTGATGAGAGCAGATGTTATTGGTTTCAATTTTAAACTGGTAAGAACAGACACTAATTGTGATTTGTTTTAAACTGATAACCACTGATGCTTTCAAAAATTTGTTCTTTTTAAATTTATAAAAACAAATGCTATGTGAAATTTGTTTGTTTAAAAAAAAAAAAAAATTGATAGGAACAGATGCTATATTTATTTTGTTATTAAATTGATAAGTACAGATGCTACTAAATATCTTGTTTGAAAACTGTTTGCAAACAATTGCATTATGAATTTAAACTTGCATGTTTGTCCCATGCCTGGTAACCATTAGACCATTTATTATTTTGCACTTGAGTCTTTTGGTACTGTTGTTGTATTGGTGTTACATTTGGTCTGCATTGTAGTTGTATTCATATATACTTGCTACTGTTGCATTACTTGCTTCACTTGAGTTTTTTTTGTAACAGTAGTCTACTGTGTTCATGCACTTTGGTTTGTGGCAGTTTGCATGTCAAGTTGCATCCATTCCACTTTGCATGTCTGTTGCACTTGGGTCTGGTCTCTGCTCTCCTGATTGTTCTACTCTTCATGTCATTATTGTTTGCATCCTGGTATGTGTTGCATTGCAGTTGATTCACTTCACTTGTGGTCTTCATATTTGACTCGAAACTTCTGTTTCAATTTGCATTATCTGATATGTTTCAGTTTCCATGTCAAGTTGTATCCATGCTGTTGCACTTTGGTCTGGTCATTGTTTTCCTGGGTGTTCAAGTCTTCATCTCCATTTTGTATGTACTGTTAGTACTTCATCCATGTTGTTCCTGTCTGCATTCCCATTTTTGCATGTGATTGAACTAAGTATACTTGTTTAAAATTTGTTTGCATGTGAATGAAATATCAAAATGTCTCTCTGTTTGAAAATGTGCACATATGAATAATATGTTAAAAAGGGGAAAAAGTAAATCCATTTATCTGATTATCTTTAGCATGGGATGCTCAAATGGAAGTAGGTTGTGATGGTGTAAAACAATTTATTAAAATGTTAGTAAGCATCAAGTAGCTTCTCTGTTTTTAAAACTGCTAGGTGAATGAACATTTTAATTATAACTTAAGTGGTTAGTTATATTTTGCTTGACAAATTTCTGATATAATTGATGCTTGCATGAGTATATATAAGTATATGATCTGTGTGTATGAATTAAATGACTTGTGCCTGTATTTACTTGGATTGCTCTTCTCTGTTTTAAACTACAGAGAGTAAGAATAGAAGAAGAATTCAAATCTTCTGATCAGTTCCTTGTTAGGATTTAAGGTTTGAACATGATATGCTTGTTTAAACATTAATTTAAGTTTAAAAAAAATCTTATTCAAGCAAAACAAATGTAGGGAATCCTCTGATTAAATCTTCTGTTTATAACTAATGATTTGAAAAGAATTCTTACTGGATTTTGTCTCTAGGATGAACTGCTGTTTGAAACAAAATTCATTTTTGCCTTGCACTCCATTTTCTTCTTTTGAAAACTGTTTTCCTGAGAGTGCATTACTACTTGAATTGATTTCCAGATTAACATTTTGCTTTGAACTGAGTTGAAAACTTAAATGGGAATGTTTTTGGGAAGAAACATTATGTAAATGAAGATAATTCATTTTGAAATGTGTTAAGAATCGAAAGCATAGATTTCAACACTTGTTGTTGAAATAGACGTTTTCGAGTGGAAAAATGGAAATGGTAGATTATAACATTTGTTGTTATAGTAAATAATTTCAAAAGGGAAATGATTTTGTTTAGTATTGGGATTTACATATCTATTTTTAAATTTGAATCCTTATACTAGTGGTTTTGAGTCGTCGTAACGATGTTTTACGCAACATTCGTTTTGACTCAAATAAAATGTGTTTAAAAGAATGGTTTTTTTTAAGAATGAATATATACTTGATTTTGGTTTGAAGTATATTGAATATTTTACAAAGTGGTATCCACTTTGTAACGACCCGCCGCCTTGACCAAAGTGCAACAGCATGGATACAACTTGACATGGAAACTGAAACATATCAGATAATGCAAATTGAAACAGAAGTTTCGAGTCAAATATGAAGACCACAAGTGAAGTGAATCAACTGCAATGCAACACATACCAGGATGAAAACAATAATGACATGAAGAGTAGAACAATCAGGAGAGCAGAGACCAGACCCAAGTGCAACAGACATGAAACAAATCATGTCGAAGATAATTCACAAAGTAAGCAAGTGCAGACAACAGGGAGCAACAGCACAATCCCGAAACACCCCAAATACATAGATCAACAGATTTTGGCAAACACCCAAGTTACAGAAAATTTTCCAATTCATATCCAATTCAAATCTAAAAATCATAATTTTCATTTTAAAAATCATGTTTACCCAGACCAATTCAGGCTATGTATTTGGATAAGAGAATTGTAATGATTGATTTTAACATATATATATATATTTTACTGCAAATTTTAATTTCCAGTTACTATATATATACATAAAACATGTTTACACTATTTTTAAATTCACGTTCAAGTTTAAACAAACTAAATTTGTTTTGGGACTAAGGTCTAACAAAGATCAAAGAGAAGATTTTGAATTTAGATAAAAAAACTTAAACCTGAACTGAGAACAGAGATATTCAAGAACAACAGTCATGCATGCTTTCAAACAGATTCATATACATATGCAACACATTCAATATACATATGCAACACATTCATATACATAACTAATACATATATATATATATTCATGCAAACATAAGCATTTCAGAAATCTATATAAACAACAGATCGTTATTTCTCAAGATTTTTAAGTTGATGTTTACTCACTAGCATAATTATAGGAATGAATCAGGAATGAAAGTTTGTTTACTGGTTTTAAAACAAAGGGGCTGCACTGTTTAAGCATGAGACAGCATTTTCAAACTTAAGTGAACATGCAAGATCAATCTTTCAACAGCAAGCATAACAGAAGTGCAAGCATAGGTGAATGTGCAGACAACATCAAGTATGCTTACAGAGATGTTTGCATGTTTGTTTATGGTTACAGAGATGCCCAAACAAACATGCACATGAAAATTTATAGGCAAACACAAATGGAATTGAAGCAAGTATATTTAGTACTTGGGGATTGTTAGACTTGCGCCTGGCCAGCGTATGCCTAATGTCTTTAAGAACGACAGTAGACTTGTTAAATTTCGAGTTAGCAAGTATTTTCGAACTTTAATAGAAAATCAATTATCTAGAATTAGAATTCGCATAATTCCAACCTAATGAATTAAGGAAGAGGATTTTTGAAGGGTTTTGAAAGTCCACAGCTTTGGAAAAGTTATAATATGTAAATCTCTAATATAAAGTGTTTCAAATTTAAAATTTTGGGTTGTAAGTTGAAAATTTTAGTAAAGATTTTTGTGTCTTGATTGTAGAAAATAATAGACAAAAGAGTTAATTAGCAAAGCTAGCGAGATAAAACAAATAAAATGTGTTTAAAAGAATGGTTTTTTTTAAGAATGAATATATACTAAGCAATACATAGATTTATTTTACTGTACTCTTATCTGTCTATTCATATGTGTTCTGTGCGCTTGTGCTTATTTTGCTTACACTTATCCAATTTTTGTAATTGCCCCCAAAAAAATTTATTTGGTGCAATTACTCTTTGTTCGGACTAACAGAACTTGTCAGGGATGGACATTTAACCAAGTAAACGACTTAACCGACTCAACTGACATCGACCGAACGACGTTAACCGATTTTATCAGTTAATCGAACTTTTGGTTAACCGACCGACCTTAGCCGATCAAATTTGTTTTGGTTAACGATTAACATATTGGTTACCCATGGTTAACCGTTTAACCAAATAAATTTTTGAGCCAACTACGAAACATACATCGTATCATTAACAAAACCATAACCGACCCACCTAAAACATAAAAACCTAGAGTACACCATACGAGCAACGCTGCTTTCTTTCATTTTGCATTTCCTCTCGTTCAATTAAAAATCCCTAGATCCGCAAAATCAAAACCTCAATTTCAGTCAATACATATAATATCGATGTCAATCAATACATATCCACTATCGATTTCAATATTGATCAATACATAGCAAGTACATCCACTATCGATTTTGCGAAATCAGTATTTATGTTGCACTGCAAACTTGCATTTCCCATTAATTTGGCATTTAAGGCTTTGAGATATGGTGAATACTAACTGAAAGTGGAAGAAGGTGAGTTTGTTTTCACTTTTAACGTTTTTTATGTAATTATTATGTGTTTAATTATTAGATTTATTTAAAGTTATACTATATTTGTTATTAATTACAGTTAAATGTTTAGTCACACCTATCATATTACAGTGAAATTGTTACATGAATAAATTTTGCCTATACAGTCTGCCCATAATATCATTTGAATTTGCCTATACGATTTGAATTTGCTAATTGTCAATACAGTTTGCCCATGTTATAGTATTTTTAACTTAAGGTAAAAAATGGTTTTGGAATTAGTTGTGGTTTATATGGTAAAAAAATGGTTTTGGAATCCTGTTATAGTAATTTTCTGTGTTCTTCTTTTATGTACAATTTAAAGGTTTCTCTTATGCTTTTGGTTGCAATATGCTGAAATAACATTGGGTGATGTTAGTAATATGTAGTTGAATTACATATAACGTCCAAAGCTATTTTCTTACAAGAATAAATATTTTCTTAAAGGTTTTGCTTGCATCAGATTGTTTGACTGATACATAGTTTTGACTTGAGGTTTATGAAACTACGAGTCTTCTTAAATAGCAAGAAAAATTGATGTAAAATATAAAGTTCTTATATGTTTTCGTATGCAAGTTGTGTTTGGTTTAATTTCCTGCACTAGGGAAAACCTTACTTCAGATGGTTTGATAAACTTTTGAAAACAAAATTAAAAGATTTATAAGTAAATTTTCTTTGATGCTTTGAATTTGTTATGATTAGATTGGAGATTTTGGTGACTGGTGATATGGTTATATCATTGATTGATTAATTGTTGAATTCTTTTGTTGACGGTTGAGATTTAGGAGGTTTGGTGACTCTTATTATTGGTATATATTTATACATGATGATATGATTGCTTCTTCTTTCTCCTACATCATTTCCTAAGAACATTGAAGTATGGATCCATTTCTAAATGCATATTTCTTTTATGCATCTCCTCATGTATTTGTGAATTGTATGGTAATTTGGTTAACAGGAAGAAATAAAAGTAGAAGCAAAGCTATTACATCCAGGAAAAACTGTTGGAGTCATTATAGTTGAAGCGAGGAAGAGGAAGACTAGAAAACTGATAGATTAGGTTCCTCATACTAAATATCTTGCTTTATCTAGTAAATTATAATTATACACAAATTTTATGCACGTTGGTTTTATATTTTACTTATTACCTATATTATAAGAAACTTCTATTTAAACATGAGGTCTTATATATATATCATAATTAAAAGTGTGCATACTTTAACTCTAATGCTAGTATATATTATATTTACCATGCACAGTTGCACATTTTATTGAATTACCTATTTGGAAATATAGAACTGATTTTGTTTGGAAGGAACATCATTTTAATTTATCTTAGATTTATAGTGTGCAATATATAGTCCCTTTTGAAACTATGTGTATTTATCTTAGATTGAATTATGTAAATTATCTAGTCATTGTGTTCTAACATTACTCTCTCTATACTTATATTTTACATTGTGGTTTAGGTATGCTTTAGTTATCTCATACCCTATTGGCATTAGTGACAGTGTGTGTTACATTTTAATTTACAAGGGAATATGGATGGAGATTGGAGAGTCACGTGGAGTTGATTTGAAGACCGAAGCCCACTATCGCAGGTGCAAATTCAATCTCCAAACTATCATTTTAATTTTCATTGCATTTTAATTTTCATTGCATTTTGCAGTGGAAAATGAATGTATTTGTATTGTATGTACTATATAGTATTGTAGACTTATAGTATTTGTACTATTAACTATGAATTGTGGTGTGGACTGTGAACTTGCCATCGTGGATTGTGTAATCACTGAAATGTGGACTTGTGGTTGCTGTTAATGTTTATGGACGATGGATTAAGTTAGTTGTGGACCATTGAGCATTGCTATTTATGTTTATAAATTGTAGACTTGTAGTTATGCAGTGGATTGATTGTGAAATCATTAATGTTTATATCATGTTGTTGTTGCAGTATAGCGATTAACCGGGTTAACCGTATAATGATTAACTATTAGTGTTAAATGGTTAACCATACAGCGGTTAACTGATGAGTTTGAAAGGTTAACCGAACTAATTAATTTGACCGATTACCCACGGTTAACCGGTTAGGTCGATAGGTGTAACTATTTTAACCGACAAAACAGTTAACCGAACCATTATTTTTTGTTGGTCAACCGTTCAAATTAACCGATCGGTTCGGTTAATCGACCGTTTCCACCCCTAAAACTTGTGAACTTATTATGTTCAGTTGTTTTTATTTAAGTACCGGTGTGCCTCCCAGTTCACAGGGCTGTTACTTCAAATGACCTATAACTTATATTTTAGATAATTTTCACATAAACTTGAAATTTAGCTAAATCGCAACTTGATTTTCCTTTTCTTGGAAGTTTTGCAACTTTGGCATGCAATCCAAGTTTCTTGTAATATTCTGGTAAGTGTGCAACATATGTGTGTTTGAGAGGAGCACACTGCATGGGTTTACTGAGGGCAGTTTTAATCATTAAGATTAAGTGTCATCTGTTGGAAACTTCCTTTTTGGTTTGTAGTACTCCACTTTTGTTGGAGTAGTGCCCATCATTCTCAATTATAGAAGTAGTTGGCGCTGGTTATGAGATACACGGTGTTTGGGATCGACATGTCTCGTCGATCCGGTTCTGATGCTCCTCGGCGCTACCTATCTATGGGTAACGTGAGAATTTTACACTTTTGGAGCATGATTTTTCAACGATGTTCCTCGTTATTGCCTATCTTCGGGCAATGTCGAGGAGTTGATGTGCGGCTTACGGGCGCACAGCTTTTGATATTCCTCTGCATTACCCATCTTCGAGCAACATAAGGGGTTTGTGTTTTGAAAGTTAGTGCACGGCTTATTGGATGTGCGGCTTTTAGTTTTTTCTTGGTGTTGCCTATCTTCGGGCAACATGATTAGTTTACGTTTTTTAAGAGTTAGTGCATGGTTTACAGAATGCGCGGCTTTTGGTACTCTTCGGTGTTGCCCATCTTCGGGTAATGTGAGGAGCGTGCATTTTGGCGCGGCTTATGAAATTCACGGCTTTGGTGCTCCTCGGCATTGCCTATCTTCGGGCAAAGCGAGTAGCGTATGTTTTAGTGCGGCTTATGGAATGTGCGGCTTTTGGTACTCTTTGGCGTTGCCTATCTTTAGGCAATGTGAGGACCGTATGTTTTCGCGCGGCTTATAAAATGCATGGCTTTTGGTATCCTCGGTGTTGCCTATCTTCGAGCAACGTGAGGAGCGTATGTTTTCGCATGGCTTATGAAATATGTGGCTTTTGGTATCCTCGACGTTACCTATCTTCAAGCAACACGAAGAGCGTATCTTTGGCGTGGCTTATGAAATGCGTGGCTTTTGGTAATCCATGGCGTTGCCTATCTTCGGGCAACGCGAGGAGTGTATCTGTTGGCACGACTTATGAAATGCACGGCTTTTGGTACATCTCGACGTTGCCTATCTTTGAAAACATAAGGAGCGTAATTTTGGGCCTTCCCGATGTTTCCGATGCAACATTGTTTGTAGAAGGCAAGGATTGGGTTCCACCGATCCAGCGATTTGAGTCGATTTGCTTCTGTCGACCCGACGGTTAGTTATTATGAACACAGTTTTGTTGGTTCAAAAAGAGAATCATATTTTATTAAGGAAAGCAGAGTATATTTTTTGCCTATTTACAATGCCCCAGGCATTCTAGGATGGCTTGTTTGCCAAAAAAAGGAGTACATAAAATAGTTTTCAAATGAAGTAATGGTGGAGTGATTCGTTGTTCCATGCCCTGAGAATTTTAATTCCATCGACGGTTGTTAGCTTGAAAGTTGCATCTCTTAGCTTTTGACTAATGGCATATGGTCCTTTCCAGTTTGGTCCGTAGGCCCCTGGAACGGGGTAGACTCGCTGGAGCACAACTCCCACTTTGAAAGTTTGGTTGTGAACTTTAGAGTTGAAGTACCATGCGGTCCTTTTTTGGTTGGCGGTGGTTCTCAACTCGGCTTCTTCCCTTCTTTCATCGATCATGTGTAGTGATTCGAGTAGTAGCTGTTCGTTTTGCTTTTGATTGAAATTTTTCCTTCGATGCGAGGGGACTTCCAATTCAACTGGGATCTTAACTTTTGAGCGGTACGCCATAGTGAATGAAGTGTAGCCAGTTGTCGCTTTGTAGGTGGTTCGGTAAGCCCATAGTGCAAGTGGAAGTTCATCAACCCAGTTTTTGTTAGCTTAGTAGTCGCTTTTTGATGGTAGATTTAATTATCTTATTTATTGCTTCCACTTTCCCGTTTGCTTGCGGATGAGCTACTCCCGAGAAACTTTTCATAATCTGGAATTGTTTGTAGAAGTCTTTTTAACTAGGCACTTTCGAACTGGGTTCCATTATCAATGATAATTTCCCATGGCACACCAAACCTACAAATGATGTTTTTACTAACAAAGTTAGTGACTTTCTTTGTGATTATGTGAGCCAGCGGTTCCGCTTCGGCCCATTTTGTGAAATAATGTACGACCGCTATTGCATATTTGGCTCCTCCTTTTGGTATCAGTAGGAAGCCAATCAAGTCTATTCCCTATATTGCGAATGCCCATAGGCCGACCATCTGCATTAACTCTATTGAAGGAGTTCTTTTAATTTTGCTGAATTTTTGGCATCGATCTCGTCTTTTGACGCGGTTTGCAACATCGTGGTTTATTATTGGCCAGAAGTATCCATACTGAAGGACTTTCTTTGCCAGGGTTTGCCCTCAATGTGGTCTTCACATTCACTTTCGTGCATTTCCTTTAGGATTCGTCGAGCTTCGTCATCAGACACACACATTAGGAGAGGGGTTGATAATCCTCTTCGGTGGAGTACTCCATCTTGTATCATGGATCGCGGTGCCTTTCGAAGAAGCTTTTTTCGTTGATTTCGGTCTATCAAAAGAGTCCCTGCAATTAAATATTCCTTTATTGGTGTCATCCACGTATCTGGTTCGACAGTGGTCTCGAGGATCCAGTCGACATCCATTTCTTCTATGCTTGGGTTGGTTAGAATCTCAATTGGGACTAACCCTAATGACTGGGCTTCTCTAGAACTTGCTAGTTTAGCTAAATAATCGGCCTTGGTGTTTTTCTCCCGTGGAATGTGAGTTATAGCGTAGTGTTTGACGTCGTTAGCAGTTCGTGTACTTTGGACAGATTTGGGGCAAGATTCACCCCACGAACCTATTACTCCCCTTTTACTTGACAGACGACCAGTTGGGAGTTGCTATATATGTGAATAGATTTTATATTGAGTTCTCTCACAACTTTCAGTCCAGCAATGAGTGTTTCGTATTCCACTTTGTTGTTTGTAGCAGGGAATTCCAAGCACAAAGCATAGCTAATGGCTCGCCCTTCGGGGTTTCAAGCACTACTCCTTCTCCCGAACAGAAGTTGTTAGATGTGTTGTTGATAAAGAGCTACCATTGCATGGCTACTTCCAGCTGAACTTCTTCCTCGTCATCTCGTATAGTAAATTCAGCGATGAAGTCGGCAAACGCTTGCCCATTGATGGCTTTCCTTGGGTGGTATGTGATATCATATTGACTCAATTCTATATTCCACTTGAGTAGTCGTCCGAAAGTATCCAATCAATATAACACTTGCTTCAGGGGCTGGTCAGTCAACACTTTAATTGGATGAGTCTGGAAGTACGGCCGTAACTTCCTAGATGCGATCAAGAGGCAATACGCTAGCTTTTCCAATTTCGGATACTTTTTCTCTGCTCCAGTAAACTGCTTGCTAATGTAATACATGGGTCATTGGATTTTTTTCTTCTTCACACACCAGAGCGGTGCTTAATGCACGGGGTGAGATCGCTAAGTAAATGAGCAGGTCTTCTCCATCCATAGGGTTTGATAGGATTAGCGGAGCCTCCGTGTTCCGTAGCAGTTCTTCGAATGTTGTTTGACAAGCTTCACTCCATCTGAAGTTCTTCTTTCCTTTCTTAAGCGCATTGAAGAACGGTATACACTTGTCGGTGGCTTTCGAGGCTAATCAACTCAGCATTGCAACCTTCCCATTCAAACTTTGCATTTCCTTCTTATTCTTCAGAGCTTGGACATCTCGTAGTGCCGTTATTTGTTCGGGATTTACTTCGATTCCCTTGGCACTTACAATGAATCATAGGAATTTCCCGGAGGCTACTCCGAAGTGTCACTTGAGTGGATTGAGTTTCATTATGTATTTTTGGAGTATTTCGAACATTTCAGCGAGGTTATCTAGGTGGTTAACGGCTGCTCGTGATTTGATTAGCATATCGTCCACATAAACCTCTATCGTTTCCCGATCTAATGCTTGAACATGGTATTTACCAACCTTTGATAAGTTTCCCATACGTTCTTCAGACCAAATGGCATTACTCTATAGCAATATAGGCCTAGGTCGGTGATGACGCTGGTGTTTTCTTGATCGGGTTTGTGCATCAGGATTTGGTTGTAACCTGAGTATGCATCCATGAATGATAGAAGCTCGTGTCCTTCCTTCCATCCACAGGTTGGTCTATTCTAGAGAGTGGGAAGCTATCTTTTGGGCAAGCTTTATTTAAGTGTGAGTAGTCGATATAGGTTCGCTACTTCCCATTGGACTTTTTGACGAAGACTGGGTTGGATACCCACTCTAAATAAGTTGCATCATAGATAAAACCGTTGGCCATTAACTTGTCCACTTCTTCTCCTAGTGCCTTAGATCATTCGAGACCTAAGCTGCGCCTTTTTTTCTTTATTGGTGTGAACCTAGGGTCTATGTTGAGCGCGTGACATGCGCTTTCTGGAGACACTCCATACATGTCGGAATGCGTCCATGCGAACACATTCAAGTTGGAGTGTAGAAATTTAGCAAACTCTATATGCATCTTGTTACCAAGTTGTGATTCGATTTTTAAAACTTTAGTTGGGTCGTCCATGTCGACAGGGACAGACACCGTCAATTCTGCCGGCGTCGCCCATTCCTCCCCCGGGCTCTTCTTTCGAGGGTCCAAAGCCTTATTGAATCGGCTACGGTCCCTAAGCCATAGATGGCTTTGTAGTTGTTTTTCGAAGGATTCACTGATGTGGAGAGTTCTTCCCACGTCCTTCCCTTCTTCCTTTCTTATGAATTCGCGTAATTCTATAATGTAACATTCTCTGGCAGCACATTGTTCTCCTTTCACCACTCTGATTTCATTTACAGGAGGAAACTTCATGGTTAGACGCCATTGGGCCAGAGCTATTTTAAAATATGCTAGAGCAGACCGCCACAAGCAGGCGTTATATGCGGATATTTCATCCACAATTACAAAAATCTGAATGAGGATAACTCTTCGATCGCCCTCTCCTAACTCCACTGGCAGTTTGATTGTTCCCGTAGGTTGCTTGGGCTCGCCAGTGAACCTTTGGATCTTTGTTTGGCATGCAGACACGCTTTTCATGTTGATTTTCATCTGGTCAAAAATACGTTTGAAAAGTATATCAACAGAACTGCTACTATCGACCAACACTTATCGAACTACAACAGGTCCATTTCCTATTGTCACCACCATTGGGTCTGGAGTTGGAGCTTCGTCCCTTCAGTGTCCCTATCCTTGAATACCATATTGTCACTTAAAACCTTTTGTAGTTTGACTGAATTTTATCATCTATTGAGGGACATGAGTCATTCGAAGCATGCTTCAATGAACTCGCGTACCGTTCCATTTCTCCCCCAGCTTCCTTACGCGGGGTGCGGTTCTTCAGATATCGTTCCATTGGTCGGTTTGTTTCAACCCTTCGTCACTAGTTCTAGCTTGATTTCTTTGTTCTCTAGGACGGTAAAGGGTCGCAGGTTGTTTGGGGTTTTGTGGCCTGTTCACGTACTTATGGATCTTATTGTCTCGGTCATCTTTTCAATGAGATTGTTTAGGTGGCGATATTTGTTTGTATTATGACCATGTGTTTCATGGAAGCGGTAGAATTTCCCTAAATGTGTTTGCTGCTCAGTTGTCTCTCTTCTAGAGGGTTCTTGTATTCTTCGGTTTCCTATGTTGTGAGATAAATATTTTCTGAAGTATCATTTAGAGGGGTGTAATCTTCCTGTCTGAACTCCTTAAATCTTTTGTTTCTGCCATTGCTATTTCTTTTATTGGAGTTCTGATTTCTCCTCTTTTTATTCCCATCTTCTCCCACGACTCCTAAAGCAGTTCTAGAATCATGCGCATTTTGATTCGCCGCCGCATTGCTCTATCCGATGTTTATCGATTGCACACCAGTTGACTTTCTTTCCAGCTTCTGTGCTTCCTCCAATCTTAAGTACCGACTCGCTTTGCGATTGAAGTCATTCCTTGTGGTAGGCTTCTTCATTTTAATCCATTTCCCAACTTCAGTATTCGGGTGAATGGCATAGACTAACGCCATAGACTAACGCCATAAAAACAATGTCCTCGTGCGGGTTTCTTACTTCCATCACCGTGGTATTGAACCGATTCACAAAATATTTCACCGACTCATTGCATCCCTGGAAGCAGTATGGATCCTGAACTGGTTGAGGAATTTTGTTGACAATTGGTTAAAGGTAGAAATAGATCTCGATGGAAGTCTGGTGAACCACATAGACGCAACTCCTTCTAGAAAGATAGGGAAACATCGGCAGTGGATAGCCTTTGGAGCGTCGGCTCCATCCATATACCAACTATACTTGTAGAGATGTGGTTTTGGATCCTTCATCCTGTCGTAGGATGGGATAGCTGGCATCGTGAATTTGTTTAGATATTTTTCATTCTAGATTTCATCGATAAAGGGAGTCTGACTTGGAGCAGATCCCTATTCATCATCTATTCGGTTTTTACTCTCGTCCATCAACCGTTTGACCATTGTCTGCTATGTATGCCTTTGATGTCTGGTAATCCTGGGGATGGCAATCATTCACTACACCAAATGTTTGGCTTTGCAAACGATCTTGGCTCATGGGTTGAAGCCTAGGATCTCTTGTCTTCGGGAGAGCCGCTCCTACGGGACCTCGTTGGCTCGCATTTGGCCTGAATGGGGGTAGTTTGGACGTTCCTAGCATCATCGAACACGTTGGCATTTTCTTCCAATTGATTGTCTTGCTCTTCATCTTCTGAATCGGAGAGATCCATAGCTATATCTTCTTGCGAGGTCTTAGCCACCTGATTCAAGTTCAGAACTGGTTGCCTTACGGTGGGTGGAGTTTTCGCATTCTCTTCCACATTATGTCCCATTTTCACCCTTTTTTATGGCCATTTTCCGTTTCTTCTATATAGACCAGAAACGGAGAAATTCTCGTTCTATAGTAGTCGCGGGTTCAGACATAGTCTATAGAGCAGGATTTGACTGTATGGTTAAGAGAACGTTAAGCTCATCCATTGGAGCCTTTTGACTACTTTCCATTTTTTGATCGATCTCATTATTTACCTTATTCAACTCATCCCCAGTGGCAACTTCGTGTTAGCTAGAGGATGCTGGCGCCTGATTTCCCAAGTTAGCAGCATTTACTTCAGTTTGTTGGGGATTAACATCTTCTTTAGCTATTAGTTCCCCTATGGATCTTCCAGAGGCAGATCTTCTTCTTCTTCCAGGAGCCATTGATTCCAAGTGGTAGATTCTTCAGGCAAAGATTGAGAATCTAACTTCTCGACATATGGGATCCAAAGTAGTAGCTAGATCTGGATCCTGAGATGGAGTTCTCAGTGAAAAGACCAAAATGTTAACCCAAAAATTGGATCAACACCCTGGTTAGAGTATGAAAGTACCTGCCCTGTTCTGACAGAGCAATAACACAAATAATAAGTATCGAAAAAGACAGTAAAAGAAAGAAGACAAGGAATTTTTATAGTGGTTCGATTGTTAATGAAGCCTACATCCACTTTATAATTTTATTATAGACTGATTGCTATTACAAGTAGTGTTTGGTTACAAGGCTTTTGATTATTCTTAGCTAAATTGAATCCCCAGAGTTGGAATCCACTAGAGAATCATAATGAATCCCTTTGGAGATTTTTGTAAGGGTGGTAGAGTGTGAAGAAAATTTCTACAACAACCAGTCTGGAGAAGATCCTCCGTTTATGTTGCAGGCAGGGCGGTATTTATAAAGATCGGAGAGCATCTGGGCCAAACTCACTTGTTAGTACTTGCAGATGGACACAGGATGGCCTAGAGGAGTCTAGCTCATGATCAGAGACAAACCATGGATCGCTAGTGATCCATGGTCTATGGATCGCTAGAGATCCATAGATTTAGCTCACTCGCGATCTAATGACTTAGCTGCTGTCTCTATGATCTCGCTATGCTACCTCACAAGTATCGTGGCTCCATATGGATCGTTGGCAATCCATTATGTATGGATCGCTAGCGATCCATACACTTAGTTTATTTTATACTTCGTCTTCTAGGCCCCTTAGCTTCTGTTTCTCTCAGTGAACCACCATATTACATGGATCGTGGACGATCCATAGAGTTTTGATCGCTAGCGGTTCAAGCACTTGAATTATTCTTGGAGTTTGAAGTTTGGAATGCTTTCATGACCTTATATTGATGTTGTTGTGTAGTCTCATTGCACGTTGCTCCGTTTTTGATGACGATTTACTAGCTGGTTGTGCTTTGACTGCTAATTAGGCTGAACTGATGCGTCTCTTGGATTAGTCAAACTCAGTTGTTGCTTTTGCAATATGGCTTGGTTCTCTTTAACCTGCTACTTGAGCCTTTTTGGTCAACTTCTGAGCCATTCTGACGTCATAAAACCGTTCTTGCCTATATTGGATCCTGATGGGTTATAAACCCGATTAACACTTTCCAATTTTCGAGAAAAACCTTGAAAATTCTAATATTGGTCAGCACATGATTTGGAAGAATGACATAATATAACAATGCAGTATTTTCACTGGTAATCATTACATGTCAACATCTTCCTTTATTTTTTATGTCTTAATGATAACGTAATATCTAAGAAAATGATTATGTGAATATGTTTCAGTTACAATTAAACTAACATGTATTTCCACTTTAAGTATCTTAACAATCAAATTAACGAAAACTACTAGTGATAAAGCGAACATTAACAACAAATATTAGAAGCTTTGTTGCTTATCGATCAAGTGAAACTCGAACTTACGTAGGAGGATTGATACATTTTTGAAACTAAATTCCTAAGCTGTAACATTCCTGATTTTGAGGCCAAGTTAATTTAATAATTAATTTGATCTTTGGAATTAAACTATGAAATATTAGATAATTGATATAAAATTTGGAATTAAATTATGAGATTAATTGGTAAAATTTATTTGAGTTTCTCCAAAAACAATTAAAATGTGGGTTTTATAAATAAATTATGAAAATAGGAATTAATAAACGCTTTAAAATTTATATATATGTATATAAATGGATTTTTAAATTGAATTTGGAATTTGAAATTCAAGAATGAATATTTTAAAAATAAATGGGATTTGAAGATATTATGTTTAAAATTAATAGAATTTGTTTTCAATCATAATATGATCATTTTAAAAATTTATATTTTGAAATTAATATAATAATTTTCTAAAGGTTAAATTTGAAGATTTTCTTTTGAAAAAAATATAGCTTGTAAGTATATATTTTAAACTAAGTAGAAAATGTACTACATAAAATTATGTAAAGATGTATATATAATATTAAAACAAGAACTAATAAGAGTTTTAAATATACATGTCTTTTGAAAAATTTATAAGAAATCATATATATATATATACATACATATATATATATATATATGTGTGTGTGTGTGTGTGTGTGTGTGTGTGAAGAAATCGGTTTGTGAATTTATTAAGTTTGGTAAAAATTTAAATTGCTTTTCTTTTATACTTGAAAACGGATGTAGTAGTGCATATGGAATTAAATATAAAAGCTTTGATTTAGATATGTATATTTCTATTGAAATAAAGAAGTTAAAGATAGTTTGTATACATATGTAAACATAAGAGAATGAGGGTTTTAAACTAAAATTTTAACTAATTAAATCAAGGGGTTTAAACATAAATATACAAATATTTACAGGTGTAAACCTTTTAACACACATTTGAGCAAGTGTAAGCCATGCACATAAGTAAATTTACAAGTGTTGGCCTAACTGAACAAGTGGCAAGGATGATTTTCTTTTTAAAATTGTTATGTAAATATCAAAAGAAGAAAACTGGGTTCTTCATTTATTCAGTTCAAAGAGAAACCGTCCTCTCATTTTCTACAAATAAAAAAATTCAAAATCTGAAATAAAACAAAGCCTTAAAACCCGAAAAATCATCTCAAAAGCAAACAAGTTCAATTTTAATCAAACCAGGGAGAAATTCAAAATAACAAAGCAGTTCAAAATCTGTTTTCAACTTTTCCATTCCAGTAGCCAAGATTCCAAAAATCTCCAACTCGATTCAAAGCAGTAGATCAGATTCAACTCTGAGTTCAAAAGCAGCAGATGATTTTCTGGAATTAAATCTTAAAAAAAACCTGAAGCCTGGCAAATCTAAACAAAAGCAGGTTCAAAGCATTTGACCCTGGAGCAAAGCAATTCATGGATCTAAATTCAAGTCCAAGTTCAACTTGAAGATTAAATCAAAATTCAAAAAGCCTGAGAAAATTCAAAACAAAGTTTAAAGTAGTGATTCATATTCCAACATCAAAGGATCTGCTTTCTGTTCATCATCATAAACACTGTGAGCAAACTCACTTATCTACCCTGGTGCCTTTGATATTCTGGTTTATACTTGAAGTATGATGGTTTAAATGCCTGCATATTTGAATTTACTTGTATCTATGAGTGTGAATGTATGGGTATGTTCAAAAAATATCTCTGTTGAATGACAGGTCCTAAAATTTGTAACGATCGCAATTTTCGACTCACGAAAGTCGACATTTATACGTCCACTGTATCAACTGCCAAGCAATCGAAGGCCGGAAAACCGTACCGTTAGGGTTAAAGAAGAGGTAGAAGATAGAAGAAGAAAAAAAGAAAAAGCAACAGAAACAATATCAAAATCTCACAATCGCAGCGGAACAACATATAATAGGTAAATGAATATCTTTAAAGCAAAGAACTATATCAGTTATTACATTACATCACATTACATTACATTATCAGAGTTTACAACAATAAACAGCGGAAAAGAAATACTATATACTAGTTGATACGCCATGCCATCCAACTTGCAGAGTCATTCGACCGGACTTCCCATCACAAAGGGTGATAAAATCTCTATATCGGAGATCAGCCGATGCAGAGTCATTCGACGACAATCCTTCCGTTTTCGAAAATATCCGGTCTTCAAATGCTATCCATTACGACATATCACTATTCGGAATGGGATTTATGACCCAAAGGTCCTCTCCCGGCTAAACCAAATAATGAGCGCTTATTTAAAAAAAATAAGTGTAGCATTCAAATTCAAGCAAATCAAAATAAATACCCATTTAAAGATAAATATTGACAGTCGGTTATTTAACTATCAAAGCAAACCAACAAATGTTCAGCACCATAACAATCACTAGGCCCTTTTTGTTAATCTTCCATAAATTAAATAACTTGCCAAATATCCACTTCAATTTATCTTTAAAAAGATATATTCTCTAAACCATTTCAATTTGTACATTGGAAAACATTTCCAAATACTTAGTCATTTTCATTTCAAAATGGTTCATTTAAACCAATTAAATAAATCCTTACCGATTTACTTCAAATTTACGTTCCAAATCTGTAAATTTATTTCCATACTTCAAAAATAAATCAATGTTTATTTTTAAAAATAATTCCCTTTCCATTATAGATTCCATGGTGAATTTACATTTCTAAAATATCTATTAATATACGATTCTCAAATCGATTTCAAATATTCACTTTCAATTTATATTTAAAAGATATAATCTCAAAACATTTCACTTCATATTGGAAAACATTTCCATACTTATTTAACAATAAGTAATTCACAAATCTATTTATTTTCAACATTTGGAATATATTCGATATATTTAAAACACGATTAAGTATATATTTTATTTTTTAAGGAAAACGTTCTCTTAAACACATTTATTTAAGTCAAAACGAATGTTGTGTAAAACAATGTTACGACAACCCAAAATCACTAGTATAGAGATTCGAAATTAAGATAGATATATAAATCCCAATACTATATAAAACATTTCTCTTCGAAAATCATTTACTATAACAATAGTTTTATAGTCCATCTTTTCCTTATTTCTCGAAAACGTCTATTTCAACAATGAATGTTGAAATCTATGGTTTCGATCCTTAACACATTTTAAAACAACTTCAAATCGCTTTAATTGTATTTAAAAGATCGCTTCCTAAAACATTTCTTTAATATATTATCCACTGTCCAAAATCGTGAATATACTTCGTTAACCAAATTCATTATTTCTACACAATTTATTTTAAAGGATTATCCACTGTCCAAAATCGTTGATAATCTCCTTTCATAATCTAAAATAATTGACTTATCAAAATAAGTCTATTTCGGATTTATAAAACAACGTTTATAAATTCACATTTATATATTTTATAAAAACTTCAACTTATAAAATCCCTTAATTTACAAATTCTATTTAAATCTCATTTAAATGCCCAAATCCGATTTATAAGTTAATTACTTATAAATATTTTATTGACAAAAATCTATTCATTTCATAACTTCCCAATTTATAAATCTATAAATTTCATTCACTTATGAAATCCATTTATACTTCATTTTAACACTTATAAAAACTCGTTTTATAATTCCAATATTTTAATTTATAAGTATCAATTTTATAAATCTTTTATATAAACCGTTTATAATAATTCAAAAATACCAATTTAAACCATTTTACAAATTAATCAACTACTTATTTCAAAAATCACATTTCGGTTATATTTCACAAAAATCATAATCTTTTACAATATAAAAATTTTAACGTTTATTTATTTAAAATGAATCAATTCCAAAATTTAATAAAACGTATACTTTCAAAAATCACTTTAAAATCCTTTTAAATTCAAAATCGTTATTTTAACATTTTTAAAACTCTAAAAATAGGCTCAATGTTGCAACAGCGCCAATAAATCAACCACGACATCCAAACATCATATATCATATGATAACAGAATATATTACAAATATCTGTAAATAAATCAATACTGTTGAGGAATCCAGTTGGATCCCTCCAACCTGTTTCCCTGCATCCACAGATGTTGGCACAATACCAATCCCGTTTCAATATGGAATATCGCGGTACATGGGTTTATATAAAATATTATCCGCTATTATGCGGCGCAATAGGGTCTCATCCCCTATATAATGCGGGAAAATCAACTCCAAGTACATATATAATACCAATTCCACATCAAGGTGAAATATCGCGGTATATGTGTTTAATAAATAACATCCGCTTAATATACGGCGTATAGGGTCTATTTCAAAACAATAGATAGCAATTTATCATCCAAGCATATAATCTACACAATCAAGCAATTTCAAATTTAACTATTTAAAATTCAAAATCGAAACATAATTCGATTGAGCGAGAAGTTCTCACGGTGATTTCAATACAGTTGCAGTGTTTTATTTCAAATAAAATTAAACACGCGTTTAATTTTACCCAAAAATTTTACTAGCTTCAATCAACTCCAATCCAGCTCCAACGGGTAGTGTTAGTCCATACGAACCCAACGCAATTCGTTTCGTCTGTTTTCGACCTCGTATGAAAGAGTTACAGCATTTTAAAGTTTGTACACATTTATATAAAATTTAATATACAATTTTCTTTTAATTTTAAAACCCTAACCATCTCCAGGCCGTTCATTTCTGTTGATGAGATCATGGCCGTGCATACTTTCTTCTTCACGTGCGCTCATTCCAGAAAGCTTGAACCCAACGCACGTTACCTTCCATCGACCATCACCCCTCCAATGACCAACTAAAAAATGATCAACGACCCCCAAATCGAAGCCCAACACGAAAGCTATCGTCAGCCAGAGGCTGGCCATGCTCGGTCAAGCATTTCACTCGAAAAACGTGCCCGATCGTGTGACTTCACGGCCAAAATCGGGCCCCTACGACACTTCATCGTTGATCATCGCCGTATGGATCTGAAGATCTCGCTTAGCTCTACAATTTTCATTTAAGAAGTTTGTCGAATTGATTTACGGATTTGAAGAAAATTGAGGGAGAAGAAGGGAGTATTTTCGGCTGTTGAAAACCTAAGTGGCGGCTGGGTTTCTGCCATTAGGGTTTGATGCAAAAACAAAGATATGAGGTCCTTTTATAGAAAATTGCAAAACACTATTCATCCCGAAATTTTTCGAACTCCAAACGAAGCGTGCCGCCTGGTATTTATAACGTTTTACCCCTTTTCTGAACGCAATGGAATATATATCGGAAGCATATTCGATCATATTTGGAAGATAGGATTTCAAATCGACTATTTGAAATTTAAAATTCACTTAAACTGATTTCTATGCGTTTTAGCTTGTCTGGGACAAACCGTAAATCTGATTGACACGAAATTTGAAACCATACAATAATATAACATTATGGATCCTGAAACCTGTTTCGTTGAAATCTGAGACTGTTTGAAAAATGACTATTTTTACTCGTCAATTAAATATTAAAATATTCAATTTCTGCAAATTAAATTTTAATTCAATTTTGAAAGTTCTATAACGTCATTCAAACTCCAATATGATTAAATACAACTTTACAAATCAATTTTAATCACATTAAACTCAATTTCCAATTATTTCTATGATTTCACATATTAAATTATCGATTTAATTATCCAATTAAATCTAGATATTCGAAATAAAATTTATTCGACTTACAAATTTTACTTATTAATATTTAAAATCAATTAAATATATGAATTTCAAATAATAGAAATTCTGGGTCGTTACAAAATTCATATACAACTCACATCTTTTTATTCATACAAATTCAAGCCACAATTTCTAAAAGAAAAATGACTGAAACAATATAATATCATAGTTAAAATTTATTCCATGTTTTTATGGTATATATATGTTTCAAAAATGAAGAAAAATAGCAGAAATCATATGTAAGTTGAAAATTAATGTTTGAGTTTTCAAATTTGGATTTCATAATATGATTTGTGATAGGAAAAATGATTTTCAATAATAAAATCAGGATTTTAAAGTTGTTATTCAAAGAGAAATCACAAGTTGAAAAAATTTGTCATTTTTATAAAAATCTGGTGATCGGCATGGAGTTAGTAGTCAAGATTAATGGTGAAGGTGGCTTGGATGTGGTAGAATCGTGGAAAAATACTCGCAAATTTTATAATATGCTGGGGTAAGAGATTGACGTGATTTTAGGGTTTTGTACCCAAATATTGTCGATGAGGTTTGGGGGGAAAATTTGTCATCAACGTGACATCGGAAGGCACCAGACCAAGGGGAAAGGTGTATGTGGTCGTGATGAAGTTTTGGACGTGCCAGCGAGATCTCTGGCGATCGATTTGGTCGAAACGAGGTGATTCAGATTTTCGGCTTGGGTTTCAGTTGGTTCAATAATACTCGATTTCGATCTCGAAGATGATTCGAAAATCTGTGCGTTCGTAGTGAAATAGAATGTGTTTGGTGACTTGGTGGTGATGGGCGACTTGGTCGGAGGGGGCCAGCTTGACCATGCAGGTGCACGAATGACCTCGTGTATCTGTTTCAGTTGGTTTTTTGGGAAAGAAAACGAACAATCGGGTTCGTGCTCGAGTTTGCTACTGAGGAAGTGAGGGTTTTGCTCTAGTGTGTTATTGCGTTGTTCGAGTGTTAATTTTACAACAGGAAGTTTTGAAAAAAATAAAAATAAAACAAAGTATAATAAGAAGAAGAAGGGAAATTTGCTTGGGGTTTTACCCGGAAATGGTCTCGAGAGGAATGGCCATGAGCTTGGGGTTTGGTTCAACAAATTTTGAACAAATTTATCTAAACCAAGTTTTGAAGTTTATTTGAATAAATAAGTTTTCAAAAGATTGAAAACAAGATTTTTCCTAAAGGAAGATTAATTTATGAGATTTTAGAACAAGTTTCAAATTTTAAATGTTAAAGCAAACATTTTGAAATTGTTTTGTTTTAAATAATCATATATTGGGATAATTGTTTAATTTAAAATCTTTAAGTGTTTTCAAATGTGATTTGATGAATGTGATTTAGAAATTAATTGATTAATGCTTTTAAGTTGATTAATCAAATAATTAAGGATAAATTAATTTTATGATTAAAAGATAATTATTTAAAGGTGATTAATCAAGGATTAATTAATTATTGTGATTAATTAAAGAATAATTATTTGAATGAATTTATTAAGGATAATTAATTAATGAAGTTAACTAATAATAAATAACTAAAGGTAATTAATTACTTAAAGATAATTACTTGATGAAAGTATAATTAAGGGCTGATTTATGTGATTAATTAAGGATAATTAGTTAAATGGTAATTAATTAAGGGTTAATTAATTTATGTGATTAATTAATAGATAATTAAAATAATTAAAGGTTAATTATTTAATAATTAAAGGTAAATTGATCTATTAATTAAGGTTAGTTAATTAATAATTAAAGGTTAATTAATTTATTATTAAATGTTGATTAATAAATGATTATAGAATAATTAACCAAATGATTTATAATTAATTAATGTTAATTAACCAGGATTAGTAATTGAATTCAAAAGTAGTTAATATGATTTAAATAAATCAGATAATTAAGTTGATCTTACTTATGGATGTTTGAATTTTATTGAATGTTTGAATGGTTTGATATTCCTCATATGTGATGCTTTGTGATATGAATTATTCTGATTTGTGCTATGGAATGAGATGTAATTTATTTATCTGTGATGTAATTTATTTATCTGCGATGATTATATTATTCATCGGTGATCTGTAAATGAAGATAAGCGTTATAGATTTATACATCTTATCGGTATTGATATGATTGAATCTGTGAAGATTGATGTTGTTGCACTATTGTGTAAACCCCTAGACTACACCTTACACACACAAATATGGATTGCACGAAGAAATCGGTTAAGTCACAGACTTTTTTTAAATGATTTTAAAGATTGAATTTTTGAATCCAAAATAGTTTTGGAATTGGAATTGAAAGCTTTTGAAAAGGGTTTTCAAAAATAAAATTTATTTTGAGTAATTTAATAAAATTTTGAAATTTAAATAATTTGAATTAAATTTGAATTCAATATTTGGAATTGAATTCAATGATTTGGAAATTATGGTTTAAAAAAAAGATTATACAAGTTATAAAGGTGTTTATATGGGGTTTTAACCATTTAAAAAGTATTGTTTTGGGATTAAACCTAAGTTTTATACTTGAATGGCTTTAACTTATATAAATGTAATCATCTTTAACTTTTGTGAAAGATTATTAAACCTTGTTTTGAAATCTAAGAAGATTTTAAATGGTATATCTTTCATATAAAAGATTTAAATTGGAAATAGTTCGAAAATTATGAATTGAATCTTTAATTGAAGATTGGATGAGTTAATCCAATTTGAAATGGAGATGTTTTGAAAAGCCGTGAATGGACCTTTGTGGAAAATTGGTAAACTTTGTGAAATAAACCTTTTTGTTTAAAAGATTTGAATTGGTAATTTGTTTAAACCATTTGAAAGAAAGGTTTTGGATAATAAGTTGTGACTTAACTGAAATCCCATATCCATATGTTTTTAAATATTGGGCTCATTATTCGGTTTAGCCAGGAGAGGACCTTGTGTCATATAATCCATTCTGAATAATAATACGTCGTTATGGTTAGCATTTAAAGACCGGTGGTGAAGACTGGGTATTTTCGAGAACGAAAGGATAACCCGTCGATTGTCTCTGCACTGAGTCGTGCCGGTATAGAGATTCCCTAAG
The DNA here is from genome assembly GCA_030765085.1 of Allium cepa. Lineage (NCBI taxonomy): Eukaryota > Viridiplantae > Streptophyta > Magnoliopsida > Asparagales > Amaryllidaceae > Allium > Allium cepa. The sequence goes on along the minus strand of CM060943.1, from coordinate 596,359,394 downwards.
TGATGGGAAGTCCGATCGGGATTGTGTTACCCGGATTTGCAAGGGCTTCTTCGAAAGTGCCTTCGGTTCTGTTCGAACCCGGAACAGACTTGTATGGTTGTATGTCTGACATTACACTTTGGGATATAAAATTGATCCCTATCAAATACATTTCTGTTTGGTGGTGGAGAATTTATTCTCTTAGCTTAACACCCTTCTCTGAGACGTACGAGCTCAGAGGTCATGTAGTTGACAGTTATTAGTGATATACTCCCAATTTGGTAGTGTGGCATGCTGAGTGCTGCTGTGTATCATTTTTTGATCAAAGCATGGCTTTTGTCTAAAGCGTAGCTTTGTGGACGAGACTGCATCAGGACGTCACACCCTGGGAATGGTCGAAACAGGAAAGATGCGGCAAGGTTATGAGGGTCGTTCCCTTTAGGATGTGTCATTCCCTTCTGGAAAAGGGTGGTATTATGGTATGGAGCTCAGATACTTAACCCATGTGGTCACTGCAAATTTATTACTTTGTGATTGCTTTGTGGTTGACAGGCGCCTCGGATAAAGGTCGCAAACGACCAGGGGATGGCATGCTCGAGTAGTAGTTACCTAGTCACAGAGGTAACCCGGCCTTGTGTTGGCTGAGAGCAGGGTAGGTTCTCGGAACGTCCCTCCAGAGGCGTACACATGTGGCAATAGGAAGTTCCTTAGCCTGACCATTTATTGGAAATCCAATCAAACAATATGAGCCCTTTACGATTGCAATTGTATAACCTGCCACCTCAGGTGGTAGCTATAGCTGGCATAATATCATGGTATCTATGCTGGCTAAGATTAATATTATACTTTCGAAAGATTTTCCACAATGCACTAATAATAATATCAAAAGGGATTTTCTCATATTAAGTATATTTGACTATCATAAGGAGAAATCTCCCCAACTGTGCGATTGCATTACGTGTGTGCCGGGAGGCCTTATGGTAGTTTCATTTTCCAAAAAGCATTGCGGTTTTCAATGTTTTAAATTCTTTTGTTTGTTTTTAAAAGATAAAACTGTTTTTGTTTGCTCACACCAGTCCCATGACTGACCTGGAGTTTATTGTTCCCTTCCTAAACTCTGGGTGCCCACAATTTTCCACAAGGGCGGTCTAGAGTTGGGTTTTTCAGATAGTGGAATAGTAGGAATTGATTCGATAGCCTTCAAAGCCCTTTGGATTTGTGGATCGCATTTGCTGCACTTCTGCATTCACGACCGACCTTGCTTATCTTTGTGAAACGTGATGGAGGGTTCGAGCTAGCTTTGGATTGAAGATGGAGTTTCTGGAGTTTGGCATTGAAGACATTATCTTTCCGCTGCTATTTCTTGTATCTCCGATAGTATTGATATCTATTGTGTCATTCTATTGTATCATCATTGTATTTGAATATTGTATCAAATGTATTGTTTCATTTCTTCTGCGGTGTTGTACTTAATGTGTTATAAGCTCCGACGAACCAGATTCGACGTTTGGATCTGTGGTATTTGAATACGAGTGTCATATTCGGTGCCAATTTTCGAAGGTCGAGTTAGGGTCGTTACATAAACCCTAATTTTTAAAGTGGAAATTACCTAGGTTTGAGAAGAAATCTCGAATTGGTTCTACCAAAAGCTGGATCCCTAAATTATGAGACTTCATTTTGCTAGAATAAGTTGGATTTCGTCGATATTCGATTCCAGATTGTGGATCGGAGAATTAAGAGAGAGAGGGAAAGAATGAAAACAAATAGTTTGACAGCCTTAAAAATTTGGGAAAGCTGCTCTAGAATATAGTGATGCTTAATTTGAGGTTCTATGCTTAATTAATGGAAGTGTGATTTATATTTATTTAACATGGCTTTGCAGGTCAAGTCTCTGTCATTAATTAATATAAAAACCGCTTATACCTACTAATTTAGATAAATTAGATCTCTACGCATGCATTTCTCTATACATAAGGCTCTTATTCTCAAACTCTTATTTAAAATTTGCACCTATTAATTATCGTTTTTTCAAACTGAGATGTCTTTTTCTACAAACATCGGATTAACAAACCGTTTTCACCGTTAAATCACAAATTTTATTATCTTTCTAATGATATGCATTATGAATATGTAAAAACCAAAATTTCGAGACTCATTTGTTTAAAATTGAATTTTAGAAAATTTGCATTAGTATAATGCAGTTTTTAATTGCATTAGCGAAATGCGGTTAAAAAATGCATTATAGTAATATAATTTTTAACCGCATTTCACAAATGTAGTTAAAAACTGCATTATAGTAATATAGTTTTTAACCGCAGTTCACAAATGCAGTTAAAAACTGCATGGTATTAATTCATTTTTTAACTACATATGTGAAATGCAGTTAAAAGCTGCGTTATAATAATGCAATTTTAAACCACATTTCACAAATGCAGTTAAAAACTGCACTTAAAAGCAGCAGTTTTTTTACTGCATTTGTGAAATGCCGTTAAAACCTACAGCTATTAAGTGTAGTGTTTAAAAACCATACTTAATAGCAGTAGTTTTTAACTGCATTAATATAATGTAGTAAAAAACTGCAACTGTTAAGTGCAGTTTTAACTGCATTTCATAAATACATTAAAAACCACATTACTAAAATGTAGTTAAAAATTGATGTATGAGTTATTATTTTTAAAATTTTATTTTTAGATATCAAGAACAGATATCATTAGAAAGTTTATTAAATTTGTGAATTAACGATGAAAACGATTCTTAAATCCAATTAATATAAAAAGTATCACATTTTAAATATTGAAAATATATAGGTCGGCAAATGCTAAAAATTGTCGGGTGTGATGTTAAAGAGGCAGTGACCTAATTTATGTAATTAGTGACCAACGAACCTGCTTTACAATTCAATTATGAAATAGAGAGCTAAGACTAATATTCACTTATTTGACTCTGTATAATCCATCTCCCTTTTTTATGCTAAGTATGTTTTTGTATTAATTTCTAGTTAATGAAAACCATCTTTGTATGAATAGCTTAAAATCATGAACTCATTCGATGAATGTTTATCATAAATGAGGGTATAAAAGTATGTAATAAATATTACAAGACATGAGCTTAAGTTTGAAAGAGGTTTGAATGATAGATGACTATGTGAGGAAGATGGAATAGTATCCATGTGGTTGACAAAATAAAAAGTACTGTACTTTGTTTAAGTTATCCGAGATTTCGAATTTGAGTGATTGGTTTGTAAGGATTCTTGTAACAACCTTCTCCGTAACCGATCTAATTTTCGACCCAAATAAAACTCATCGAACCTTATTCCCATTTCGGAGATGATTGCTTGTTGGTATAACTGATTAAATAAAATAACGCACAGAACTATTATCTATGCTTTCAGAGTCTCATAACGGAATGAATAAAATATAATAATCAAATAAATACCCACTTCATAATATTCAGATCTAAGAAATATAATGTATTAATAACACAAAAACCAAGTTGAATACATTGTTAGGGTACATTAAAAGCATAAATATATAACTAACACTTTCACCAGGCTTTCGACGTCTCCTCCACCACTCTCATTGTCAAATCGAACATATAAGTTGTAATGAGGATGAGGCCAGAACAACACGGCACGATGAATGAAAATCTTAAGTTTTACAGTAATAGTATATGAACATTAAGCATTCAGATAAGTATTATGTCTTACGTATTTATTATATTTCTCCACGTATACCTCCAATTACAGGCTAGTGGCCCTATGAGTCCTACTTCATGACTATAAAAGCGGGTGCAACAAAATTATGGGATATATCGGATTTAACAATCCATCTCTCGTTCAATTATACCCTAATAATGCGAGATGAAGTACCTGGACAGCTTAATACCCTTAACATGGGAAATAGGCCCTCCAGTCATATAATACCTAACCTCAGACAAACCCCTCAAAGTATTCCTTAACTATCATTATAGATAACCACTTCTAGGCCACTTAGTACTTCTTAGATAGGGAAAAGGAAAATCCTCCAATAATCATTAATTACCTCAACCCCAAAGCGGACCTCCTAAAGAGATTTTCACTAATGCATGTAAAAGATAATCATGTCCATTTAATACGCATCAAAAAGATAATCACGACCATGTAATACTTCTTAAAAAGGGAGGAAGACCCTAACACAACAATTTAATACCTAAATCTCGAAGTACGCCCATCCTGGTATATCTATCCTATGACCCATAACTCAATCATGACGTCCCACATTAGTTCGACTATTTGTAGGTGCTAGTAGCCGGATCAGTTGGGTAGACTTATCCTATAAAATTGGGACTAACCTCATGTCCACCATGTATACTTATTATAGGCAACATCTCACATTAGTTACAAAAGTCACACTACTTGTAGTCAGATTAGCTGGGAAGGCTTCTATGTTCTTTCAACTGGCCTCGCATCCATATAACTTAGTCATATTTCCACTCTTCAATATTTAATGTAAAATTACATCAACATATACATATAATACATGCACACACGCATGCACATGCACATTTAACCCGTATTTACGCATTAAAGGCCTTATAAGGGAAACTCCTTATTTCACCTGTTTATGGATTAAATTCCATTATAGTTCTTAATTTATTTTATTAGATTGTTTGTTTATTGTTAATTATTATATATGTAGCAGGTTTACAATTATAAATTCCAATTTTAAAGTTGTAAAGGAATATGTTATCATTATACTTTTTCCTAATATTAATTGCGCCTTATTGGCTTTATGCGTATTCAGGTAATTTCTTCATTTCTTATTACGGATGTTATATTATTTTAATGTTCGCAGCTATAAATTCTATACAAGTCCCAATTCAATACATCAATCACATAAAGTCCAATATCATAAATGAATTAATTACATAAAAATAGGCTTGTATAAATATTCGAAGATGAAACCCTAAAACATACTGTTTGTTTTAGGTTGACATAGTAAAATCGTGGTCCTTTCCAGAGAAGTAGATTTACAATACAGATCTTTTATATTTCATTCAATTTTTACACAAATAACATTGAAATGACAAGGAAACCATACTTATTTTAAAATAGGGATGCGATTACGCATAAGAAAAAAATATACCTCTTTTTCCTTGCTTTGCACAAATCTTTTTATTTCCTTATTTTGGAATTCTTTGTCATTACGATTACAAACTGAAAAGTGGAATCAAATAGAATACAAATTATTTATATTATAAATATTAATGAATCCATTTCCATTAAATTAAGATAAAACAACTAGGATTCGTAGAAACTTAAGATTTACATATTATGGGAAGACTTTGGGGTTTTAAGTTGATAGATTTTTGCATACAAGTTGATAGATTTTTGCATATAAAATCTCCCAAGGCCAACCCTGTGACTTGTTAATTTGCCCATTTACTATTGAGTCCCTTTGTTTCTTATGGATAAACTTCTTCAATTGTAGATTCGTTGCTGCATTGGACATGAATCATGACTCGAAACGAGCCTTAAATTCAACCCAAGTATACCTTCCTCCGCTTTCTCTACAATCATTGTGGTCCACCCAATTCAGCATCTCCCAGTTCAAGTGCAATGAAGCTGATTTTCTCCTGATTCAATCTTCCAATTCTAGTTCCTTTAATATGTGGTCACAAACATCCGTCCAAGCTTTGGTTTCTACAAAATCCCTCATGCCTAAGAACATTCACCCACCGATACTTATAAAATCCTTACATAGTCTAGGGAAGTCAAGTGGTTGGAATGTTGGTTCAATGGGCGGAGTAAAAGGTGTTGTTGGTGCAATTTGCTGGGGAATGGGGGATTTCTCTACGACTCTCAAGTATTGCCAAAATCACCTTGGCATACCCAGTGTGGTGGGTATTTCCTGAGTGGTGGGTTCCCAACCTCGAATTAGTTGTTTTCAGCCATAATTACTATCTATAGGTTCAAAGTTTTGTTACGATTCCTATGATAGTATTACTCGCTGAATTAAGAATTTTCCTACTGTGTTTGTATCTGTCCACATATGTATACTCGTATATAGAGTAGATTGTTGAAAAATATTTTCAAAAATAAAAAATACGTACTCTCATATATTCTTGTTTCTGCTGATCGGCTAACCTATGTTCTGATACCAAATGTAAGAACCCTCTTCGTAACGTACTTAACTTTCAACCCAATTAAAGCCTATCGACCTTAGGTCTATTCCAAAGTTATTGTTGGTTGATATGATTGATTAAATAAAATAATGTATAGAGCTATCTATTTATGCTTTCAGAGCCTGCAAGCGGAAGAGAAAATATAATAATCGAATAAGCATCCATTTTGTAATATCCAAGTCTTATAAATATAATGTATCAATAACATAAACCAAGTTGAATCATTGTTTGGATACATCAAAATCATAAATAGATAACTAATACTTCGACCAGGCCATCCCGTTTCCTCCTCCACTCTGATAATCAAATCTAACATGCAAGATGTAACGAGAATGGGGTCAGAACAATAATGTCTAATGGATGAAAATCTTAAGTTTTACAATAATAGTATATGGGAACTAAGCATTCAGATAATTATTAGGTCTTATCTATTTATTATATCACGTATATCCTTAACTATAGGATAGTGACTCTAGGTGTCCTATTTAGTAACTTAAAAGTGGATGCAACACAACTATAGAGCATATCAGGTTCAGAAACCTATCTCCCATCCAATCGTATCCTGACAATGCGAGAGGAAGTACATGGCCTATTTAATATCCTTAAAATAGGAAACAGATCGATGCTTAAGACATTTAATATGCAACGACCGTCTTTCTTACTTCGAAACATGAGTCATTAATGGTAGAAGAAGAAGAAAGATAAGAAGAAACTGCAGAATCATAGAATTTCGGTACGAATCAGAGCAATATATAATAGATAACATATGATACTAAAATGTCATTTCCATAATAATAATACATCAGAGTCATTACATAACAACCTTCAATTGGATAGTTATAACTGCCATCCCATACAAAAATACATAGATCATGCATAAATACATGGTGGAAATAGAATATGATTATCTAACGGTGAAGCCACATGCTCCAGCTTCTTCAAAATGCAGTCGTAAGAAACCTGGGTCACTTGGCTACTCATACAAATTTGAGTACCCAAGAGTTTTAGGAAAAATAATAAATCCGGGTCAGACATGGGTCTGGTGTGAGTAAACTCAATACAACTTGATTTTTTTACTTTTATAAAATGCTTTGAAAATCAAAAATATCTCGTAAGACAACGCCGCACATAACATAGACGGGTTATTACCTTACGATAACTGAAACACTTTATATAGAAATCTAGTTGTATTATGATAATGTCTAGGGTTTTCAAGTAAAATAGAACATAGCTGAAATGCTTGCATCTCACATTTCAACATATTTGGGCATAACTAAATCCATGCAACACTTATTGGAGAATGGATTCCATAAAATGACTGGGCTACTGGGGTACCGCCCGCCATGGTGCATCTCTAGATAAAATAACACCGAGAACCTTGTCGGGATCCCCTGCCAACATAAGACCGGCCTACCCCTTACTGGATAGTACAGAATAAGATCACCCCTCGGTTGGGATTAGCAACCATACTGAGTATACATGAGTTGATAGTAGGGACTCTAGATAGGAGTGGATTTACCCTAATGGGAGCGACCCACTTAGCCTTGCCGCATCTACCCTGTTTTAGTCATCCTCGGTTGATGAAGCCTAAGGCTACGTTTACCTTTACTATAGTACTGCCACTTGGAATGCTAACATATAATTCAAGATATTGACACAATGTAAGCACCCATCTATACATGTCGTTCAAGAGATGAACGAACTGAAGGCATTACTTCCACTACACCCATTTTGGAATCACCTTTAGGGTTAGTAGCAAATATCTCTTGCACTTCAAAGCCTTCCTCATGGACCTTGACTTCACTATTTCCAATTTGAAGGCTTACATTGGTTCGAAGTTATTTCTGGATAATATTATTATCCGATCCTGGTCTCTCCAAACCAATGTTCGATGATTTTTTTAAAAGGATCAAGTTATTTATAGTGGACCATTCCACAACCAGGGTGTAAAGATTTGCATATGAACATACATTCCATATGCTTAGACTATCGTGGCCCGCTTATCGCAATCAACTCCCTTGTTTTCATCATGTTCCTGAAGTACAATATTTGTGATAAGTACAAATCGACTTACTTTTAATGAAACATATCAACGTTTTATTACAACTACTTTAATTCATTTGGATACTTAATAGCATGGACAAGAGATCCTTTATTTTAATAATAATTTACTTAAAGAAAGAAAGTTGGTTAAAAATAGTAAGTGATGGAGTTTCGATAGAACCTTAAAATAAATAAACCTTAATTAAATCGTAAGTTCAAAATTTAACTAAACTTTAATTAATCATAATTAAATCCAAATTTAATCATAAATAATCCTTATTTATCTTAGTTAGGCCTCAACTTATCTAACTTATAATTAAACCTTGATTAAGCTTACTTAAGTCAAAATTAAACCTTGATTAAATTAAAATTAATTAAAAATAAATTTTTATTTGAGTTTAAACAAATAACATTCATTTTAGAATTAAACCCTAGTTAAGTGGATAATAACCTTTAATTAAATAATGATTAAATAAATAATTAACTCTAATTAAACGATTAATTTAAGTAAATAAACTTGATTAAATAAAAATTAATTTCCTTTTATCTTAATTAATCAGCATTTAAAACTTGCTTAATTAAAAATAATTAACTTGGTCAATAATTTTGTAACTCTAATTATTAACCTAATTACTTAATTGATTAATTATATAATAATTACCCTAATTAATAAATTGAATAAATAAATTATTACATAATTAAAACTTAAACTTTTGACTTAATTAATTAGTTTGAAATGATTTTTCGAAAATAATCCAAAAGAAATCACTTTAAATTTGATATCGTGAAATTTTTCGAACTGCATCCATAGTGACTACCGCTATGAGCGTAGTTTGCTAGAATTGATTTCTAGGTGAATACCTCACTTTAGCTCTAGCTACTACTTGTTTTGCAAACACAAATGGAAGAGTTTGGAAAACTTAAACAAAAGATGAAAATTTGAAGAAAAAAACATTTTTCAAAATCTAAAACTAGAAGCAAGCTTTTGTTTTCAAATCGAATCTCAAGTCCTTTGCGACCTTTTAAGTTGCTAAATTTACAACAGTTACACCATATTCAATTGGTTTTGTTTCATAAACGTACTACCATCGTATCATAACCAACCATTCACATATCCATATCCAAACATATCATTTAGCATCCAAACAACAAATCCAAGCTCAAATACAAATTATAATCACATGCCATCAAAACAACATGATATCTCAACACAATCAACATTATATTTTCACAATAAAAATTAAGTTATTTTCTTTTCCAAAACCAAGAGTTTTACTCACTAAAACTTTATTAAATCAAGAGAACTTTTGCCAAAACTTGAAAGTGACTTAGGAACTTGCAAAAATTGAAACTTTGAATTGCTTGAACTCCTAAATGGGCTCGACCATGTGAACTTTAGGCTTGGCCTAGTGTATGTAGGGATCAAGCATGGGGTTCTGAGGTGGATGGGCTTGTAGTGTTGGAAGAGAAGGTGTTGTAGAAGATGTAGAAGTGATTTTGTGAATTAAATAGGAGATTTTTAGCAGAATAAAGTGATTTTTCTCACTTTAAGAATTATGAAGAGGAAGCCATGAATGTTTTCTTAACCCCTCAGGAATTTTTAAATAAAGATGAGGGTTGTAAAAATGAGAACACGAAAGAATAGTGGTATATGTAGGCTTAGGAAATTAATTAAAAATATGTAAATGCTTGAATATAATATGCATACATGCATGCATCACCACCCCCCCCCTCATCATTTCTGTCCACTACATGTACCCCCTCACTTGCAATTATTTATGTCATGCTCTTGTATTTGTGTTGAAAAATTGTATTTTTATATATGTTATGTATATATATTTTTACTAAATAAAATCTTCTTTTAACTTACATGTTTATATACTTAAGTGAGAAAATATGTACATGCATATATACATGTGCACACCGTGTTAAAATAATTTATAATGTGTGCAATGTGTTTATAATAGTGTTATGGCATTCTGAATAACTTTTACATTAATATTTTGAAAAATAATTTCCGGTTGCATTTTCTATTTCTCTGTGAACTATATATATTGGTAAAAAAATTGAAAATGATTTTATCATCATTAGTTATTATTTAAAATAGTTTTATTGGTTAATAAAAGTCCATTTATTAGTTTTTTAAAAATATAATTAAATATCCACTTAAATAGCGATTAAATTATGAGTCGTACACTCTTTCTCCTTAAAAGAATTTCATCTTGAAATTAGCAAATAAGTAGGTAATTCAAACTACGTGAAAATATATATTCAAATCATAAAACACTGCAAAGGCATGCACTAAGCATCCATAGCAAAAAAAACATACACTATACACACAACAGACAAACAATTGATTATCATAACATCAACTCGGGATAGGCTTCTCTAATATGATCCACCGTCTCCCAAGTGCAGTCTCTTGGATCCTTACTCCACTGAATCTTGACTAGTCACACCACCTTGTTACACAACCTCTTTTTATTCTAATCAACATAAACTGGATGTCTAACCACTATCAAGTTCGGTTCTATTTTCAATTCCTCTTGAACCAATGGCTCCACAATCAAGGATGGGTCATGAACATATTTTTGCAAATGAGACACATGTAACACATTGTGAACTGCCACCAATGTCTCTAGCAACTCGACTCTATAAGCAAGCGATCCAATCTTCTCAAGAATACGGTAAGGTCCAATATACCCTTGGAGCTAACTTCTCAGCTTTTCTAAATCAAACAGCTCCTCTTATTGGTGAAATCTTTACGAACACCAAGTATCCAACCATAAATTATAATTCTGTTTACCTCTTATCTACATAATTCTTTTGGTGATCTTGGGCTTCCTTCATTCTTTTCTTAATCACTGCAACTTTTTCGGTACCCTCTCGAATCATGTCTGGTCCAAGTATTAATTTATCTCACATCTCAATCCAACATGTTGGTGACTTGCACGGTCTTCCATATAAGGATTCATAAGGTGCCATACCGATGCTCGCTTGGAAGCTATTATTGTAGGAGAACTCAACTAAAGGCAAATGATCCTCTCATGATCCACCAAAATCTAGAATACTTGCTCTTAAGAGACCCTCTAGAATCCAATTCACCCGCTCCGTTTGTCTGTCTATTTAGTGGAGGTATGCTATGCTTAAAATCAACTTTGTTCCTAGAGTTGTTTGCAATACTTATAAAAATTGACTAGTAAATATGGGGTCTCGATCACTTACAATACTCATGGAACTCCATGTAACTTGACTATCTCTCTCATAAAATTTCGGCTAAAGAAGCAGCGGCCCTTGTTCGTTTCACTGGAATAAAATGTGTACTCTTCGTTAGCCGATCCAAGGTAACCCACTCTCCTTCATTTCCTTTTCTGGTTCTGGGAAAACCATCGATAAAATCTATTGGCATCATTTCTCATTCCAAATTAGGTATTTCCAAGGGTTGTAATAATCCGTCTGTCTTCTAATGATCACGTTTGATTTGTTGACAGCACAAACATCTATTAACATAGATTGAAATGTCTTTCATTCTCGGCCACTAAAATACTCTTTTCATGTCTGTATACATCATACGAACTCCTGGATGGATACTTAACTTAGATTTGTGGCAATTAGACAAAACTTCTTGCTTCAGTCCATCCACATCTAAAACACACAATCTTCCATTCATCCTTAAAGCACTTCGACTATCAATCTTAAAACTTGTACATTGTCCCTCCTCAATCTTCCCGATGATTTCCACTAAGCTTCTTTCCACTCTTTGTTTGCTCGCTATTATTTCTATAAGAGTTGGGGTAACCTCCAAAAGTGTCAAAATGACATTCCTGCCCAAGGCATCCGCCACCACGTTAGCCTTTTCTGGCATACAAAGAATATCCAAGTCATAAGATGCCAGAAACTCTAACCACCTCTGTTGCCTCAGCTTCAAATCCTTCTGAGTAAAAAGATACTTCGGAGGTTTATGATCCGTGAAGAGCTCGAATTTTTGACCTAATTAAAAACAAAACTTGCTCCTAAAATCTCTAAAGATTAGGAAGAATTTAAGAGGAATAGAAGGATCCTTACGCAGCAAGTAGTGCCTCCACATTTTCAATGCAAAGACAACAGCCAGCAACTCCAGGTCATGCATGGCATAATTCTTCTCGTGAGACTTTAACTGTCTGCTTGCTTATGCAATCACTCTACCATGCTACATCAATACAGCACCTGGTCCCACTCCACAAGCATTTGTGTAAACCGTGAATTTGCAATTTTCGTACAAACTTCTCCCCCTTCTTAGTCAGCTTAGTCAAATAGGAGGATAACTTAGAATAATCTTAAATAAACCTCCTATAGATCCAGCTAAATCTAAGAAACTGCGAATCTCGATAGGAGTCTACGGTTGCTTCCATTCCCGAATAGCTTCCACCTTCACTAGATCTACTAAAATACCTTCTTCTATCATAATATGTCCTAAGAATCTTACTTTCGATTGCTAGAAATGGCACTTATAAACACCACTTCCAAATAATGTTTACGCTCCTCCTCAAATTTGGAATGGATAAGGATGTCATCGATGAAAACTAACGTAAGCTTGTTAAGAACCTCTTAGAAAACACGGTTCATGAGGTCTACAAAATATGCAGGTGCATTGGTTAGCCCAAAAGGCATAAACAACCACTCAAAGAAACAATCAAGCCCCTAAAAGCGGTTAAGGGTATACTATCATCAACAACCCTCAACTAATGAAATCTAGTAGCTTAATCCATCTGAGAAAGTACCGTAGCTCCATGAAGTTGGTCAAAAAGATCATTGATGCTGGGTAAGGAATACTTGTTCCTGGTTGTCGCAAAAACCACAATAGGTCTACAACTCGAGTGATTGGGTCTAATCAGTCCTCTTCCTAATAGGTCCTAGGTTTGACTTACCAACTCCTCTATCTCCCTCGGAGCCATTCTTCGTTTAGATTGAACCACAGGCCTTGCACAGGCCTTGCACCAAGGAACAAATTAATGTGGAACTCTATCTGTCGATGCGGGGGTAAACTTCTAACCTCTTTGAGTCCATCGAAAAAATTCTTAACAGCTTCAATAGAACCTAGATTTCCTTGGGAGGTTTCCAGGGCATATAAGAAAGTACACATATGAATACTGGGTTCCTTACATGATAGTTTAGCAATTCTTCCCAAATTGGTTACTAATGATATAGTTCTTTCATTACAATCTAAAAAAGATCCTAGAGTAGGCTTCTCCTTTTTCTCATGGTACTCTTCTCTCATACCCAAAACAAACATCTTGTTTTTCTTTTTTTGAGCAAGACGGGTGTGTAGCGTGAAACTACACAGCCGGTTAGTAGCATATATATATATATATATATATATATATATATATATATATAAAGGAGTATATAAGGCGATCAACACGCTTGATCGCTAGCGCCAAAAGAAAGTATCAACAACAACACATACTACTTAAAGCAACACACATTAACAAAACAGAAGATGCAAGTAATCTCCACTGAACAAAACGATCCAACTGCAGTAGGAGAATTGGGTGAATCTTGGAGCAACTGATGATTATCTATGGTCTGGTGAGAAAGCTGAGCTACTGCTAAGGGATTCAACTGGAGAAGAGCTACGCTGCGGGATGCAGAGTCTGAGTGGAGCCGACAAGCTGCAACCTGTACAAATGTTGAAAAGATGAGAAATACGTCAGGCGGTACTTTCAACTTGAGATCTGGGTTTATCAAATACACGTGCATTTCGCTCCTTCCAAATGACCCAACAAAAAATAGCAATAAAGACATCCAGAGATAGATTTTGGTTGTTGTACTGCCAGTGATCGAAAATGGTCGGCGGATCAGGGACAAAACCAAGAATGTGGGCACTCGAAGCTGCCCAGATCGAGTAAGTAAAGTCACAATCTTTAAACAGATGGGGAATACTCTCACATTGCTCGGAACAGAAGACACAGACAGGATCAATACGTATTTGAAGGCGGCAGAGTCGATCTTTAGTATTTATACAATTATGCACCAGGCACCATTGGAAAAAAGCAATTCGAGGTGGAATAGGGCACTTCCAAAGTCTGGGGAAGGAAAAGAGGCATCCAGGGTTATGCAGAAAGGAATAGTAGGAGGCAACCGAGAAACCGAAAGCAGGCGCCGGCGCCCAAATGAAGCGATCTGGTAGGTTAGAGAGGTGAAGGGAATGAAGGATGTTGGCTACGGAGATAAGGTCAGAAAAAGTGTTAGGGCTAAAAAGAGAAGGTGGGCACAGGGAATCCATTCCACGAGTGGCACAATCACTTACTGAAATCAACGGGGTATTCGAGTGAGGGAAGAGGCTCGGCAATGATTTGGCAAGGGAGAGTTGGTCGAACCAAGTGTCGAGCCAAAAAGCACTGTTGTTGCCGTTGCCAATGGCCACATGGAATAAGGGTTTAACTCAAGGGATGACTTGAATCACACTAGACCAAAAAGGAGAGGGCTTCTTGCACGGAGGACGATGGAGGATAAGATGACTTTTGGAATGATAATGAAGGGAGAGGATCCAGTCTTTCCAAATGAAGTAGTCCGGTGAGAGAATCTTCCAAATCCATTTAGAAAGAAGAGCAATGTTGAAGATTCTGAGGTTGGTGATGCCAAGACCTCCATTGTTCAAAGGCAAACAGATAGTATCCCAGCTGACCAGTCTTTTGGCACCACCACCATTCTACAGGAAGGATCTTCTGACCCTATCCAAATGATTGATGACCCAGGAGGGGAGTTTGTAGAATGACATCCAGTAAACTGGAATGGCTGAAAGGACCGATCTGACGAGGACAAGCCGGCCTGCGAAAGATAGAGAGTGAGCCTTCCATCCCATTAGTCTAGAGTCAATCTTGGAGATGAGGGGGAACCAGTCGGATCTATGGAGTTTGGTAGGTCAGAGATTGATACCAAGGTAGGAAAGCGGGAAATTCGAAAGCTTACAGTTGAACATCGATGATATGGAAGGGCCAAGATGATCCGAGTTCCCCAACATGATGATCGAACTCTTGCTGAAATTGATGGATAGTCTAGATATGCGCTCAAAGGTATAGAGGGCCACCTTTAGGCAGTGAATATAATTCTCTTGGGGAGAGACGAAAATGATTGTGTCATCTGCGAATTGCAAATTGGAAACCGACAAAGACGAATCCGGGAGAGCAATACCGGAGAAGAGGCAGTTGGTTGATGCCAGCTTGATCATTATGTTGAAGACATCTGCAACAAGGTCGAAGATGAGAGGTGAAAGGGGGTCACCTTGTCTCAAACCCTGAGCCGATTTTATGTGGCCCCTGGAAACACCGTTAATCGAAATTGATGAGAGGCTCGAAATGAGAATATGCTTGATCCAATTGCACCATTTTGGGGGGAATCCCCTATTAGACATAAGGGCGAGAATGAAGTTCCAGTTCATCGTGTCGAAGGCTTTAGAAAAATCGAGTTTAAGAAGAACACCAGGGGTCGAAGAGTGGTGACAGACGGAAATGATTTCTTGAGCTGTGGCAATGCAATCCATAATGTTTCTCCCGAGTATGAAGGCGGACTGTTCAGCTCCGACCAGGAGGGCGATAACTTGTTGGAGGCGGTTGGCGAGGACTTTAGTAATGATTTTAAAGGTAGTGTTGAGAAGGCTGATGGGTCAGAAAGAGGGGAGGGAATTAGCACCTGGGATTTTAGGGATGAGGTTGATGCTCGCATAATTAAGTCTCGAGATAACCGATGGGTCCGATTGGAATTCCTTGCACATTTCTAATATATCAAATTTAACTGTGTTCCAGAAATGCTTAAAGAAAAGAGGGCCAAAGCCATCTGGACCCGGCGCTTTATCATCAGACATCTCGTTTAGGGCAGCCCAGATTTCCTCCTCAAAGAACGGGTGATCGATGGGGATGTTGGTGGGGGAAGAATAAAGGAGCAACCAGTTGATGTCTGGAAGCGGTGCGGATTGCTTACTAAGGATATCTCTGAAGTAGTTGGTGAACAGGCGAAGATGATCCACAGGGTCAGAATAAGAGATGTTATTATGGTATAATTCAGAAATCAGGAGCGATCTACGACGTCCACTGGCCAAGCGATGGAAGAAGGCGGTGTTTCTGTCTCCATCCTTTAACCATTTATCCCTATATCTCTGTTTCCATCCAATTTCTTCTTGCTTGATAAGTCTGTCCAGATTCAATTCCAGAGCAAGCAGGCGAGCTCTTTCCGAGTCAAGAAGAGGCCGAGATTCTTCAATGATGTTCAGATCCAGGATTTCATCTTGAGTGGATGAGATGCGCGAGCGAAGGGACCCCCAAATGGATCTGGCCCACGGTCTGATGATCTTTCTGAGGGAGCGAAGCTTGAACACTATTCTGGCGGAGGCCGATTGGATATCCGACGGCTGAGACCAGATTTGGTTGATGAAGTTGTCAAAGGAGGGTTCCACGAGCCAAAGACGCTCGAATCTGAAGGGGCGCCTGCTTAGGGGCAGAGATCCGAAATCCAAAATGAGAGGACAGTGATCAGAAATTATTGAGGCGAGGCCCGAGACCGAGGAAAGAGGGTAAAGATCTTCCCATGACGAGTAGTATAGGAATCTGTCAAGTTTCGCTAAGGCGGGTTCGGATCGACGGTTAGACCAGGTGAATTGGCGATTGTTAATGGGAGGATCGATAAGGGAACAAGCATTGATGAAGGAGTTGAAAGAGTATGAGTCCGGTGAATTGCAGCCAGAGTTTCGCTCTGCCGGTGATCTAGTAGTATTGAAGTCTCCCCCAACAATCCAGGGGCCATTAAGGTAGGATGCAAAGGAGAAACATTCGGCCCAAAGATCATTCCTCTCTTGAGTGCTTTGTGGGCCATAGATATTAGTGAAGAAATATATAGTGCCAGTTTGAATGTGACAGAGAGTTACGTGAAGAGAGGAAGCGTGGGAAGAAGTATGACAATGGGACCATACTGCTTCATTCCAAGCGGTAATAATACCACCCTTGGACCCACCGGCATTTGTATGGGCCCAACCCGTTAGGGTTGGCCCACCTAAATGTGAAATGAAAGAATGGGGAGGATCGGACAGTTTGGATTCTTGTAGGAAGAGAATGTCTGCTTTATGAGGGGATAAAGTAAGGCTAACTGCATACCTTTTAGATGGGTCCCCCAAACCCCTTACGTTCCACGAAATTAATTTCATTGGGAATGGGACGATCTCACCGATTCCAGTGATTGCATGGCCATGTAGTGTTCATCACTCAAACTCACACCCATGCAACGAGCCATTTTTTTGTAAGACTTTTATTATTGGAGGGAAAAAAAACAGTTTTAAAGAAGCTACCAGGTAGGGAAGCTGCTCGACTAATTCTGGAGCTACGACGGACAAGGGCAGGTGTGATCTTTAATGGAGCGTTGATCAATTCCAGTCAAAACAAGATAGATCATTGAACTTCATCTCATATTTTGCTACAAATATATCCCCCTGCTTCAAGTCCATGAAGTTCTTGTACATCTTGGTCCTTCCTACTACTGGCAAGAATCGGTCCTCAAAACTTATTAAAATCGGGCCTACAAAAAATCTTCTTGTGGTACGTTTGTAGTGTGGGAGTCCCACCAAACTACTTCCCTCTCTTGTAGTTTCCATGCTGCTAAGAACCTTTTATGCTCATCGGAGAATCCAAGACCTTTAAAAATCCTTTCACATGATCGCAAATAAACTAGCAGTTCCATGATAGACTCAGTTCCTTTAAATGGTTTCCCTCCTAGATAGGTGTATGCTTTGCGTAAGGTTGCGAAATTCACTCTTGGTTGCTCTGGCGCCGCCTCTTCGGCAATCTAAACTCCTCTAAGATTTGGGGTTCGACTATTTGTAGTTGTAGTGCTACCTGCTCCCCTACCTCGTCTACCTTGGTTACTCATGTCTTACTACCTTAACATAGTAAGATAATCTTAGAATACTTGGACGAGATAAATCTTGAAAGAAGGGTACTAATCAAACCTCTCAAGCTGATCTATTTATCAGATATATATTTATGTAGGTATATGAATAAAAATTACAAATACGCCCTCTCACAGTTGACCCTAACCCAAATCCTAGGTGTTTGGTTAACCTAAGCATTGAACCCAAAATTGCAACGATTGTCTTTCTTACTTCGAAAGACGATTCATTACGAATAAAAAATAAGAAAGATAAGAAGAAACTACACAATCAAAGAATCTCACCACAAATTAGAACAATATATAATATATAACATATGATATTACATTGTCATTTCCATAATAATAATACATCAGAGTCATTATATAACAAACTTCAACGGGATAGTTATAACTGCCAGTCCATACAAAAATACATAGATCATTCATAAATACACAGTGGAAATAGAATATGATTACCTAACTGTGAAGCTACCTGCTCCAGCTCCTCCAAAATGCAGTCGTAAGAAACCTCGATCACTTGGCTACTCATACAAATTCGAGTAGCCAAGATTTTTAGGAAAAGAAAATAAAATCCATGTTAGACATGGATTTGGTGTGAGTAAACTCAAAACAGCTTAATTTTTTACTTTTATAAAACACTTTGAAAATCGAAGATATCTCATAAGATAATGCCACACACAAACACGGATGAGTTTTTACTTTACGATAATCAAAACATTTTATATAGAAATCCGGTGGTATTATGATAATGTCTACAATTTTCAAGTAAAATAGAACATAGCTGGAATGCTTGCATCTCACATTTCAATATATTTGGATACAACTAAATCCGTATGATACTTATTGGATAATGGATTCCATACAATGACTGGGCTATTATGGTACCATCCGCCAACACAAGACCGGGCCTATCCTTGCTGGATAGTATCGAATGAGATCACCCCTCGGTTGGGATCAACAACCGTACTGAAGCATATATGAGTTCATAGTGAGGATTCTAGATAGGAGTGGTCTTACCCTAATGGTAGCGACCCACTTAGTCTTGCTGCGTCTCCTTTGTTTTAGTCATTCCCGGTTGATGAGGCAGAGGCCTTACCCTAATGGTAGTGATCTTGATCAAATCTCCCTTGTTTTTGTCATTGCAGGATGGGTGCTAACATTTTCTTTATCAAGGTACGTGAAGGGGGTTTATGAACACTAACAAAGGCAATCAACATGAGTTGTTTTGCGTAAAACTAGGTTTGGAAGGGACGAGATCAATGTGACCAATTCACAAGGGGCAGATTGCACATTTCATGACCACGGTACTAAATGAACCACACGATAGGCTATTAGCTTACTTTCTTCGCCCATGGGAGTAGTGATTTAAAGCGGTTCCTATTATTACTATGCGAAGGGTGGGATCATTCCTAGTGGAGATAAAGAGAGATTTATATACATAATCTATACTATTAATATATCCCCTCATTCCCCACTCCTTCGTCAACCGCTACGTGTCCCTTGGTTATTTTTTCATTGATACCGGGAATTTGGTAGAAAGGTAAGATGACTTGGAGTCTTCTTCACGGATCAAAAGTATATCGTTCAGATTTGTGTATAGAAATTGATGCTTCCCCATGGGGTGCTCTTATTGCAATGGTATATTCTTGTAGTTTCAAAAGCCCATGATTTCATGAATACTGATCAGTTTGCTCATTTCAGTGAACTTATGGAACGAATCCAAGATGAAATGTAGTAGCTTCGCCAGTATTACTTACTCGCTTTCTACCTAAGTCTGTGGAATAAACATGAGTCTTATTTCTTTAGGCAAAGTAACATTTAAAACAACCCCAACGACAACACCTCAGGTCCGGTCAAATAAGGTCTCAAAGAAGCATCTTTGGGAAGAACAAAGACCTCGGCTCAAGGTAACCAAACAAATATGCATGCATCCGATGAGGGCTTCCCATCAATTCCTGAGGATCTACCTATCAGTCGATATACCTAAATGCCCAGGAGCTTTTTGTTCATGAGAGAAGAGGTTCAGTTATGGAAGGGGATATTATTACATAGGAGCGGGTGAATGAAATTCCAGTTAGGTGAAATCAATCTTGTCTAAACAAACTGGTACACAGAATAATAATGGCTTGGATTTGACCTTGAGGGCCCTCGGGTTGGATCTACTCTTCCATCTTTCATGGATTTCAACAAAGTGTGCTAATTGAAACTCGGTTTGCTAAGTAATATTACCGATCTGTCAATTTAGATAGAGGAATTCTCTATCAAATTCTAGTCTAGGTACAAATATTCATCTCACCCTTCAAGTCATAGCAGTGAAAGCATTTACGTTAACTTAGGTAGCAAGAACAAGGCGCCAGTATATTAATTGGCGGTCAATGGGATGGGACGAAGGAGTAGTTAGTTCTTAAGTAATTTATTAAACTAATCAACTTACCAGCACCACTAGAGTTTTATTTATGATAGTACATTGCTTATATTACTTACAACCGTACAGGACTATATCTCTCTTTCTTTCGTCCCCATTTTGAAAATATTCATATACGGGCTCTGGTTGTGCCACTAATATCCTTAGCATATGAAAACCATGAGGCTAGCTGAGTTAGGCCAAGCGTATTCTTATAAGCCAGGAGACCTCAGGGCAGTTCTTCGAAGGAATTGGAAGTGGCATCCACTTACACTGGATTTAGGCTTTGATTCTGCCTTTAGGTCTTGAAGCGACCGGAATCACCAATGGATGTAAAGGTTTGACACTAAGAGTAGGCCTGAAGCTTGTATTTCAGGGTGAGAAAGATAAGCAAGCAAATAAATAAGAACTCCTCTCCGGTATCAATTATTTCTCTCCTTTCCATGGCCCACACTCACTCGGGTACAACATGCTAGAGATGTCTATGGATCTTGCATACATACAATGAATGTTATTGGTGCTACTATTAATGTTGAATTGAGAAAGAAGATTTAGGGAGATAGGCTTATAGGTATTGCCTGTGAAATTATGTAAATCGGGTCAATAGTTTGGATTGGTGGAGATTGATTGGCTGCCCAAAGTTGTTCTCAAGCCTTCTCTCTCGATTTTTATGCATCAGTTAAGGGATCCCAGGGGAGTTAGAGCGAGTATCCTATGCCCTTGGAGCTAGGTGTGAAGCAGGAAGTGGATCGAGAGACCTCAAAGAAAGGTCTTTATTCATTTCCTTTCATGTCAATGAAAACCTTTCGTTAGGACAACCATTTTCTTTAATGAAGCCATCGTCAGGAAGCTTGCTTCTCTCTCATCTGATGTCGATAATATCGATGATCATGCATTTGATCTGTAAAAGATCGCGAGCACCAGGGAGCGAAAGAAGACATTTTGGCCTTAGGAGGGAAGAATTCCTTGCTTTGTAGTTACGTCAGCTTCAATCTTTGATCAGAGAGCCATTCGTTAAAGCCATTATAATATTAATTCAAATTCATGATTTCAATAATCGTTTGGAGGTTACTAGATCTTTGCCATTGATGATCATGCATTTCATTTACATAAGAAAGAGAAGAGTGCGAAGCAAGATAAGACGAGAGTGACTAAGCTAATATGAGAGAGTTTAGTTGGGGTTTATAAGAAGTAAGCCAGAGGGAAAGAGTGACTAAAGTGAGTTAGAACCAAGGGCCATGGCTTCTAAAAGATTCTTACTCTTAGAAAATTGGTCGTAGTATATTAATTGGTGCATAGCGAGAGGAGAGTCCAGCATATTAATTGGGGACCGATCCATACTATTCGAAGAAATTAGTTAGATTGCTTGGTTGGCTAAGAAAGTGGTCTTTTACTTCGATACCAGCATAGCTATGAAAAAGAAGTCCCAGTTTAGACTAAAAGAACACTACCTGACCTGCGTTTCTCATTAGAATTTTCATCCTAACCTAGCTATTCACAAAAAGAACCTCTTTTCTACCTATGGTTGGATGCTTGGGGAATAAGGAAACTCTCGCTCATTGCTAGCCCTAGAAGATCTTTAATATCTTACCAGACGTTATGTATTATTACCAACTCACTCGGTTTTTCTCTTTTTGTTCAATCCCTCCAATCCAAGGAAAAGAGAAGTAGATAAGAGAGTAATGTGTATTCTCTCACTCTCTTCTACTTTCTTCTATTGCTTATTCGCTCGCTCTAGATCAATGGTTTGATCCCTCTATGCTCTTAGTTGATTGAGTTCTTCCAACTCTTGTGTAATATACTAGATCGGTCACCTCTTCAAATGATGCGGGGTCTGGGGAAGTGCTCACTGGAAAGAATCTCATTTGGATACTCTATATTAGATGTCGAAGCTATTGAAAGACTTATCGAAAATGAGAAAATCGATCCTCAAACTCATCTTCGTAAGTAAAGACCTTTGTAAACAATGTTGGCGGACCCTGGTTGCTTCGCACGTGGATTTCATATCAATTCTTGTTTGCCTAACGCAATCCTCTCTATCTCTCTTGCCTATCGAAATTCGACCAAATATGTTTGGCACTCATTAGGTCTCTAAAACTCAATGAATATTATTTAGATTCCTAGAATCGTATTTAGAACCTCTGGCCTTTCGCAAGGTGGGACATAACACTTGTTGCTTGCTTGCCTTCTGCTCTTGTTCGAGACATCTAACTATAAGAATTCGGCTCACAATCTTAGGTACCAACATGGTTGACTATTCGATCAACCAAGTGGAATATCTATCAATGATGGGATTTTCTTTAGTTCAATTACCCCTGACTAATCAAGTTTTTTTTTTGTGTTTCACTAACTACAATGGGTGGTAACCGGGCTTTCTCCATTTCCTAAGGCAATCCGGAGTACCTAATATGTAGCAAGAAGCAAAGTGAGAATTTCGATAGATTTCCTTTCGCTTTTTTCGGGTGCCTCCCATGGAATATATAGCGATTAGCGCCTCAAAATAGTAAAAATGATAGATGTCCCATAAAAAATAGAGAGCGATACAGTCTCTTCACCATCTAAAGTCTAAGCCCTTATAAGGCCGCCGAGAGGAAGAAGAAGAAGTGGAAGGTTACCGATTGGGAATCATACTCTATGGACGAAGAATCGGGCTTGTGATATGACTCACAAGCAAGTCCCCATCACCAGTCAATAAGAATAAGTAGCTTGTCATGCTGAATAAAAAAGAGAAAGACTCCATTGACTGTGGAGATAGAGGTTCGTAGCTCATTCGAGAAGCTATCGCGGTTTGCGAAACGAATGAGGAAGAGCTATTCTGGTCTTGTACATGAGACAGACCGCTCATTCAAAACTGGGTAAACTCTTCTTTTTACCTAGAGAAATCTCGAAAACCATGACTAATTGCCCCCTAGTTTCTTTAGGAGTTTGGGTCATTGTTCAGTTAGTTAGCTCTACTAATTCAAAAGGAAAATTCAGTCAAGCGATGTCTATTATTGAACTCGTGAAATAGTTCCAATTAATACTAAATTTGATTATATCTATCAATAAGTTCTTTCCCAACTACCATGATCTACTTCGCATCCTCGTTGCCTTCTCGTTCGGTTAGTAGGAGTGAGGAAGTATTTCATTTAGATGAAATAGATACAATTCACAAAAAAATAGATATTCGATTTTGTGATGCGGAACTCTCTGTTCGTTCCTGCATTTGATCAACATGCTTGTGATTGGTTCCTCCTTTAGTAGTTCCGTACTCCCTGTGTCTCTATAGTATTCTCCTTTAGTCTCCTTAAGAGGTTCCGTAGATCATTGGCCTTATGTCTTCTCAAAAAAATCTTATATAGATAGACCCGTGAGGCACTCCAATATTTTGAATGAAAGATCCACACTAGGGTTACCAAGGGAGTAGAAAATAAGATTTAATATCCCCAAAGAATGGTCTATTCCCATTTCCCCATGCATATTAAGTAAGGCATTGTGTCAGTGATCGACCCCGTTGATAATTTAACGGGCAAATGGACAACAATAACAGGCATAGAACTAGTTAACTAAAAGAAACTGTTACAGATGTGGCTTTGTGCTATCTTTGACGTCAATCATTCCATCCTTCTTATGAGGAGGAAACTATGCGTCTATGTGGAGAGATGTATTTTTTATACGTGAATCTTAACATGAACAAATGCCATAACAAAGAGAGGATTACTCGATTAATGGGGAACAAAGGCGACCGTCGGGGAGGTATGAATAACTCCGAACTCAGGGCCATTCTATTCCCAGTATAAACGTTGGCGAACTCTTACTAGTAAGGTATGACTAATAGGAGTGCCAATATATTAATTGGTGTGTAGTGAGCTTTTGAGATACTCAATCTGGAGATGCGTAGTGCTAAATCAGCTATGTAATGAATCTGATATTCCCAATGAATATACTTGGAATGAATATCCTAGCACCCGAGGAATTGGAAAATTGAGCCAATTTCGACCTTTTGGATGAAAAAATTCTTCTTTTTCGAGCGGGCACAGTTTAATGTGTTTCCTAATAAACCTCATTTCGAAAAATGGGCGAGAAAAAGCCAAAAAAATGAGTTTTGGTAAAAAAGATTTCTTCTTTAGTATATTAATTAGCGCACTCGTTATGCTTAACACAGGACTCGGAAAAGTAGACCTATTCTACTTACTAACTTTTGCACTAGTCTAAATAAGGAAGCCCGGTCTACTAATTGCGAAGAACGATGTTACAAGGAATGCTGAAACCAGCCCAGCAAACAAATAAGCTAAGATCGGTTCGGTGCCTCTAAATTAATCAACTAGGCATCTATACTGTTCTATTAGGTCATGCCTCATAATTGCCATTGATCTCCATGCAGTCTCAAAGGGTAGCATACTAGTGGTACGGTCGCCTAGAGCGATGTGTGATTGGATGTCGATTTCTGACAAGAGCACCTTATTAGGACCTTAAAGAACTAACAGTGAATTAAGGCACTAAAGATGAGCCACATACTACTATTAGCTGTTACACTGCTACGTCCTCTTGCTTTTGGCTTTGTAGTGTTTATAATGCCCCAAGCCTTAGTCGTCCAACGAATGAAACCCTTTGATGGTTCGAGTCTTCAAGAACCTCCCGTTGGTCGAAGTATACTGGGCCTCCCTGGAACAATGGCCTCTTTAACGGCTTATTTGGGGGTAGTTATTCTATTCTTTTTTATGGAACAACATCTTCAATTCAATAGTTTGGCTCGATATATTAATTACGCCTCTGGAACTCTGTATTTCGCGCCTTAAACGAAGTGAATTATAGAGTTGGACTCTCTTTCAATAACTATAAAAGTGGGGAAAATCAGATTGCTACAGGCTTCTATCATGCATAGGCTAGGTCCTTTAACGTGGTATCCGGACTTCCTCACAAATAGCCAATCACGCACAAGTACGGGGTAGCTCGAGAGTGAAGTTCATTCTCGATTAGAAATTCATTATATAAGGCTTCTTAATTCAATTCTTTGATGGAAGGGTCCTAAACTCTCATTTTGCAATCATTCTTTATAGGTATTCCAGCTATAGGTTTCTTTAGCTCCATACAGAGAACGTAAGTTCAAATCCAAATTATTTCCTTTTCTGCTTATTCACATCTCTACGCACCTCCTCAGTCGAGTATGAAACAATCCTTCGAACATACAGCCACTACCCCCAAGCATTAACATACATGCTTCCATCTGGAAATAAAAAGGGTAAGGGGGCACGCCCCCCCTTCTCCCCTCTCTCCTCCTAACCCAAAAAAGTTAAGACCTTGAACAGAAACCGATTGAAAATAAAGCCCTTTCCTAGGAACGCGGATACTAGGGCCAGTGAAATGGTAGCTACTAAAGCATAAATAGCTTCTTTTGTTTTTCAATTGGAAGTGCTTTTGAATTTTTCATTTCATTTATTGTTATTTGCTCGCTACTTCCCTTTTTTCTTTCCGAGAACTCAAAGAGGGTGTAAGGAAGGGCACCATTGGTTCAATTCTCATTTCTAGTTAACACTTTCAATTGGTTCGATATCCAAGGTAGCCTTTTCAAATAACTTAGTTGTCGTTGATGGATTTCTTGCGACTGAATCAATTGGAAAAGAACGAATCTATCAATTCCAATTGAAGCACCTACTAGAGCTATAGTTGTTATTCCAGCACCTAGAAGTTTTGCTTCCATATCCCTAGAAATAGTTGGTCTTTCAACTACTAAGAGAAGAGCCTTATCTATGAGAAAGTATTTTATATATTGCACTTAATATGGTAAATACTCCTATGTTGGAAATATTATCCAAGGGAGCGTTCACACCTAAACATAATAGACCAAAGCAAGCCAATTGGTTGATTTGCTTTGCCATTGATAAGAGATCAAAAGATCGGCTCCAAGCTAAAGTCACTTCTATGTTTGAGTACTTTGTGTTAAGCATATCAGTAGTTGCTTCTCATGGCAGAGATTTCTTGTCTACTTTCCACGTTTTTTGATAAGATTTGTCCCCTAAATTAGGATTCTCGGCTCTTATTGGAGAATCACGGGACGAATAGATTTCAATGAAACTTTTAGTCCAGATATAGGTAAAGGTTAGTCAATTGTTGAATCTCCGTAAGGGAAACCTTTTTCAAAGAGATTAGGTTCTGCAACTGCGACTGATGCAAACCATCTAAGTCCGTATGGGATGAAAGTCCTGGCTAAATCCTCCGGGAGTAAAGGTGCCAAAACAACTACGAATTTGTCTCGATCTACCAGATTCCGAACCAGCCAAGGAATAAATTGGTGTGTAGCTGTCCTAGTGGAGTCATTTACTAGGGGACCTCTTCGAAATCCTACTTTGAGGAATTTTTAAGGTCTAATCACGCATTCGACCTCATTTCCAGAGGTTTGAGATATACGAACTTGATTGGGCCCTCCCATTTCAATAGAAGAAGGAGCTACCAGTCGTGCGCACTGGCAACCTAGCCTAGTGCACCAAGGAAGTTTCATATCGAAGATTAGTGGTAGAATTCACATTCAAATATTATGGATGATCGGTGGAAGATTTCATTCATGAGTAGGCGAGCCACTTTCCTTAATAGAAATGCGTGGAAAGAGCTTCCATGTGTTAAAACAATACAAAACACCAGACAATAATGGGAGTACGATTAGTTTTCCAATAGAGAAGCAGCGCTCCAAGAATGAAGTCTATGCATTGGTTCGTTTGCCCATTCACTCTTGGAATTAGGAGCCCGACCCCTATGCACATGCGTACCCTCTAATTTGCTAGGTAGAAATTCATTTGGAAATCATGTCGAAATTTTTATTTCCATTTTTCTTTTTGAAATTATTCATTTTCCTGGCCTGGTAAAATTTATTACTAGGATCGAGACGGAGTCTTTGGAATTAGGCTTCGGTTTGAAAGTACCTAAAACAAGCTAGTAAGTATACAGGTGTGCGCACCCATACACGTGTGAGATGAAACCTACCCCTCCTTGTCCCATTGCTGCTCGGTTCTCCAATTGACTTGGAGGTGGCAAACAAGTTCCTATCTCAAAAACTCCCGATAAAGGTTCTTAATGATAGATTGATCACCCGGTATTAAAAAGTAGCATTCTCCTTCATATTATATGTTATTATATATATAACATGCCTTAGGAAAGAGTATAATTGAGCACTAGTGTATTCAAGTTCTTTCTAGAATAAGCAAAAAAGTTCCCCCATGTGAGACAAAATGACTTGAAGCTGGCTCATCCCTTGTATTAGTGAGGTAGGCAACCAACTTCTAGTAGTAAGCATGTACAAAGATCCACATATGTGTCCCGGATGAGAAGCATAAGGGTGCCGCTAATTCCCAAGTCACAAAGTATGGAATTGAAAAAGAAAAGTCAAATCCCCGTTTCCTATAGGTGAATCTGCGCAGCTACCTAAGTCTGAGTTTTCGAAACCTCGGTATAGCGAAGTGGTAGATAACTCTAGGGGCTGCTGGTCCTATCCTTTGTAAAGGCATATAAATCGGTGAAGCTCGGTCTTAAATCCTTGTAGTGACCGGGCCACACAGTGTCCCTTGAAACCTTGGTACTGGTGAAGCAAGAGATGAAATATGAGTTTCCTACCTTGTTCTTTTCCCTTGTTGAGAAGTGAGGATCTGTAAGGTTAAATCTACCCTTTTCTCATTGTTCTATTGTTCTACGATTACTGACCAAGATCAATCTCCTTTAAGAGAAATCTTCATTGTTGGCCACTTCGATGGTAGCTTGTACGTCTGGAGTGAAAAAAGTAGTGTTATAGCTCATATTCTACGGAAAGGTGTAATTTCCCCGTCTTTTAGAGTTGGAGCTACTAGGCATAACTTCTTTAAAGAGTATGGCCAACTGGATATATAAGGCGTGTGTACATGCGGGCGACTGAGTATGATTGGAATTAGGAGACTTCAGGTCCATTTGAGCTTGGGGCTTCGGAGCATAACTTCCCTAAATAAGTACTATGTGTGCGTATGAAGAATTAATCTTTCTTTGTTCTCCTATTAGTCGGTCTGGGAGCGATGAACGAATTCCTTTAACAGAATCTTCGATAAGCATTTTCAATGATGAATCAAGTCACATACACATCCAAGATGGAAAACTCGCATTGTAGCTCATTTTTTATGTATAAGTTATCGGTACAATTGAACTACCAAAAATGGAGGCTGTGGAGCGAAACCTTGTACTAATTATAAGTATGCGTACGTGAGAATCCTTCTTCTATTGACAAGTTCCCGATCGGTTTCCTATATAAGAAACCTTCGAAAATGATGTGAGATGGTAGCTAGACCCGAAAAGGCTTGAAATGAAGAATTTCATATGGCAAGAGGAAGGGATCAAATGCAAGCACCTTAAGAGGTACCTCCAGGCACACCTCTCATTGGTACTTGTAGTAGATCTAGACATCAAATCGACAACTTGCTCACGTGATATTTCTAACTATTCCTTAAGAGACATGGATGAAGAAGGCAGTCACTCAACCCTATGTTATGGACTTCCACCCCTTATCTAGTGAGCTTTAAGTATGCTCTTCTCTTTAATGAATGAAACCAGGATAGAATTTTGAGATGCGAGAAACCAAGAGAGCTAGTTCTCTTGGGAGCGGAAGTGAGATGCCATACCATCGCCCAAAGCTTAGCCGGTGCTTCGTAAGTCAAGTATGAATCTTTATTAGCATAAACTTATTAAAGTAAAGAATCGGAACAAACAAGAAAGACTCGCGAGTAATATGATTCAAGATCTTGATCTTTATTTTACTTATTGAATCCTAGAATCTTTGATCTTGATGGAATGCATGTTGATAGGATGAGATGGGATAGTCTCGTGGATCACACGTAGAGAGGAGAGCCTCATCCAATGTTGGGAGCTATCAATCACGTTTAATAGTAACGCTAAGGCCCAGGTTCGTCACGCTAACTGGAAAGCGAATGTTGGCTATCAAGTAAGGTGCATAGCAGCGAATAGTGGTGATGAAATCTTAAGCCTAGTACTAGAAGTAAACGCTAACTGTTGTTATTGCTTTTCACTTCAATAGTGGCTACCAGGTAAGCGATTTGGCTTTCACTTCTTATACACTTAACTTCAACTGTGGCTTTCAACACACTCATGAACGAACTCTTGCTATTGCTTTTCACTATCATTATGAAATCAGTAACTTTCAATCTTCAGTTACACTTTGAAATCCGAATAATTCAAAATATGAGGTTTCTTGAATTGTTTAGATTCGATACCAGACCTCTAGGCATCAGTTTAAGCCAAAAATATGGGGTTTCTTGAATTGTTCAGATGTCGGGGCACGAGGGTAGAAAACAAGTTAAGGCCAAAAACACGGGATTTCGTGATCTGTTTCACATCTAGCAAGAAAACGTATGTGCATTAACGCCCCTTATCCATCAAGTTCTAGCTTTAGGTATGTAATAAGCACTCAGGAGTTCCTTTCGACTAATTGGTCATGTCCCTTTCCCCCGTTAGCTAACTGGCATAAGTGGGCCTTACTTACTGACTACTACTGAAAACTGACCTAATACCGGTTTAAGAAAGAAAACTACTACGGCCAAAAACAAGCAACCTAATGGAACCTAGCACCTCGACTTGAACTAGTTTGCAACCCTCTTCACTGATTCAATAGCCAGCCATTATCAATCAAAGGCAAGCGCCGATCCTCACCGAAACTAGAACCCTATCTCGATTAAGCAAGAAAACAAGCTATGGCTTTCGTGCCTGACGTAAAGACAGAATCAACAAGCTTAGTCGCTATTAGGTCTAGCAGGATCTGTCTCTTCATATGTTGGCTCAACTTAATCTCTAGTCTAGTCTCGATCTACACTTAAATCAATGAATTTCTCCCTCCCTATTTCTTTCTTTCCCTACTGCTATTTCACACCCTTACTTGTTGGCTAGATTGGAAACATCAACATGAGCCGACTCACCTGACCCCAATGACTTCCCTTTCGAGGCTAGCTCTCCTTTGGATCCTTGCCTTGACTTCTTAGTCTACCTTTACTGCCACCACTTGGCTTTCTTCTGTTGGCTCTCATTCTATCCCGCTTCAGTTGAGAGGCTTAATTATGCCCTATTGGCACTCTCTACTCCCCTGCCTCTTTGGAGCTATCACCTACTTCAAGCCTTCGAGCTGATAAGTCGACTACGAATAAGCAACTGTTGGAAGAGCCTTATTCAATTACCAGACTTTCAATGATTCTCTCTCTTTCACGATAAGCTACATCAAGGCCAGTCCTACTTGCACTTGAAGCTACAGTTGTTGCAGTCCGCGCGAGAATAAGGAAAAGGGGTAGCTATGGTTCAGAATATCCATGAGCTCATTAGTGGACTTCTACAAGATGGTATGGTATCTTCAACAGCCCTCGACCTTTCACAGGTATGAAGCGAGCCTGACAATAACCACTTTATAATACCTCCCTAAACTAAAGGCCGGGATTGAATTCGAGATACCTATCACAACCACATTATAGGTTTAGCGATAGGAATCAGCTTTCCCTCTATTATTAGTAGGAGCGGTATACGCATGCTTTAATCGTGTAGTTCCAGCATCAGCCTAAGAGCAATAGATTTCATCCAGTTCACTCAATGGCTTACATGTTAGGTTTCCCTTGGCTTGAATTCTCTCCTGCCTTCACTTCAGTCATAGACTTGGCAACTGACGACCACCCAACATATGGGCCTGACGGAATGGAATTAGACTTCAGTACCCAGCAGGTAGCCGAGATAGAAGCTTTGTACGAATAGCAGGCCAATCAAGGCCCTATTACAGACCTTTCGGGAAGAGAGAAAGAACCAAATGCAGCTCGAGAGGAATTTGTTGCTTAACTGAAGCAAGAGGGCTAATGGCCTAGAGAAGTCGGGCATCCAGCCCTCATATAACAAATAATTAGGTAGCATCTTTCTTATAAGAAATTCTACACTTCGTACCTCTACTTGAGAAGGATCTTACCAGGCATACAGACACCAAGGCAGACTCCATAGCGGGAAGCACAGGTAAGGTCAACTACTTATTGTATTACAGTATTACACATAGGAGCTCACTTAGGAAATGCTACTTATTGGTCTAGAAAAACGGGCAAAGGTGACCATAGGATCTGTTGATACCAATGTTTATACTGGCCTTAACCTTAAGAGAGATCTGAGGCCTCATGTATGTAGTGCAAGGCAATTCAACTAAATAATTAGATGCAACTTAGGCTGACTACGCCTATTGACACAACTTCACTAATAGTCTAGGCGGCATAGTTCATAATGCATGTGTGCTTTGACGGATAATATCTCCTCGTGTTCAAATACGGGATTGGAAGGGGACTCGAGGATGGACCATAGGTGCATAAAGACCTCTCTGGTTGATCTCAAATCATGCATCATCTTAGGAGTTGAGGAAGGTAGCCTCCTACGGCACTACTAAATGAAATGAAATAAATAGTTGAGCAGTGCACCTAGTTTCAGTAGAAACTACGCACGCTTCCATAAATAGTTACTATTAGATCAACACCTTATCCTTTCATGTGTTAAGCATAACGCTAGTGAAGTGAATTCTATATATTTGATGTTATCTTCCTTGCCAGTATATTAATTGGTTAGATGCCCCATCATGACATAGTTTACCATCCTGTAAAATGGTTTAAAATAAATTGATGACTCAATATCTGTTCGTTCCTTACTCTTCAACGAGTGACCTGCTGTACATTGAGCCTGCTATTATAGAAGACTAACTCTTAGCGAGTTAGTAAACTCAGTTCGCTTGTGGCCTGCATAGGGGAACTGGCTAATGAGTCATATCCTATAATCCCTCCTTAGATTCATTGTCTCTAATAGGAAATTCTTTGGAGACTTATTTCGAGATTCATTCTCTCTATTAGAAGATCGACGTCGAGGATTATTTCGAAACTCATACTAAATTGATTGGCGATCCAGTATATTAATTCAAGGAGGCTACCAACTCTCTTTGTACTATGCCATGAAGGTTCATAACTTGGGGAAAAAACCTGAAATCCTACCTTCCAGCATACGATAAAGTGTTGATAGAACAGAGTGAAAGGAACTACATCAAGAGAGAGACAGGGGAAAGAGTTGAACATTGAGAAGCAAACAACGAGATTCTATTGTTCAAAAATAGGTACTGATAACAAAGCACAAGCCCTAGCTTATTAGCCAAAGAAAGAAGCAATCATACTAAAAAAATAGAAAGATATTGCATTTAAAAATCATTAATAGAAGCACTTCCTATCTAGACAAACCAAACCAGAATAATATACTTGGACTTCCAGGCTTTCTTGCAGTTACTATAGAATCTAGCTCGAATGGAATCCACAACAACCCGAATCAAATCCAGATTCCAATCCAACGAGTTCGATTTCCCACAGTTGGAAGTCTAGCTAGAGCGTAGTCGCCGACAGAGACAAAGAAGACTAGATCTTGGACTTGTAAGCTCTCTCGAGGGAATCACTTTTAGTAAGCTTTTGAGAAAATTTAGACCCCATCCATCGAATTAGAGTTTATTCTGTCCGAGTCAAGCTGATTGGATCACCAAATTACTTTCCTTCAATACACAGCATTTTTCAATGGCTCTTAGGCACAAGAGTTCGGATTCTTGGTCTACCTTGGTTCATTCGACTGAGCTCTGAAGTTGTGTCAACAAAGTAGAATTTTATAAGTTTTAGATCCTTACTTAAAGAATGAAGAATTTTTAAATTCCTAACTCTAAACTCTAAAGATACAGTAGAAGGAAATCATGGACAGGAACTAAAGAAAAATAAATTCTTACTTCCGAATCAAAGATTGAAATTTGGGGTATGCTATTGAATATTCCTTTATGAAGGACTTGTGATTTGTAACAAAATGGAGTTTGTCTCTTGATAGGGATCTCCAAATGGGACAACCTATTATTAGTTGTGTGATAATATCTAGGTGTTCTTTGATCACTTAGAAGCAAACCTGGAGAATTGAAACATCTTCGTAACCAGAGGAAAAGAAAGAATGATTCCCTACTACAAGTAGTGGTGAGCGAAATGGGAAAAGCCTAAAGCAATTGATTATCGATTGGGGTTATAGGAAATTTGGTCGGTTTGGAACTCTCCTCTATATACTAAAAAAACATAGCTTGAGCAAGTAGAAAAAAGAATGGGAATGCCCACAAGGATTATCGAGGAAGATCAGAACAGGGACTTATTAGGCTAGCATGGCCATAGCTCGACCCTCTTGTTTGGGATGTAGGACAAAGACTTCATCAAGCAGTTCTACGGAGCACCTCATAGCTTCTCCTTTCTTCTAGTGCTTTCAAGGGCATAGCGAGACAACTCCACAGCTGCGGGACAATATAAACAACATTATGTTGAACACTAAACCTTGAGAGAGACATTCAGTGTCGTGGATGAAGGATTACCCTGCTTTTCTTGATGTAAAATGCACTTTTCTGATGCGAGATAGACTACTGCTATGAGATAAACTTTTCCAATCATATATATTCATCTCAAGAATTCAATGAGAAAAGAATGATATTCTCCAGCCTCCAAAGTTAAGTCTGCAATGGAAGCCTAATTAATATACTAGCATGACAAATAAATGCTATAAATAAGATGACCCAGGGGCGAGGAACAACAACCAGTGCAGGGGGAAGATGTTGAAGTTAGACTAGATTATTTACCGATGATCAAAAGAGATTCCTAGAAAACTAGGACCTGAGAGAGTCCCCGTTGGAAGGGCAAATAAGATATTATGTTGTGTCTACTTGTGATGTGCATGACCTAAACAAGGAGATGTCTAGCCAATCAGAGGAGTTATTGCACAGCGGTGCTAGCCAGGAATTCGGCGTTATCACCTAATAAACTTAGATAATCAAGATAATTTGTTCGTGGTCTTCCTGATCTTGTGTATAAATCTCAAATTTGACATTCATGTACTTCATGAGATTAATCCTTTCACTACGTAATTGTAAAATATCTTCGTCACGAGTAAAATAAAAAGTCACATGATGGAATGTTTTTCTTAGTAAAAGAAGCAATTTAATCATCTGCTTCGTTATGAAATATCTGAACATAACCTAAGCCATTTCCATATCCGCATTCTAAACAGAAAGAAGCACCCTATAGTGCTTCCAAGAAAAGCTTAGATTCATCTTTCATCAAGGTCGGTATCTTCTAAAAAGTGAGAATGGATTCTCTACTCTGAGAAAACCTACTGAAAGCACATTATTCGATTCGGGGGGCTACGACATCTGGTTGAGCTAGGGGATAAATTCAACAGTGGAAACTTCACCTTTAGCTTCAAACAAAATAAGCATGTATAATGTATAGGAATTTCCTAGCAATGCCAAAGCAGCTTGAAGTGTTCCACAGAATGTAGATTCACTTGGAGGAGTTTGATTCCATATCATCTTCTCTTCCATACCTTCGGCCAAAAATTCCACCTCTTTGATGTTGTTCCAAGCATGTGATATTTCCATGGGCCTCCAAGTGAATAGATTGGATGATGGTTTATCAATTTCTCCACTCTAATATCAGCAATATAGCATAGGCAGCTTTCTTACACTCATACTGCCAATTAGCTATTACCTTCTGGCTTTCTCTCTCGGGGCTTGGAAGGGAACTGTCTTTTGGTCATAAGGAGAGTTTTCTTCTATGAGGAAACTAAGACCTTCAAGAACTCAGATAGGACCGAGATAAGGAGATCAGTTTAAGTGCATATGGAACTCTAAGTAAATCCTATTTCGGCTAGACTAGAGAAGGAGTTACTACGGGAATCAGAAGGGCCATTCTATTTTGGACTTTAGAACTATCTCACTTATAGCCCTGAGACTCATTCCCACTCTAATTCTCCTGCACCTCCTTAGCCGAAGACAGAACCATTAATCTACTCTTTCTATCTGACAGCTGCTCTTTCAAAGTGGTCTTTGCCTTGCTTGCTAGGTAGTGAACGAGTCTCTCTCTTACTGAATTGAAGAAAGCCATATGCTTCAAACATATGCTGCTGACTACCTGTCTTATTACCTAAAAGTGGAATAGCTGTTATCATTCGACTTATGTTACACGGCTTGAGACTTTCTCGCTTCCTCACTTGACTCACCTCATAAGCTGCTTTTCTTCCTTACCTCTTAATGAACAAGCTTTGAGACTGCTTGAACCAAGGCTTTCTTACTAACTCGCTTTGCTCCTATGATAGAAAACATCTCGAAAGCCGCTTTTACTAAGTGACACTACTAATGCTAAGGCTACCACTACATTATTCTTACGTCTTGGCCTTACACTCTTTGCATGCTGCTTGCATTCAAACTAGCGTGCCTCTTATCTTTAGAGCTTGGCTCCTGCCTTGTAGCCGCTGGTAACTACTCCCTGAAAGAACTAGTTGCCTATTTGTTATGCCTATTTTCTACGCCTATCGTTGAATGCACGAATGCTTACATTGCAGGTTACTATGAATAAGATTTTTGGCTTATCAGATGTCTAGAAAGCCCTGTACTGGAAGGATTAAAAGGAGTTTTTCTCCGGGGTAAGAAAATAACAACAAGGCGGGGAAAGTAACATCCTGAATAACTTAGAAAACCATATCCCCCATGTAATAGGTCAATCTAGCCTCTTGAATGTTTATACTGGCGTCTCCTGCCCTATTATTTTCTTGGTGGAAACCTCATTATTCTCGGATACCTAACGAGTCTATTGCTTCCTGTAGCGGGAGTGCATCCCATTTAATGTAGGCTAGCCCTTTCTTGGGTCGTTCTGGTCGTTCCTTGAATAAGGTCAGGTGAACCCATGACATAGACTACTGGTCTAGGTGTAGATTTGGTTACACTACCTTTGATCTGTAAGCGTACTCTGCTTCGCTGACTGACATGATAAGTACTAGCTTCGCAATCTCTGGTCACTATTTCTCTAACTCAGGGCCCCATTTCACTATTCCGAATGAAGTCTTTTTATTAACAAAATTCGTAGGACAATGATGCTATATAAGAGTTCAAGCCCATGGAATGTCGAACAAACCAGTTCATTTGATTTGGTATAGAAATACATGTACACTTCTTTGCTGTGCACCTCTTTCATAATTTGGATCGGTATCAAATTGTAGCAAACAAGACACTAATCATCAACTAAAGATTATACCCCGCTAGCTAATGATTCTCCAGTTTTAGCGACCAAGACAAGAAAAATGCTGCGTGATCCAACTCCAAAAAACAAAAGCAGAATCAATGCAATGGTTAGTGCCAGGTAGCCCCGCCGCCAATACCAATAGTCGTTCACTACCTTCTTTCTATAAGGAACCGGACACATTATGTAGTAAGGTGACTCTCTTGTTCTATACATGCTATTCTAGCCAAGTTAGGTGAGTATATCCTTATTGCTTAGCTTGGAGCGAATATCATAAGGAGGAGGTGCGTAGAAATTTCCCGATTGAGCGGTGTAAGCAAAGTGTAGTAGTACTGACCTGTTGTTCTTGTTGGCCTTCGGCTTCTTGTGACTCCGGATGCATACTTTGCTAGAAAAGAAAGATGCCTTGTGTGAGGTGCGTAGCCAGTCCTGCCAATCGCTCTGCTCATTCCACTCCATACCTAGGTTGATAGTAATGTAGTTTTGTCTTGGAGGAAAGAAAGTGCCAAAGATCAATATTAATTGGAAGCTAAACTAATAAACGATGTTCAGGTCGGACGGGCTAGAAAAGTCTCATTAGCGCTACTTACTCTAGTTAGCTTCATGACTAAGCCTGTCTGATGGAATCTAAGTACGAGGTTGTTGAAGCCTTATAGTTTCTTTGCTTGCTCATTCCACTACCTTTACCTTATATCTCTGATGTTGTTGCCTTTGTTACTTGCCTATTTTGGTAACAGTAATGATAGAGTGAGTGTCCAATAGGTATAACTTCCAATGTTCAATTTGGTTTCCTCAAGTAATATAGGCATTCTCTTTCGTCCCTTCTCGGTCTTCATTCTGCATATAGGGGTTAAGTTAGCTCACTTGACAGAATACCAGTTAGGTTAACTCGATCCACTTCCCCCAATTGATCGGGGTCACCTCCCAATTAATATACTGGACTTGGTATACTAGGCACATCTTTTTCCATAGCCAGGAAAAATGAACCAATATCGATAGGCTTCTTACTAAATATGAGTAAGACCTAAGTAAGGTAGAAGGAAAACAACGAGAGTCTTTATTACTACACTCTACGCTCCAAGAAAACACACTAAAAACAAGGGAGCCAACAACCCCAGGACAAGAAGAGGAAACGCTTCCATCAACAACAAGAACAATCGAACGAAAAGTCATTTAGGTATGATGTGACTCGCTGGTCCAATAGGACTGATATCTTAACCTTCTACCCTATGTGGTACCAAATGTAAGGCTTCACCAATTGAGAATAGATTGCATTGTTCAGTATCATTCACTACCTATCTGGTGTTACGATCTAGAAGTGGTTCCAAGGGTTTAGGCCTACTCTGGTGTGCCGAGACCATTAGCCCAAATAAGTCCTAGGCTCTCCCTTATTATTTAGCTGCACAAATCATTTCCAAGGCTCCATACTAAACTTACTAGATCCAGCTCATTTGAGTTGAACCGGTAAGTTCATCATAATAAGAAAACACTCAACATGGCAGTTTGGAAGAACTAACTAATAATTCCACTTTAGTGAGTAATAAGCAATAGATGAATGAAACTTGGAACTAGTGAAGTTAAACTGGAATAGGTCTTGTGCGTAATAGTTATACATCAGTAATAGGAAGAAGCCCCCTGGTTCATACTTTGCTCAATTAATATACTTGGCCGCCCTAGGTTCCTTAGATTGATGCTGTATCGGAGAACCATAGGTGCATAGAGGTGATGCTCTTTACCTAAGTGTTTTTATCAATAGACAGAAGGACGGTGCAAGTAAGATACTTCCCAAGCAGTTAACTTACTCCCCCATTATTCTTGTCTCATCAGACTCATCTGTGCATCTCTTCCCTATAATCTTCCAAAGACTCCAACCTAGATATCAAGGGCTGTGGCTTTGTTCGGTATGAATATGAAGCTTTCTGGATCGCGCTTCACCTTTCCTTTGTCCACTACATCTCTATTAAAAGTAGTGAAAATCTTGCTACAACCCATGTTACTAACTCAGTCTCTTAGGGTTTTATATAATAATCTGGCAATGATTGATTATGAGTCTCAATTTAACATGAAAATTAAGAAAAGTTGATGCATCTACTGATTTGTTTGATTCCCCAAGGAGATCCTATTGAGTTTCAACCCACTGGAAGTGTATAAATCAATATTCGATTGATTGGTCTGAGGTGCATAGCCAAACATGTCTAAGTCACTTCGTTTCTTTTTGTCCAAGTCACTTCCCTTTTTCTTTGTGAGTATCAAGAATACCCCCATTCATAGGTCCGTGATCCACGTCTATGAATTGAAAATTCCAAAAGATCAACCCTGCAATTAGTTGTTAGAATCAGTATGTGTTCAAATCGTTCATTTAAATAAATTGAAACCCTTCTTATTGGATGATCGTGATACTTCCCAAAGATTGAAATTATTGATCAATGGAGGAATAATATTACCATTTTTGTTCAAAAAGATACCAAAGCGGATGATTGACTCATTCCATATTAGAAATAATTGCAGAAATTTCTTTGATAACATGGATTCCTATTTCTCAATGATATTCCATGATTAAGTCAATTGGCTGAACCCATGAAACCATTTCAGAGAAGTTCATTGATATTTTCTTTTTATAAAGCAAATCATCTTCGATTCTTGAACGATCCACATCACTTCTGGTTCTATTGTAACAAAAGATTCCCTTTTCTGTGGAATAGACCCGTATCCATAATGATAATCTTACATATGGACAATTGCTCAATATCTTGTTCATTCGCAGCAAAATATTTTCTTCAGGCGTCGAATATATTTTTTTTGTTCCAGGAGGAAAAATGCAAGTTGCAATTCCACTTTGTTAAGTTACTTTTTTGTGATTCGACATAACAAGAACAGAATCATGCTGTAGGATTTGAACCTACGACATCGGGTTTTGGAGACCCACGTTTTACCGAACTGAACTAAGAGCGCTTTCTTATGACAAGAACTACGATTGTAAAGAAAAATCTCTTTTTCAAACCCTAGTCTTGCATACCAATGCATGTAAAAGATGAAAGATAATGAATGCCCGATTTCATTTTATTTTATATCGCTTGAATTTCTTGGGCCAGATGGAATAAAAAATCATGGTTGGCCCTCACCCTACTATTGCAAAAGCCATTGGAATTTCTATTTTATGTATCAGAATAATCCTGGTATTAATAGGGGGATAAGATGTAATGGGCGCGACTTTTCGACGCTCGAAAACCGACATCAATACGTCCACTTATCAACTGCCGCATAATCGAAAGTCGGAAAACCGTACCGTTAGGGTTAAAGAAGAAGAGAAAGGTAGAAGAAGAGAGAAAAAAAGAAAAAGGAACAGAAATAACAGAACAATATCAGAATCTCACAATCGCAGCGGAACAACATATAGTAGATAAATGAATAATCTTTAAACAAAGAACTATATCAGTTATTACATTACATCATCAGAGTGTACAACATCACCAAATTCCAAATAATTTTCCAAATTATTTATTTTCCAAAATATCTTTACAAGATATATATGTTTTCCACACTTCAACATTTGAAAACAAATTTCAAATCACTTTTCACCTTTACAACTTTTGAAAACAAATTTCAAATCATTTCCCTACACGGGATATATTCACAAATCTTTATTCATTTTCATTTCAAAATGGTTCATTTAAACCAATTAAATAAATCCTTACCGATTTACTTTATATTTACGTTCCAAATTCGTAAATTTATTTCCACACTTCAAAAATAAATCATGTTTATTTTTAAACAAATTTCCCTTTCTTTATAAATTCCATAGTAAATTTACAATTCCAAAATATCTATGAATATACGATTTCCAAATCGATTTCTAATATTCATTTTCAATTTATCTTTAAAAGATAAAATCTCAAAACATTCACTTCATATTGGAAAACATTTCCATACTTATTTAACAATAAGTAATTCACAAATCTATTTATTTTCAACACTTGGAAAATATTCAATATACTTAAATCGAAATTAAGTATATATTCCATTCTTTAAAGAAAACGTGCGCTTAAACCCAATTATTTGAGTCAAAATGAATGTTGCGTAAAACATCGTTACGACGACCCAAAATCACTAGTATAGGGATACGAAATTAAGATAGATATATAAATCCCAATACTATACAAAAACCTTTCCTTTCGGAAATCATTTACTATAACAACAGTGTTATTGTCCACCATTTCCTTCTATTTCTCGAAAACGTATATTTCAACAATAAATGTTGAAATCTATGGTTTCGATAGTTAATCCATTTTAAAAAAACTTCAAATCGTTTTAATTCTATTAAAATATCACTTCCCCAAAACATATCCATTTTATTTAATAATATATCACTGTCCAAAATCGGGAATATAATTCCCACCTAAACTCTTATTATTACCACATTTAACTTAAAGGATAATTTGCTGTCCAAAATCACGAATATTTCTCCTTCGATAAACTTCTATGTTTAATTCATCAAATTCAATTGATTTCGGATTTATAAAACAAGGTTTATAAATTCCATTTGTATTTACAAAAACTTAGATTTACAAATCTCCTTTATTTACCAATTCAATTTATAACTCAATTTTATACCAAAAATCTAATTTATAAGTTAATTACTTATAATCTTTTATTTTACGAAAATTTATTCATTTTATAATTTCACAATTTTTAAAACTGTGAATTTCATTCACTTATGAAATCCTTCAATACTTCATTTCAACACTTATAAAAAATTGTTTTATAATTTCAATATTTTTAATTTACAAAATATCAATTTTATAAATCTTTTATATAAATCGTTTATAAAAATTCAAAAATCCCAATTTGAACTATTTTATAAAATTCATTAACTCCATATTTCAAAAATCACATTTTAACTATATTTCACAAAAATCATACTTTTTATAACTTTAAAAATTATAACGTTTATTTATTTAAAATTAATCAATTCCAAAATTTAATAAAACGTATATTTTCAAAAATCACTTTAAAACCCTTTTAAATTTGAAAATCATCACTTTAAAATCCTTTTATAATTCCAAAATTGGCCCAATGATGCAACGCACCAAATAGTCAATCACGACAACAAAGACATCATATATCGGTATGTGATAATCAACATATATCAAAATATCTGCAATCAAATAAATACTGATGAGGAATCCAGTTGGATCCCTCCAACCTGTTTCCCTGCATCCACAGATGTTAGCACAATACAAATTCCGTTTCAATACAGAATATCGCGGTATATAGGATTTATAAAATATTATCCGCCATTATGGGCGCAATAGGGTCTCATTCGCTATATAATGCGGGAAATCAACTCCAAGTACATATATAATACCAATTTCACTTTGCAGTGAAATATTCACGATATATGTTTTTAATAAATAATCTCCGCTTAATAACGGCGTATAATGTCTATTTCAATCAATAATAGATAATAATTTATCATTCAGGCATACAATCAATACTTTTAAATCTAACTATTTAAAATTTAAATCGGAACAATTCGATTGAGTGAGAAGTTCTCACATTGGTTTCCGATTCAGTTTCAGCGTTTTATTTCGAATAAAATTAAACGTGCGTTTAATTTTACCCAAATTCAAACTAGCTCCAAACGACTCCAATCCCATTCCATTGCGTAGTGCTCGACAAAATGAAGCCAATGCAATTCGTTTCGTCCAATACGGACCTTGTATGACAAAGATACGATATTTTAGAGTTTGAACGAATTTTAAATATAAATTAATTTACATTTTAATCCTTTTCTAACCCTAGGTGCAATCCAGGCCGTCCATTCCAATCCATCAGATCGTGGCCGCACCTGCCTTCTTTTCTCCCCCCGTTCACATTCGTGAAAAACGAACCCATGCCGCCTCACTTTCATGAATTAACGAGCCACCACCACGACACTTCAGCCCGATCAACTACCACCACTACGAAGCCAAAGTCGAGCTCCACCTTCACCATCAAACACGTGCAACTCGGTCACGGCTATGGTTCGAAAATCGTGCCCAAACGTCGTGCGAACGCGGGTTAATTTCTTTGTCTCTGGTCGACGATTCGACGAAGTAGCCGTATGGATCTGAAGATCTCTCCGTGCTCTTCAATTTGTTAGTTGAAAGCTCTTGCTAATTGTCTATGGATTGAGAGTGATTGAGATGAGAAAAAGAGAAGTTTCTGGCCATCGGTTTCATTAGTGGCGGCTGAAGCAAAGGAATTAGGGTTTGAGTGATTTGTGAGCAAGGGGGTCCTTTTATAGAATTTCGCTAAAACACTATTCATTTCCAAATTTCCGAACTCCAAATCTCGCACGGTGACCGACGTTTATAGGGTTTAACCCGCGTTCTGGACACAATGGAGTAGGTTTCGGAGGCTAATTCGATCATCTGTGCGAGTTACGGCCATAAGCGATCAAATTCAAATTAAATCGATTAAACTAATTCTTATGCATTTTGCCCTGCCCCGGACAAACGGTAAATCCGATTGATACGAAATTTGAAACCTTACAATAATATAACTTTACGGAACTGATGAATCTGGTTTCATCGAAATCCGAGACTGTTTGAAAAATGGCTAATTTTACACGTCAATTAAATATTAAAATATTCAATTTTCACAAATTAACTTTAAATTCGATTTTAAAAGTTCTATAACATCATTCTAACTTCAATATGATAAAAATAAAATTTTACAAATCATTTTCAATCACATTAAACCCAATTTCCAATTATTTCTGTAATTTAACATATTAAATTATCGATTTAATTATTCAATTAAATCCAATTATTCGAAATAATATTTATTCGACTTATAAATTTCACTTATTAATTTTTAAAATCAATTAAATATAAAAAAAATAATTGACAGAAATTCTGGGTCGTTACATAAGAGGATGACTGAAAGAAAAGAAATCAATTAGTTATTCATTGAGGTTTAATTTGATTCAATGCCAGAGTTAGACGAGGCGCCAATGTAAACATTGGCGCCTAGTATACCAAGTCTAGTATTTTAGTTGACATTCGTTTATTTGCATCAACAAGGACCCATTCAAGACGTAACCGAGATGCTACTCAACAAAAAATGAGAGCTTTGGTTTCCTCTCATCGGGATAGGGGCAATCAAAAGAGGGACTTCCCTCGTTTGTTGATCACTCGAATAAATGCAGCAGCTCGTGAGAATATGGTATTCTATAGTCATAGTAAATTCATACACAATCTGTACAAATAGCGATTGCTTCTTAATCGTAAAATACTTGCACAAATAGCTATATCAAATTGGAATTGTCTTTACATGAGTTCCAATAATATTAGCAAATAAAAGAGATTCAAAAGTAATATATATGATATACAAATAATGGAAATAGAATAGAACTCCCTAGAGAATGGACTCCGGGAAGATATTTTCAAAATGCAATTTTGAAATTCAACAGAAATTAAGATAAGTAGCGGCGAACATCTTTCAAAATATTTTTTCTACACAGTAGAATTATGCTTCACTATCGTTTATGGGACGTAGTGTTGTTGTTACTATGGAGGAAACCAAAGGCCGATGTTTATGCTGGGCGAGCATGGTCTATGAGAGCACGATCGCAAGAGGTAGCACGGTCATAGAGGTGACACGAGTCCAACGATTGGACAGCAAGGAGTGGGTGAGAAGCATTATGCTAGGATGCGAGCTACCCCTTTAGTCTAGTCTTTCGACCAACCTTCATGTAAGCACCTTAGCAATAAGGGTACTACGCTTACTCTAGGCCCCCTACCTTTCTATCCAGATAGGAGTCTTTAACGAGGTATGTAAGGGCATTTATGAGCACTACCGAAGGCGACCAACGGGAGTTGTTCTACGTAAAACTAGGTTTAGAGGGGATGAGACCAATGTGAGCAGTTCATAGGGGGCCAGATTGCACATTTCAGGACTGTGGTACTAAGTGAACCACACGTTGGGCTGTTGGCTTATTTTCTTTACCCTTGGGAGTAGTGGTTTAAAGAAGTTTCTGTTATTCCTCTACTAGGGGTGGGATCGTGCGTAGTAGACAATAAAGAGAGGAATTAGATACATAACCTATCGTAGTAATATATTCCCTCTTACCCCACTCCTTCGTCAACCACCACGTGTCCCTTAGTTATTCTTTCATTGATACCAAGACTTTGGTAGAATGGTAAGAAAACTTGGTGTCTTCTTCGCGGATTAAAATTATACTGTTTAGATTTGTGTATAGAAATCGATGCTTCCCCAAAGGGTGCTCTTGTTGTAATGGTATACTCCTGTAGTTTCGAGAGCCCATGATTTCATGAATACTGATTAGTTCACTCTTTTGAGTGAACTAAGT
This sequence comes from Allium cepa, assembly GCA_030765085.1. Classification (NCBI taxonomy): domain Eukaryota; kingdom Viridiplantae; phylum Streptophyta; class Magnoliopsida; order Asparagales; family Amaryllidaceae; genus Allium; species Allium cepa. The sequence continues at coordinate 596,314,459 of CM060943.1, read as the reverse complement.
AAACGAATCCAAGATGAAATGCAGTAGCTTCATCTGTGTTACTTACTCTCGTTCTGCTTAAGTCATCAGAACAAATAGGAGACTTATTTCTTTAGGCAAGGTAACATTTCAAACAACCCCGACAACAACAATACCTCAGGTTCGGTCAAATAAGGTCTTAAAGAAGCATCTTTGGCAAGAACAAAGACCTCGACTCAGGGTAACCAAACAAGCATAACAGCATGCGATGAGGGCTTCCTATCAACTCCCGGGGATATATCTATCAGTCGATCTACCTAAATGCCCAAGAGCTTTTGTTCATGAGAGAAGAGGTTCGGTTATGGAAGGGGATATTAGTACAGAGGGGCGGGATGAACAAAATTCCAGTTAGGTGAAATCAATCTTGTTTAAACAAACCGGTACACAGAATAATAATGGCTTGGATCTGGACCTTGAGGGCCCTCGGTTGGGATCAACTCTTTGATCTTTCATGGATTTTCAACAAAGTGTGCTGACTGAAACTTAGTTTGTTAAGTATATTACTGACTTGTCAGTTTAGATAGAGAAATTCCCTATCAATTTCTAGCCCAGGTGCGACTATTCCTCTCACCCTTTAAGTCATGACAGAGAAAACATTTCCGTTGATCCAGGTGGTGAGAACTAGGTGCCAATATATTAATTGGAGACCAATGGGACCTCTATAAAAGCACCTTATAAAGGAAGGTCGGTTTATTAATTGGGGCCTGGAACACTGGTTCTACCATAGGAGCATAGCAGTGGGATTGAATGGCAACTGAAGAGACTTTTTGGGGAGAATATTGATAGGGGCACAACTGGAATAAGAATTCTAGATAAGTATGCCCTTTCTATTACTTCCTCATTATCAATCCTCCAGTCTGAGATAGGAGGCGATAGCAAGCTCGGCGGAGGAATCAAAGTCTGTCCTCAAAAGAAGACCAAAGAAGGAGTACAGCAAGGAAGTAGGGGGATTTCATAAGTGGGGAGTTTCCTTTGGTCAATGAGCATATCTGTTGCGATTAGCTTTTCCTACCAAAGTGTGACTAGAGTAGTAAAAATGAATTTGAATAGAAAGGAGACGGGTAAGAAAAAGAGTATTCCAAGCGCAGGAAATGATTTCAACTAGCCTGCGTTCATGGTTATTAACTATTTCCTTGCTATCTCCAATATGGACCAGAGTTGAAAGCCAAACCAGACCAAATAGTAGTAAAGAACTTGTTCCCGTATCCCAATATTAGCTGTAGTCTTCAAAAGTTTGGATCGGTCACTTCGAGCTTAATGTTTGATTCGGTAGTAAATGGAGCTAGAATTCAAGGGGTATCTTATGTAGGATCTCTATGTGTAGTATGATCAATAGCCTTGGTTTTTAATAACAAATCCAAGCGAAGGAAGTGTGTTATTGCCTGGTGTCAAAATTAATTAGGTAAATGTTTAATAAGAGGATGTGAAGGCACCCTTAGGCGACCAGTGGGAGGGTGCAAGCAATGAGAGCAAAGGCGCCCGAAGGAAGGTGGGCGTAGGATTATAAAGGACGTAGAGTGGGAGTCAAACAGTATGCAATCCGTCCTGGAGCTATGCTACCTCCGGTGTCGTTCGTTTGTTCCAATTGCTTGCCTAGTACCACTGAGAGCGAATAAGTCTTCCAGTGGTCATCTAAAGCACTCCATCTGCTCTATATTATTCTTGGGCTGCTCTATCTACCTTTGCTTCGATCAGCCTAGCCATAAGGTGCTTTCTTTGCTTACTAGCGAACTACCTATTATGCTCCACATCTATTAGTTTCATTCTCGACGAACTACGGAAAGAGAAAACTCTCTTGTCCGAGGTGCGATGTCTCCATCAATCCAAACCATGGCACTGGAAAGGTACCATAAGAAAGATAATCAATGGTTAGGACCAAACATTCTGTCACAGGACTTCTCCCAACACGATAGGAAGAGAATCTCCCAACAATAGCCATATTAATTGGGGTAGGTAATGCGTCTAGCCTTCTAATATGGATTCATCAACGAATGGATGCCCACTCGTGGAACTCATGCCTTTAAGTGGAACTCATTACCTTATCTATCCTTGTTCAACAAGGTCACCTTCCTCCAGGTTCACTTCTTTCTCCTTACCTGGAAGTGGCTAAGAAGAGTAAGAAAAGGCCAAAGAAAGACCTTATGCACGATTGCTCTTTTTTCCTGTTTGTTGTAACTGTAAACAACCGATTTGCTTATTCAACAGCTGTCTAAGTGGTTTGGGCACTAGGCAGGAATAATTGGTAAGGTTAGTATGGACGAAGTCACTAGAGTGGCGACCGTAAACTAGTATTCTTAATTAAGAAAATAGGCCTTAGAGACGTTATCATAACGTTATTTGTCAAAGGAAGAAGTGAGGGAAGCGAGTGTTAACGAGCTGGGGGTCGCCTTCTAACTTCGCTCGTTAAGAGGCCTACAACGAATAGTTTAGATTGGTCCTTCCACTACGTTCCCAATGTTTATACTAGCGCCTCTCTCAATCGAGCTTTCGTCCTATTCTGTTGGTAGAGCACTGGTTCCTCTGGTCCTTTCACTCCGTCCCTAGCATTTGGACTTTCCTATAAATTGGATCACTCCATCCATGAGTCCAAGGACTAGAACAAATCAAGGCAACTAAACTCTTTAACAGTCCGGGTCCATTAGATCCTTAGCTCACTTCTTGGTATTAATACGCTATTTGGTCTTTCTAGGTGCTCCATGTCCCTTAGTTGGATTGGTCACCTCGACCTTCTTATCACTCCTTGAGCTTCTCCTTCTAGGAAATTCTCTTGAAGATGCATAAATTAGTGGGAATATACGTCAACTAAGACCCTATCTACCGAAGTCGAGTCCTCATAGGCAAGTTAATGCCTTAGATTCTGTTTTCACTGCCTATCCTGTTTTCTCATCTCCGTCTCCTAAGAGGGTGGATGGTTGTAGCGAGATGTATGTTACCTTACCATGCTCCAAACACAGCCCAGCCCCCTCTTGGGAAAAGGGGTTCAACAAGCACTTGCAGTAGAAGGTGGACCACAAGCACCCAGCCTACCCCTTCTTATTCTGTAAAGTCGACATCTTTAGTGCTGACGCAATGCATAGGTAGATCAGGAAAGCGAAATTCCAGGAGGGGGCGGTGCCTTTTTTATGGCTTAAACTCCTCCGTTGACCATGGGGAACTATTGCCTCTAAGGCGAGGGAGGCGACCTCCAGTGAGCTTCAGACCAATATATTAATTAGGGCTAGTTTACACCCAGTATTTTAATTGTTGCTAGTATATTAATTGCGAAGACAACTAACCCTATATTAATTGGGTCGCTTTGACCTTGCGAGAACTTAGATGGATCCAGTATACTTTGAGGGCCTAACTATTCCGATAGGACCCCGAGAGCAGTTGATAGGTCCCAGGGCAGAACTTCTGTATGTGATTATAGTATGTCATGCCGTCTTATCCTCGCAGCATCGAACAATACCTATGCACTATGTTCCGTTTCACTGATCAGGAAGATAGAGTTGGGTTTGGGGTCTATGATGTGATACTATAACTCGGGGAGAAAGATGCACAACTCAAAATTGAAGCAGGAATCGTATTGTAGAAAAGGTTGAGGGTTATAGATCTTTGAGACTACCAGCGATCTGACAAAGCGAAACGACCAGAATTTTTTTGTTAGAAAGCCATATGATAGGTGGTAACTATCTTATACGGTTCGAGGGGGGGGGGGGGTAATCGGCGTACTCCGATCAGTGGGGGGGGGTATATTTGTCTCTATCGAACATACAGGGAATTGGAGGTAGCATTCTACCGATCTCATGTCATGGACTGGTTCCTCCGGCCCTTTTTCTATGTGTTGTTGTTTTATATGACCGACATAAGACTTGACTTGTTAAATATTATGGAGGTTTAGTGAGCACCATGCCGAATCTCTCTACCATTTCCTTCTCTTCCACTTTGGCCAATATGAATTCACCTGGTACTAGCAGCTTTATAAGGGAATTTCCAATCATAGTAGGAGCTTTCCAAAGAAATAGCTTAGTAGCTACATTAGCAGTGCTTGGGATAATTTTAGGTGCGGCGTATTCCCTTTAGCTATATAACGTGCGGTTTATGGGAATTTAAAATCCGATTTCCACCATAAATTCTCCAATCCAAATGGCAGAGAATTTTCCATATCTCTACCTTTTCTTTTTGGAGGGGTGACCGTCTGTTGAACCGCCAAAAAAGGGTAAACCAATGTGATCATGACATTATATGTGCTTGCGATGGGACGGATGCGACTTCCCTCGTCAGTAATGGGTGGCATAACCCATAGCAGAAGTCCCCTTTTTTGATCCACTTCTTTATTACTTAGGCCCGAGTGGGACCGAGAGAAGGACGGGGAGCGACCATGCATGACACTTATCAACCATGTCTCCGAAGGACAGTTGAACGAGCAACTCATGAATGCAGCCGGGTCGGATAAGCCAATAACTCGAATGCGTTTGGTCTATTTTTTAAGTAAGAAACATAGCACCTTCACCATGATATGGACTCCAATTTCTCATGGCAGAGTAGGAGGTCTTCGTGGTCTGAGATAAGAATTATATATTAGTCATAGTAACTAAAGCATGAGACTTTTTTGTAGTACCAGCAAACCAGATGGCTGTGGGAATCTGGGACGGAGGACTCGTAATATCTCTGTAGATCTGGCAAAAGTGAAAGACCCTCTAACGTCAAGGGCTGACCGTTGAGCTCACTTTGGCCTCGTAGGGCAGGCCTGAGTTGATGCGAGCTGTAGCTATCATAGCATACGACTAGAGCAATGGGAGGGGGCCCAACATAGGGTATAGTAAGGATAACGAGCGTTCCGCCTACTTGGCGGGGTGCAAGAGCTGCGGGCAAGTGCTTGGTAGGCCAACGGCCCAGGGAATCGAGTGGGGAACTCGACAAAGGAGGGGCACACTGAACAAGTACGAGAAATTGGCCCTGCTATGCTTTCTTATAAAAAAAGCAAGGTAGCATAGCTGTATACTTACTACTTTGAAAATCAAAGGGCGGATTCAAAAGAATGGCGCTAGTATATTAATTGGAGACCCCGATCAATTAGCCAGTATAAACATTGGCCTTAGACAACTAACATACAGTATATTAATTGGCGTCTAATATACCAAGTCCAAACTATAAAATCGCCAGTATATTAATTACGGCGATAAATAACCCTATATTAATTGGGTCGCTTCGACCTTGCGGAAAATTAGACCGTCAAGGCTCGCCCATAGTCAATATTAGATCAAATAATAAGGGACCAATCTAGTATATTAGCATTTACCTTTTTCCTTTTTCAAGATAATAGGTGCTTGCGATGGTACTGTTCCCTACTAAGATAACGGACACTCTCAATGGATCCTCCACGAGTTGGACATATCTTACCTCTTTCATGCATCTTTCTGGGAAAAAAAGATACCCTAAGGAAGGCCGATCCGTAAAGGTAAGGTTCTTCATGCAAGAGTGAGTCGAATCTATTTTCATTCTTGGTTTGGTTTGGGCCCCTCTCAGGATCTTCGAGTACGCAGTGCCTCTCGATCTTTTTTCGTATAAGGGAAGGAGTCTAAATCAATGGACACCATCATTGATGGACGTTGCACATGACACGGTCAATTTAACTCGACGGCTTTCCAATACTAATAGTAGTAGCATACTCTCCGTCTAGCAAAGGGCACCGAAGGAGACCGAAGCATGAGGTGAGTGAAGTGAGCAGGAGGCCTCCTAGGTATCATAGATGCCTTGTTAGCGGTCACCTTATGGGAACTTAAATGATTAGGAGCTCCGACAACCGACAAGGAAGCCCTAAAAATATCAGAGGTCATTCCTTATTTATATATTTCTTTCTCTATTTGGCCCACCTCATGAAAAATGATAGTCCTCCTTATTCGAAGTAACTACGAAAGGGCCGGTCAATAGCATAGCTCTTTCTTTCTCAAGTCTCCTGGCCTTTGTATTCCTAATTCGGTAGGGGGATTTGTTTGCCTCGGCTTGGCGAATCGCATCCCCATGCCACCCATTACCATTCTTGTGAAGTCTTTGCAATGGCTGGGAAAACAGTCTATGAAGCGAAGCCTATTGCCACGGCGACCATCAAATACGAGACTTTCAAAAATCTTTGATGGAATGGCCCAATAAAGGAAGGCGCGATGCGTTCCATTTGTACGAATCGCAAACATACCACACACGACCGGACGTAGAGCCAAAGAACTGGTGGACGGGGCCGGATCCTAAAAGTAGAGTCGCTACACACCTAGTGCACCAACCACATGGCCAGTATATTAATTAGGGAACTCAAAGACCTAGAGATTGATGGCCCACTCCACCCAAGAGCGCTTATGTCATATGGGAACTAATGGACAATCCTTATGATTTTGATATCCGGTAAACAAAATAAGAACCAATGTCCAGGTTGGTTGGTAAGCCTAGTGATAGGAGACTATCTAGCTTGGTTCGGAGAGCACTTGTTGGGTTAAAGATATGTTTTTATGCATAAAGTTACGGCCTAAATGCTAAACTATTGACCCTACTTGTTCGGGAGTTCACCCCAAAGTGTTCTCGGACTGCATGCATACATCCGTAAGTAACTTAGTGCAACATGGAAAATTTCATTGAGAGGAATCAGCAAAGAAAAGAAAAACATGTCTTAATCAATTTGTATTTGAGAGATTGTCCTCAGGCCGAGGAGTGTCCACATAAGTTCGTTCAGGTATCTACACGCCTACGGCCCTCTTTTCTATTCCGTCGAGAGTTCGAATTCCTCTACCTAAGTAGAACGAAAAGGAGGCAACCTCTTCTTTTATCATACAAATCTTACGTAAAGCCCTTATCTCACCAGTCGAAATGGGATAGCAACACTCGAGATGTCAGTCTTATTGATTAAATCATTGAGATCTAACACCACATCTCTATCCATTAAACGGAAGACAAGATGCCAAAGTAGACTCCAGAGCGAGAAGCGCAGGTAAGGTCGACTACTTATTGTATTGCAGTATTACACAAAGGAGCTCACCCAGGAAAAGCCACTTATTAGGGTGGAAGAACAAGCAAAGGCTACCATAGGAACTGTTGATACCAATGTTTATACTGGCCCTAACCTTAAGAGAGATCCAAGTCCTCACGTACATAGTGCAAGGAAATTCAACAAAAAAATAGATGCGGCTTAGGCTGAGCATGCCTGTTAACACAACTTCTCTAGTAGTCTAGGCGGCATAGTTCATAACGCTTGTGCTTTGACAGATAATACCTCTTCGTGTTCAAATACAGGATTGGGAGGGGACCTAAGGAAGGACCATAGGTGCACGAAGACCTCTCTAGTTGATCTCAAATCATGCATCATCTCGAGAGTTGAGGGAGGAAGCCTCCTATGGCTCTTCTAAACGAAACGAAATGAAGCGAAACTAATAGTTGAGCGGTGCACGTAGTTTCAGTAGAAACTATATATGCTTCCATAAATAGTTACTATTCATGTGTTAAACATAATGCTAGTGAAGTGAATTCTATATATTTGATGTTATCTTCCCCGCCAATATATTAATTGGTTAGATGCCCCCATCATGCATAGTTATAGTCCTATAAAATGGTTTAAAATAAATTGATGACTCAATATATTTTCATTCCTTACTCTTCAGAGAGTGACCTGCAGTACGTCGAGCCCACTACTATGGAAGATCAACTCTTAGGCAGTCGGTAAACTCAGTTTGCTTGTAGCCTGCATAGGGGAACTGACTACTAAGTCATATCTTACTATTCCTTCCTCAAATTCATTGTCTCGAATAGGAGATTCTTGAATGAACTCATTTCAAGACAGTTCCTTCTCTTCTAGAGTGCCGCTTCCTTGCCTATTCTTCTAGTTGACTACGTTGTTGTGCCTTCTTTCCATTGCTTCAAAATGGTGTCCGTGAAAGGTATTAAAATTGCTCCCCCGTTCGTCTTCTTTATTTGATCTCCCCTTTTCCTGGTGAGAAAAGGCAATTCCCAACTTGATGGAATAACATCATACAATTCTGAGGATGATTCTATTCTGCATTCTCCGTTCAAAATCGTCTACTCCATAACTAAAGAAATAATGACAATAGATACTACACTATGCTTCTAAAAGACATTCTTAGCCCCATTTCTTGGTTGACTGGCCTGTAGTCTTCAGGTCATGAGCCGATAGAAGTCATAAGCGTACGTTAAGTCAAAGCTGAAACCAACTAGCAGAACGGGAAGTCGTAGAGGAAAATAATCTCTACCATGGAATCTCACCACAAAAAGAGGCCTTTTATTTTAGACTCCTTCAGGGCCTACAAGACTTGCAGAGCAAGCAATCAGAGTAGGTTGATAGCAGTCGGATGCGCTCGAGTTACAGTTGTTGACACAGAAAGGTACAGTACAATGTGTGAACCTTTTTCCTGAGTGACACATCTTAAAAGTACTCCATCAAAATAAATAAAGTACATCTCCCAGTATCACAAATCTTGCTATGCGCCTCAAGGCTCTTTTCTGGTTTCGAGTCGCGTACTCTGGTATATACCCTCAAGAAATATTAGATGCCATAATACCCGTAATATACTGGCCATCATCTTCATACTCATCCTCTTCCAGTCTGAAATCGATTGCCGAGATATTTTCTTGTTCATCATGTTCCTTATGTCAAAAGGAATTATCCTCCTCATCCAAGAATACGAAAGTATCTTGATCGTGCTAGGTGATTTTCTTTCTACAGCAGGCAAGCCTCTCGATAACAAAAGACTCAGTCAAGACAAGACTCTAACTTAAGAATACACCTAAGCCTACTTCATGTATACCGGCATGCCCTTTCTCACGCGCACCGCCCGTAGTGGAGGCAGATATGTCAGATGCCAAATGTCTTAGAGAAGCAGTTGTGGTGACGGTGGATGCCCGAAGTATACTAGTGCAATCTGTGATCAATGAATACTTCAGTGACGCGGTATAATTGAGATACTGTTCCACATGCTGATTCTCATACAGGTACAGTTCCACATAGGTAAGATTATATGTCAATCCCAAAACGATAAATAAGGCCTAGGACCAATGCTACTCAAGAACAATAAGAATTATATTTAATTTCAGAAGCAAAGATGGCCGATCTGTATCAAGAACTTGATTATAATATGCTACGCCCGAGAAGAAGAAGATTCAGAATAAACGGAGGCTAATCATGGAAAAAGGTTGATGTTCATCCCCTTTCTTGCTTGTGAGTAGGTGGTATGGAGGCCCTTAAAGAGTCTTCCTTTAGAAAGAATGGAATGAGTTTGTGATTCAATCTTCTAAAGCATAATGCGAAATCAGTAGGACAAGATCCAATCTTTCGTCAATGCAGGTTGCTTATTCTCCTATGCCGGTATATGTATTGGGGAGCTAAGAATTGATTTTTGGTCCCTTTCATCCAGTGGTTAGGACATCGTCTTTTCATGTCGAAGACACGGGTATGATTTCCATAAGGGATAGGTACTTCTCGGTACTCTAAGATATACACCAACGGGTGGACCGGTTGGCGTTATGCCACTTCTCCTTCCTCGTATGGTGGTTCGATGGCTCTATTCTACTAACTACAAAGAAGTCAATACTCTCAGTTTCATCTTTGTTGCCATTGCTGGAGTGATGGGCACATGCTTCTCTGTACTGAGTCGTATGGAATTAGCCTGACCCAACGATCAAATTCTTGGAGGGAATCATCAGCTTTATAATGTCTTAATAACTGCTCCCGCATTTTTGATGATCTTTTTTATGGTGATGCCAGCGATGAGAGGTGGATTTGGTAATTGGTTTGTTCTGATTCTGATCGGTGCACCTGACATGGCATTTCCAGGATTAAATAATATATCATTCAAGTTGTTGCCTCCAAGTCTCTTGCTCCTATTAAGCTCCACCTTAGTAAAAGTGGGTAGCGACACTGGGTAGATGGTCTATCCACCTTTAAGTGGTATTACCAGCCATTCTGGAGGAGCAGTTGATTTTACCCTTTTTAGTTTTCATCTATCAGATGTTTCATCAATTTTAGGTTCTATTAGTTTTATAACAACTATCTTCAACATGCGTGGACCTGGGATGACTATGCATAGATTACCCTTTTTGTATGGTCCGTTCTAGTGACAACATTTCTACTTTTATTATCACTTTTGGTATTGGTGGGGGAAACTACAATGTTATTAACGGATTAAAACTGGTAATAATGATTCTTATTTCAGGTAAGCAACAAAGAAAGGAGAAGAACTAAGAACAACACTTACAAGAGTATGGTGCAGTAACTACGGGCTAGCTTTCTTCCACTGGACCGGGATTAGCTGGTAGTAGTACAATAGTCATTAACTACCATAGCTGCTTCTCTTCCTTCACTCTGTAGACCAAAGTGGTTCCTTCCTTCGGTTGCCTATTGGCATGAGCCAGAGAGGCTTCTGTCCAACGTCAGCTGCGCTACCATCGGTCTAGAAACAACATAGTCCTTATTCGTTTATTCAATCTAGTTCATATTGAACTCATTTCCTTATCCCTGTTTAACCACCTATGCTTCATGTATATTTCTTCTTGTCACCGACTGCTTTCGTATCCGAGACCCAAAGCGGAGTTGGCTCTCGGACGGGGAATGAGTAGGTGCCCTGACGCTTAAGGTGTAAAAATTTTTATGCTTAGAAAGGAGAAGGAGGTACGAGAAGGACAAACAAACAATAAGGTGAAGGTGCTAGTATATTACTTGGAAGCTGAATGATTTCTATTGGAAGAAATTCACTTATAACGCCGTAAATCGTTAACCGGCTGGCGCTATACTCTACCCTTAGGAGGTGGCTTAACTCAAGTTAGATGAATATAATTCCTCCTCTGCTTGGAATGTACCCAACCTACCTTGCTTTCCTTTACTTTCTCTCTCCACTAGGGTGAAGGTAGCGTAGCTTTAACAAGGGAGGAAGCGGCAAAGTGCAAGAAAAGAAAATGAAAACAATGAAATATGAGGAACATATATCGTCTTGGTTGGATCAATCAATCAGTCTATTATAAGACATCGTGCTCTATAGTCTATCTCCGGTTCATGTTTTTCTAGTATATTAATTAGAGTGAGGTGACCGAAGGGAGGTATATTAATACAAGAGGTGACCAATGGGAGGAAGTACACTGGCCCGATCATAGTCTAGATTGGTGGGGATATTAGTTTTGCCTGACTAGCCTGATTGGGAATCCATAACAGGGACAATTGACAACTAATAAGGGAGGCCTAGTATATTAATTGGTGCCTTGAACAAACTGGCATAACTACTAGATAGATTTGGCCCAGTTTGTTCAGGGGTCAAATTGCGCAGCGAAGCCCAATCGATTAGGCCCAATGAATGGTGTGCGGGTCTAGTGAGGCAGCGTAGCTCTAACAAGGGGACCAATCCATTCTATTCTTAGGAGACCAATGGGATTTTAGAGATACCAGAATCAATCAGATAGTTTCACTCAAGTAGATAGACCAGAAGATATCTGATATAGTTTTCACAAGACTAGGTAGCCCCGGTCCACTCAACTATCTTTGTAGAAGATCGTACATGGATACTACAAGTAGGGTCGTACATGGACACAGTTGGGATTTTCAAGTGAAATGTTCGCTCCATTCCTTTCAGTCATGCCTAGCTATTTACTTAACTTAAGTAAATGAACCACCAGTTCTTTCCAATCCGGAGGTGAATCATACTTTGGCTATCTTACGTAGAAATGATGGAAGTGAGTCCTTCGCCTAGGTTTCGCTCACATGGGTCTCATTTCGGTGTTTTAGAAGGAAGCCTCCTATTAATGAGGAAACCATGTGGGAGTTTGTCGAGGGAAGCCTACTAAACAGGCGCCTATGATAGCTAAGAGGGAGTAGCTCACTACAAACGAAGTAAAGAAGGTCTGCTTCACCTGACTGCCAAGTGAAGCGAAGGCAAGTATCCCCAACAATCAATAAGGTTTGTGAATAGTAGGTATTATTATCCTCACAGTCAGATATTAGAGGATAGAGTACTCTAAGCAAAGCGCTGGTTGCTCCGCACCTTACTGACGAAGCAAAGCAAGGAAGGCTACTGGATGAAAAAGAACCCAATGCCTTACGCACAACACTTGAAATTCAAAGTTAGTAAAATGCCTTATTCAGGTTTTGGGGTAGAGCATTTTGGTAGCTAACACTCATAACCTTAAGGTTTGGGTTCAAATCCTGTCCCCACCAGAGGCAGCCCCCTTTAGAGAGATTCACTTACTTTTCTTATTCTGACTAATCATATGGTTCCGGAACTTAAAGCATTTTTCTCCTTTCTCCTCCAACAAGAACACTTTGGCATCTTATTTCTATTTTTCCTACTTTTTAGTCTCCTGCTCGTTTGGTTCGTAGGATTATGGAAGCAGAAGTGAAAGTTGTAGTTGAAATCAAGGCAAGGTGTGAAACTAGAAGGGGGAAGACGAGTTGTCATGATAGAAAAGGGAAATGACTCTAAGAAACCAACAATTATCTCTTCTTAAACAACCTATATCCTTCAAACTTTACCAACATTTGATAGATTATCCAATCCTGAGCAATCTTAGTTATTAGTGGGGGTTCGGTTCATTAGCTGGTATTCGTTTAGTCATTCAGATAGTGACTGGCCTTTTTTTAGCTATTCATTACACATCTCATGTTGATCTAGCTTTCAGCAATGTAGAACACGTTATGAGAGATGTTCAAGGGGGTTGGTTGCTCCGTTATATGCATGCTAATAGAGCAAGTATGTTTCTTATTGTGGTTCACCTTCATATTTTTCGTGGTCTATATCATGCAAGTTATAGCAATCGTAGGGAATTAGTTTGGCATCTCAAAGTTGTCATGTTCCTATTAATGATTATGACAACTTTTATAGGATACATACCACTTTAAGGTCAGATGAGCTTTTGAGGAGCTACAGTAATCACAAGCTTAGCCAGCGCCGTACCTTTAGTAGCAGATACCATAGTGACTTGGCTTTGGTGTGGTATCTCCATGGACAATGCCACCTTAAATCATTTTTTAGTCTCCATCATTTACTCCACCTTATTTTAGTAGGCACCAATCTTCTTCATCTAGCTGCATTACATCAATATGGATCAAATAATCCATTGGGTGTACATTCGGAGATGGAAAAAATGGCTTCTTACCCTTATTTTTATGCAAAGGATCTAGTAGGTCGGGTAGCTTTTGCTATCTTTTTTTCCATTTGAATTTATTATACTCCTAATGTTTTGGGGCATCCCAACAATTATATACTTGTTAATCCGATGCCCACCTCGCCTCGTATTGTGTCGGAGTGGTATTTCCTACTGATCCATGCCATTCTTCGTAGTATAGCTGACAAATCGGGAGGTGTAGCCGCAATAGCACAAGTTTCTATATCTTTGTTGGCTTTACCCTTTTTTTTAAATTATTGTATATGCATAGTTCAAGTTTTCACCCAATGAACCAAGGAATATTTTGGTTGCTTTTGGCGGATTGCTTACAATTGGGTTGGACTGGATGTTAACCTGTGGAGGCATCATTTGTGACTACTGAACAAATTTCTTCTTTCTTTTTCTTCTTATTCTTTGCCATAATGCCCATTCCGGGATGAGTTGGAAGAGGAATTCCAAATTCTTACACAGATGAGCATGGATTTACAAGTCACACCTGATCAGAATTATCACATCAATCCTTTTTTTACGAGTTAGTATTACACCATGAATTTACAAGCATCAGTTGGTTCGAACCTCCACTTAGTTTAACCCAAGCTTCATCCTGGTCATGGATAGATCACTTAGGGTCCATAAGCAGTGACAATGGCCCTATGAAGACTCGCTTTTTCTATGGCTTCGGTTCCCGCCCCAGTATATTATTAGGCGTCGTTGGCTCATTCTTCAACAGCCACCCTGGGTATACTAGGCTTCCCTACCGGTGCCTTCCACTACTTGGGAGCTCATGGTTTTATGTTCTATTTCACTCCCCGATTGGGTTTGGGAGGAAACAAAGAAAAGAGCATGAACCTATGAATCTTGGGTCGCAAGCGAAGCGATATTCGCTACCGAACTAAATAGAAAAGAGGCCCAATCTAGTATATTAATTCTCTTGATCGGGGTTACATGTTGGTTCATGCCCAACCACCTGCGAGACAACTTCCGAACACTATCACACAGTTGACAATCCTTCGATAACTGGTGTGGAGAAAAAGACCAGTTTCGTTCATTTTTGAAGTTCGCCTAATAATATACTGGGGCTTGGCTGGTGCATATCCTAGCTCAGACACATATGAAAAGATAGGCCTCGGATGGAAAGAAAGGCATGACCCTGCTCTTGTGGCCAACATCTCTGCTTCAGCTGCACTACCTCCTAGAGGAGATATATGCCTCCCCTACCCCGCATACCCGCCTGGCTGCTCCACCATCCTAATTGAGTTCCCTAGTAGTGAGGAGGGTATACCTGGCTAACTTGTAAGTGGAAGATCTTGCATCAACTAAAGATGCTCAAGAAGATTCCCATCCAGACCTTATTGGATCTGTATCTCCGGCCAGTATAAACATTGGTGGACCATGAAGCTTTGGCTAAAGAATTGAACCTTCTGACCTTGAAAATTGACCGAATCGAAATACAAATAAATTCTCATCAAAGAAAACGACAACTCAGGCATAGCGATCCTTATTATCCATTAAGTGTTTCGTACTTCCCATTTGAACCGAGCCTACGACTTCTTCAAAATGATTGTATTCGGTGGCATAATTGTATTGATAATGAAACTGGACTAACCCATATATGTAGAGGAAAGAGAACCTGGACCAAGGTTAGTGATATCCTATATCAGATAGATAGGGAAAGAACCCCGGCCAAACAAGAAAAAGAAGCGATGTTGTACTTAATTGGACAAGTGGAAGATGTGTCTTTTCTTTCTAATAGAGGTAGTGAAGCTGATGGATCACCCATGCCTAAAAAGAGAGGTTAGCGATGCAAGACCTCCTGGTTGGGTAAGGCTTAACGAGGGGCATGTCGATGCGGTACTTCAGTTGGAGAGGATGAAGCATGTTGGTAAGAAAGGAGGGAGAGCCACAGGGCATGCACTTATAAAACAGATAACAGATAAACACAGACCTGACTTATTTTCAGAGGGACCTCTTTGACACCATCCATCATGGATACTAAGCTCCCGGGTATAAAAAAGGGATTCACCAGTGATGTGTTAAGTGGGGATCCTGGACCCCCTTTCCTAGTAAGGGGTGCTTTATTCATCTGGTCCTCTAGTTGTATATTTTGTCATGAAGAGCCTTTTAGCCGACCAGACACTCCGATTTACACTAGGCGATAACCGATAAGGCAATCGTTAGGTGCCCAGTATATTAAATCCAGTATACAGGGGTGGTAGTGGATTACAATAAATCTAGTAAGGCAAGGTTTATGTATGCAGGGGTGGGAATGACTAGTCCCACATCCTTGGCTTTTCAATAAAAGTTTGTCATATATTTTATTTCTATTGGACGCGGAAAGGCTTGCTTATTCTGATCGTTGGACACATCCTCTAATCGGTCCTGGAGTGTAAAGTGCTTCTGGATGTGAATAAGATTAAGAAAAGGAGTGTCATTTCAATGGAAGGCTTTTCATATACCGTACCACGCTTAGAAACTTCCTTATCGCCTGGAAAGAAAGTAGGAAGTCTTGAGTTAAATGGAGAAGACTTCCCTCTTTAGGACCAACTAGAGGAAGTTTCTTTTTTCTATAGATAAGGCAGAGCCTTACTGATGCTCTCTTCGCCTGCCAAGGGCTGGTTCTTTCATATCCAAAAGAGGTTGATCCTAGAAAGTAAAAAGAGACCGAGGCGACCCCAAGTAATATACTGGTTTGATAGGACCCGGGGTTTCCCTATACTCTAACTCTATAGTTCTTTTTTCCCATGCTATCAAGATCAGGAGAGAGGCTTTATGTAAGAAAGAATATATTATCGCCCAGTCCAACTCTTAAGTCGGAACTAGAGGCAATGAATATTGAAAGGAGTAATGCGCTTTTGCTACACACCTAGAATTGAACTGTAATAGAACTAGTCCCATTGTCTTTGAATAGTATTTGTATGCCTTTGAAAGCCAGTTAAGAGATCAGACTTCGTGGACAATAGGCCTCGGTAGTAGCGGCAAGGGAAGAGGTAGTACCCGCTTAGCTCCTTTTTATGGCTTACCTTCGTACCCAAGAAATCTAGCCAAGTCCATCTTTTTTATGAAAGTCTTGGCTTGCTCTTTTTCCATGTCTGTTGATAGAGGATTATTTCCAATATAAATAAAATGTAGAAGCTAATAGAGATTCCTAATAGTTAGAATCTGATTTGCAGACATGAAACTTAAAAAAGGGATGACTCCTAGAGGGCTGGTTAGCTTGTGCACGTGAATCCGATCTAGGATCTAGGCTACTAGGCTAGGAAGGTAGGTTGTTGGGACGAAGAAGAACATGTTTCATGAATGAATTCCATGTTGGAAGTTAGGGTAACCTCTTATTAGGACAAATAATCTGCTTCCCTCGGTTTGCTAGAATAGACTCTTAGATGGGCACAACACCCCATTTCAGTCTATTGGGACCTAGAAACAATACAATCTTTACACTTCGCACCTAAGCTTGAATGTGGCGAAAAGCAAGGCAGGTAAAGTGATTGATTTAGTTGAGACCGATAGATAGAGTACAAAGTACAGGGCAAGACAAATGTTAAGAGAGGGGACATAGCACATATTTATTTATAGGAATTGCTAGACATGGGAAATAGATTGAAAACGTCAAGGTCGGATATGAAAAACAAGGAGAGATTGATCATGTTTGTAACGAGGATTCAGTTAGATAACTCTAAAGAAAACCTCGCCCTCGGTGATAAATGATACAAATCTCTCTTTTGACACAAAAGAGGAAGAAAAACCTACACATCAAAGGGTTGGTGTTGTCTCCTACGTAGACAACCTCGAATATCCCCGGGACCTAATGCTAAGACAACCCAGCCTCTCTTGTGAAGCTATAAGAGGAGCTCTAGTGGTATGTGCAGCCCAACTCTCTAACGATGAGTGTCAAACAGAGATTTTGAAAGGTATTTTCAATCGTTTAGCAAAAGGCTCAAGGCGAGTACAATCTCTAAATAATTCAATAGAAGCCTCTCGCCATCATGAGTATCTTAGGTGCATGGTCTCCACGAATCATATACTATAGGCAGCCAATTGCCTAGGATTTTTCAATATTAAGACACTAAGGAATATACCCGAGGTCCCTATAATATTCCCAAAGGGTCCCTCAATCTGGCTATCTATGCACTTGTTAGATACGAAACCAGAAACGAAAAAGAGTGGTTGACCCGAGCTGTAGATGCCACCCACATTGTTCTCGACAACAAGAAATGTTAAGAGTCATGAGCCATTGCTGACGAAAGAAAGCCAAAAGTTTGATGGGGAGCCCTATTCTTTAACCATCCAATTGGTCATAGTCTGCCAAGAGGGCACCTTGACCTAAGCATTTTCTGCCATAGTGCTTCATTTTGTTTTTTTAGTTGTTTTAACATCTTTAAGCCCTTAGGGGGAGTTATTATTCTTTCATAAGAAAAGTCAGACGGTCCAGTAAAGTTGAGTACCTTCATCCTCATATAAGAATTGGCATACTCCATTATGGGTGTAACGGAGAGAGGAGCTCTCTTTCCAGAAAAGGGATTGGTTGTCAAAGTTTTCCTATAAGATTAGGCCTGTTTAAGTTTTAGGTCTAGCATGTTGCACCCAAAAACAACTTTGATCACTTGGTCAGTACCAATCCTAAGACCAAATGCTATCTCAAAGGAGTACATGCTGGTGCTCTAACACGAACGTCTAAGCCAAATCCTGTCCCCGAAGACTATCCCAATTTCGACCTCTCCCTCAAAGCCATTACCCTGCCTCTTTCTCTTTTTCATGTGCAGAGGATTCTTTTAGTCTAGAAACCTAGCCGGCAATAATGGAAAGATTCAGCATTTTTAGCCCTTATCCGATTCTGATTCAACATTCATGGGGAAGATGTTTCTTCTATAAGATGATGCCAGGAAATACTTTTTTAAGCTTAGGCCTTCCTGTCCAAATGTGAAGATTGGGCCTCAATCCATTTTCCCTTAATAAAAAATCATGACATTTGACCTCCTTGGTTTAGGCATAAAGGCCTTTTTCCTTTGCGATGTCAAGATCCTAACTTATTTAGATTTAGCTGTGGGAAATCAGTGACCTTTCACCGCTTCTTCTCATTTTTGTTACTTTGCGGATTCTATTCCTATTGATTCACTCTCTTAAATAGGGATTTCCGATACATCTTCACTAGTTGCTTTTCAATCAAAGGTTGTCTTCTTTTCCGTAAGCCCGTCTTATTCTAGAGATGAATGTGCAGTTGATTAGGTCCCAAAATGGGGCATTCTTACAAAGAACTTATAAGAAAGTGCCACAACATAAATCCATTCCTGCATCAGCTATCCCCGGGCTTAGGATATTACCACCAGGGAAGGAATAGTTCTTCTTTCGACGATCCCCTAAGATTGACTATTACAGAATTTATGAGCAATTCAGAACGAAAAACTATTCTGTGGGAATAAGGCAAGGGCCCAAATTTCGGACATCAAGCAATGGAATCGAATTGGGTTGGCAGGCTCAGACCGGTAGTTGGTTTTTGGTTACATGATATCAGCCTTTGGGGGTTGGATCTTGGTCTCAAGCCATCCTCCTATGAATAAAGGCTCGAAGCAAGAGAGAGTATAGTGGGCGGCCTCTCACGAATGGCTTTCGGAGGGTGACCTTCAGAGTGGAGGAAACATTATGTTGCCCAGGTCTTAGAGTAGGCCCCTTTGTCCGTCAGACAGTAAGTGGTAGGCACACCTCGCTTTAGGCAGAAATCTGCGAACCCATAAGAAGTAGATATGAGGAGAGTTTATGAATGCGGTAGACCTCTCAAAGACTCAGCTTTCAAAATGACAGTCCACTTTATTGATATTTGGAATTTTAAGAGAACGTGAAGTCTAAGATCCTAGTATATTAATTCGGGGCTTCCTCTTATATAAAAATTCCTTAAGAAAAGGAATCGAATGGGGCCCGAACTAGTAGCATTCAAAAGGTCATACTGCTAGTGAAAGTTGCACAACGAAAGGCAGTATGACACCATCCTTAGAGTTATATAGTTGCTTATTATAGAAGATGAGTTCTCCATTCCTCTAATTGATCGGTATAGTTACCGACATTGGATCTTTTTCGACCAGAGTACTAGTGAATAGGTAACCATAATGACGCGTAGAAAGCACATTCTTTCTAGCATGCGATGTCTTCGGTATCGGCATCATTCTCAGGAAAGCTAAAACAACCTCTATCTATTAACGACCACTTGGGAATCGCTAGCTCGCATATGTTAGTTCATTCATATGCCCTATTCGATCTATAGCTAGGGAAGTGGAAGGAGCAAGTTCTTGCTTGGCATGTGACTTCTACGGCAATCCCATGTCTTCAGGCAAGGTAACGTTAGCTATCAAATGTTGTGAAATGGCTCCACCCAGTATCTATTCTCCGATCAATGGTCAAATGTGCTGCCATTCCCCTATCGGTCAAGAAGTAAACTCCTTGGATGGATAAAGAAGCCTATCTTATCCCAAAACCAGGGATACTGGAGTATTCAAAGCCAGCTTGTCTATCGGGTCTGGCTTTCTTCTTTGCTATTCAATCGATGCCTAACCCAAGCTCGTCCATAGAACGAGCTCCGCTAAGCAACTAGCTGCCTCCTAAGTCCGTAGCTTAAGTTTACTTTAGCTAGCGCTACCTTTTGCAAGAAAGTGAGTTACAAACTCTTTATCTTGATATATCTCTTTTGGTTTTACCTAAAAGTATTTTCGTTTCTTATTATCTGACTCCCATTTGTTTGTTTAACTCAACACCAACATCTGGCGTTGCTTACTTGTCTAGAAGTACAAGAAGGTTGGTAGCTTTGTTGGGACTTAGGTGTTTTAAAGATAAGAAGACTGATTATTAGTTCTATATATATAACTCGAGGTAGCGAAGCTGCTCTGCTTACTTAGCCGCTCACTCGAACTGTAGTTCTCGTTTTCCTGTTAAAAGAAGGGGATCGTCACCTCTATGAGTTCCCTCTTTCATGGATAGATCACTGAACTATGCGCCTATCTTTGCCTTTCGATCAGCCATAGCTCCCCATTTTCAGTGAACCTATGAACTACAATGCATCTTACTGGAAGAAGAACTCCAGGCTGGCTCGAAGATGCCAACAGTATTCTATTCACTTTCGCAATATTCACTAGTTTACTTATTAGCTAGGTCAATTCCATACCTTCAGTTTTCAAGTCATATATGAAGATCTCTAATGCCATCTGTGTCCCATAACGAAACTCTTCTTGCCACTCTATCTATTGCTGTAGCTTGTCCGTCCCATCCAAGGTGCGTAGCGGGATGCTTATTAAATCTTGAACTCTTTTCCTATGCCTTGCTTGCTTCTAGCATCTATCATCTCTATTATCGAAGAGTATAACAAGGTGGACATAATGTCTGATTGCTTAAGTAAGTGTGGATTCAATATACCCAAGCACAGACTGGTGCCTCTCTTCCTTCTTACAGCCAACCGTTCACTTCCTCTAATGAGCGAAGAAATTTCTTTAACACTTACTACGTTCTTTCAAAACCTTATCTTCCCTGAAAACAAAGGTGTGGAATTGCCCCACCTAAACAAGTAGCTAGTTGGAATAGTTTGGATCCCCAATTTCTAGGAGTTTCTATCAGTAGCCCGTGGTATATTAATTAAGTAAAGGATCCGAATGAGAATAGACAGTTGGACGCAATTGCAATTTGGAACCGGTTAGGCTTGAGCTACTCTACTTCATAAGAATATGACCAAGGAAAGAAGTCCAGAAGGCCTTACACGCTATACAAAAACATCCTTGCTATAGAGCTGGCCTTGCTCACACGGTTCCGCCTGGTTTGACTTAACCCCAAGGGTGAAGGCAGGAAGTCAATGAAGAATACTAAGGCCTAGGAATCAAATAAGGAAGCCCATCAGTACCCCTAGTTTCTTAAGATCTTAAGAGGAACGAGTTGTTTTGGAAGTCTAATCAAATCTAATAGGAAATCATCTACTTACATAGCCTACTTACCTTATATAGCAGTTGCTTTCCACCTACTACTTCTAAAGAGGTCCAAGGGACTTACTTTGAGCTCAGTTACCAATGGATGGACTTTGCTTATGACTTGGTTCCGCCCCTTCGCTACGCAGCTAGGTATTTAGACACTTGAAGGGTATGCATGGAGGTGTGTTATACTATATTGACAGGAGATTTCGCTTGTTTTATTGGACTTAACACGAGTACCCTACTAATAATAGGTAGAAACAAAGGCCCCTGCAGCAAATTAGACTCCTAAAACTAGAATCGCCTCCCTCTGAATCGTACAGGTCAACGAAAGAGGGTCGAATCACATATGCTTACTCTATCTAAAGAGTCGATGTACGTACCTTCTTTCTGAAGCCTACTGAGTGAGACCTGACCCTCGCTTCATAAGATATGTGTTATGTCCTTCCCTTGGCTTGTGTATTTTCAACCGCCAGCCAGCCTCCGATCGAGCATGGTATGATGGGATGTGGTTAGACGGGAATTCTCGCTGTTATAATGCTACGAATAACTATTACTTTGAGTCAAGACCTGCCTGCCGCATGGAATAATAATAGCGGTGTGGAAATCTAGAATGGGAGGTCAAATCTCTTTCTTAAGGAAGGCTAGGCCTATGTATGGCAGTCCTATAGCATTTCTCAGTTCTCTGACTCATGGCTACTTACTTTTTGTTGATTGGACACTCCTAGCTGTTTAGACAGATCAGCTTATGGCATTTCAAGCTTTGATCGTATGGAGTTTAATCTTCTCCTTCACAAGGCTTACAGAGCTTGCCTTCTAAAGAAGCTGGGATCTATGATTTGCTTTGATTACCCTATTGTGCTAATGCGGATGACCCACGCCATGTGGAAAGCATCAGTCAATAGTTGGTCTAATCTATATGGAAAAAAAGCCACTAAGTGAGGGAAAACATTAGTAAACAGACCTCTACAGATTGACTCTAAAGATTTCCTCTAGTGCCGGATCAAAAAATGTTGAATGAACAAGGCGACCATAGGGAGCATAGAAAATTCTATGGCAAGGACGCCTTGATTTGAGTCTCATATGTATATCGAATTGATAGAGAGAGTCTCACACTAACCAACCAACTAAGATGGATTCAACTAGTTGTTTGGGTGCCGAAGATATGCGAGATCATATATGGGATTATTCGCCTTATTGATGCATTGGCTCTATGAGCGAAGTGCCAATGAACGAAAGCTGCAGCTTCGTGACCAGTCAGTCTGCATGGGAGAAAGAATTGATTGAATGCGGGAAAATACAATTATGACTTAAGTATAAGTAAAAGGCATTCCTTTTTCGGAAGCCTTTGTATTCGACTTCATCGGATGCTTACTACATGTAAGAATCATATCGACATGTCCTATGTGCCCCTTGGTCCCACCCATCAACATGCATCCTTTTTTCATTCTATAGGCATCCTCTTGCTTGGCCTTGGCTTTCAGACTTAACGCCTTTCTTAGCATCTCTCAGCCAAGACCGCTAATGAAGAATCCAAGACCTCTAGCTGATTCCAATACCTGGTTCATGCTTGACAGCCACAGCTAGTCTTCTTCCCACTGACCACTACTAATAAGATAAGACAGACCACTACCAGTAGTCCTTTTTCCAATAGATAGGGTTCAATAGCTGCTGATTTCTGTAACAGCTTGTTTTGTCATGGCTTCTTTAACTCAACTACCCCCAGGGTAGTAAGTAAGGTAGCAGTAATAGATCTACTAGGCATTGGGTCGGTTTTGAGAACTCTCACCCCTCACTGCTTTCTTTGGTTCTGCCTTTAAGAGGCCTGTAGAGGGATCATTTTCATTGAAAACTCTTATCTCGGTCTCCCTATTAATCTATTGCTTGACTTAAACAAGTGACCTTTTTTCTTTCATCTGTGATAGAATGTCTCTAATTCACTCTCGGATCTAACTCTCTTTCTTTTTATTTCGGGCTTAGTCGTAGGAAGAGTTAGTAGTTGGTATCCATATTCAAAGGTTCTACAAAATAAAAGCGCTAGACCCTTGGTCCTTTACTTTAATCAACAAGGATGTTTTCCCTGATAACCCTTCTCGCCAAGGAAAGAAGTCCAATAGCAGCTGATCTTAAATCAATAGAATAAGCGAAAGGTTCAAGCAGCTCTCTCATTTCTCTATCTACACCATTCGCTCTTTCACTTCGACAAAAGACCTTGGCATTGCACTTAGCTGCTTTAGACGACTTAGGGCCCTTTCTTCTTCTTCATATGTCCTTTCTTTTTTCGTTTTGTTCTTTGTGGTGTCTTTTTTTCCAGTGGTGGAAATGGAGCCTTTTACGCCACAGTGTACCCTATCAAGGGTCTTCTCTTGGGCAAACTTACCTTCCTACCCATTTAGGGCCGAGAAAAGACACAAGACAAGACAAAACTTAGGAGTCTGGATCACTGCTTTGGCACCCTTGATAAGTGGTGCCTTCGTCGTAGCAGTGCCTTTCATCATATGGTGGAATGCCTATGTCTGAGGGGACAGAGAAAAGTTTAAAGATTTCGACATTGCAGGAGAAAGGTAGCGATACCTATTGCTTATCTGATTCTCCATTTCATGGCAAGATCACTTCAGCAGAGCCTGATCTTTCCAAGGATACAGTGTTCCTATCGGATAACTTGTCTAATTCCCCATTCTTGCCTGGATGGGTTACTTCTTCATGGTGAGTACCCAAAGAGTCAAACGATCATTTATTTATTTACGAAATAGTTGTCATGAGGTAACTCCCGTCTCCCTTATCAATCATTCGAAAATGAGTGGATTTTGTCCCATGCCCAAAGCAGAGGGTGCCCATTGCCATGAAAGCTTTGATAGCGGCCTATGCCTTATTTTTTCATCTATCTCATTCTGGATTGCTTGAGTCTTGTCGGGAGTGGCTATCACGATTCCGATTGCTGCTCCATTGTCATTGGTGGATCCGTTGACGAACAATCCGTTTGTATCGAAAATTTGAAAACTATGAAACTAAGAGTCCTTTGGCAAATACATCTGCAACTTGATGATTAGTAGAGACAAAAAAGAACCCTAAGAGTCCCATGAGCAACACATTCCCTGCCTAAGTGATCATCAATTTAAATGTGTTTGGTTCGAGCATGGAAAACATGATTCACCTCCATGTAAGTCGCACTCACATTGTCACAAAAGAGATATATAATCAACGAGATACATATATGGGGATCACAAAGAATGGAGCAAACCCTTTAAGTATAGAATGTGATGGAATGAAATTATATCTAAGGTCGACTGTGATAGAGGCAAGGGTTCCATATTCCGCTTCGGCACGAGATCGACCATCATGGGCTTATAATCTAAACCACGGGTAAGATTGAGGGAGAGGTATAAGTAGACATCGAATTGGCTTGTGGGGTTAGCAAATTCTTGTTGGATTATTTGCTTAAACCACCTGAGATGACTGATGTCCCATCCGTAACTGATAGAGATATATAGTCGGTTTGAAAGAGGCGGTTCGAATCATTGAATTAATAACACCCGAGTCAATTTGAATGATCAAAGCCTCCCATAGATAGTTTTCTTACGAGTGGCCTAAGGAAACATAGTAAGTCTGCCTCTAAGAGGTAAATCTGTCTACAGAATTGGACAGGAATAATGAAATGAATGAATATGACTAGGCTTAGCTGCTTTCTATCCCATGCAAAGGCTCAGCTACGCCGCCTTAATTTCCCGACCAGACCTAATTTCTTCCATCCGAAAAGCGAAAGAAAAGAAGTAAAGCAATAATGAATATTCCCGGATACCTATACAACATATGCAAACCAAACACATAAGGAAAGCAATTAGCGTGAGATTTTTGGCAATGGGACGAGAACAAGGAATAAAATCATTCTTATTCTCGGTATCCGAAGAAACAGTTTAGCATTAATGTTCAGTTGATATTGTTCAAAAAGAAATCAGCATGCGGAAAACGAATACTCAGATTATGGAGATGTTTTTGTAACATATTTGTGAAGGGGTCCTGATTCATCTGTTTGTTTTAGAAATAACCGAACTAGATTAGTTCTTTCATAAGATGGCAAGCACCTTTTCCCTAATTAATATACTGGCCTTCCGCTCACTTTGCTCATACAAAAGTGGACCTCATGGAGAGTTCACCTTAGATTCAAAATCAATCTGTTCGCTAGCTCTCTGTCCAATCGACCTAAAACTAGTAAGGGGCAATCGGAAGGTAGTGAATTATTGGCATTGATGAATCAAGATCGGGCAAGTGAAAAGCCCTTCTAGAAGACCAAAGGGCGGATCAACAGTAGGTTATCAGTTCGCTTGGATGGCACATACAAACAATAATAAGAAGAAATCTGTCGAAACCCAAGAATTCGTTCAAAATAAAAAGATCCAGTCAGGTGCTCTTATTGTCTGTATAGGGATTGTGTTCCATCACATAGATGACATAGGACGTGAAATGAATGATACATTTTTTTCTTCCCAACTTTGGCCTACGAGTGCATGAATGGCCTCATTGGTGTATATGTACTCAATTCTATGGTAAAAGGCTATGCGGCCGGTGGAATAGGTGATTTATTAGAGTCAACATATCCAACATAGACATACTATCTTAAATACTTTGGATGTGTTTATTTCGATTGGTTTCACATTGGCATGACATATCTTGTGTGAGTTTAGAGCACAATTAATATACTGCCGAACAAGTTTCATTTTTTCCCATTGGTCCAACACTATAAGCATCTTTTGCTAGGCCAATTGGAATAGGTACAACATGAGGGTTAATCATCACTAGAAATCACTACAACATAAACAACATGAATTAAAAGAAGAATACTTCTTTCGATCAGCTCCCTAAGTAGCTCATTAGTTAGAAATTGGTAGAAGTGCACTTGCAGTGTGAACAACAAGGGGTTAGGCCCAATAGCCATTTCCCTTGAGAGCGTGGGGGGACGCCGGAAGAGAAGTGAAATCATCCAGCTTTTGTACATGACTGTTTCGGATTCCTTTCGAAGTAAGCCGAACTCGCACAACATATGTCATGCCGATATCATACGAGAGACCTTGTTTTGTAGTGAATTCTTTGTTGCGGCAGGGTGAATTCTTTGCATTCTTTTCGTCGAGCTGTTGATATAACTGAAACTTTTGTGAAATGACCAGACACCCTAAGTAACCAATTCACACTTGGATGTCAAATTGACCGATACCGGATTTCGCTGGCTCTAGAGCTGGCTTTGTGCTAGTGCTATAGCTGGAGATTCATAGATAGGAAATAGAAAGAACAGAATCCCCTGTTTTCATTGCATTGGTGAAACAATGCCAACAAACACTTATGTGTAACCAAACATGTCCAATGAAACACTTCCCAAGAAGCAAGAAGCCTAGCGGTCATACTCCATGATGTACATGATTGCATTATTTAGACCTAATTTCATAGGGAATTTCGAACGTAAACTAGATACATGATAGAATTTCTTCACTGTAATCAAAATAGACTTGTTTTTCACATCAGAATCCACTGAAACAGGGGACCAACGGGACAAAACAGGCGTAACATTTCATTCTCGCAATCTCAAAATATAGCTCTATATCAGCTTAGACCGGCGGTAGGGAAATGGCATAGGACCAAGCTATGATAGCTAATGTTGTGCTATGATATCCGTAATAACTAATGAATGAAACCACCCAGACACCTGACTGTAGCTGCTTTCATCAGAGCCTCTTTTCGACATCCCTAACCCCGAATTGCCAGGGCCCCGTCTCATCGTAGAAACTGTTTGCCAGAATGTGTCAGGCTTAAATAGATCTATTACTATAAAAATTAAGAGAAGCCATTCTTGAACTGACATCAATCGTTCTTGATCTGCCAACTCAAATAATACGAGTAAAAAACACAAGACGGCTGATTTGCTCGAAGAATAGACAGAGGCGACTTTGCAAGCGAGGTCGATAGTATAAACATTGGCGACCTCTTCATGAGGTCCACTTTCATTCGAGCTTTAGTGAGGTGCCTAGTATACCAAGTTCAAGCTATGATCCTCTTCCAAAGGAGAGCTAAATTCCTCAAGCTTGATTCAAACCATGTTTGTTGGCTCGAACGCCAACCTTCCAAAATTGGCAGTTTCAAGGTAATAGTTGATTAGAAAGTCGCTTCCCTTGTAGTGATCAACTCGTTCTTGACAAATCCTATCGGGTCTTCATAATCTGGAGTAAAAAGATTCGAACCTTTGCATGTTGGTACCAAAAACCGATGCCTTACCACTTGGCTATACCCTAGGGGTTCTCTTCATGGTTAGGAAGAATGAAGACATTATATCAGACCTCCATAGTAATTTATCCTAACAGATTATACGCTCAGTTGCGCCTAAAGTCTATTTTATTGACCGAATCCAAGCTCTTACTACTTTCCTAAGGTGCATAGTGATTGGTAAGGATGCATAGTCATATCTTCACCGTTGATCTCAAGATAGGAATTCGTGAAAATTCTACCCTCATCCAGGATGAAGTGGTAACATAATATACTGGACTTGTTATCCCAGTATACGCTGCGTACCTCTCCCTATCGTATAATTGAAACACTCGGCCGAAATGCACCAGTTCAACAACTCGGTTGTTTCATTGCCAAGACGTCTCGTATACGAGAGCGTTCAAGAGATCCTGGACGCAAACTAGCCCAAGCAGTAGTAGAAAACTAGTTGATAGATTTTAAGTCATTTTGGAGCCAACCGACATAAATAGTTATCTCCAACCTAGGATTCACCCA
Source organism: Allium cepa (assembly GCA_030765085.1). Taxonomy (NCBI): domain Eukaryota; kingdom Viridiplantae; phylum Streptophyta; class Magnoliopsida; order Asparagales; family Amaryllidaceae; genus Allium; species Allium cepa. Next base: position 596,286,614 of record CM060943.1, on the reverse strand, counting down.
AATAATATACTTAGACCTCCCAATTAATATACTGGCGGTTCGGCTCCATTAGGTTCTCGACTAGACTTCACTAATCAGCCACATTCACCTGATGAGCCGCTCAATTAATATATTGGCCTTTTCGAATGAATATCTGGGGCTCCTATTAGAGACAAGTCCGTACTAAACTAGTCTGATTTAGTACGAGTTTTTGAATAATCTTGGGCATCGATCTCCTAATAGAAACAATATGAAAGACGTCTCATATGAGACTGATATCTCCATTTGTGTTTGCAAATCATTCATGATGAAAGAGCGGGTTTGAATAACCGGCAAATCCATACATGACTAACGTGCCTTGGGGAGAGAGGGAGCGTCCAATCTATTCTTCTCTGCCCAAGCCCCAAGGGCTTTGCATAGTCGAGTTACCAACTGGCATAGTATATTCCTGTGATTGAATCATTGATGGCTACTCTTTCTGGTTCAATAAAAAAGTAAGTCCACCTTCGACTACTACGTGCAATGGGAATGGCTCGGATTGATATTTATGAGAGAATCATCAAGTGTTTTCCAGATGCGCATGGTGGGGCAGATAACAAGAAATATATAAAATCTTTCTTTCTCACCGCTCAAATTCGTGTTTGGATGGATGCAAATAAAACTTGAAAAGAAAAAGGACTTAACATTTGAAAGGATAAAGTGTTGATCTAACAGATAATTACTTTAACCTTAGGAAAATCTATCCTCAACAAGAACAAGTAAGTTATCATTGAATAAGTGCAGCTTAAGATATTTCGTTTGGGTGCAAACCGAAGAAGAAATTGATGTCAGTTACATTCCGGCTCTCACCACATTTGGTACTTTGAGTTGTATCATTTAATAAGTTCTCAAGAATGGTTGAATATTTAAAATAGAGTGGAAAGTACACTCTTTCACCTCTTGTAGTTCAAGAAATACCTAAATTGCAAAGCTAAACTGATGGTAAGAGGTTTATTTGGAGCCTTCTACGTATTACGAGAGAAAAACGAACATTGTCAGATGATCTCACATCTCTTGGTTATCTTCTCTATATTTTAAACTAACTGTATGACTTCAGATAATATAAGAATGAAAATTTATGAATATTATGATGTTGTATGTATTCGATCCAATGGATTGCATTTTCATTATCTATGTGACCAACAGTGAATCTTTCTTGTGTTATTTATCCTTGAGGATGATTCTATTTATACAGCGATTCAGTTCTGATGGCGGTATACCATATGTTGGAAACATTATTAATGAATATAGCATTGATAAGGAGTTGAAGAAAGCATTTCAATAACTATACTCGTGCACGAGATTATTATCTCATCTTCCAAAGTTCTAAATCTAGATTCGATTCATCATCTATTGGTTAGACTCTCTTATGATGCCTATCTCAAAGAAATTCACACCATGTTATGGAAAACTCACTCTATCCAAGTAACAACTCATTGAATAAATCCACTGAACTGATATAGGGCAGTGTATATATTGGGCGAAAGTGAATCAATATATTAATCAGTGCAATAGATCTTTCACTACCAAGTTTAAGAAAATAATCTATAATTAGAATTACTTTCTTTTGCAAATTTAACCTATTAATTTACTAGAAAAGTCTTAATTCTAGTAGTAAGTAAATACTTGGCATGATAGGTTTCGTTTTCAAAGTATAAATCAATAGGCGACCAAAAGGAGGAGTGGACAAATGCAACTTAGCCCCAAAGAAGCTAAATCCGATCAAACATGATGGAAAGTAGCACCAAGTCTGTTAAGTCCTTAGATGGCGTTAGACATGCTTAACACAAGTACTATGAAGGCTGAATATTGACTAGCTTTCCCAGTATATTCATTGGGAATCCAAGCCTTGAAATATACTGGGGTAGACACAACTCACTAAAACAAACTGTTCTTCTCCGCTACACTTTCTCTTTACTTTAGTCCACTGCTTGCAGGTTCCCCGATAGCATGACTAGATTATCAACAATTATTTCACACAGCTTGCACACCTTCACTATCCCAGTATATTAATTGGGCCGAGAACCTAGGTCTACTTGTCATCCTACTGATTTTTTCTACTTCGACCACTTAGTCCTTGGTCCAGATGCTCTACTCATCTATAGACCTAATCAGGAGGCTATGGGTCCTCTCCTTCATTGAAGCTTTGCTGACTGAAGAGATAGCAGCCGAAGAAGAAGCAAAGAATCCTGTACTACTAGGTTTATATTCGATGAGATACCAGTAGAATAGGCACTTGAGAAGGCCAGCTCACTAGGCTTATTAAGCAAAGAGCATTGTTAGAGTTGGAGGAATAAACGATGCTAGAACGACTATTTCTTTAAGGGCCAGTAGAAGGTTCCGACACTCGATGAAAGAACCAAAGTCAAGTAGCATTCATCTGTTCTCGGAAGGGGGCGTAGTTCACACCAGGCAAAATGGAATTTTTTTTATTTCGTTCCAGATGATAGGGTAAATTGATTTTGGTAATAAGGTTCCATCCTCAAGTTAGGATTCTGCTTGAACTGGATGCTCTACAACTAATGGGAGAGAAGGAAGCGTCAGGCAAAGCAAGGCAGATCCATAGGCTAAGGAGAGAAACCCGGTATTTGACCTGACTTATGAGCTTCTGGGTGAAACTGTGCTTTAAACATACCCTTGGGTTATAGTTTCGACAGCCTTAGTCACATCTCGGAAGTTCCTCTTAAGCCAAAGTCCTCTATTATTGCTATAGCAATTACAGTAGTTGGTGTAATTTATTTTGATTCAGATGATAGCACTTCGACTTTATCAAGTTTTCGACCTCAGAGGTTTTGGAAGCACCTCAAATTCTATCGAATCTTCGGGTCCGTTTCGAGTCTAAAAGACTTTCCACATATCTATTTCTATCCTTTTTGAGTAGCCTGATGAGTCTTGCTAGGATATAAGATTGCTAGATACTAACTCTAGTATGTTACTTCTGGTATGATATACATGGCACTGGATAAAGGCATTGGACAACCCGTTATCTCACTGACTTCTGCTGGTTGAACTATGGATTTTTTTAAGTGAATGTTTAGTTCAGTCATTTCACCTCATTTCACTTCATCTAAGACCTCCCAGTTCCTAAGTTTCCTATGCATAGTCATATATTTCCCTCTCTCCTCTATGCACTATGGAATGCTGGGTAACATCCTCCTGCATTGATCCTAAAAAGGTATCTTCGATCTGGATTCAGAGGCTCCATCTAAGTAGAGAGAAATAAGAAATGAATCGAAAGTTTTCTTCTCCATCGAGTAGAATCGATATGTTGAAAGAGTGGTGATTTCTATTCTTCTCTTCTCCTGACTAGAATGAGTACTTCATTTAGCATGATCGAACAAGTGTTTCAATAATACATTTCATCATCAATGCATCTCTCCTTTAAATACTAAGGTGCTTGCGATTGCAAATCGTAGGAGTATGCGCCAAGTCAAGTAAGTGATTATATTAACCCTACCTAAGGTCAGCCTAAGATTAGGTGGTGCCAACATTATCCCTCGGAGTTAGAAGTAGCTAACGCCAACCCAGCCGGTGGCACCAACTTATCCCTCCTCTTTTGGGAAGGCAGGAACCCTCTCCTAAGCTTCACGGGTATTCTCTTTAACTTGAACTTCCTCAAGGACATAGTTATAGCAAGCCAAATCTATATGAGATCTCAGCTTTGCTGTTATATTAATATAGTCGTATGCAGGAAATGTAGTCTCCCTGAAGTTAACTCATAAGCCCAAATTAATATACTGGCAAGTGAATTAGCCTACCCTTCTCTTTATTAACCCTATCCTAGGTGTTAATATCAATCACCCATCTCTTCTTCTTGTTGTTGGCCTTCCTTTAATATCTTCGTCTCTATCTTAACCTAAGTCAGGATGAAAAGCCATTGGTTAATATATCCATTCCTTATGTCCTGCTACACACCTTTAGTCAGCCACTATACTTAGTCCTACGCGCAGTAGGTATTCTGCTCTACTTGAACTAAGAGGACATAGCTAACCCTAGCAACCATAAATCTATCTGAGATCTCCGCTTCTCATGCATTCCTATATTAATAGGGGTTGGTGGAGAATAGTCATATCAAGAGTTAGTTATGTGCTATAGAGAATCATCATGCCAAAGGTTAGTTATGTGCTACTATTCCTTTGATAGGAATATTATCTTAAATAATCTCTAATAGCGGGTGATGCTAAATCATCATCATAAACAACACTTACTGAAAGTTTAGATTCTCACTCCCAAGGTTCCCATGCATATTGATAATAGGAGTAGTAGGCGCCAAGTAAAGTGAACAAGTCAACTCATAAATCAAATGAATTAACCTTCCCCCCTCTCTTCATGCATCCGGTTGGCCTTTGGCTCCTTATATCTCTAATTTCGAAGTTAAGTCAGCTCATAAGTCAAGTAAGAGAGAGTGGTTTCTTTTCAGTCCCTAACTCATATGTCAAGTAAAGTGATTCTTTTAGTCAACTAACTCATATGTCAACTAAGTGGTTATTTGTCAAGTCAACTCATAAGTCCAGTCATATGTCTGGTAGGTGATTCTCTAAGTTCATCTAGGTTAAATGGCAATCCCCGTCTGTAACTCCTCTTTCCTTTAGTCCTATGCGTAGCACTCATTCTGGTGCTGCTTATGGGGTATCAAGAAGCCCTTTTTCCCCAACATTATGGAATGCTAACCCAGAATATGCACCGATTCCCGGTAAGAACAGCAAGTAACTCCCTGGATTCTCTAGCATTCTCTATTCTATCTATTTTGTTTACTAAGAGCACATAGTTTGCGCAAGTCGAGCAACCAAAAAGATATTTGATCCCTGCTTCTCAATCAATCCCGTATGCAGAGTCAACTCCCTAACTTCGAAGTCAAGTCAATCTCTAACCCTCCCCATCAGTCAAGAATTAAGCAAACGCTATAAGTATATTAGCCATTAGCATGGAAAGAAGAAAACACTATAAGTATCCTAGGTTACCTCATCGGTAAGATAAGTTAGTCAGCAAACTGGACCCAATTAATATACCGCGGAAGTATACTGGCTCCCCTGATTGATCGGGGTCGCCTCCTTTTGCATTGAGAACACAATTCAATACCGTCCTTCTCACAAGAGTCGCGCGCCCTAACCCTAGATCAGAGGGGATCAAATCTTCTTTCACATTTAGAAGAGAGACCAGAGAGCGTAGTTCAGGTGACTACCGGAGTCATTGATAAAGCAGAACTGATGGGCTTAGTAGGGCTGAAACCTATAATATCACCATTATGAGCGGTACATTTCAACTAATTAAACTATAAGCCAATTACTTATGGTCTCTACATGAAATTCCAGAGCGGACAGAAAGAGAAGACCTTTACTCTACCTGCTTCTTCGAAATCCCGAAAAGGCCACAATTAATATACTGGGCCAAGCCCCAACTAATATACTAGGGTACCAGCCATACTAAAGAAGCTAAGTGATTTTCGTCACCCAAGTAGTGAGTTTGAGTGACCGGTAGAGAGACTACTTGTACTTCTAGGAGTTGGCGACCTATATTCTTGTCTTGTTACATAAGATGGCTTCACTCGATTTAGTATTTCAATAGAATAAACAAGCCCACTAATAGCTTAGATAGTGGCCCTTCCACTTTGGTGTAGTTGACCCTATCTATTGACTTGAGTCAAGGCTAGGCGACCAACGGGAGGCGCCCACTTACTCAAGGCTCATAGGAATAGGGAACCCTTACGTAATGGGACGTAGGCTTAGTTGTTTGGTACTTTTACAGTACGTCTTATTCTTTTTTTTAGTAACCGGCTGTTAAGGCGTTAATCCATTTAGCCTTTCCGATAGAAGGCAAACAAAAGTTCTCTGTAGGCGCTACGTATGTTGTTCGCTTTTGTCAACTGAAGCGTGCCAACTCATTTGATAACAGATAGAGTGCAGAGCCTCATTTGAGTCGTCGCAAATAGAGGGTTGGCATTTCTTGTACTACTAAAAGAAAAAGAGTATGGTGAACGTCATTTTGTTGTACAGCTAGCTACTTTCGCATAGTGAAAAAGGTAACCTGCCGGTTACTTTGGATTCAACAGTAGTGACGAAAGGGGGTAGGGATCGAAGATCAAATTATTGGCCCAGTATTGGATGTTGTTTTCCTCCGGGGCCTAATATTTATAATGCTTTGGTAATGAAAGGTCGAGATACTGCCGGTAAACAAATATTTGTGACTTGTGAGGTACAACAATTATTAGGAAATAATAGAGTGTGAGCTGTAGCTATGAGTGCCACAGATGGTTTGACGAGAAAAATGGAAGTGATTGACCCACGAACTGCTCTAAGTGTTCTAGGAGTGGGCGAATTTTGTTCTTGGAGAGTCTGATGATAATTTAGGTCCTTTAGATACTCATAAACCATTGCCTATTCATAGATCTACGCCTACCTTTATTTGTTACAGTTAGATACGCAATTCTCCATCTTTGAAACATGGATGAAAGTGGTGGATCTTTTAGCTCCGTATCGCCGTGGAGGAAAAATCAAACTATTTAGGGGAGTGGGTAAAACAGTATAACTCATGGCATGGAATTGATCAACAACATTGCCAAAGCTCATGGGGCGTATACGTATTTGGTGGAGTAGGTGAATGTACCCGAACTCTATATGAGGGTAATTAATGACAAAAATATTGCAGAATCAAAGCTCTAGTCTTGTCGCGGAGTCAAGCTTAAATCCATTCCTTTAAAAAACATTTTTTTGTAAGAATACGTTGTATATGTTAGAGAATTCAAGGATGGCTTACTCCTTTATAGGAAGCCGGAGGATTAGAGTAGAGTAGGCACCCGAAGAAGATGCCAAAGGAGCTAATCACTATCATCGTGTATTAAGGAACATGCTAAACTGTTGGGCCGTAAGAGGAGCTCCGCTCTTACTTTATTCAATTCAGAGATCCCAAGTTCCCTACTACCCTACTTGATACTTCTTCTAGCCGCTCCTCAATTGACTAGCTGAATGTAGTCATCGATGGCGTCTTGCACCGGGTACATTTCAGTGTGAACATTAAGTGGGAGTTCGGTTACATTGCTAAGAGAATCCCCTGCACTAATTCCCCTTGATCAAATTGCCACTAGGATGGGTTCTAACATTGTTGCCTCTTCTTTTGGTAGCGCTCATAAACTCCCTTCACGTACCTCGTTAAAGACAATGGTAGTGCTGACAGTACTGCCACTTGGAATGCTAACATTGCCTTTTAGATGTTGACACAATGTTAGCACCCATGCATACAAGTCATTCAGGAGATGAATGAACCGAAGGCACTACTTCCACTACACCCACTTTGGAATCAACTATAGAGTTAGTAGCAAATATCTCTTACACTTCAAATCCTTCTGCTTGGACCTTGACTTCACTATTTCTAATTCGAATGCTTATGTTGAATCAAAGTGGTTTTTGGATAACGTCGCTATCCGATCCCGGTCTCTCCAAACCAACGTCGATTTTTTTTTAAAAAAGGTCAAGTTATTTATAGTGGACCATCCACTACTAGGGTGTAAAGGTTTACATATGAACATAGTTCCATATGCTTATATTATCATGGCCCGCTTATCGAAATTAACTCTCTTATATTCATCATGTTCCCGAACTGCATTATTTGTAATAAGTTCAAGTTAACTTACTTTTAATAGATCGTGTTATTACAACTACTTTAATTCATTTAGATACTTAATGGCATGGACAAGAGATCTTTTATATTAAAAATAATTTACTTAAAACGAGAAAATTGGTTAGAAATATAACCGATCGAGTTTTGAAAGAACTTTAAAATAAATAAACCTTAATTAAATCATAAGTTCAAATTTTATCTAAACTATAATTAATCTTAATTAAATCAAATTTAATCATAATTACCCCTTGTTTTAGTCATCGCACGATGGGTGCTAACATTGCCACACATAAACCCTAGTGGTAGCGTTCTTGTTTTAATTAAATGAAAGATGAATATTTGAAAAAAACAATTTCCAAAATCCAAAACTAGAAACGAGCTTTTTTTTTTAAATCGGATCTCAAGTCCTTTGCGACTTTTTAAGTTGCTACTTTACAAAAATTACATCACATTCACTTGGTTTTGTTTCAGAAACACGCTACCATCATATCATAACTAACCATTCACATATCCATATCCAAACATATCATTTAACATCCAAACCACAAAGCCAAGCTCAAATACAAACTTATAATCATATGCCATTAAAATAACATGATATCTTAGCACAATCAACGCTATGTTTTCACAATATATAGTTCATTAAAATCAGGTTATTTTCTTTTCCAAAAACAAGACTTTTACTCACTGAAACTTTATTAAATCAAGATGAAATTTTGCCAAAACTTGAAAGCAACTTAGGAACTTGCAAAAATTGAAACTTTGCATTGCTCGAGCACCTAAATGGGCTCAACCATGTGAACTTTGGGTTTGGCCTAGCGTACGTAGGGGATGACCATGGGATTTTAAGGTGGATGGCCTTGTAGTTTTGGAAGAGAAGATGTTGTAGAAGATGTAGAAGTGATTTTGTGTATTAAATAGGAGATTTTTAGCAAAATAAAGTGGTTTTTCTCACTTTAAGAATTATGAAGAGGAAGCCATGAATGTTTTCTTAAGCTCTTATGAATTTTGAAATGAAGATGAGGATTGTAAAAATGAGAACATGAAAGAGTAGTGATATATATATATAGGCTTAGGAAATTAATTAAAAATATATAAGTGCTTGCATATAGTATACATGCATGCATCACCACTCCCTACCCCTCATCATTTATGTCCACTACATGTACCCTCCCCCCTCTTGCAACTATTTATGCCATGCTCTTGTATTTGTGTTGAATAAGTGTATTTTTATATATGTTATGTGTGTATATTTTTAGTAAATAAAATCTTCTTTTAACTTACATGTTTATATACTTAAGTGAGAAAACATGTACATGCATATATACATGTACACACCATGTTAAAATAGTTTGTAATGTGTGCATGTGTGTTTATAATAGTATTATAGCATTTTGAATAACTTTTAAACAAAGTAAAATTAATATTTCAAAAAATAAATTTCGGTCACATTTTCTATTTCTCTATGAACTGTATATATTGGTAAAAAAATTTGAGAATGATTTTATCATCATTAGTTATTATTTAAAATAGTTTTATTTGTTAATAAAAATACATTTATTAATTATTTAAAAATATAATTAAATATCCACTTAAATAGCGATTAAATTCTGGATCTTTACACTCTTTCTCCGTAAAAGAATTTCATTCTGAATTTAGCAAACAAGATGATAATTCAAACTATGCAAAAAGATATATATTCATATCATAAAACACTATAAAGACATGCACTAAGCATCCCTAGCAAACAAAAATACACTATACACACAACAGACAAACAACTGAATATACTAACATTAACTCGGGATAGGCTTCTCTCATATGATCCACCGTCTCCCAAGCGTAGTCTCTTCGATTCTCACTCCTCTAAATCTTGACTAGTCGCACCACCTTGTTACACAGCCTCTTTTCATCCCGATCCACAACATGAACTGCATGTCTAACCACTGTCATGTTCGGTTCTATTTCCAATTCCTTTTAAACCAATGTCTCCACAACAAGGATGGGTCATGAACATATTTTCTCAAATGAGACTCATGGAATACATTATGAACCGCCACAAATGTCTCTAGCAACTCGACTCTATAAGCAAGCGATCCGATCTTCTCTAAAATACAAAAGGTCCAACATACCTTGGAGCTAACTTCTCATTTTTTCCAAATCAAACAACTCCTCTTATTGGTGAAATCTTTATGAACGCCAAGTCTCTAACCACAAATTCTAAAGCTCTTCACCTCTTATCTACATAACTCTTTTGGTGATCTTGGGCTTCCTTCATTCTTTTCTTAATCACTGCAACTTTTTCAGTACCCTCTCGGATCATGTCTGGTCCAAGTACTAATCAATCTTGCATCTCAACCCCACATACTAGTGTCTTGCATGGTCTTCAATTTAAGGCTTCATAAGGTGCTATACCGATGCTTTCTTGGAAGCTATTGTTGTAGGAGAACTCAACTAAAGGAAAATGGTCCTCTCATGATCCATCAAAATCCAAAATACACGCTCTTAAGAGATCCTCTAGAATCCAATTTACCTGCTCTCTCTGTCCGTCTATTTAGTGGGGCTATGTTGTGCTTAAGCCCATATTTATTCCTATAGCTGTTTGCAATGCTTCTAAAAATTGACTATTAAATATGGGGTCTCGATCACTTACAATACCTACAGGAACTCCGTACAACCTTACTATCTCTCTCATAAAATTTCGGCTAAAGATGCAGCAGTCCTTGTTGGTTTCACTAAAATAAAACGTGCACTGTTCGTTGGCCAATCCACGATAACCCACACTCCTTCATTTCCTTTTCTGGTTCTGGGCAAACCATCAATAAAATCCATTGATATCATTTCCCATTTTCAATTAGGTATTTCCAAGGTTTGCAATAATCTGGTTGTCTTCTAATGATCGCCTTTGATTTGTTGACGGGACAAAAATCTGTTAACATGGATTGAAATGTCTTTCTTCATTCACCACCACCAAAGTACTCTTTTCATGTTTTTATACATCTTATGAACTCCTGTATTAATACTTTACTAAGATTTGTGGCATTTAGAAAAAAATTCCTACCTCAGTCCATCCACATCTGAAACACACAATCTTCCGTTCATCCTTAAGCACCTCAACTATCAATCTTAAAACTTGTACATTGTCCCTCCTCAACCTTCCTGATGATTGCCACTAAGCTTTTATCCACTATTTGCTTGCTCACTATTATTTCTATAAGAGTTGGGATAACCTCCAAAAGAGTCAATAGGACATTCCTGCTCAAGGCATCTGCCACCATGTTAGACTTTCCCGGCGTATAAAGAATATCCAAGTCTTAAGATGCCATATCCAAGTCTTAAGATGCCAGAAACTCTAACCACCTCTGTTGCCTCAAGTTCGGATCCTTCTAAGTAAAAAGATACTTCGAAGGTTTATGATCCGTGAAGAGCCTGAATTTTTCACCTAATTCAAAAAAGAAAACTTGCTTCTAAAATCCCTAAAGATTAGAAAGAATTTAAGAGGAATAGAAGGATCCTTACCCAACAAGTAGTGCCTCCACAACTTCAATGCAAAGACAATGGCCAGCAACTCCAGGTCATGCGTGGAATAATTCTTCTCGTGAGGCTTCAACTGTCTCCTTGCTTATGCAATCACTCTACCATGCTACATTAATACAGCATCTGGTCCCACTCCACAAGCATCTGTGTAAACTGTGAATCCGTAATTTCCATACAAACTTCTCCCCCTTCTTAGTCGGCTTAGTCAAATAGGAGGAAATCTTAGAATAATATTGAACAAACCTCGTATAGATCTAGCTAAATCTATGAAACTGCGGACCTCGATAGGAATCTGCATTTGCTTCCATTCCTGAATAGCTTCCACCTTCACTAGATCTACTGAAATACTTTCTTCTGTCACAATCTGTCCTAAGAATCTTACTTCCGATTGCCAGAAATGGCACCCATAAACACCACTTCCAAATAATGTTTAAGCTCCTCCTCAAATTTGGAATGGATAAGGATGTCATCGATGAAAACTAACATAAGCTTATTAAGAACCTCTTAGAAAACACGGTTCATGAGGTCTATAAAATATGCAGGTGCATTGGTTAGCCCGAAAGGCTAAAACAACCACTCAAAGAAACAGTCAGGCTCCTAAAAGCGGTTAAGGTATATTATCATCAGCAACCCTTAACTAATGAAATTCGGTAGCTAGATCCATCTGAGAAAATACCGTAGCTCCATGAAGTTGGTCAAAAAGATCATTGATGCGGGATAAGGAATACTTATTCCTAATTGTCGGCTTATTCAACTCCTTATAATCCATGCATAACCTTAAAGATCCATCTGACTTAGCTGCAAATACCACAGCAAATCTTCAACTCGAATGACTAGGTCTAATCAGTCCTCTTCCTAATAGGTCAAGGGTTTGAGTTACCAAATCCTATATCTCCCTCGAAGCCATTCTTCGCTTTGGTTGAACCACATGCCTTGCACCAAGGACCATATCAATGTGGAACTCTATCTTTAGATGCGAGGGTAAACTTCTAACCTCTTCGAATACATTGGAAAAATTCTTAATAACTTCAATAGAATTTTTATTTCCTTGGGAGGCCTCCAAGGCATGGAAGAAACTACACATATTGATATCGGGTTTCTTACATGATACTTTAGCAATTCTTCCCAAATTGGTTACCAATGATAGAGTTCTTTCATTACAATCTAAAACAGCTCCATATTTCCACAACTAATCCATACCAAGAATAATGTCAAATCCTTTAAATTCAAAGACATACAGATCGCAAGAAAAGTGATGAGAAAGGTAGGAAATTGCCACATTCTCGCAAATCATATTCAAATAGGTTACCCCGCCTATGGGGTTAGACACACACATAGGGTTTTCTATGATACTTGGAATAAGATGAAATGTATCTACTGATTCTAAAGAGATAAAACTACGAAATGCACTAGTATCAAATAATTCTCAAACAAAAATACCATTAGTCAGTAAGGTGCCTTAAAGGATGCCTTTTCCCTTCACATCCATTGAAGTCGACGGTACATTCTTAATGACGTACACCTTAGGCAGCTGCACGTTCTTCATGAGTGGGCAGTCCTTTACCATATTCTTGGCTAATGGCAATTGGAACAGAGAGTCTTCTGGACCATTGGAGAGATAGGTCCACTTTGCTACTTTGGAGCTTCACTATCCTTAGGCTTGCCTCCTTGACCTTCTCCGTATTTTCTTTTTCCTTGCATCTTCCAATTTGAATTGAACTTCCTCTTGTTAGAACCGTTTCCATGGGTATTTCCACTAGATGCTACTAGAATAGACTTCTTCTTTTCCAAGGACTCGTACCTTAGAGCCATATCAACTAAATCCATAAAAGTACCCTTAATGTAAGCAGTCATTTTCCCATGGCACTCTTCTCTCATACCCAAAACAAACATCCTTTTTTCTTTAATGGAGTGTTAATTAATTCCGGTCAAAACAAGATAGCTCGTTGAACTTCGTCTCATATTCTACTAGATGTATATCCCCTAGCATCAAATCCATAAAGTTCTTGTACATCATGGTCCTTCCTGCTATTGGCAAGAATTGGTCCTCAAAAACTTCTTAAAATCAGGCTTACAAAAACTCTTCTTCTGGGACATTTGTAGTAAGGGAGTCCACCAAACTGCCACCCTCTCCTGTAGTTGCCATGCTGCTAAGAACCTTTTATGTTCATCGGATAAACCAAGACCTATAAACATTCTTTCACATGATCGCAGCTAAGCTTGCACTTCTATGATAGACTCAGTTTTATTAAATTGTTTCCGTCCTAGATAGGTGTAATCCTTTCATAAGGTTGCGAAATTCATTGTTGGCTACTCTGGCGATGCCTCTTCGGCAATCCGAACTGCTCCAAGTTTTGGGGTTTGACCATTTGTAGTTGTAGTGCTACCCACTCTCCTACCTCGTCTACCTTAGTTACTCATGTCTTACTACCTAGACATAGTACTTAGAATACTTGGACGAGATGAATCTTGAAAGAAGGGTACTAATCAAACCCCTCAAGCTGATCTATTTGTCAGATATATATATATATATATATATATATATATATATATATATAGACACACACACACACAGATATATATATATATATATATATGTATATGGATAAAAATTACAAATACGCACTCTCAAAGTTGACTCTAACCCAAAGCCTATGTGTTCGCTTAACCTAAGCTCTGATCCCAAAATTGCAACGATCGCCTTTCTTACTTCAAAAAATGAGTCGTTAAGGGTAAAAGAATAAGAAAGATACGAAGAAACTACACAATCATTGAATCTCACCACAAATCAGAACAAATATAATAGATAACAGATGATATTACATTGTCATTTCTATAATAATAATACATCAGACTCATTACATAACAACCTTCAACTAGACAGTTATAATTACTTGCCTAGAGAAAATACATAGATTATGCATAAATACATAGTGGAAATAGAATATGGTTACCTAACGATGAAGTTACCTGCTCTAGCTCCTCCAAAATGCAGCCGTAAGAAACTTGGATCACTTGGCTACTTAAACAAATTTGAGTAGCCAAGAGCTTTAGGAAAAGAAAATAAACTCCAGGTCAGACATGGATTTGGTATGGGTAAACTCAAAACAACTTAATTTTTTTAACTTTTATAAAACACTTTGAAAATCGAAGGTGTCTCGTAAGACAATGCCACACATAAACACAGACGGGTTTTTACCTTATGGTAATCAAAACACTTTGTATAGAAATCCAGTTGTATTATGGTAATATCTACGATTTTCAAGTAAAATAGAACATAGCTGGAATGCAAGCATCTCACATTTCAACATATTTAGGTACAACAAAATCTATATGACATTTATTGGAGAATGGATTCCATACAATGACCAGGCTACAGGGGTACCGCCTGCCAATACAAGGTCGGCCTAGCTCTTGCTGGATAGTATCAAATAAGATCATCCTTGGGTTAGGATCAGCAACCGTACCAAAGCATACATGAGTTGATAGTAGGGATTCTAGATAAGAGTAGCCTTACCCTAATGGTAGCGACCCACTTAGCCTTACTGCATCTCCCTTTGGTAGTGCTCATAACCCCCCCTCACATATTTCGTTAAAGACGATGGTAGTGCTCATAGTACTGCCACTTGGAATGCTAACATTTCCTTCGAGATGTTGACACAATCTGAGCACCCATCCATACAACTTGTTCAAGAGATGAACGAACCGAAGGCACTACTTCCACCACACCCATTTTGGAATCACCCTTAGACTTAGTAGAAAATAGCTCTTGCACTTCAAAGCCTTCTGCTTGGACCTTGAATTCGTTGTTTCTAATTCGAATGCTTACTTGGTTCGAAATGGTTTTTGGATAACACTGTTATCTGATCCTGGTCTCTTCAAACCAACGTTAAAAGGGTCAAGTTATTTATAGTGGACCATTCCACTATCATGATATAAAGGTTTACCTATGAACATACATTCCATATGCTTTGATTATCATAGCCCGCTTATCGAAATTAACTCTCTTATATTCATCACATTCCCGAAGTGCGTTATTTGTAATAAGTACAGGTCGACTTACTGTTATAAAATGTGTCAACATTTTATTACAACTACTTTAGTTCATTTGACTACTTAATGGCATGGACAAGAGATCCTTTATTTTAAAAATAATTTACTTAAAACAAGAAAGTTGGTTAATAATATAACCGATAGAGTTTGAAAGAACTTTAAATAAATAAACCTTAATTAAATCATAAGTTCAAAATTTAACTTAACTTTAATTAATCTTAATTAAATCAAAATTTAATCATAAATAACCCTAATTTATCTTTATTAGGTCTTAGTTTATCTAACTAAAAAATAAATCTTGATTAAGCTTGGTTAAGTCAAAACTAAACCTTAATTAAATAAAAATTTATTAAAAAGAAAATTTTAATTGACTTCAATCAAATAACATTCATTTTAGAATTAAACTCCAATTAAGTGGATAATTAACTTTTAATTAAATAATAATTAACTCTAATTAAATGATTAATTAAGTAAATATACTTGATTAAATAAAAATTAATTTCCTTTTATCTTAATTAATCATTATTTAAAACTTACTTACTTAAAAATAACCTACTTGGTTAATAATTTCTTAAACTCTAATTACTTAAGCTAATTACTTGATTAATTAACTAAATAATAGTTATCCTAATTAAGATATTAAATAATTAAAACTTAAACTTTTAACTTACTTAATTAGTTTGAAATGAATTTTCAAAAACAATCCAAATGAAATCACTTTAAAATTTGAAATCTTGAAATTTTCCGAATTGCGTTCATAGCGACTATTGCTATGAACGCGGTTTTCTAGAATTGGTTTCTAGGTGGATACCTCAATTTAGCTCTAGCTAGTACATGTTCTTCAAACACAAATGGAAAAGTTTGGAAAAATTAAACAAAAGGTGAAAATTTGACCCAAAAAAACATTTTTCAAAATCCAAAAGTAGAAACAAGCTTTTATCTTCAAATCGCATCTCAAGTCCTTTACGGCTTTTCAAGTTGCTGACTTTACAACAATTACATCACATTCACTTGGTTTTATTTCCTAAACACACCAACATCACATCATAACCAAGTAACCAACCATTCACATATCCATATCATTTAACATCCAAAGCACAAATCCAATCTCAAATACAAACTTATAATTATATGCCATCAAAACAACATGATATCTCAACACAATCAACATTATATTTTCATGACATATATTTCACCAAAATAAAGTTATTTTCTTTTCTAAAAACAAGATTTTTACTCACCAAATCTTTATCAAATCAAGATGAACTTTTTCCAAAACATGAAAACAACTTAGGAACTTGCAAAAATTGAAACTTTGGATTGCTTGAACACCTAAATGGGCTCGACCATGTGAACTTTAGGCTCAACCTAGTGTATGTAGGGCACATCCATAGGGTTTTGAGGTGGATGGGCATGTAGTTCTGGAAGATGAGGTGCTGTAGAAGATGTAGAATTTATTTTGTGAATTAAAGGGGAGATTTTTGGCAAAATGAAATGGTTTTTCTCACATTAAGAATTGTGAAGAGGAAGCCATAGATGTTTGTTTAAGCTATTAGGAATTTTTAAATGAAGAGGAGGGTTGTAAAAATGAGAATATGAAAGAGTGGTGGTACGTATAGGCTTAGGAAATTAATTAAAAATATGCAAGTGCTTGAATATAATATGCATACATGCATCATCACCACTCCTTCCCCCTTATCATTTCGTCCACTACATTTACCCCCTTTCTCTTGCAACTATTTATGCCATGCTCTTGTATTTGTGTTAAAAAGGTGTATTTTTATATATGTTATGTATATATATCTTTACTAAATAAAATCTTCTTTTAACATACATGTATATATACTTAAGTGAGAAAATGTGTACCTGCATATATACAAGTACACACTATGTTAAAATAGTTTGTAATGTGTGCATGTGTATTTGCAGTAGTGTTATGGCATTTTGAATAAATTTTAAGCAAAGTCAAACCAATATTTCAAAAAATAATTTCCAGTCACATTTTCAATTTCCCTATGAACTATATATATTGTTAAACAAATTTTGAAAAAGATTTTATCATCATTAGTTATTATTTAAAATAGTTTTATTTTTAATAAAAATCAGTTTGTTGATTATTTAAAAATATAATAAAATATCCACTTAAATAGCCATTAAATTCGGGGTCGTTACATAATACCTAACCCCAAGCGTACCCCTTCTGTAATCGCTAACTGTCATCGTAGAATACCCCTTCTAGGCCACTTAATACTTCTTAAATAGGGAAGAGGCAAACCCTCTAATGGCCATTTAATACCTTAGCCCCAAAACGGACCTCCTTAAGGGATTTTCACAAAGCACGTAAAAGATAATCCCTCTATTTAACACGCGCCCAAAAGATAATCCTGACCATGCAATAAAATCTTAAACAGGGAGAGTTAGACCTTAACACAGCCATTTAATACCTCAACTCTGAAGCAGGCCCATCCCGGGATATCCGCCTTATGATCTATAACTCAACTATGACGTCTCTCATTAGTCCGACTATTTGTAGGTGCTTGTAGCCAGATCAACTAGGAAGACTTATCCTATAAATTAGGACTAACCTTGTATCCATCATGGGTACTTATTATAGATGATGTCACGCATTAGCTACAAAAGTCACTCTGTTAGTAGCCAGATTAGTTGGGAAGACTTCTATGTGCTTTCAACTAACCTCGTATCCCTATAACTTAGCCATATTTCCACTCTACAACATCTACTTCAAAATTACATCAACATATACATATAACACACACACAAACACACACAGACCCCTCACCCGTATTTACACATTAAAGGTCTTATAAGGAAAACTCCTTATTTAACATTTTATTTATGGATTAACTTCCATTATAGTTCTTTAGTTATTTTATTAGATTGTTTTTTAATTGTTAATTATTATATATTGTGATAGGTTTACAATCATAAATTCCAATTTTAAAGTTTTAAAGGAATATGTTATCATTATATTTGTGCCTAATATTAAATTATGCCCGGTTAGCTTTATGCATAATCAGGTAATTTCTCCGTTTCTTATTACAGGTGTTATATTATTCTAATGTTCATAACTATAATTTGTATACAAGTCCGAATTCAATTCAGCAATCACATAAATTCCAATATCATAAATGAATTAATTACATAAAAATAGACTTGTATACATATTCAAAGATGCAACCCAGAAACATACTATTTGTTTTAGGTTGATATAGTAAAATTATGGTCCTTTCTAGAAAAGTAGATTTAAAATACAAATCTTTTATATTTCATTCAAATTTTAAATAAATAATATTGAAATGACAAAGAAACCATACTTATTTTAAAATAGGCGGTGCAAATTACGGATAAGAGAAAAAAGAATCTTTTTTCCTTACTTTGCGCAACTCGTTTTATTTCCTTGTTTTGGAATTCTTTGTCATTACAATTACAAACTGAAAAGTGGAATCAAATAGAATACAAATTATTTATATTATAAATATTAATGAATCCAATTCCACTAAATTAAGATAAAACAACTAGGATTCTAAGAAGCTCAAGATCTACGTATTATGAGGAGATTTGGGGGTTTTAAGTTGATAGATTTTTGCATCCAAAATCTTCCAAGGTACAGTACAAACCCAAATATCAATACACTATTAAGTAAAAATTCACAAATAATTCCCAATAAATCTCCATGGATTTGCTTCGTGCGATAGCATTATCCCCTCCTCCAATTTATCCTTTATTTATCGTATAACATATAGCCGATATGTATATGTATTAGATTCAGAATTTGTAGATTGGGATATATATATATATATATATATATATATATATATATATATATATTATTACCTTTCTCTTTAGCTTGCCACTTTCGGATCTTCTCATAATCCTTGGAGGTATATTGTGACGACCCAGGATTTCTAACAATTTAAATTTAAATAGTTAATTGATTTTAAGATACTTAAAAGTTAATTTTGGACTTGAATTCGAAATATCAATATTTTCTTGATGATTAAATCATTGAATTATATAGTTTAAATATTGAATTTAATAATTAAAATTGGGTAAGATGTTGAATATGGAACTTTAAGCCTATTAAAAATAATCTAAAGACTTATAAACTTTATAATGGTGATATTGAAGAAAATAGAATGTGTGAAATTTAATTTAAAGGTAATTTGTTCAATTTTAAAAATATATCGTCCAAATTAAATTTAAAAATAGCCTTCCGAGGCACAGTCTTGGAATTCGACGAAACCAGTTCCATTGGATCCGTAATAGTTAGTTATTATCGGATTTTAATTTTCGTAGCAATCGGAGTTGTCGTTTAACCCTGGCAGCTCGAAACGCTTAAATTTATTTTAATCGATTTAATTTAATATCGATCGTTTAATTCCATAACTCGCACATACGATCAAATTAGCTTCTGAAACACATTCCGTTGTGTTCGGAATAGGGGTAAAACCTTGTAAAAGTTAGTCGGCATATCTAATTCGGGGTTCGGGATTTCGCATTATAAAATGCGGGATATTTTCGATATTTAATTATTAGCCAGGCGTGCAGAAGAAGCTTGTTGCGTACAAAAGCACTGCAACTACCTCCATTTGAATATACCTTCGGTTGTTTCTTTCCCCATTTATTCGAACCCAAACAAAAAAAAATGAAAAATGAAATCGAAATCGAAGAAGGACGAAGCCGCGTTTGAATCGTGGCAACTTTTAGGAGCCATGAAATCGAGTTTGACTCGAGTATTGGATTTAGGGCTTGCGTATTAGGAAGTCGCGACTTCGAGTTAGGTGATGCTCGTTCGAGGCCGTAGGCAGAATGGGGAGTCACGCCTTCGAGCGCGCGCGTAGGAGTGAAAGAGGGACGTTGACATCGTCGTGGTCGGCTTGGGGTTCACATCGCGGCGGCAGGAGATGGTGAGCGAATTAGTGTTTCACGAGTACTTTCGAGGAGACAGTAGGTATAGTTTTTATTTTTTTATTTATATATTTATTTATCTAATTTATATATATTTATAAAAGAATTTTTTTTTTGTAGCTTCAAGAATATTAAGAAGATTTACTGGTTAGGATTAAATTCTAAGTTAATCAAATTTATTGACAATTGATAATTCAATTTGTTTGAATATAAATAACCTGTATAAATATTTATACAAGGTTAAAACGTGGATAAACCAAGTCGAGAATGAAGTGGATTGCAAATTCAGGAATCAAAGGTGAGTAAATCTCACTATATTGGATTTTTTATTTAAATTTAAAATGGTTAAATTTTAATAATTGGCTGGATGAATAAATTGATTGGATTTGCTATTGAAGATGATGTGACTTTGTTTTGATTTGATCTCGAGTCAATTTGGGTTGACTCGAAATATTTGGGTTTTTAAATTGTTTTAGATTTAATGTTATAAACAAGAGAATGTTGTTGAGGGCTTAATAAGTTCTGGTTCATAAATTTGAAGTGTAATTAAAATAAATAATTAGTTAGTTAATTAATTAATAATTTGGGTTAATTAATTTAGTAATTCAAGATTTGGAATTAATTAATTATGGTTTAAGCTAATAAATGAAGTTTAATTAATTCAGAATAGTCATTGGATGGTTTGATGAATAATTACTTAATTAAAATAAAATATAATTACATTATGTAATTTATTAAGAGATTAATTAAGACGACTAATTAAGAGGGAATTGATTTATTTAAAGGAGTAAATAAACAGATAGTTAATTTAAAGGTTGAGGTAAATCAAGAATGATTAATATTTGTGGTGTAATTAATGATTGATTGTTGAATGAAATTAGTTTAGATTAGGATTAATTAAATTATACTTGAAAATCATTAATTTATAAAATCAATGACATAAATAAAGATTGACTAATTAAGATTAATTATTCATAATAAGTGACTTATGTGAAGTCAATTAATATAAGTAATTAAAAATTAATGTAATTGATTATAGTTAATTAATGTCGTGAAACTAATTAAAGAAAAGTGCTTGAATGTAATTGAGAATAAATTAATCCAGGGTGATTAATTAAGACGAATAATGAAGGGTTGATTAATTAATTGTTCTGGAATTAATTTATGAAGGAGTCAAAGTGATTGAAGTTTGAAATTTAATTAGAATTAATTGAACTAAATTGTATGTGATTAAGCTTTGCTTATGGATGATTGAATGTTATTGGATGTTTTGAATGTGTTGATATCTCTAATATAAAATGCTGTGAATTTTCATTTGAATAACTCGGGTTAGGATAATATGAGTCTCGAAGAGACCGGGGTCGAGCACTTTGAAAATACCCGAAACCACTTCGAATATTTATATATTGATTTGTGAAATCAATAGACTGGAATGTAATGATTTAAGTGAATTGGATTATTTTATCTAAGTTTGGTACTTAGAAATTTATATGTGAAATAAGCATTGTCTATAGCAAATTGTGAATTGGTTAAATTAATATAAGTTACCCCGGGTTTATATAAGTTGTTTGCTTGGTACTCCACGTTAGATAGGTTTACTCACGCTGGTTTCCAGCCTGACCCGGGTGTTACTTTGATGTAATGCTCGGGTCAGACCGAGTATTACAGATTTCAAGTAAGGACGTTCTGGAGCTCAGGAGGCGAGCTAGATGGCAGAAACGTATGAGGTGTTTCGCTGTATTTTTCTGGAACAAGTTAATTTTTAACTGTCTGGTATTTGTGTAATGATGTAACTCTGATGTATAAAGATATAAGTGTAATGATATAGTTCTTCTTGTAAAACTATTATTTATGTGATATTATATTTTATCCGCTGCGAATGTGAGATTGTGTGTTTCTTTTCTGTTCTTCTTCTCTTTCTTCTTTCTTTTTCTTCTTTCCTTGACTATCTGGAAATTTCGGGATCGAAATTTCCGGGTCGTTACATATATATTTATTTTTGGTTTTGATTTGAAGGGATTTCTATTGAGGATGTGAATTAGCAAAGCGTTATTCAAGGTTTTGATTTATATGAAAAGAATGAGGGGGCTAGCCTCTTATTTATAGTTTCTTGGATGCGTCAAGAATGTCAGATCGAGAATATTTTAATAATTTTAAATCTGTAGCCGTCACGGCACGACTGGTCAACCGGTTGCCCATAGGCGGCCGATCAATTGTGGTCCAACCACCATTAACATTAATGTTAACGTTTTTCTTAAATGTTGTGTGATTACATTTACATTTTTGCAACGTTAAGGTATTATTAACGTTAACAATATTTATTACCTTAATACATTTTGATTTATTTTCAATTCAAAATTTTCAAACATCGATAACTTCTTTGTTTGAACTCCGATCAGAAGCTTTGTATATGAAAATGTTAAATATTACATATTGCTCAGAAGATCGCCATGAACACAATGGTGCAAGTTTTATTGCCAAATTCCGACGTTTGCAAAATTTCTATTTTTAGAGTTATTATTACTTTATTGATTTTTCTTAATTAACTTACTATTAATTTTACACGGTGTTTCATTTTCCCTCCTTAAAAGAATTTCATCCCTGAAATTCCTAATGGACAGATAATGTAGCGTGCACTCTACAACTATATTATACAACCAAGTTATCTACACAACCATCTACTCAACCAAAAGTGAAATGGGATTATGTACGTAACATATATATTGGTGAGCTCAACCCTAGCATGATTGCAAGATCGTGACATATAGGATGTACGCAAACAACCCAAAATATGTATAAAATTATATGAGTGCAAAAATAAGAGGAAAGTATGAAAACCATCCCCTATCATCCAATATAGCAACCACGATGCAACCAAAACTTATATAACACTAAATCTGGAGGAAGAAAATTTACTAGAGAAAAGCTTTGGGTGAGAAGCCTTCATCTTCTTTTCCTTTTCCCAAGTGCACTTCACCAGATTATCTCTCTATTGTACTCGAACCTGCCTAATTTATTTACTACGAAGCTTCCTAACTCTGTGCTCCACTACGCGTGCAATGACACAGGGTACTATCGGTTCCGTCTTTATATCTACTAACTAATCAATATCTACAATGGTAGTTGTGATGTGCAGACTCCTCCTCGGATGTGATATATGGAAAACATTATAGACTCCAACCTACTTGGCTGGAAACTCTATCGGATACACCAGTCTCCCCACTCGCCCCAAAATCTGGAAAGACCCCACCTTCGCCTGTTTGTCGGTCTGAGGATGATAAGTAGTGCTAAGATTCGTTGTCGTCCCTAAAGCTAACTACAAACTCCTCCAAAACACACCAGTGAATTAAGGGCCTCTGTCAATTTTTTCATAAATTTTATGAACAAAAGCCCTTATTTTTATATTTTTTACTCTTTACTTTAATTTTAATATATTCCTTGGTAGAAAATAAGTCTCTTATTTTTTTGCTTCAAATATACTGACCAGAATTACATGTAATAGGACCACTTCCTTGATGTAAATATGTGCTAGAGAAGTTGCGTTCCTATTACTTCTTAACGGAATAAAGGGGCACTTTATGAGTCTATCCACTATAACCTAAATAGCTTCATTGACGTTCTGACTTCTAGGCAACTGTAATATCCCACCTTTTTACGCATGCTTTAAATCGACACACGGGCCAATTCAAACCATACGGAAGGGCGGATTGTTATGGGGTAAATAAGAAAAACGAGAAAGAAATAAAACAAAACAGAATCTCACAGCGGAATGATGAGATATAATAATCAAATATACAGTTCATGAAGCTGTTTACAAAATATTTAATTTTACTTATACAATATATATCAGAGTTGCACATACCAACGAATAAAAATAGATGCAGCGGAATACAGTGTGTGGTGGGACAATATAATATAATAATAATAGTGAAATCTTCGTCTTCATCCTCCAGAAATAAAGTCTTCGATCCTGAAATGCTCGCATAGACCCGAGCGAATTGAAAAGGCAAAACACTCGAGTCAGAACTAAAAGATCTTATGTAAGTTAAATCAATAGAAATAAATATGAGTGCAGTAACTCAAGAGATGCTCGGGATTTACATCTCTCAAGGATCCGTTAAACTTTTTACTATGTAATATATTTCGCTATTATAATAGTGTCTAATTGTAAAATAAACTTACTTTTAAATAGCATTAAGGCTTTACATTTTCCACCTTAACACTTTTACATATTCCCATAGTCTACACAGTACTGTAATCTCTCCCGTGCTGGGCGTCGTCAGAAGGCACTCCATAGGTATGGTACAAAACCAAAATCGTATAAGGCACGCTAGGGTATGTGACACGGCACAACTAGGCAATGCCAGGGTAGATATACCAATTACGCTTCCTGGTCGGTGGTAATGCGTAGCAGCTACTACCGTCCACCTCCAACAACACCCCCAAAATCAAAAATCAAAAGTGGCCACCGAATCAATCCAAAATTCAACGTATAATATCGAAGGGATGTGTCCGATCAAAGGTGCTACCTCAATTAACCCGTCGATCGCTCCTGTTTTAGCCACCTTATGCCAACTCACGGGAGTTGGGTCCACGTATTTACCTTAAAGGAAACGCTGCCACCATCCTACTTCATTCTGAAATCTCCACAGCGTACATGGTTGTTAAAGTGGTTTTCGGAGTTGGCAGAGATATGACAACTTCCGATCCCGGTCTCTTCAACAACCAAACGTTAATATAACACCGCGGTCTTATCAAAATAGTTTATACTTTTAAACCATAATAAAATATCCATTTCAAAACCATATAAATACGGTGTCATTTCTATTTTAAAACCCAAATCCATATGATATCATTTTTATTTCAAATATCTCCTTTTTCCAAAATCATAGTACTTTCAAATATATATACCTTAAACCCCATAGCTTTGAAACAAAATTTTGAATACTTAAATGGTTTAAATATTAAATTACTTTATAAAATAAGATAGCTTCTTAAATTTTACAGATAAATTCCAAATACCGATTTGAACTGCTCAATAAACCATTTCAATTCATATATTTCAAAGCTTTACATATTCCACCATTTCAAAACTAATTCTTTGATAATTCCATATAAATCAATTTCAACAACTATTATTTAGATTTGAAATGTTTACTTAATAAATTTAATATCATTTAAGTAAAACCTTTAAATTTCAAATACTGGATATTCTTTCAATTTAATTAACTTAATAATATCCATTTAAATCCTCCAAACCAAAATCAAGTTATTAAATCATACCTTTTAAAATCTCAAATCTATTTAAATTAGAATCAATTTTATTCGAGGAAGATTCTTATATACTTTAATTCAAATCAAATTCATATTTATCTTCCCACCTTATTCCGATTGAATAAATTTTAAACTCCCAAAATAAAATTTAAATAAACACTTAACCGTATTATATTCTAATAAGACCAAACTTTATTATTTAACATCTTTATCTTTAAACCAGTTTTTATACATAGCTTAAAACTAAAATTTAACTATATATAAAATAAAATTATAAAATATATAATCAATATCTCATAAAACCGTATATTTCTTTACAAAACCATAGAAATCATTTTTGAAATATTTATATATATAGACCACGGTATCTGTATAAAATTTTCTACCCTATGGTCAGGTGATACAGATATTTATCATTTCAATCCGTAATTTAAAAATAAAAATTACGGTTATATATCATTTCAAACCGCAATCCCGAATGACATGAAATGCATAACAATTTCCAGTTTATGATGATATAAATAAACATCCATTCATCCATCGCAAAATCATACATCCATTCATCAAAATCATCATCCAATTCAAACAATACATCAATGTATACCGAATAATAAACAACAGGTATTAACTAGCAGTTTTTATTCAACAATAATTTAATTAACTATTAACTGGTAGTTTATATGCAATAAATAAATAAATAACAATTTAACTGGCAGTTTATATGCAATAAATAAATACATAATAATTTAATTAAATTAATTAAACTTAACTGGGATGATGATTGAAAATAAGCCAAACAGTTATGAATAAATTTATAAACACGTCATAAATCGATTTAACAAACATAAGAAATTTTAGAAGTTGTGAGTGGGTTAAAACACTCACCTTTTGAATTTGAATTGAATTTAGATTCAATTTAAACCCAAAAATTGACCAGTCTCAGAATTCATCCAAACCAGCGCCAAAAAGTCCAGAATTCAGACACGAACCTAGCGGAGGAAACCGCGCATGAAACGGAGTTCGTACGTAAAAGATACATACGTTAGAACACTTGAAAATTTAAATTAAATAAATAAAAGAATAACAAAACCCTCACCCCTTCTTTGACACGTCACCATCTCCTGCATCTTTGCGCACGTGACAGAACGAACGCTATTTCCAAAAAACCCTAACGCAAACCTCACCGCCATGAAACCCCATCGCGCCTTCGTCGACGAAATCGCGGCCCCCCATCCTTCGCCGCCGCCCTTTGATGGCCTCGCGACCTCCCTTTGATGGCCTCGCGACCATCGATCGCTGAATTTAAGGTGCAGCTGCTGTGAAACCCTAGGCCTAAATCGAATTGTTTTGCCAAATCTAACCGTCGATACTCCAAACGAACCTTGCCAATGCCTTCCATTCGAGACTCTCCACAGCCTGGTATCATCCATTCGACGATCCGTCGTCGTTGATTTGAATCATATGGACGACCGAGAATTAGTCATTAATTTCTGGGCAACTGATGATTCAAATCCAAAACGAATCTCAAATCTGAGATGCGCTTGTAGAGAGCTTCGATATATATTTTTTCTGTATTTTTCTGAGTAGTTTGGATTTTTTTGAAATTGATTTTTGAAGTGGAATTTGAATTGGATAAATTAGGGTTTACAGCCATTGAGGAAGGGGAGCACAGAAGTTTCTGTACGTATAGTAATGAGGAATAGAGGCCGCTAGGGTTTATATAGGTAGGTCGGAAATTAGAATGGATGGATAATGTTGGATATACTTGATAACGCCAAAGTGGCCCAAAAAGCCCGTTTCGACTCCGGAACGAAATTGGGTCAACGCATATATCAAAATAGATATTTTAAAATATTTTAAACGCGATGGAACAAGTTTCAAGTCTAAATTCCATTGTATGAAGAAGTTATGCTCAAATCAAAAATTTTCAAATTGATTTCAATTTAATTTATTTCAAGGCGTTTCGAGTCCGTATGATCAAACCACAAGTCCGATCGCTTCGAAACTTGAAATCATACAATAATTCACCGCTATGGATCCGATGAAACTGGTTTCAACGAAATCCGAGTTAATGGCCAAAATGGCTATTTTTACATTAATTAAATAAATTTATAATTAATTGATTAAATCCAAATTTAAATTTCAATTCTAAAATTGACAATTTCAACAATTTTAAATTTCTTAACCATTTACAAGGTTTTAAACAAATTTAAATGTCAATAAATAGTTGACTTATTTATAATTCCAATGTTAAATCTAAATTTCAGTATTAAATTTCAGTTTCATTAAATTCAAAATTATAAATTAAATTCCAATAATTCTATTAAATTAAATAAATCAATGATTATTCCATTCATAAATTTCAAATAGATGGATTTAATATTGGATTCAAAATCTATTTTCTTGATATTCTTAGATTTCATTTAAATCTCTATTAACGTAATATTTAGATGTTAAATTTCATTTATTTTCAATTAAACCTATTATCATACATTAAACTTCAACAAACTTATTTTTTTGCATCCTTTTCATTCACCCAACTGCCATTTTATAAATAATTTTACAATAGATTCATAGTTTATTACATAAATAACTTCAATTTCATCTAAATTAATGTTTAGTAATTTTTAAATATTTAATCCATTTAATTGCAATTAATCCTTTTATTAAATTTTAAATTCCAATAAATTAATAAAGCTTGATTCCCGATCCTTATAACTAAACAAATTGTCCAATATGAATAACCTTAACATTACTTACAAATATTACCTTAATTAACATTAACTTAATATTAAATTATAATTATTGTAACAAATTTCAAAGTTTAAATTTACAAGCTACATACATAGGTAACATACAATAATCATTACCGTTAACCTTCAGTCACATTAATAAGCTTTTATTGCTTATAAAACAATGTTAACATTTATTTTATAATGCTAATTTCATTCACTCTATCTGTTACTATATTTATATCCATTAAAGTAATATTTAGTTACTTTTATTCGAAATAACCGTTTATCACCAATATATTCTTTATAATACTTGTATGGTTATTCTCCACAAACAATTACCATCTATCTTATTATTTCACCATTATTTAGAATTAAAGCCTCAATTAAGTTTATTTATCTTGATTTCATTCTTTTATTACACCATTTATTACTTTACAAAATAAATGCATTTAAACTCATCAATGTAATATCAAATTTCATTTTAAATCCAATTGATTTCCTAATCAAAGTTTATACATATTTCAAACAACTATTATAATTACTCCCAGAACATTGGTTTTATTAAATAACCATTTATTAATATTAACTTTCCTTAATTTAATCCAATGCTTACCTTTTGTTTTCATATATTCAATTTGTAGCTACGTACACGTCTTCATTAATTCCATTGATTTGCATTTCGTTTCAATTTATTAATAGTTACCTTTGTTAAGTTACCTTAATTAACATTACGTAATATTAGATTATAAATTTACAAACTTAATAGATTCATAAATTGTCTATTGCCAAATATATACATAAATTTCTATTAATGTCCTCAATAAATTTATCTACTAGGTTTCAAACCTTTTTATTCATCAATTACTACCTTATAAATAAACTTTCGTTTCTAATCAATTTACATCCACCTTTCTGTTATTATATCAATCATCGTTAAAGTACCCTTTATTTATGCTCATTTATTTTGTTTAAATTCCAATTTAATCATTATTAATTATGTACCAATTCCTTTATTTATACAACACTTACATTTATTTACTTATTGTCCATTTGTTTCTTATATTAAACCTATAACCAGGTATGACAATTTACACTATTTCAATTAATTGCAATATAAATTTTAAATTGTTAATTTTAATTACAATTGATACATCTAATTTCTACATTCGCTCCCATATAAATTATAAGACTTTTATTTCTTTCTAAATTTAATTAAAAATCTTATTAATTTAACTCATTTTAATCGTCGAATTTTATAGGTCGTTACAGCAACCCATCTATGAAATCCATCGATATGTGTTCCTACTTCCAAGTTGGTACCTCCAACGGTAAAAGCAAACCTCCGGGCTTCCCTTGTGCAACTTTGATTCACATCAAACATCTAGCTACAAAATCCAGTGCTTACATCTTCATTCCCAACCAATAGAAAAACGGCTTTATGTCTCTATACATCTTATCTCCACCGAGGTGGATAGTCCTCCTAGATCGGTGACACTCAGCCAATACTTCCTCTAAAACATCCTTAACCACTGAAACACACAGACATCCATCTCTACGTAGCCATCCTCTTTCATTGACAGAATATCTACCATGATAGGGGAAATACTCTCCTCTACTCATCTTAGCTAAAATTTAACTATCACCACATCCTTCTTCTGCTCTTGTCCGATGCAATCCATCAATGCTGGCCTTACCTCCATTGCTGTTAGATATCCTAGAGAAAATTTTGAAATCCGTTAGAAATTGAAATTTGATAGGAACTCCAACTGCCTCCACTCATATATAGTTCCTAGAGTAGCATGCTTCCAGTTAAGAGCATCAGCAACAACATTCCCTTTTTCGGGGGTAGTATACTGAATCTCAAAGTCATACGATGCTATAAACTCTATCCACATTTGTTTCCTAAGGTTCTAGTCTTTTTAGGAAAATACGTATTTAAGAGACATATGATCAGTAAATAGCTCAAACTTTTCTCTTAAAACATAATACCTCCACATCTTTAAGGCAAATACGATAGCTGATAAATCTAAATCATGAGTGGGATACCTCCTCTCATGGTATTTCAACTGTCTACTTGCATAGACTACCACCTTGGCTTCTTGCATAATAATTCTTAGTACTACATGCATCACTGTAAATAGTTAAAGGCTTTTATCCATCCAGGATCATTAGTACAAGTGCATTAGTTAATAGTTCCTTCAACTTCTCGAAGGCTCCTGTACATTTCTCATCACATATGAAGACTAAATTTTTAAGGCGAGTCATTGGTACTGCTATCTCTATGAAGTCTTTAGTGAACTTCTTATAGTAGCCAACCAAACTAAGAAAACTTCTAACTACCATAACAGTCTTCAGAATTTTCTAACCCTAAATAGCTGCAACCTTTGCAGGGTCAGCAAATAAACCCTTCTCAAGATCACTTGTGCTTCTCTTAAGTTGTTTTCATGTTCTCCTTCAGCTTTTGAGAACATTAGAATAACATCCATAAATACTATGATGAACTTGTTCAGCTGTCCCCTATAGACTGTACTCATCAAATGCATAAAGTATGCATGAGCATTTGTCAATCCAATAGGCTTTACATCCCATTCATATAGACCGTTTGGAGTGTGAAAAGCTATCTTCTCCTTGCTATCTTCTGCCACTCTCAATTAGTGGAATCCAATGGCCAAATCTAACTAAGAAAAGACTTTGGCTCCAACAAATTAGTCAAATAGGTCATCTTTTCAAGGTAAGAGATACCTATTTTTCTTGCTTAGCATGTTGAGTGCTCGTTAATCGATGCATAGCATTAAAGAGCCGTCTACCTTAATGGCGAAGACAAATGGTGCTCCCTATTCATAAGTACTATGGAGAATGAACTTCTTCAATAATAGCTCTGAAATCTTCTTATCTAGTTCTCGCCTTTCTTTGGGGACCATATACCACAATAGCAGTGCGCTTAGTCTAGCGTCTTTCTCCAAATTAATCCAAAACTCTATTTCTCTTTTGAGTGGGAGCTAGAGACTTCTTCAAAAACATCTGAAAATTATCGAATTATGGGTACAAATAAAAGCTCATCTTATGATAGGCTAAGAGAATACAAATAGCTCGCATTTGAGCATCGGGGAATGCATTGAACATCTATATCTCGTCCCCACATATCTTTAACCATACAATCCTTCCATCACAATCTAAGACAGCCCCGTAGTATGATAACCAATCCATCCCTAAGACAAGACTATACCCCTCAAATCCCGGAGCATATGCATTACATATAAGTCTGCATTACATAAATCTACCACTAGGTCTTTGCAAATCATAGAAGATGTGCCGACCCCCTAAAGGATTCGACATAATTATAGGGTTAGTGATAGGTTGGAATTTTAATTCTAAGGTTTTAACTATGTTTCTGGCTATAAATGAATGTGATGCTCCTAAATCGAATAGAGTACGAATAATATTCCCAAAAATAGTAGTTATACCATCCATAACATCTTTTCCCTTATCCTTAGAAGGAGGCTTACTGGAGATATGTATAGCTTCAATGGCGTAAGCCCACCCAACCTGTCCACCCTTGGCTAGTTTTAGACATTGGTTCTTAAGGTGCCGGTCCTTGATGTAGTTATAGCACATTCATCAAGCTCACCCTGCAATTCTTAGCGACGTGTCCTTTCTTGTGGCATCTTTGGCATGTCATACCTCTCTTCTTGAACTTTCCCTTGACCTTCTTATCTTTTAAGAACTCCCCTTTCTTTATTCCATTGATTATTGAACTATCCTACTTTCTCCATTATTTATTACCGTCTGTTTGAAGTAAGGCCATTTCGACTAGCGTCTCATGGTGGCACATGCGAGAATTTGAGTCAAGAGCAGTTCCCTTAAGGGAGACTTTAGGCCTTCACAAATTTCATCGCCTTCTTTGCTTGAATATTAATCTGACTCATCCCAAATTTGGCCAACTATGTGAACTTGTTAATTTACTCATTTACTATGGAGTCCCTTTGTTTCTTATGGATGAACTGCTTCAATTGTAGATTCATTGTTGTGTTGGATGTGAATCGTCACTCGAAACGAGCCTTAAATTCAACTTAAGTTATGCCTTCCTCGGCATTCTTTGTGGTCTTTATGGTACATAAATTCAGCGCCTCCCCTTTTAAGTGCAATGCAACTGGCTTCCTATTGAGTCGAAGTTCCAATTATAGTTCCTTAAATATGTAGTCACAGTCGTCAATCCAAGTTTTGGCTTTCACAAAATTACCCCTGCATAAGAACATTCACCTACCTACACTCATAAAATCCTTACATAGTCTAGGGAAGTCAAGTGATTGGAATATTGGTTCAACGGGCGGAGCAACTGGTGCCATTGATGCAATTTGCTGGGGATTTCCCTACGACTCTCA
This sequence comes from Allium cepa, assembly GCA_030765085.1. NCBI lineage: Eukaryota > Viridiplantae > Streptophyta > Magnoliopsida > Asparagales > Amaryllidaceae > Allium > Allium cepa. The sequence goes on along the minus strand of CM060943.1, from coordinate 596,254,072 downwards.
ACTATTGCCGAAACCACTCTGGGATACCCATGTGATGGGTATTTCTTGAGTGGTGGGTCCCTGACCTTGAAGCAGTTGTTTTCAGTCATAATTAACTATCTATAGGTTCAAAGTTTAGTTACAACTTCATACGATAGTATTACTTGCTGAATTAAGAAGTTGACTAGTGTGTTTGTATATGTCCATATATGTATACTCATATATAGAGTAGAGTTTTGAAAAATATTTTTAAAAATAAAAAATTCATACTCTCGCATATTCTTATCTCCACTGACCGGCTAACATAATCTCTGATATCGAATGTAAGAACCCTCTTCACAACGGGCTTATATTTCGACCCAAATAAAGCCCATTAACCTTAGGTCCATTCCAGAGTTGATGTTAGTTAATATGATTGATTAAATAAAATAATGTATAAAGCTATCTATTTATGCTTCCAGATTCTCATTGCGGAAGAGAAAATGTAATAATTAAATAAGCACCCATTACATAATATCCAAGTGTAAGAAATGTAATGTACCAATAACATAAACCAAGTTGAATATATTATTTGGATACATCAAAAACATAAATAGATAACTAATACTTCGACTAGGAAATCACCGTCTCCTCCTCCACTCTGATCATCAAATCTAACCTGTAAGAAGTAATGAGAATAGGTTCAGAACAATAATGTCTGGTGAATGAAAATTTGAAGTTTTACGGTAATAGTATATGAGAAATAAGCATTCAAATAAGTATTAGGTCTTACGTATTTATTATATTTCTCCATATATATCCTTAACTATAGGCTAGTGGCTCCTAGAGTCCTACTTTGTAACTACAAAAGTGGATGCAGCACAACTATAGAGCATATCGGGTTCAAGGACCTATCTCCCATCCAATCATATCCTGACAATGCGAGAGTATGTACCTAGGCTATTTAATACCCTTAAAATAGGAAATAGGCCGATCCTCAAGCCATTTAATACGTAATGATTACCTTTCTTACTCTGAAAGATGAGTCATTAAGGGTAGAAGAAAAAGAAAGATAAGATTGTTTGTAATCCTAATTGCGCAGACTTCTATGTGCTTTCAGCTAACCTCGTGTCCCTATAACTTAGCCATATTTCCACTCTCCAACATTTAATGTAAAATTACATTAACACACACACACACACACACACACACACACACACATATATATATATATATATAAACACATCACCCATATTTATGCATTAAAGGCCTTACAAGGATAACTCTTTATTTCACCTTTTATTTATGGATTATATTCCACAATTTTTTTAACTTATTTTATTAGATTGTTTGTTAATTGTTAATTACAATATACATGATAGGTTTACAATTATAATTTCCAATTTTAAAGCTGTAAAAGAATATTTTATTATTATACTTACGCCTAATTAGATTTATGCGTATTCGGGTAATTTGTATGTTTCTTATTCCGGATATAATATTATTTTAATGTCTACAACTGTAATTTCTATACAAATCCCAATGCGATACAACAATCACATAAAAGCCAATATCATAAATGAATTAATTACACAAAAATAGACTTGCATACATATTCAAAGATGGAATCCTAAAACATATAATTTATTTTACGTTAATATAGTAGAATTATAGCCCTTCTTTCCAAAGGAGTAGGTTTACAATGCAAATATTCTACATTCCATATAACTTTTAAATGAATAGCTTTGCTGCGACTATGAAATCATACTTATTTCAAAATAGGTGGTGTAAACTGCGAATAAGAGGGAAAAAAATATCGTTTTCCTTACTTTGCACACATCTTTATATTTACTTGTTTTGGAATTCTTTGTCATTACAATCATAAATTGAAAAGTGGAATCAAATAGAATACAAATTATTTATATTGTAAATATTAATGAATCCAATTCCACTAAATTAAGTTAAAACAACTAGGATTCCTAACAACTCAAGATTTACATATTATGGGAATATTTTAGAGCTTTAAGTTGATAGATTTTCGCATACAAATCTCTCAAGACACAATACAAACCTAAACATCAATATGCAATTAAGGAAAATTTTAGGTTTACACTAACAGATAATTCCTAATGAATCTCCCTGGATTGGCTTCGTGCGATAGCCTATTTCCTTCCTCCAATTAATCATAACCGATTTATTTATAAATATTATATTCAAAATTTGTAGATTAGAGAAGATATATATATTATTTATTACCTTTCTCTTTAGCTTGCTTCTTTCAAATCTTCTCATAATCCATTTAATATATATATATATTGAGTTAAAGAGATTTTTATGGAGGAAGAGAATTGGCAAAGCATCGCTCAAGCTTTTAGATCTATATGAAAAGGATGAGGGACCTAACCACTTATTTATAGTTGCTTGGATGTACCAGGATTGTTAGATCGAGAATATTTTAATAATTTTAAATCTGGACCGTTTGGGTAGTTCAAAACCCTATCAAAGCATGACCGGTTGCATGTAGGCGGTTGACCAGTTGTGGTCCAACCGCTATTAACATTAATGTTAATGTTTTTCTTAAACGTTCAGTAATTACGTTTAACGTTTTCGTTAACATTAAGTTATTATTAACGTTAACAATATTTCTTACCTTAATACGTTTTGATTTAATTTTGATTCAAAGTTTTCAAACGTCGATAACTTCTTCATTTATGCTCTGATCGTGAAGCTTTATATACGAAAGTTGCTCAGAAGGTCACCACAAACACAATGACGCAAGTTTCATGTGATGTTTGAAAAGTGAAATTATTAATTAATTAATTTTTATTCATTAATTTCTTTTTAATATTAATGGGTGTTACAATTCATAGCCTCCTCAATTTAAGAAAGATGACACTGATATTCCTTCATTTGTTCCTTTTTTGGCTGCATGCGTTGCGCATGCACTTAAGTTGGCTATATATATATATATATATATATATATATATATATATATATATATCCAGTTGTGTAATAAATTATATGAGAAAATGTATGGTTCAAAATGATATCAAACACGTGAGTGGTTTTTCATCTTACTAAAATTATTAAGTATGACTAATAAGTGTTTTTCGCTGTGAGTTCTCCACTTTCTACAAACTTAAGTTATGCTGCCACTATTCTTATACTTATACTTTTGGCTTTTTGTTTTTATAAAGCCTAACTTTAGTGTCAATGCAATTGATAAGGACTAAAATTAAAATATAATAAGAAAAAACTGAATGGTGATCACTAGGAAATATGCAGGTGAAAAGAAACTTAATTGTGTCAAATACAATTAATAAGGATGTGCATATTATATATCATATGTCTTTCATAATGCCTACCGCTAAATCAGCTTTAGTTCTAGGCTTCATATCCATATTATAATTTAAGTGGCTCAAAATATATAATGGACCAATTCAAAATAATCTATGTTGATACGAAGCATTAGCAATAAGGTTTTGAGAAATAAAAATAAGAAAAATATAACATAGAAAAGTAACAACCATCCATATTTTTTAAGATGTTTTACTATATTTCAATTTTAGAAACTAATTGATTGTAACACCAATTATTTTTCTAACAATATTCTACACAATTTATTCTTAGTATAACTTGTAAAGTCCAACATATTTAATAATTTAACGATCTGAACTAATTTATTTTCTTAATTATCACTTCAGAAATCTATTAAATAATAGTAAAGCAGAAAAATTTTGCGCTTTTTTATTGATTGTAGGGATTCCTAATTCTCTCCTTAATTATCTTTAGATATTTTATTGTTAAATTCCTACAATTTGTCATTACTATACTTTTTACAAAATTCTATTAATTCTATTTGATATCGTTTTACACTTAAATATCAATATTCAGAAATTTCTATAGTCATTAAAAAAATCTACTTAGTTATATCACATTACTTTAAATTCAAGTCCATATATTAATTAAGTGATCTAAAACTTAAACTTCGAAAATAAATCTAGCTAATTAATATTTATTATTTGGTTTAATAAGTCGTAAAAATTATAATTCAATGCATTGCATATCACACTTATATTGACAAAGACTGTAAAACAAATATTTCATTCAAGTCTAGGTAACTTAAAATTTCACAATTATATATAAATTTATTTCTTTTCAAAATTAATGCTTTTTGGCAGAGACAAATATCCATAATTTACATTTTAATGTTAGTGTTTCGTTGTAAACAAACTTGTACACGATTTTTTCTTTCTAAAATAGATATATTATTACACATGTACAAAAAAAATTCCTTTTTAAATTTGGTACAGCATGTGAAATTTTTATCATTATTTAAAAAAATTGCTAAAAATGACACTAAATTAATGATTAGAGATGAATACCACCGTTTGTAATTTTGAAAAATAACGAATATTTTCAGTTAATACGTTTTGTAAAAATGTTAGGTTTTAATTACGTATATTCATAATTTACGATAACTAATGGATAAAAATATATGATATTTTGATTAGAAATATTTTTCTTTTATGTTTTATTTTTCTTTTGAGGCAAAAGCAAATTATTTTTTGAATTTTTTGTTATAATTAAAATTATTAAGGTACTAAGCAATGGTTTAAAAATCAAATTATCTTTTTTACATAATTAAAATAAAAATGTGATTTGTAACATTTATCTTAGTCGTTATTTTATTTACCACTATGATAATGTGATATACTATATTTTATCTTGATATTACTTGCCAAAGCTTTAAATCAAAAAATATACCGATTCATTAGTATTACACTTTCATTTTAAAGTATTTTTTCACTCTTTTAAGCAATATTTGAAATCCAATCTATAGATATTTATCTTTTAAAAATGTATAAAAACTAAATATTAAAAGTCAAAATTTATGCATGTTTTCATTGAAATCTGTAAAAAAAATTCGAAATTAATTAAGAATACCAACTTTCATGTATTTTCTTTACAAATACTGAATACTAAAAATTAATAACCAGCCTTTAACTCATTATTATCTACAAAAATGACAATTTATTTTTATCATACAAATATGAAAATAAGTAAATCATATAACAAAAATTACATACTTAGAAATAATAAGTTTAGCACATAACTCTATTATCTTAACTTTCACCATATATTGCATAATAAGTTTAATTGTTTATATATATATGTGTAAAATTATTTCATATAACACACCATGTGCAAGGTACAGGTTATAAGTTAGTAATAATCTGCAACCAAACTCATGTTTCACATTCTACTCCTGGTTTTCAATTATATGATGATGTTCGGATGGATGATTTAATAATAGAAAAATATGCATATACTTCAAACACTTAAACAAATAATCTTCTATGAGTAAATAAACCAACACAATAATCCCATTTTCAAAAACCTTACTTCTTTCGGCATCTCTTAAAGAAAAAGATATCACATTAACCCCATCTCCGACAGCGGCATCCGAAGCTGCTAAAATGTCCGACATAGTATGGTTCTCATCCTGGAGCACCCGGTACATTGCCACCTATGCGACGAGAACCATTCCAATTGATGTCTTGAATTCAGGTCCAAAAACACTGACATTCTGCATAAAGCTCCTTCCAGCCGTGCTCTATGTATGTATACCATGGCCATGCTCGATGTGTGCATTCCATTTTCCATGGTCGAGGCTTGACTCATTCCACATGTTGGTGGGGCTATGGTTGTGCACGAGGAATTGAGTAGTGTGAGTTGTGTGGATTTTAAGGATTTGGCTAGAGTAGGCGAGGATGGGGGTGGGAGTGGACATGAGAGACTTGAAAATGGAGATGGATACGTTAAGAAGAGGGGCCGGGGCGCATAATTTGTTAAGTAGGGCTAGGATATTCATAAAATAAAAAAATGAAGGAAAAATAATAGTTGGAAAAATGAAAAATTAGAGGGAAAGGAGCCTAACTTAATTTTTGGTCGTACATCCATACTAGATGAACTATATAATTAGAGAAAAACTTAAGGAAAAAATATTGTGAAACTTAAGTTTAACGAAAAATTGGTTTGACAACATTTTAACGAAATATCAATTGAAAACATTCACCCATTTATCCCGCTGCAACCAACCAGTTTCTTTATAGGGTATACGGATCTATATGAACGATCTGAGATAACGTATCCTCATATCTAAGTGAGCATCCTCACATACCCCTTCTTTACGAACACACTTTAAACCTTCGAGTACAAACGATCCTTTTGCATGCATCATCATAGTTTAACAGGCTCTTGTTCCATTCCATTCATTTCCATAATAGAAAGCATCCCCTTGCTCAACCCTTAAGTGCCCTATCCTCATCGAACTTGTCCTTATGTATCGCCATCACAGCTCCATCATCATCGAGTCATCATCATCGAAATGCAACTCTATCATCATCAACTAGTCATCATAAAAAAAAATCTCTACCCATCCCTCAGAAGTCATAGGGTCTTCTCGTCAGAGTTCTGGAGCCACCACACCCAAGCGTCGCGCCCTCGCTTCACCCCCAAAACTACTCTTTGTCGTGTTATAACATCGAACTTGAACATCGAATGAACAAACAAACAAGCATGGCACGATCGTCGAAGTCTATGTCTCAACTCTCATCAACTACCATTAGGTCATTACCAACATCAATCATGTCGGTACAGATATGATACTTTAACCAAAATTGTTTAAGTTACTTAAATCCTAACTCCCTAACTCTTTGCACTTTTCCTCAAAGTTACCTTCTCCTGGTCCTAAAGCAGTACCCCTAATTCCTTAGAGAAACATACCATCATTGACCTCTTGCCTAAACCAATTTTTCTAAGTCCAAGCACAAGCAAACCTCCCATCGTTTTTAAGCTCGAATTTCCCTAATGAAAACCCCAAAGCCTTGCCTTCCTTGGCCAGAAGCGCACTAACCCCGACCTAATTTTTCACCTTCCACCGATATGATTCTTCTCCCACCACCAATATGATTTTACACCACTAATCTTCCTCTAAATCTCATGCGATCTATTCCGCAACTCCTCTAGAGCACTAAGAGCAATATATTTCAGCCACATCGTATTTTAAACAATTTAAGGTTCGATTTGCACAAATAATGGCCCCTTTCTAACTATTTTGAAACAACTTAAAAATACATCAACCTATCACATACACATATCACATAGCATCCAAATATCAAATAAATGCAATCCAAATACAATTCGAACACATATATTGCCCTAGATATAACCATACACAAAATCATGGCTTGATTTACAAAATAGTGGAGAACGAACTAAAATACGTTTTTATCCTTTTAAACCCAATTTAAAGATATATAATCTTAGAACTAGATTTAAAAATGGTTTAACATCAAAAATCATCTTGAAAATCGTTACTTTACCATATCAACAAGCGTAGAGTAGTAAGGGATGCAAAATGTAATGACCCGCCTTTTCGACTTTAAAAAATCGGCACTTAATACTTCCATGGTATTCAAATTCCGAGTTTCTAAGTGCCGAAAAGACACATTGTTAGGGTAAAAAAAAAAGAAAAAGAACAGGGAAAACAGAATCTAAATGTGGCACTACAACATATAATATAACAAATATAGTAAAAGTTGTTGCTTTAAATACATGGTATGTTAGAGTTAAAATCAAACCTCATCTGCCTGGACAGTTATAACTTCCTGATCTTACAATTGCTAATGTGTATGTATAATAATGCAACAGAAAATAAAAATACTACGGTAGGTTAACATCCAGCTCTATTACATGATCTCCATGTCCCACCAATGATAACCTAGAAAAATACTTGGTTTGACCAGAGCATTATAATAAATAATACCTGGATCACTCTGGAAAAACAGCGTGAAAAAATTCAAGAAATATGGAGAATATATAATAATTCTGTGAGACCATGCCGCTAAACACAAAATGGGTTTTATCTCACAAGGACAACATCCATAGATGAAAGAATGAAAACAAATAGAAACAAAATCAAACTTGAAAGAATGGAAAGAAATAATTAAACATCAAGAAGTGCTCCAAGAACTTCTCGATGCAATTAAGAAAATGATTCAAAGATTTAAATCAAATAAGAAAAAGAAAATTTTCCAACAACAACTTGGAGGGTGCACCCCCTTACCGAAAGTATACCTCTAGAAAGTACACTTGAGAGAGTTATACACTCTGTGACTCCCTCAGAAACTTCCAAGCTGGACCCCGTCAACCTTACCGAGAATCCAAATATGTCACATCTCCGCCTACGTATTACCGAAACCAAATCTATAGTAGATGTGAAAATACCCTAATGCGAGCAACCCACATAGCTTGACCCCAACTCACTCTTTTGTTTTAGTCATTTTCGACAAAGGACATCAACGCTTAAATAAGCAACAAATCATCTAAAATTGACAAAGCTCAAAGAAGATAGCAGAATTGATAGTCAATAAATCAACTATCGGGAATAAAAAAATGGACACATATAAAAATTAGGTTTCTTAGAACATTTACTGCTTGTTTTTCATATCACAAATATTTGTAAACACTTTTAAAACACCCTTTAAAATATTCATTTTAAAGATTAAATTTATATTTCTAAGGATATTAAAAAGAAGGGTCAAAAAGAAATGTCATTAAAACATCATTTACTATAAAGTCAAAGCAATTTACAATTAGATTTATTTTAAACGTCCCTTTTAAAGATTTTCTTGTTTATAAACTATCATTTACAACTTTTAAAACAACTTTCATTATCCTAGTAGACAATAAATCAATTTAAAATGTCTTTATAAATTTAAAATAATGTTAATCATCTCGAAAGAAAATTGATATAAATCTTTTATAAATTAGAAACCACATTAACTATCTTGAAAGAATGTTAATCAAATTTATAGTCTTTTTATGTATTTTAAAACAACATTAATTATCCCAAAAGAAAATTAGTCAAAATTATAATCTTTTTATAAATTTATACAATCATTAATTATCCCAAAGATAATTAATCAAATTTATAATCTTTTTATAAACTTGAAACAACATTTATCCTAAAAGAAAATTAATCAAATTTATAACTCCTTTTATAAATTTTGAACTACACTTATCCTCAGATTGAACCCAAAGAAATGTCTCCGTTCATCTCCCCTCCAACACCGCCACGGCCAACCAAAGACCGCCAAACTACCCTAGAATGAAGCCCACGCTTACCCCGGCATTTTTCCTTCACGGCCGCCGCTTGGAGATCAATGTCGTCATCAAAAATCCCAACCCTAGCTGCCGCCGTCGAACTCAAAATGCGCCACCTTGCTCCGATCCTGAAACACCCACACCGCTCAATATACCCAAAAGGACACATTAAAAGGCGTGGTGAGTAGTAAGTATAACTAAAGTTAACAGAGACTAAAATTCACAAGACAAAAATAGATAAAAGTAGCGGAAACCTAAAATAATAACTTAATTAAAACAAAACTTCATAAATAAGTCAAATACCAAATACCACATACATGTATAAAAATCCAATATGTCTCATGAAACAAAAACTCATAGTCTCAAAGATCAAAGTACATAATATCCCTCATAACAAGCCAGCACGTACAAAGAACAAAAGCTAAAAGGAAAGAAATACACGGTAGCAAAATCCTCCAAGAAATCTCGAAGCGAATGCAATCTATTGTCCTCTCCCTTGATTGCCGAAGGGGAGAAGGGGAAAATAGGGGAGTGGGTAAGACTAAAAGTCTGATGAATGATAGTAATTACTAGAGTTTTTAAGCAAAGTAAAAGTAATAGATTCTACAACAGTTCTAGCATTGTTTGCACCAAAATTGGTCACAAACACCCAATTGCCAATGAAAGCACTAGTTCATAGTCACAGATCACAGATAACAAGTATGTAGAGAATTAGAAATGAAGAATACTCGAAAAAGTAAGAGGAAAGAAGTAAAGAACGTAGAGTTTATAGTGGTTCGACGATCCGGCCTATGTCCACATTTAATTTGATGATTTTATTAATGCATGTTTGTTGATTACAACGAGTTACAACTGATTGCAACAGCAAAATCCGATTACAATGGTGAATCTAGCAGAGTCTAGGCGTAGAAGAGCCCAAAAAGTCCCTTTTCTGTAATCTGGGTGTTATTTATAGGCGTAGGATGCAAATATCTTGCTTAGATATCGGGAGACCATTTCTGGCACATGGGTAGACCCACGCAATCGTTCCCATGTGGTTTGCACTCGGTCCATGATCGGTACGAACGAATTTCGTATCGATCAAGATTTTGCCCAATCGAGTCGAAATCGTGCATAACATTCTTTAGGTTGTACGTAAGCCCCAGTGAAAATTTCATAGCTTTTGGACTTGTAGATTGTGAGATATGACTGATGCAATTTCATATTTTTCGAGGGCTGTCTCCTTTGCATCGATCACCTTTGCTTTGTTCGTATCGATCTCCTCTGTCTTATTCGTATCGATCGCCATTGCACTGTTCGTATCGATCATGATGGATACAAACAAGATCTTTCAGTCGATGGATACGAACTGTTGAAGCTTGATGCATATGAAAAAGACCTTTCAGTTGATGGATATGAACAGTTGAGGCTTGATGATTCGAAAAAGACCTTTCAGATAATGGATACGAACAGTCGAGGCTTGATGGTTACAAACAAGACCTTTCAAGTGATGGATATGAACATTCGAGGCTTGATGGATACGAACAACAAAGATTGATGGATACGAACAATTGAGACTTGATGGATACGAACAACAGATGATTGATAGATATGAACAGTCGAGGCTTGATGGATACGAACAATAGAGGATTGATGGATACGAATAGTTGAGGCTTGATGGATACGAACAACAGACGATTGATGGATGCGAACAGTTGATTGCCTGAATTGCATCAATCATATCATGAGCATACGAACTCCGATTGACCTGAAATTTGAAACATAGCCTCTCTTAGCCTTGTGCATCATTCCCAATCAATCCTGTCTTGATTAAAGCTCGGTTAAATTCTGACGACATCGATCATACCCTTGTTTTCAATCGACCTCTGATAATGGTTTCCATCCTTTTTAGCCTATTTGTTGATATACCGGCCTTGACCAAAAGGTGGGATAACAAGCATATAAAGTGGAAATAAAGGAAATAGGAAAGAGGTAAACTAGAAATAAATACGATTGACGATAGGAAAGGTTAACTTTGATTGTTTTCACTTGTCCTTAATTTCTGCTTAGATTAGGCTGAGTTCCTAATCCTGTAATTTGGATGTAACCCTAATTCTACCTTATTTGATCGGCTTGCTACTCCATAGACCTTACTATGGACGAGACTCTATATAACTCCCTACACAGCAACCAAGGATATCTACGAAAGATGCATAAAGCATGCATTTGTGGATCCGGATGACATATATAGCTCCCTACGTATAAGGCAATGGTGTCTATGAAAGACACCCATACTAAACGCTTGGAACTCATAGCGATTACTGAGCACCAGAATGGAAGTCACAAGCGTAACTGCCACCATGCCCATGCTATCTTTTGCTCCACCTATTGGGTCTTCTTATTACATCAAACTCCAGCATAAGCGTGCCCGTCATCCTACTTCAGGCTAACGTGAGATCAGTGTGTCTATAAAATCTATAGGGGAAATGTTGTTGGTACTGACTCATATCCAAACAATGTTTAGTTGCGCCTCTTATCCAAATTCCCTATGATTTGGACTTCTATTTGACCAATTGCTACCATTCTTAGCATAAGCATGCCCTCATCTCACTTTAGGCTAATGCGAGACACCATTTTGTCTAATAGGGAATGTTATACGGTACAGGTTCTACTTTCATCTTTGCTTATAACTTAGATAAATTATTTAAATAAGCCTTTACAATTTATCCCTACTGTCTTTGCTTATTAATTTATCCTAAGTCTTAAAAGAACCCTCATTCTATTCTATTCTTATTATAACCTACGTTAGAATCATGCTTATTACTTAAACCAAGGTCTAAGTGTGAAAATAAGCTTCTTTCATCTTATACTCTTTTTAATTATAATTCTAAGTTATAACTAAGCCAATTAATTAGCCCAATTCTAATCATAATTAGGCATAATTTCAGTCCAATTCCATTTATATTATAGTCCAATTCCATTATTTATTGCAGTCTTCATAATTTACATCTTATTTTCTTCATTCAATATTCTCGCTTATATAATCCATATCCACGTTTAATTTATAATAATCCAACGCGAAGAAAATGAGGAAGAAGAGAATAGACACTTGCATAAAATCCAAAACGTCGAAAAAGATGTAAATTAAAAGAAATAAATAATAGTAAATAAATTTAAATACTATAAATAAACTTTAAATGAATAAATAAAACTATACTTAATAATAATAAATTATAATTAGCTGAAAAAGAATAACTAAAAGGGAATAGATTGAAAAAATAGATCTAAAACTGATAAAAAAGCTATTCCAAAATCGTAGTAAAACTACAACTATTGAAAACCCTATTATTTTAAAATACTTAAAGGAATATTAAAATAATTACAATCACTCACCTCTGTCCTTAGCTCTTCCCTTTAGGCCTTCACGGATCCACTTGGGGTTGTTAAAATATTTTTATTAAAAAGATTATCTCCTTGGAAAATTATTTCTTTTAGGGTCTTTCTGAAAAGGTGAACCCGAGTGGAGAAAATTTAGAATGAGAAAAAGCAATAGGCCTAGGAATCTATTTATAGGGGTAGAAGTGGATCTCAGACCGTTGGATTTTGAAGATGGAATGGGATGCAACCACCTCATAGGCTGAATAAAAGCCATCTGATGCAAAATAGAAGAACATGATTAAAATAAACAATGCAAAACACGTCAGTTTGAGGCTCTGGAACATTCGAACGAATGAAAATTTGTTCATTCATAAATAGCAGAGGCAGGTCGACCGGGCAGTCGACCAGCTTGTACACCTTTCTATATATATATATATGTATGTATGTATGTATGTATGTATGTATGTATGTATGTATGTATGTATTCTTTCTTTTCTTCGTTTTCTGCTTATTTTGTTTATTTTATAACTTGGTCATATTAGCTCAGATTTTGGTGTTCTATATATGGAAATTGACCAAAAAATTACCACGGACACAATAATGCAACTCTCATGGCTCAATTCAATAATTTCACAAAGTTAATTAATTAATGGATTAATTATTATGGGTTAAATTTCGGGTTGTTACAGATCCGGCCCAATCCAATCAGCCAGAATACTCATCTTCCCAAGCCATACATTTTTCATGTTGGGACCCAAGCCTAACTCAGCCTCTAGCAGCGCCTATCAATGATGCCCATGGGATTTGCTAGGGCATGGATGGGGTTTGGGAAAATGAGAAGAGACGAGTGTCCTTTTATAGATATTTTTCTAACACTATTCATCCCCAAGAATCATGAACTCCAAATAAGGCATGCTCACTGGCATTCCTAGCAAAATTCCTCTATTCTGAACTTAGTGGAACTAGTTTCGGGACCTAATTCCATCGTATACAAAATCTAGCTTTTATAATCAAATTATATTATTATTTTAATTCACTAAAATTAAGCATTACGCGTTTCGAGCTCGCACGATCACACGGTACGTCCGAATGCCACGAAACTCGTCGGTGTACAATGCCTTATTATTTCAGTTCGATGGCACTAGATTCCTCAAAATCTAAGACAGTGCCTCGGAATGATAATTTCATGTGTTTTGATATCGTTTTATATTTTTGATCACATTATCGATATTTATTCAAACTATTTATTATTGTAAATAAATTTAAAAAATGAGTTCACCAAAATTATTTATCAATTAAAACAAGTTAAATAAAGCTATTAAAATTGTTTAGTTGATATTTAATTCACAATTCCAATATTTAAATAGTCCCTATATTTGAATATAAGTTATTTAACTTTAAAAACCAATTATTTGAATATTTAAAATTAATTAAATATTCAAAATCAAAAGGAATTTTTTTTCGGGATGTTACATTCGCATTCCATAAAAGAAACCCCGAAATTATCAAAGGAAGAAAATGTCTTCAAACTCTTAAGTTTTAAAAAATATTAATTAAAATGATCTATTAAACTTTTAAAGTCCTTTAAGTTATGGAAAATTTCGACAGCATCTTCTTTGCACTGTTGATCCGTAAAAATTAAAACTCATCTTAACTGGCCCAAATCAATAAGGAAAACCAAATCCAAGTGGTCTTCCATATTTAGGGCATAAATCATCGATCAATCACCAAACTTTAAAAATCATATTCGTTTGATTTTTATTTTTGTAAGCAACTTACTATCTCGATGCAAGTGCAGGTGCGCAAGAAATCAAATAGTAATATCTTGCTTCCTTGTACCTATCTTTTACTTACATATTCCAAAAGAGAATCATGATGAAAAAAGAGCAGTACACAAGCTATTTCTATCATAAGCAATAGCAACATAAACGATATAACAACCATATACAACAAGGTAATATGATGCAACTTACAATAATGATGCAACTCTAGTGTGATATATAACCACATACAACCAAAAGCAATATAACAACCAATGTAACAAAAGTATAGAGAATACTTTGAAATAAATACTATGCATCCAATATTTACAAAAGATTAATTTAGAATTAAATGCCCAGCTTTTTTTTTCTAAATATATTCTCAAATTTCTTCAAAGAGAAATATATCAAAACCAAAATCGATTATAACAAGGAAAGGGCTCCTACTACTGAAGCATGGTATAACTCTGGAATCAAAACAATAATGAGCATCCAATGGTATTTCGATTCCTTTAAAAGTAATATCTAGAGTAAACAAATATACCATCAAGTCTCCAAAATCAAAAAACCACCAATCGCCCGACTTTAATCATAATATAAATATTTGCAAACCGCTTCACAAAAACTATTTTCAAATATTTGAAAAAAATAATACATCATCAATGTTTTAAAAATAATAATGTTGTTATTTCTTTCACAAATTCTTTCAAAATCGCTTTTTTCCGAAAGCACTAGGATGTAAGTCCTAATAACAGCAACTTTGTAAACCATAGTCTATAAAATCACATAATCAATCAAATCTGTAATACCCCACACCCCTTTGTACACCCAAATGACAAACTTAAAAATGCGGTGCGTTACATTTGGTATCAAGGCCTAGGTTTCTAAATTTTTAAAACATCAAATCCTACCATCCATAGGTTAAATCCTAAGTTCTACCCTCCCAAAGGATAATAAAAGAAGGAACCTATTCAAAACTAGAGATGGAAAAACTAGGATTGTGTCCTTTTGGGTATAATAAGGGATGTGAGGTGTTTCAAAATCAAATTCCATAAAGGAATAAACTGACATTTAAATTATTTAAAATGTCAAATGATTAACAAACAAGATTCAGAATTTTGCTTAGGTTCATAATTTTCTTGTCATCCAAGGATGTAGATTATTTCCTAAGTGCACTGTTACGCTCATCAGCCTCCAATTATTGCTTAGAAGATTATCTAAGCTCCCCCAAACAAAATTGAAAGTCACTACCCAAACTTTCCTAAGCCACAAAACAAAGCATACAAATATACTTAAGCTCGTATGATGTGCATAAATCATCTGTATGCAATATCTGACCCGATCGCTTGCTCAAATACATGGACTTTACTTTCGAACTAGTATCGCTCACTCGACCTCCCTAGTGCGAATTCCGATTAGGATCCTTGGCTCGAAACCTCCATTCTCCTTACATAGCAGTATACTATGATAGAAAACCTCAGTATTATATAAAGAATCTAAATCAAGTGTTTACTGTTATGAATCAAGTGAGAAGTCCTTTTTTGGACTAGTGTGAATCACCCCGAAGTTATGTACTCGAATCCTAGATCAAGAACCGTGCGAATAAAATGACTATGTGTAACTTAAATACTAAATCTATTGGTTTCTTAACTATACCAATCTTTTTCTAAATCATGTTCATTTCTAGTATTTCATTCAATACTAAAATTATTTATGAATCATTTCACAAATTTCCACTTAAGTTTATAAACATTGACATAATTTCATAAAATATTAAATTAAAACTTACTTCACTTTTATTTATTTGTATAATACTCTTCCACGTCCTAAGAGTATATAGAAAATTTAAATTTATTTATTTATTTTAAAATTCCAATGGAGGCCCAAACATAACGTGGGTCTAAAATTGAATCGAATTCTTCGACCTCTTTATCTATCCGGTTCGGTAAGTTGCTAAGAAGAGTAGGATGTTGGTATTTAAAGTAGATATTAGAGTCTACTTTCTTTAGACGTCTATAAGGTAAAAATGTTTATTAGTTGGCTCAATAACATCAAATAGTTTATCCGACTTAGATGTTTAAACAAAAACTATGGTTTTAATAAAGTAATGCTGATTAGAACCTTCCTATCTAATTTAACCCATTCAAGGCATGAGTTAAGTTATCTTTTTTTCTCTATCCAAGAGTTAAAAAAATTCATTTATCAAAACATTCTAATGCTTTTTTGTTTTAAATCAATTTGCTTTAAAAAAAAACTTAAGAACTATATACTCGGTTTTTATTTCAGAATCCTTTTTGAAATCATACTACATATATTTCAATATATATAACCACTTTTAGAATTTATTCACTAACACTCTCATTAGATTCATTCTGATTTGAGCTTACTTCGATTGCATAATGATAAAGATAATAATTTACTAAGTTTATTAAAATGTTTGCCTAAGCAAACATTCGCTCATCACTTTGAATATTATTTAGATCACCATAAAACTAGTCAAGATATTTTCCCCAACTATCTAAAGAAAATGTATCTTTATTAAAAATTATCTTTGAAATATTTATCCTTACATATATTTCCAAGTAATATTACCATTTCTTTTCTCAAAATCTTTTGAAATCATTTCAGGCGATACCGGGATTTAAATTCGCAAAAACCCTTTTTACTTATAAAACACCCTTTATAAATAATATAAATCATTTTAAATACACTATATTCATATTAAATGTAACTTTAAAATCATCCTATATTGTAATAACTTCCCTTTAATTATAATAAACTTTCCATAAATATTTATTCTCTAAATGTCTTATCTTCCCATTTAGATTATATTTAATAACTTTATTAAAAGATGACTTTTAACTTAACAATTTTTTTGAACACCTTATAATCCAATCGTGAAACTCAATTCAAAAGAGGTTTGTTTTAATGTACTTACAATTATCAAAACAGTAAATGCCTATTTGTCCGTGCTCCGAAACAAGCCTCTTGGAGTAGATGGTATCTTCTCAATCCAAGAGATGATTGAAAAGAATCTACATAATCCTTTATCCAAACCATATTCAAACTCCAAATTTCAATTCTTCACCAAAATGGCCTCCGCATTTCAATGCATGCAATTCAAGATATTTTTCCTCATTCCTTCAAATCACTCTTATACAAACAACCTGGAATTCATATTATACATTTATTGGAAATACCCTCTTTATATAGTCTCAATATGAACTCAAAACTGAAATATCACCAATAAAGCTAAAATTTCTATTATTCCTTGATTTTCCAAACCAGGATTATTCATATTGCTTAATTTAATTCCTTGCATAATGCCGATAATACAACCACGTATAATCTTTGTACCAACTTATGTTCGAGTATTTTCTTTATGTCCATAATATAACTCCAATATTTCTCTCCATGGTAATGGTGTTTCTTTCCAGCAATACTTTCTAATTGTCTTATAAACAATCCAAATAAAATCATCTACAAAGCCACGTTAGGAACATCATAAATGGATAATGTCCTAACATAGTGGACATGATATGAAACTCATGTTACATCCAATTAAGCAATATACTTTCAGTTGCAACAACAACTAAAGTATCAAGATATTACAAATATCGCTGAAAGACACGTAGATAAGGTGCAACCAACTTGCATGGTGATCTGCAGTCACCCAAATGTATGGTGTGACATCACCCAATACGTCAGACCAACAAATCCCATCCACAAACAACCAAACCATCTACCACTTATCTACTTGCCAAATAAAAAATCATTTATATACCATTTGCCTCTATCATCGACCATTACTGTAATGATATGGTACAAAATAAATTAGAATGTCTGTCGTTCCAAAATTCAATCTATGGACCGATCATTGAGTTGGATCATGCAGAAATGACTTAGGTCGCCAAAGCACTATTAAATAACAAACTCTAAGCCCTTCAAGGTAAAACTTCAAACCATGCACTAAATAATTTTCAAACAATTAGTTAACTTGAATCAACTAAGATATCAACACCATAAATTCAACTTTTATTGTTCAGCTTTCTAAGTGAAACTTTAGTTCAACCGTATCTTTAAAACGTCTAATGTCATACAAATGTAACTTCAGTCCAATCTCCTTACACAAATCTTAACTCATTTATTTTCTTATTAGGTTAGCATCTCTTCTCTATCTTGTTTTAACAAAATAATTTGGACTCACTTCCCTTCAACCAAAATATGATCTCCACTTATCAACTTGGAATTTTCCCATCCAACTACCAACTCTCTTCGAAAGTGATATGCCTAAGTGGCATGTAAATTCACCTAAAAAGTTATGTATTTGAAGATAAATATCTGAATCTTCAACAAAGGCATATGAGATTCTTACGTCATAGGATGTATAATAATTTATCATCGTGGGACTATCTGGATCATGACATATAGTAAGGTCTTGTCCATTCCACTTCTCCTTATATGATCCACATTCTTATCGCCATCCAACATTATTCGGTAGCAAGTCATCTAATTTATTTCACAATCAATCCATACCCCTAAAATACATACACAGACGTGTCAATAAAGGACTCCACATCGTGAATAAAAATTTCCAAATCATGATAGTAATAGGTAAATGGTGCGATCCTTCGGACAGATTCAAAATCACAACAGATATAAGCACATTATGAGATTTAAGGTCTAAACTATCTATTAAAACAATCTATATCCAAAAGTAGCAACTCTTTCCATCACGATCTACTCCCCTTTCTCCTGGACAGACGGTGATATGTTTGTATCTGGGACCGCTTCTAATGCGTAGGGCTCAACTATCTAACCTTAGTCACTTCCTAATCAATTAAATCATTTTCTTTAAAGATAACATATTAACAATTTGAAATTTCTTCCCATATTTTTAAAATAAAAATAAAAATTTATCAATTGGAAATTCATCAAACGTCAAAATTTAAAACTTCCCTTCACCACTAAAATATAATTTCACACAACTTCTCATTTGTTTTGAAAACCATAAAACAATCCTTTCACCAATTCTATATATTTTTAAATTTTAAGTTCAAAATCAATTGATTTCTTTTAATTTAAATAATTTAATACCAATCACTAAAAGCACATTAAAATTCAAAATAATTATGGTTATTTTTTTTAAATAATTATACTTCGTTTTCTAGGATCTAGATTAACCCTAGAGGGGGGTGAATAGGGTTATAGCAAATTTTCTCGATTTTAAACACAGAAACAAACTTAAAAAATAAATATGCTGAAAAGTAAATCACACACAAAATTTACCCAGCTTCGGAAACCCATGCCTACTGCTGCATTCCCAGACTTCTATTAGAATTAAACAGTATCCCGCTTACAAACACTCTAACAGACTCGCAAACCCTTGCTCCCGCTCACAAACACTCTATCAGACTCGCACCCCCTGCTCCGCCTATAGAGTTTTGCAAACTCGCAAACTCTTCTCCCGCCTATAGAGCTTTGCAAACTCGCACACCCTGCTCACTGAACTAATTCTAACTAGACAATCTGACACTACCTACAATCTAGGTGGTGATTTACCAATTCTTTGACTCGAAAAGAAAAACAGACTTCAAAAATAAAAGCAGGAGCAAAAATTAAAATACAAACTTGACTCCATAATTTTTGCTCAAATAAAACTCAAAACAAAAAACCAATCCCCTTTATAATAAAGGCCATCCCTTTTATTCTTCAACCCGATCCTTTGTTCTTGCTTGTGAAATAATTGCGGTCGATCTTCCTTCTGAAATTAGGGCTTCGGCTCGCGATCCAAATTTGGGGCTTTGAATGGTTTGTGATGCTCTTGCTTGCGCTCATTCTCTGATGATTGATTCTAGTTTGCGTTGCTCCTCTGTTGATCGATTCTCGTTGCTTGGCTCGCTCGTTCTCTGATGATCAAGTTCGTTGTTGATTCGGAATGTAATTTCTCTGTTTGTGCTATCGTGATTTTCGTACTCAAACTCGATGCCTATGATGAGTTTTGGTGTTTGGTATTTATATGAATTCGAGACACTTGTATTTGCTCGTATCAATTTGATACTTTCCTAATTTTCAATTGCCTGATGTGCATGGCTTTCCTGATATATTTTCAACCTTGATGCTCACGGCTTTGATTTTCAAACATTTGATTTATCACGTGGATAATGCGGCAGAAACTTTCCCTTTTATTTGTTTTGACTTTTTCAAAGATACGAATTTGGACTTTTGACTTGGTCATCTGATTTTGTGAACGCGACTCCATGACTTGCCATTACCATTGCGTTCACTGGTCAATTACTGCTTTACTGATTTCTCTGTATTCGATACTTGTTATGTTTGACTGCTACTGGCTTTGACTTGGTTATCCCTTCGAATTTCTTTTGGCTTCACTGTGAACTTTGGCACTGTTGTAACTGGATATTTTGCTTGAGTCACTTGCACTGCTGATGCTACGATGTGGTTATTTCATATTCATTTGAATTTGCATTTGTCTGCACTGTGTATCGAGTACTTTGGTTTCATACATGTGAGTTGTTGTTTGCCGAGATTATTATTTCAATTGTCTTCTGTTCATGTTGGCACTGGCTGTTGTTGAGTTGATATATTTGTGGTGCTCTTGTAGTCGAGTCTGCATTGTTGCTTGACCTGTCTGGTTCATCTTGTTGTTGCTCTGACTTGTATCACTGCATCCATTCTGGTTGCTTTGACTTCATTGACTTCGGCCATATGTGTTCATCTGCACTTGCACACTCCTGCTTGTTGTGCTACTGCTTCAACTTGTCACATTTGACTTGACTGTGTTGATCCAATTCATCATGTTGCTGTTGGGTTGTAGTTTGCATTATGTTGTTCTGGCTTGAACTTGATTGTTACACATCTTCAAATCTGCCTGTTTCATTAAGCTTGATCTCTAATCTGTTCACCTGTAGTCTTCATTTGCAGCCTTGACTTTGGTTGATGTATTCATGTACACTTTCGAGTTGCACTGCATAGTGGATGTGCATTTGGTTCAGTGGTATCTTCACTGTGTTGATTTAACCTGTACTTGCTGTATATTTTAGTTTGCACTGCTTCATGTTCGCTGTGATGTCATATTTTTGGTGCACTGTGTCTTGTACTTGTAGTCTTCACTTGCATCTGTGCACATTGTTGCATTGTTGATGTTCTTTGTAGTTTTCATTTTGTACTTCTTTGTGCTCTGATCATTGCTTGTGAAGTTTGGTATTGCATTTGATTTGGATATTGTGGTATTGCTTCATTATGTACTTGTGGTTCTTTGTTTGGTCTGTGTAGTTGTAACTGAACATGTCTACTGCAGTTTCTTCACTGATGCATTTGGACTTGTCAAAGCTTTGCAATCTTCATGTAGCCTTGTGTTGAACCCAGTTTTAAAAACTCGGGTTTGACCTTGTGCTCGTGTCGTGATTTTAAATATATTGCACGTGAGTTGAACCCGGCTTTTCATTTGGGTTTGACCTGTGCTCACCCGTCCCTGTAGCATTATCAAGTGTATATCGATGTGCACGGCCTTGTGGCATGTACAGTGATACGCTGTTCATGTCTCACTGTTCGTGTGTGATGAATTCAAATGTAAATGATGACGAACAACCCAAATAACTGAGGCAAATCATATTTTCAAACATCATATTTCATTTTATATTGCAAAAATATTTCTTTTTCAATTTTACTGCGATAGTGAATATTTTTACAGATTGCTCAGATGCTGGATTCAAACTGGAATGCAGTTGAAGAAAAAATACGAGTGTGAGTGATATGTAGTGAGGTTATTAATGTAAAAACAATTGTGATGTAATCAAAAATGTATATGTATAGTGAGAGCATGAATTTGTACTATTCAAGATTGTAATAAATATTCATTTGAATAAAATTTCTGTTTGAATTCAAATTCTGTGTAATTTATTTTATTCAACAAATATTTATTTAATCTATGAAAAATAGAATAGTACGTTAACAAATACATTTAAATGAATGTATATATGTTTATTATCATCAAACAAAAATCATATACTTGCATATTCCACAATCTCCCCCTTTGATGATAACAAACATATATTTAAGATTTTGACTATGTTAAATGTATTTGACCAATGATATACTCTAATTGCTCCCCCGATTTAAATGCTTCCTCTCTACATGATGCTCCTCCTACATATATGCATACAAATAGAAATATATAAATGAGCCTAGATGCAAATGAAGGATTATTTGACCTTTGCTTGATTCTATTTGACAAAATTTTAACTTTTCTCTCCCCTTTTGTTATCAGCAAAAGAATAATAGTGTTAGAGAAAAAACAGAGATAAAGTGATTAATATTAATCCAACATTAAAACTCAAATTGAATATAAATATTAAACTCCAATAAGAATCAAACAAAAACCATAACTACCCTTGTTATGAGCATATTCCACTTTTAGAAATGATGGAAATGATATTCTCATACAAAATCATACAGTTGTATCTACTTGTGGTACATTTATATCAGGAATTTGAATATCTACTAATCATGCATAACCGTTAGGACTTTTAAATGAGATTAGTAGTATTCCAATTTAATTTTAAAAAATGAAATCAAGTATCTTCTAACCACGCATGACCGTGAGGACTTTTAAATGGGATTAGAATCAACTTGTCTATTTAACCAATTAATTTTGATATGCGTTCCATACATGCATAACCGTGAGGACTTTTAAATGAGCATGGAAGCACATAATCAAAAATCCAAGTAATTCACCTTTGCATAACCATGAGGACTTTTAAATGAGAGTGAATACTTTGGATATTTATTTATTTCAAAGAAAATGTGAAATGAAAAACAAATGATTCCTGATTATAGTACCACATATCGACAAACTATATTTAAGATTTGATAAACAATGGTCGATACAAATATGATAGATATAGAAATGGTCATGGAATCTTTACCCAACAAAAAGTTTTATAACTCTTGTTTGAATTCCTAAAGAAATTTTCCAAATATACCGTTTTGAGTAATGTATGTTAAATATCAACACTTATCACCTTTTCAATCACTATTTTTCTTTTTGATAATTAGCAGGGAGTCGGATTAGTCAAAATTTGTCATTTAAAATCAAATAAAAATGACTAATCTGAAAATATGGTCAAACATGATTTTCTCGAAGGGGTTATATGAGAAAATTTTCTGCTATTTGAAAATTGTTTCAAGCGAAAAATATGCGGATATTTTCTTTGAAAAACGATGCTGCAAATGAATGTTTCAAAAATTAATCACGTTCCACTGGTAATTTTTCTATCAACTATATTACCAGAGTAATCTGCATCTGAATTTCTTTTTCACTCCAAAATATCACTAACTAAGTTTGATAGACCAGACTATGATGTGTGCACAAAAAACTCAAACTCAATTTTTACAGCATTCTTGAATTTGAATTGAAGTCTTGTAAATAATCAGAAACTGTGAATATAGAGTTAGCCATAACCCAAAAATATTATCATCCAACAAAACACTATTTTTAATCCAAACATATGTACGAAGTAATTCAAAGAATAGTGTTTTTGGCATAAAGATAATTGGCCAACTATGTTGAACAAGCCAGAAAAGATCATCTCTTTACAACATCTCAATATTGGCTGATTTCATCCAGAATATGGTGCAGATGATCACATTCAATTTATCAATCAAATAAATATACCTTTACCTATTTTACCTTTACGATAATTTTTCGTGGTTGCCCATTGTGATTCTGTCACCCTTGTACTTGGCTAAGGAACTTTGCTTTGTTGCCCGTTGTGTTTCTGGAACAGCCAAAATCCAGAGAACACTGTTGTTGTTCCTTAGCCTGCCACCATACCTACACGATGAAAGATTTTTGTGACCTATTTGTTTTTATAGGTCCATGATTGTTAGTGGCAGAAGCATTGTGAATAAATAATCCCTTTGGAACCCAAACTTGTTTAGTCCTTTTATTCTTGTTCCAATAGACATGAAATTTGTTTGTAGAATTCTTAGGAACCCAAACTTGTATAAATTTTGTGTTCTTGTTCCTATGACTACAATTTCCAAAACGATGTTCAATTATTTCACATCTATCAAAGACACTCTTCCCTTTTGCATTATCCTCAACTTGTGTTTTCTCAAAACCTAGTCCTTTTCTGTTGTTAGCAAAAATTTGATTTCCCAATAGCATGTTGAAAGATTTTTCGCCTCTTGAAAAGTTATTCAGAGATTTCTCAAGATTTTGGACTTTGGTTTTTAGTGTTGTGTTTTCAGTGACAATTGAGGTGCATCTATTTATAAAATCCTTTGTCCTAGTGTCAATGGTTTCCTTAAGACTCAAGTTTTCTTTTTCAAGATTCTCAGAGCTATTCTTAAGTCTTGATAATTCTGAATCTAAAATTTTACATTTTTTACATTCTAGGTTTTGAATATTTTCAAGTTCAGTTTCTAACCTAAAATTTTCACGAGCAAGTTCTCTCCTATCAGATTTTAGTTTTTCAATTTTAGATTCAAGAGCATCAACTTCTTTAGTAAGATCAAGACACATAAAAACAAGATCTTTATAAGAATAGTCACCTACCTCATTAAATTCTTCTGAGCTTGCTTCTGAATTCGATTTTGCCATAAAACACAAGTTAGCCTCCTCTGAGTTACTATTCGAAACTTCCTCTCCTTCTTCATCATCCCAAGTTGCTGCAAAAGCCTTTTTCTTCTTTTTCTTTCCTTGGTTGTATTTGAGAAGTGGGCATTCTTGTTGGCTTGTTGCAGTTATAGCACGTCAATTCATTATCGTAATTGTCAGAATCTTTTGGCCTGTTACGACTTGTTTTCTTCTTGCGTGGCTTGAATCTTGACCATTTTCTAAGATTATTGACAGCCATTGTAAGCTCTTCAATTGATCTTCTTCATCTTCATCGCTCTCTTCTTTGCTCTTTAAGGCAATCGTCTTCTTCTTTGGTTCGGAGTTGTTGCGTTCTTCTTTTGCTTTTAGCTCAAGCTCATATGTCATCAAGTTGCCAATCAACTCCTCCATGCTTAATTTACTCAGATCTTTTGATTCTTGTATTGCTGTGACTTTTGCCTCAAAGTTCATCGGTAAGACTCGTAGCACCTTCCTCACAAGCTCTACCTCAGTGAATACCATCCCAAGCGCTCTAGCATTGTACACCAAAGTTGAAAAGCGTCCAAACATGCCTTTTATGCTCTCGCCTTTGTCCATCACAATGTTCTCGTATTCATTGCTGAATAAGGCTAGACGAGACTCCTTGACTTGAGAAGTTCCTTCATGTGTCACCTCCACAGTATGCCAAATTTCCTGTGCAGTTTTACAATGAGAAATTCTATTAAATTCATTCTTATCAAGAGCACATATCAAAGCATTCATGGCTTTAGCATTTGTAGTTTTTAATCTCTTATCGTTAGCATCCCACCTATCCTTAGGTTTAGGAATCTCAGTATCACCAACGGTTATAGTGGGAGATTTATAGCCAGTTTCAATAATATCCCAAACATCATAATCAACAGAACTAAGATAAATACCCATCCTAACCTTCCAATAAGCATAATCATTTCCATTAAACATGGGTGGCCTAACAATAGATTGCCCCTCAGAAAAAGCATTATTTGATGAATTCATGACTCTAGAGTTAAAGAAAAATACCCTGCTTTGATACCACTTGTAGGATCTAGATTAACCCTAGAGGGGGGTGAATAGGGTTATAGCAAATTTTCTCGATTTTAAACACAGAAACAAACTTTATAAATAAATATGCTGAAAAGTAAATCACACACAAAATTTACCCAGCTTCGGCAACCCCTGCCTACTGCTGCATTCCCAGATTTCTATTAGAATTAAACAGTATCCCGCTTACAAACACTCTAACAGACTCGCAAACCCTTGCTCCCACTCACAAACACTCTACTAGACTCGCACCCCCTGCTCCGCCTATAGAGTTTTGCAAACTCGCAAACTCTGCTCCCGCCTATAGAGCTTTGCAAACTCGCACACCCTGCTCACTGAACTAATTCTAACTAGACAATCTGACACTACCTACAACCTAAGTGGTGATTTACCAATTCTTTGACTCGAAAAGAAAAACAGACTTCAAAAATAAAAGCAGAAGCAAAAATTAAAATACAAACTTGACTCCATAATTTTTGCTCAAATAAAACTCAAAACAAAAAACCAATCCCCTTTATAATAAAGGCCGGCCCTTTTATTCTTCAACCCGATCCTTTCTTCTTGCTTGTGAAATAATTGCTATCGATCTTCCTTTTGAAATTAGGGCTTCGGCTCGAGATCCAAATTTGGGGCTTTGACTGGTTTGTGATGCTCTTGCTTGCGCTCGTTCTCTGATGATTGATTCTAGTTTGCGTTGCTCCTCTGTTGATCGATTCTCGTTGCTTGGCTCGCTCGTTCTCTGATGATCGAGTTCGTTGTTGATTCAGTATGTAATTTCTCTGTTTGTGCTATTGTGATTTTCGTACTCAAACTCAATGCCTATGATGAGTTTTGGTGTTTGGTATTTATATGAATTCGAGACACTTGTATTTGCTCATATCAATTTGATACTTTCCTAATTTTCAATTGCCTGATGCGCACGACTTTCCTGATATATTTAAACCTTGATGCTCATGGCTTTCCTGATATATTTTCAACCTTGATGCTCACGGCTTTGATTTTCAAACGTTTGATTTATCTTGTGGATAATGCGGCAGAAACTTTCCCTTTTATTTGTTTTGACTTTTTCAAAGATACGAATTTGAACTTTTGACTTGGTCATCTGATTTTGTGAACGCGACTCCGTGACTTGCCATTACCATTGCGTTCACTGGTCAATTACTTCTTTACTGATTTCTCTGTATTCAATACTTGTTATGTTTGACTGCCACTAGCCTTGACTTGGTTATCCCTTCGAATTTCTTTTGGCTTCACTGTGAACTTTGGCTCTGTTGTAACTGGATATTTTGCTTGAGTCACTTGCATTACTGATGCTACGATGTGGTTATTTCATATTCATTTGAATTTGCATTTGTCTGCACTGTGTATCGAGTACTTTGGTTTCATACATGTGAGTTGTTGTTTGCCGAGATTGTTGTTTCAATTGTCTTCTGTTCATGTTGGCACTGGCTGTTGTTGAGTTGATATATTTGTGGTGCTCTTGTAGTCGAGTCTGCATTGTTGCTTGACCTGTCTGGTTCATCTTGTTGTCGCTCTGACTTGTATCACTGCATCCATTCTTGTTGCTTTGACTTCATTGACTTCGGCCATATATGTTCATCTGCACTTGCACACTCCTGCTTGTTGTGCTACTGCTTCAACTTGTCACATTTGACTTGACTGTGTTGATCCAATTCATCATGTTGCTATTGGGTTGTAGTTTGCATTATGTTGTTCTGGCTTGAACTTGATTGTTACACATCTTCAAATCTGCCTGTTTCATTAAGCTTGATCTCTGATCTGTTCACCTGTAGTCTTCATTTGCAGCCTTGACTTTAGTTGATGTATTCATGTAAACTTTCGAGTTGCACTGCATAGTGGATGTGCATTTGGTTCACTGGTATCTTCACTGTGTCGATTTAACCTGTACTTGATGTATATTTAGTTAGCACTGCTTCATGTTCGCTGTGATGTCATATTTTTGGTGCACTGTGTCTTGTACTTGTAGTCTTGGCTTGCATCTGTGCACATTGTTGCATTGTTGATGTTCTTTGTAGTTTTTATTTTGTACTTCTTTGTGCTCTGGTCATTGCTTGTGAAGTTTGGTATTGCATTTGATCTGGATATTGTGGTATTGCTTCATTATGTACTTGTGGTTCTTTGTTTGGTCTGTGTAGTTGTAACTGAACATGTCCACTGCAGTTTCTTCACTGATGCATTTGGACTTGTCAAAGCTTTTCATTCTTCATGTAGCCTTGTGTTGAACCCAGTTTTAAAAACTCGGGTTTGACCTTGTGCTCGTGTCGTGATTTTAAATATATTGCACGTGAGTTGAACCCGGGTTTTCATTTGGGTTTGACCTGTGCTCACCTGTCCCTGTAGCATTATCAAGTGTATATCGATGTGCATGGCCTTGTGGCATGTACAGTGATACACTGTTCATGTGTGATGAATTCAAATGTAAATGATGACGAACAACCCAAATAACTGAGGCAAATCATATTTTCAAAAATCATATTTCATTTTATATTGCAAAAATATTTCTCTTTCAATTTTACTGCGTTAGTGAATATTTTTGCATATTGCTCAGATGCTGGATTCAAACTGGAATGCAGTTGAAGACAAAATACGAGTGTGAGTGATATGTAGTAAGGTTATTAATGTAAAAACAATTGTGATGTAATTGTGATGCAATCAAAAATGTATATGTATAGTGAGAGCATGAATTTGTACTATTCAAGATTGTAATAAATATTCGTTTGAATAAAATTTCAGTTTGAATTCAAATTCCATTCAAATTCTGTGTAATTTATTTTATTCAACAAAAATTTATTTAATCTATGAAAAATAGAATAGTACGTTAACAAATACATTTAAATGAATGTATATATGTTTATTATCATCAAACAAAAATCATATACTTGCATATTCCATACATTTTACAACATATGTCGTATAATTTATAATCATAATACCATATATATATCATTTTACTTTACAAATAACCAAATTCTAACACTTTTAAACAATACGACTATATATAAGTAAATTTTCAAAATTTGTTTTGTCTACCACATGTATCTATATCTAATCCATAAATCATTCACGCAACTTTAAATCATATTTAAATACATACACACACAGATATATATATATATATATATATATATATATACATATACATAATCTTATATCACAAGTCTTTCAATTTGCAAGTTTTCTTATAAACAAATATGATGATTCTATTTCTAAATGTAATTCCCTTTCCAAAAATTTCTATAAAAAAAAAATCCTTTTTGAAAATATTATATTTCAAAATCAGTTCCATTTAACAATTCTTTCATAAATATTTAATTTTGAATGCTTGATTCTTTGATGGAACTCATCATGGAACAACCAAAAATTTTATTGTTTGATTTTGAATATTTAATTAATTTTGAATATTTAAAGAATTAGCTTTTAGAATTTAATAACTTATATTCAAATATAGGATTATTTAAATATTTTAATTATGAATTAAATATTAATTAAATGGATATAATAACCTTATTTAACTCTTTTAATTAATAAATAATAGCGGTGAACTAATTTTGTAAATTTATTTACAGTAATAAATAGTTCGAATAAATAACAAGAAAATCAATTGTTGGTAAAATGACTTGATTTTTAGTAATGTATTTTTTAAATGAATTTACTTGATTTTTCCATAATATTTAATTTGGAAAATAATTAAATTTTCGTTTGATATACTTTATGGCAAACGATGATATTTTGAAATTTCATGGAATAAAATAATCTATGTATTTTATTGTTGATTTGTGACTGTGCCACATTTTGGTGCATGATCGTATTTTTATTTCTGTCTTCGTGATTCATACACGAACGGGATACTGTGTAGCGGGATACCATGAAACCTTCTTTCAAAAAAAAAAATTTAATCAGGTAAATTCTAGAAATTTGAACTTCCATTAGTATTGATTTTGATATGAGGTGCTACTTGAGAATTTGGTTTAACTTGTAATGTAAGTAAAGAAATTGATTTTTTTGTAAATATGAGTATCTACATTACATCTCACATATAGTTTCCAACATCCTAGTTTTTTATTTTTCACTCCTCTCTCTCTCTCTCTCTCCTAATTATCATTCCTAGGAAAGAAAAAAAATGTACATCCACCTTTCAAAAACTAAAATTAAAAGCTACAAGCCATCTAAAATCATGAAATTGGTTCAACTGAGTTCATACTGAGGAGATATACAAACTGTGACGACCGCTCTGTACCACCGACACCAATAGTATATATATAGTGTGCTATTGTCATACCTGGCCGATATAAGACGATCGTCAAGATTGAAATAAATCAATATAGCATGTAACATGTCATATCTCACAATGCATGGATAAAATATAATATCACATATATAATAGAAGAGATAATAATAACTATGTGAACAAATCATCATCAGAGTAATAAATTCACAAAGTTATACATCAATTGTAGTAGAGTTTATACAACAGACATAAAACAAATTGTCTCAACAAATAGAAATAAGCAAGCATTGCTTCGGGCTCTTTAGCATTGCTCGGTGGAAAAGCATAGAAATCAATAATGTATATAATACGAGAGAGCTACTTTTAGCTCATCCTCCGAACAAAAACTGCGTCACTTAGACATGTTATCTACGCTACTCATTTAAGTGTACCCGAGATAATAAGAAGCAAAGTATAAAACCTCGATCAGACAATAGTCTAGTGTAAGCGGTAAATGAGTCTCAAAATACTATACAAGTAAATATGGTATGGAACAAGAGTACACAAACCATACATGACCTATCTCTACAACCAAAGAGTTAGCATATAACACTATAATATGCTACTCTATAATATTATAAAGATACACCACAAACTAAATAAATAATATTAGTCTTTCATGTATTCCTATCTCCAATACCTACTTCCCATGATGCATATGAGTGATAACCAACTAAAGAAAACAACAAAAGCATCCATAACATCCATCAACAATCCTAACTATCATTCCTTGTGCCTTGAATATATGATAGCTTGTATGGCCCCTAAGTCAGGGACTAATGGAAATCCCAGTTCTCTGTTGTACTCTCGTATCTTGCAGCCCAAAGTTGGACACTAGACCCAAAGCTGTAGGTCCAAGGTATACATGTCCCTCAATTAACCCAAGGGCGTCCCCACTTACAATACCCTATGAGTACAACTTAAAACTCTCCGGTCATGAATGATTCCTTTGCACATGTACTTGAGCTCACTTTTGCTCCATTTTGATACCGAGCCCTTCTTGCTTAATCCGGTTTTCATTATTCACGAGGAACCCTTCCACATACCTCGATCATACGACTCTTTCCTTTACGAGCTACTATGATCGAAACCTACTCCCAACACAAGCCAAAATCCGAAGACCATAGCTTCTCATCATGCTGTTATATCATAATCTAACCTAATATGAACGAGCTAACACATACAACATAATTTATAAAAGCCCAACAATAATCCCTAGAAGTACCAAAGCAAAACTCGGTGTCGATTTATACACTTAGCCAACTAATGGCTAATTCCTCATTTATGTCTC
Organism: Allium cepa; assembly: GCA_030765085.1. Taxonomy (NCBI): domain Eukaryota; kingdom Viridiplantae; phylum Streptophyta; class Magnoliopsida; order Asparagales; family Amaryllidaceae; genus Allium; species Allium cepa. The sequence goes on along the minus strand of CM060943.1, from coordinate 596,222,567 downwards.
TAATATTCCCCTTCCAGTGCCTTGGACCCTGACTCATCCCTCCTTGATAACCCGACATTCAATCCAAAGCTCCTTCTTTTAATTTTAGAGATAACTCGGCAGTACTCTCAACCCTTAGCCAAATCTCTTGCACCTTTGATATAGAACACCTCATCTAGCCATGCTTTATCCATCCATGCTAGCCATCGACTCATAGCCTCCTTCTCTATAACTTGGTATCGAGTTATGGGCATAACACGGTGACGAGTTATGTACTTAGATCCATTTGAGTTATGTCTCATCATATGTCTTCCCACCGTACTCTAAAGCACATCTACCAAATTTCATCCAATTCTGACCAACTTAGCTTTCGATGTGCTTAATTCTCCAACCTATCTTTTTATGCAAGCACAACACTAACAAATACTATCATATCACAACATACAAGCATGTCATAACAAGAAATTTCATCCATTCTAACATGCAATTCATTGGAATAAGATAAAAAGGTCAATTTCTAACATAGATCTACATATAGCATGAATATATGAACATTAATCAAGGTGATTTGTAATCAATTTGTATCATATGCATGGATTAACATGTCGTTGAAGATAGAAAAGGTTTTTATGGCCAAAAATCAATTTAAAATTTGTAAATCCTATAAGTCTACCATATAAACATATATAGTATAGTGAGAAGGCATAAACCACTCACTAATTATCAAATCCAATCAATTTGTATGTAGATCTAATCCAAACAGCGAAGAAAAGCACTCCAAATCAAGCAATTTGATGATCCCTAGCATTTAATTGAGGATTAATCTCTAATTCGCAATCTAGTTTGATTTAGAGAGCAATTTGGGTTATTTTGGATGAAATTTCAATGAATCTAGGGTTAATTAAGATTTAGACCTAACTTAGAATAATAGGGAAAAGTTTTAATTTGACTCTCCAGCCCCCTATTTATAGTGTTCTCTAATTAGACTAATGGGCTCACTAATAGGCTCAATTAATTACATGCTAATCATGGCCAACAGCTTCAAAAACTTAAAATTTGTATAACTTTCTAACCATAAGTGTGTTTTTCTATTATGACTACTCTATAGAATGGAAAACATCATCTTGAAGTAATCAACAAAATGGGAAACATCATCTTGAAGCGATGGAACTGGGTTGAGACCCTAATTAGACTCCTACCAAAAGTTATAGCCCAAATATGATTTTGAGGGTCAAAGTGATCACATAGAAATTTAGTAAAAATCATAGATGTGTAAAATGTCCCTAAGAGTCATATCATAAAATTATGGAATTATACGGCCTTATACGAGTTACTTGAAAAAGATTTACGATCATCCAATGCATAAAATACGAGTCTTCACACCAACCCATGTTAGTTTGAATGAGTTTGGTCATGTTTTAGGGTGATCGAGTTTTCTAATCATCTTAGGGTGTAGGCATGGAGGAGTTTAAGGTGGATTTAGGCGAAATGGAGTATGGACTCATGCCTCTCTTGGAAAGGGGCTTCGGTGCTAATTATTTGGAGGCTGCGATTGCTTCCAGGTCAATGCAAAATTTTGGATATAGTGGCTTCAAGCTTCTAGTCATGTTTTTTAGTTGTCAAGAAAGGAGTTTTTAGGTGTAACGTGGAACATTCGCGTTGTGAAGTTTGTTGGAGGAATAGGTTGGTGTTCTCGTTGAGCATAGAGGATGTTAGAGGAGAGAGAGGGCATGCATAGGTGTGCACTATGTACATGTGCACGGTAGTGGATTTGGGGAAGATCATTAAGGTGGTGATTATTTATTAGCTATAATTAGTAGTTAATTAATTTAATTTAATCTTAAAATCTTGTAAAATCGATATCTTTCTCATAGGAGATCGGATTCGGGCACAGTCAATTGCATTAGACTCATATAGACGTTATATATGCGATGGAATTGCATTCATTGGATTTGGAGCTAGTGTAATTTTAAGCTAAAATTGAACATCATTAGATCGGAACGCGAAAGAATCAACTGGGATTTTGATGAATTTACTCGCCTCTAAATAAACCATATGATATTTGTGTTGCTATAGACTATTGTTGAATGCTCGGATGATAGTCGATAGTTTTAATAAAGCGTAAATTAATAATAAAATTATAGTGATTTAATTTAATTATGTTTAACGTAGTTAAATTAGTTATACTTCGCTGTGACATCTATTTAGCGGAATAAAACACCGTTCTGCTATAATTAAATTGAGTATATTATTTTTTACATCTATCGAGCACAATAAATCATCATTCTGTGCTTGCAAAGTCAAAAGATTATTTTTGAAGTTAATTAATACGTGGATTAATTAATAAATGATACATTAGCTATCGATTACTAATTGTTGAAAGTACAATGATTGTTATTATTGTTTGATGTTTGGATTTGAATTCTCGTTTGAAAATCAGATTGCATAAATAACCATTAGTTTGCATGGGACTATTGTAGAGAGTCCTTAAGGGGTTTCTCGCCATAATTAGTTTACTATGATATGTATCTTACTTATATTCTTATGTTGACTATGGTGATGTTTAGTTGAAATAACTATGACAAACGGTATGAAATATCATCTCCTTAAACCTTTGCGTTTAACTTGTGCTGGTATTTTACAAAATAAATGTTTGGTCGTGTTATTTCACTTTAAAAATTGTTTAAACTATAGTTTCAAGTATTTTAAGAATTTTTAAATTATAGGATAGGTGTTGATTAAAATTTATAAAAAGAGTTATAAATTTAGTTATTTGTCTTTCAGGATATTTAACGTTGTTTTAAATTTATAAAGAGATTATAAATTTGAATAATTATCTTTTGGGATAATTAATGTCATTTTAAATTTATAAAAGATTATAAATTGGATTTAATTATCTTTGGAGATAATTATTGTTGTTTCAATTTATATAGGTTATTTACCTTAAATATTTTAAATTCTTTTCAAATGGGTTTCTAAGGATTTTGCAAATATTTGAACAGAATTGGTGGTTTAAATATATTCTTCATTATTATGTAACTATAGTAAATTAACTAGTAATGTTTAATATTAATTAACTAATTTAATATGAGTGTTTTCAAGTTAACTAGTTGATTTAATAAAAGTTAACAAAGTTAATTTAACTGATTTAATAAAGGTTTTTAAAGTTAATTAATCAATTTATTAAAGGAGTTAAAAATTTAATTGATTGTTTCTTTAGATAGTTAATGTGGATTTAAATTTATAAAAAATTATATCAGTTATCTTTTAGGATGATAAACATTATTATAAATTTATAATAGCATTTTAGTTGATTTATTATCTTCCAAGATAATAAATGTTGTTAGAAATTTATAAATAATAGATTATAAATGAGAAAATCTTTTAAAAAGGAATGATTAAAAATAAAGCCAAGTTGAAATTGTTTTGGATTTATAGTAATGTTTGAATGACATTTGATTTGACCCTCTTTTAAATACACTTAGGTATATAAACTTAGTTTTTAAAAATAATATCGTTATGGAGTGCTTCAAAAAGTGTTTTACAAATATTTGTGATGTGAAAATCAAGCAAGTGCAAGTCAAATATTTTAAGAGATTTAAGTTTCATATACAATTAATTTTTTATTCCCGATGGTTGAATTACTGATTATCAATTTCTATTTTGTTATGTACTTTATGTTTTGTCTGTTTAAGACGATTTGTTACTCTTTTGGGCATTAGTATTCGTTGTCGAAAATGACTAAAAAAAGAGCTAGTGGGGGCCAAGCTACGTAGGGTGGGTATTTCCACATCAACTCAATATTTGTTTTGATTATATGCCCATTGAGTTGTGAAATACCTGGATTCTTAGTAAATTTAACAGGGTCCGGCTTGGAGGTTTTTGAGAACCATCGTAGTTCTCAAGTATATTTCTAGAGGTATACTTTCGATAAAGGGGAGCACCCTCCTATTCATTGTTGAAAAATTCCTTTTCCTTGTTTAACTCAAATCTTTGAATCATTTTCTTAATTGCACCAAGAAGTGCCTGGACCTCTTCTCGATGTGTAATTATTTTTTTCCATTCTTTCAAGTCTAATTTTGTTCCAACTTGGTTCTATTCTTTCATCTATGGATGTTCTTGTGAGGTAAAACCCATTTTTCGTTTAGCGGCGTGGTTTCATGATATATTACTTGAGTTTTCTCATGTTGGTTTTCCAGACTGATCTAGGTGTTATTTTATTATAATGCTCGGGTAAGATTGAGTATTTTTCTAGATTATCGTTGGTAGGACATGGAGCTCATGGAGTAGAGCTTGATTTTCACATACCGTAGTATTTTATTTTCTGCTGCATTATACTGTATACCTATCAGCAATTATAAGGTCAGAAAGTTATAACTGTCTAGACTAATAAGGTTTGTTTTTAACTTTGATGTACGTTGTTTCTTGGAGTGACAGTTCATACTATCTTTATTATATTATATGTCGTCATTTCCACTGTGAGATTTTGTTTTCCATTTTTGTTCTTTTTATTTCATCCTAACAATCTACCATCTACCTTTTCGGTGATTGGATGTTCGACATTGGAATACCGTGGATGTATTTGGTGCTGACTTTCGATGGTCGAAAAAGCGGATCGTTGCATTTAGTATCAGAGCCGAAGGTTAAGCGAGAACCTTGGATTTGGTGGGGTAAACCCATTAGAGATATGGTAAGTGACATCCTAGAATGAGTTAAGAGTATTATATATGTGTGTGAGAGCGTATTTGTTATTACTATAAAAACTATTGCACCCTCCCTTACCAAAACTGCTTTGAAAATACAAGGGAACTGACTCAAAGTCACAACATCTAAGCCAACTCAAGCTCAGCAACCAATGGAACTACAACAAGAGAAAAATGCTGCAAATATTAAGAAATAGGTGAAAATCACAAGCGGCTACATCTAAAATCAAAGTCAAATATGGCATACCACACCAAAACTTAAGGATAATACATACCAATCTGAACTGAGCGGGACTCCAAGGCTCATATTCTATCTAATCTATGGAAACAGGTCTGCATCGGCATATACTAAGACTACCTCTTCATATGCACCAACACCATAACATCACACAGTGGTCAACATAGACACACAAGTGACAATAAATACTTATTTAGAAGCCCATAAGTAAGGTCAGTTCAAATTTGAATTCTCCCACCATAATTTTGGATATTCCCGCTTAAATTTTAGGAATTCCCACCTCCATTAAAACTTCCCTCCAAAGACACATCAATTCCAATCACAACAGATAGATAAGATGGATAAATGACATCTAGCAAGACCAAAGGTTAAGGCACAATGGCGAGAAAGAAATTCCTGTAATCCACGTGCATTTCATGATTATAAATAGAAAAGACATTGTAGCGTGAATGGGGCTTTTCCTTTTTCTGACGTTCTTCTTCTTTTAAAGAAAAACCTTTAAGGTTCAATTATACTTTCTACCATTAAATTCTGCACTAAACCATTGATAAAGGAAGAAAGAGAAACTTTCACCTGTGGACGTAGGATTCTTTAAAATCCGAACCACGTAAATCTTGTGCCCTTTATTATTTTATGTTATTTCCTCATTATTTATACTACTACATTCCTTTTTGGCTGATGCTTGAATTAAATATTGGATACATCTGACACTTTACAATAGTTAAAGTGCAGCTACTCCATTGTGTTAAGTGTTCAGTGGGACAATCGCTACCTTATGGAAAAATCAAGGTTAGTTGGTTTTGCTAGTTCAAAATCAACAAAGTAATTAATGAGTTAACGGTTTTATACGTAATCAAGGAGTTAAAGGATGAAATAGTGCCTCAACATCTTTTGGCACTAGAAGGAGGGCTTGAACCTCCATACTTCTGCTCATTTTTCGACATCTGGTAAAACAATATACCACGAACCATGAATCTTACCGGTTCACCTGTTCTCCTGATCCAAGAGGCTGCACATCTAGCGGTAAAAACTATCCCCAAACCATTTATACTTTCAAAAACCCAAGATGAAATGGGAGCTTCAACCGAGGCCCCCGTAGATACCATCCTGGCCACATTCCAATTCTTCTCGGACCAAATAATCTGATGCATGGAGGGATTAGAGAAAACAATGACCTAACATGTCATTTAATGAGCATTTTCACCTACCCACTTCATAGCTAGCCGCTATCGTTCTACAGTAGCACTGAACATTCAACAGGAGAACGATAATCACACTCACATTAATAGGAATGGTGATGCTGGATTAAGAACTACACAAAATTAAAAAGCAAGATCCAGGCTAACCCTAAGATCAAAATCAAGCTATCCAATATAAACCCTCTACTGTTTGAAAAATCAACCTAATCTGCTAAAAATGATGAAGATGCTATGTCTGATGCAACTCATCCTAGGTTGACCCGAGAGAATACGAGATCCAACAAATTTGAATTCGTGTAGAGCAACTAGAAAAGATCTGCCAGTAGTGTACCGGAGAAAAGATAGAGGAAGGAATTTGCACTCCTTTTAGTGAGACCCTTATCGAGGTCGATTTTCTCGATAATTTCAAAGCCCTATAGTAGGTAAGTTCAGCATAACTACCAACCCCCAGGATCACCTCATCACCTTCAAATACTTTATAATCATCCCGAAAGTTGAAAGGATGGCCCGATGTAAACTGTTCTCGATATATTTGTCTAGTGCGACATCATGGTGGTTTAGAAGGTATGGATTAGGAGAAGTTAGATCTTGGAGGCAATTATTTGCTGATTTTCTGAGGCAGCTCAATTTGGGAAGGGAAGCCTCCCCAGACGTCCATACCATGTCTTGTATGAAACAAGGGGAGAATGAAAGTTTACATAGTTTCATTAAGTGCTTCAAGACGGAGGCTCTTCGGTTTGGAGCAACAAGTGAAGAAGCGTTATTAATGGAGGTGCATGCTAGAATTAGGATAGGAACTGCAATGTGGAAATAATAGCAGGAAACCTTGCCATAGCATGAAGGCCTTTTATGAGAGGGCGGTAGGGTATATCGGGAAGGAGGAGGCCGAGTCTGTATCTCATCTCATTGGCTTCCCACCCCAAGCTACAAGAGAAAGAGGGGGCAGACGGGTATCACCCACCTGCAAGGCAACACAAAAAGCTAAACCTCACAACAAAGATCCCCCTTACTCATTCTCTTCAGAAATATACGAGATAACCAAAAATGGGTTGTCCTACAACCTACCAAATAAAGAAAAGAAAGTAGAACGGAATAAATGGGAAGCTTACTATCGCTTCCACAAGGCAAATGGTCGTCATACTGATAACTATCGACTGAAGAAGGAAATAAAAAGATTAATCGAGACAGGATATCTGGCAGCTTCCAGAAGGAGAATGGGGGAAGTAGGATTGGAATCTGACTCTAGATCCAAATGAACACCAAGCTAGTAACCCTTCAAACCCGACAGCTTCGATCCATGGAGGACCACACCTCGCTAGTGCAAGAAAAAAAGGAACATAAGAGATACGTGCAAAAAGCCAAAGCCCAAAGGGAAATATTCCATATCAAACAGAAGCCTGCACCATAAATAACCTTCACAGCAGTTGATGCGGCATTAGTTGTATTCCCACATCAAGAGCCACTTATCATTACGGTATAGATATCAAACTATACCATGAAGAAAGTCTTTTTTGATTCGGGTAGTTTAGCAAATTTCATCTTCAAATTTGTCTATAATCAAATGAAATTACCATCTGAAATCTTGAAACCCAGTCCTGAACTGATCTTTGGTTTCAACAACACTACGACCGTTCCAGTGGGATCGACATGCCTGCTTAGTCACAGTTGCAAATGCCCGTTACATAAGTCATTCTATGCAAATTTCTTAATCATCGATCAACCCTCGCCCTACAATATTTTATTGGGAAGACCTGCTCTAGTTGATCTGAGGGTAGTCATCACTTAAAAGGATTTTCTCATGAAACGTAGTACCCCAGCTGGGATAGGATCGGGAAGAAGGGAATAATTTCTTGCTAGGGAATTATAGCATGTAACTCTTAACACTTGTAGTAAAATTGTTCCAAACTATTTTTCTATTTCTTCTGATATTTGTAATGATAAAATTGAAGTCAAATTAAGACATAAGACGGTGACGGTATCAGACACTCAAGCTTATCCCATGAAAAGTGGTCCCGTGCCCCCTAAACCTAAGAGAAAAAGGAAGAGAACATATATGCATATGATCAGAACTGATGAATATAATTCAGTTTATGCATAGTATTCCTCCGAGGAAGACCAAAAACAGGCGTCCTCTATGAACTCACCACAAGAAGAGGAGCTAGAAAGTGAGATAGATCCTAGATTAGAGCGACCAAGAAAGAGTTGAGACCGGTAGATGATACTGAAGATATACAAATAGATCCAGAGGATCCCATAAAAGGTGCTTAAGATAGGGAAGAACCTTAGAGCAGAGGCCCGGGACGAATTAATAGACTTCCTAAAATGGTCAATGGATGTATTTGCCTGGAACCATTCAGACATAGAAGGAATTGACCCGTCCGTCATCTGCCATGCGTTGAATATCGACCCAGATGCATATTTGATTAGGCAAAAGCATAGAACTCTAAACCAAGAAAGATACAATGCTATACACAAAGAGGTTAAAAAGTTAAGGGAGAATGATTTCATATGGAAAGTATACTAAGTTAAGTGGATTGCCAATCCAATATTGGTGAGAAAACCCAATGGGAAACGAAAAACCTGCATAGGTTTCACCGATATCAATAATGATGAAATAGTGTTTCTATGATCGCTGGGCTCATCATGGCTACATTCAATGTATATGCCATCGAATTCAATGTCTTTGATGCTCAATCCAATAAAATCTTCAAGCCACTTAGGCTTCCTTCTCCGTCTAATGGGCCTAGTCTCTAAATGAGTTCCACCTTGAGTCTGATCTTTTATACCAATATCTGTACTATCCTGATCAACCATGTGCCATTGGAAACACCATCTGTACTTCTATGGAAAGAATCAGAAGATAACTTGCCTTGTGCTTGATATTCTGAATCCGTCCTCATATCATCCTCGGAAGAGGAAGGCTCCACCTTCAACATAGCCTTCACATCAAAAGTCTCTTGCTTGCTAATAATGATCTTCTTGCTAATATGGCACCATAACCTATATACCTTCACTCCTCTTCTATAACCTAGAAAGATAAACTTGCATGCTCTAGGTTCTAGCTTTCCTCTGCTCTTATGTAAATAAGATGAACATTCAAACACTCTTAGAATGAATAGCTAATAGGCGCTTCTTTCCATACTTCTTCAGGGATCTTCATATCTATGGTAGTAGAAGGTGTAAAGTGAAGTTGTCATAGATAAATTTTCTACCCAAAATCCCTTCTTCAACTTAGCAGTCAATCGGAGGCAATGAATTATCTCCAATAATGTCCAATTCATTCTTTCAGCAACCCCATTACATTGAGTGTCACCAGATGTCATGTCCACCAGATGTCATGTAATGCCTTTTAACTTCTTTCTTGACTTCTTTTCAACCATAGATTTCCACTTTCGAAACCTAGCAAAGTTCTCACTCTTAGATTGTAGGAAGTATACTCATACTTTACAAGAGAAATCATCTATAAATGAAATGAAGTACCTAGCTCCACCTAAGGATGGGAAAGGGGGATCTTAAACATCTGTACGAACATACTCCAAGGCAGCTTTTGCTTTATGCTCATCAATGCCAAAAAAATATTTGTTTCCTTTCCAAGAATACATTTTTCACAAAAGCAAAGTTTTAAATGTTGAACACCATCAATCAAACCTCGCTTCTCAACTCATCCAAATGTTTACCAATATATCCCATCGGCAAGTGCCATAATCTGGAAGTATCTGTATTAGTATGGGTAGCAGAAGCTGATTTACCAACTATAGTAGCGCCCTTCAATAAATAAAGATTTCTCATCCTCACACCTTTCATAATAATCATGGAACCCTTCAATATCTTTATCTTCTCTCCCTTAACCACAATCTTCAATCCAAGCCTACTCAAAGCCCCAACGGAAATCAAGCTCCTTCTCAAATCAGGTACATGTCTAACATTAATAATAGTATGAAAAACACCGTCAAACATCCTGATCTTCACACTACCAACAACAACCATACAACAAGAAGCATCATTGCCTATCAGACTCTCTTCCATCAATCTCATGGTATGTAGAGAAGTAGTTCCTATCAGGTGTCATATGATAGGATACACTAGAATTGATAAGCCATAAGTTGCCCTTTCTAGAAGAGCCAAAAGTTGTAAACATATTGGTACCACTCTCTGTATTTGATTTCTCTGCAGTAGATGTTGAAGCTTTCTTTGGGTCTTTTCTTCTTCCTTCGAGCTTGGAACACTGGGCTATAAAGTGCCCCAGTTTCTGAAAATAATGGTAAGTTAGTCACGTAGGCCCCTTAGACTGAGACCTTGAATTACTTTTGCCCCTATTTTTCTTTGACATGCTTTGGCTTTTACCTCTCCTAACGGATAATCCCTCTGCATCACTATCCAAACTTGTAACGATTTGTGAATTAATCACTTTGTATTTGAATATTTAACTCATTTTTAAATATTCAAATAATTGATTTTAATAACCAAATAAACATATTTTAAATAATAATTAATGATGTTAAAATCATTTCCAAGATAAGTTTACCAAAATATTTAGTTCAAATAAAAATAGAAAATGTGACCGAAAACCCTTTTTCGAAATTTCAACTTTTCTACATTGAAAATTTGTCGGGAAACATTGTGCACACTAGTGTACACATGAACACACATATACATGTCATATGATAAGTTAATCAATGTATTAGTGGCAATAAATCATGTTTAGTTTAAATTAAAATTTGATTTGACTTTAAATAAATTAAGTACGGCATGAACAGTAACCTATATTTGAGACGACCCGACTTTTTCTCCACAAAAAGTCGTATCATCTTTAAGAAAGAAAGGGATAGAAAAGAGAAAAGAAAGAAGAGAAAGAAGAAACAACACAAGAATCTCAACAGCGGAACGAATAAATTATATTAGTAACATAGGTATAACATAGTATATATCAAATATCAAAGTTACACAGACATATACAACACATACTAGACAGTTATAAACACCTGTCTAGTTATTACAACTCAATCACAATACAGAAACACTCAGAGATACCAACACAGCGGAACTATATAACTATACGTAGAAGCCTCCTGCTCCATATGCTCCTCCACAATTCGTCAAAGCTAACCTGAATCTTAACCTGAATTCCTTTGACTACTCATAAAAATTTGAGTACCCAAGAGTTAAAGAAAACAGAAATAACTCCGGGTCAGACACATGGGTCTGGTGTGAGTAACAGGTTAAAGTTGCTTAACTTTTAAAGACCTTTTGAAAAGAAAGGTATCACGTAAGACTTCCCACACATAAACATGGAAAAGTTGTTACCTTACGCTAACCAAAACATTTGATAGGAAATCTGATGATATTATAATAGTGTCTAGGGTTTTCAAATAAATAAGAAATAGCCGAAATTGTTACATTATTAAATTCCAGCTACTAGCCACAAAAGTGGGTAATACAATCAAAACCGTTGGCACTTATTGGATTTTGGATTCCATACAATGGCAGGGCTACTGGGGTACCGTCCGTCACAGTACGTGGCCTAGATCACCGTACCGAGGATTACTCCCAATCCCCTGCAACATAAAGCCGGACCCGTTCCTTACTGAACAGTTCCGAATAAGACAACCTCGACGGTTGTCATGATCAACCGTCCACACAGCCGAAATATAAAGGGACCTCTAGACAGGGGTAAATCTTACTCTCAAGTGGGGGCTACCCACGAAGCCTTGCTGCACCTCCCCTGTTTTAGCCATTCCCGGTTGATGAGGCTTGAGGCTACGATTACCTTTATAGGACACATCACTTAGAATGCTCATCGTCCACCTGACGATGTTCTGAAAGCATTTAATCCATACAAGTTCGTTCCGGGTTCGAACGAAACTGAAGGCATTATCTCGTTACACTCATTTTGGAATCACCCTCAGAGTTAACGACAATAACCCTTGCACTCTGAATCACCATCTCGAATCTATAAGTACTATTCCGTCAAACTCATTACGGAATCACCCACAGAGTTATATTGACGTATAGCCCTTACACCTCGAGTCTTTACTCGCTCCACTTGTATTAACGACCTAACGTTTAATTGGAATCGATGTGCTTTTCGGATGTCCAAATATGGAAACCCGATCCCGGTCTCATCGAAATCCAAAGCGTGTCTTTTAGGTCCAAGTTGTTTTAAGTTTAAAACAATTCAATTCATTAGCTAAATATACACAGATAGATAATTCACAACACAATAGATAATCAACCTTATCATTATCAACAGATAATTCATATCAAAATCAGATAATCCATATTATCATCCAAAAGCAACCAATGCATCCATATCACATACACTACTCATCTCATAACTGAGATTATAAACCATACCAGGCAACCAATACCATTCATCAAACATAAGCAATGATCTAATGATCACACTTCTATAATTAATTTAAAATGAATTAAATTAATTACTCAATCTCTAATTAATTTAAAATGAATTAAATTAATTGATTCATCATTAATATTTTGCTTAGCTTATCCATCCATTGATTTCAAATCAATTTATAAATCACAATCTCAATATTTCAATTAATATTGATTAACTATCTCTAATTACAATAAGTAATTAGCTTATAAGTTAATCACACAAGTTAATTACTTAAACCCTTTTGCAAATAATTAACTTGTAATTACTAAATTAATTGATTAACTAAAATTAATTACATTAATTATACCTTAATTAATCAATTTCAAATTACATCATTAACTAATTAATTAATGATTCTAATTACATTTAATAAATTCTAAATATAAATTAATTACATAAGTAATTAATCTGAAATTAATCCACATATATATTAATCACCCATGATTAATAACCATTCAGTAATTAACTACTTTAATTACTCATCCCATAATTAATTATTCTTAATTAATTATCTAAATTAATCCCCTTGATTAATTTCAAAGTAATTTAAATCCAATTTACTTCTATATCAAATATCTTTAATTACATCCTGTAATTATTAATTAATTACTTCCTTAAGTAATTACAAATTCATAAATTACATAAAGTAATTATCAAACAATCAACAAATGTTTAAATTAATTTAACTTAATTAATCTAAACTAATCACATTAATCAAATTAATTACACCAAGTAATTAATTCTTTAATTACTTTTATTAAGTAATTAAACTTAAACAATTACATAAATGATTATTATAAATTAAATAATCTAATTAATTATCTAAATTTATCACATTAATTAATTGTAATATAATCTTAAGTTAATTATATTTCTTAATTACTTAATTAAGAAATTAACTTATATTAATCATTATTAATTATCAATTAATTAATACTTAATTACAACTTAATTAATCACTAATTATTAATTAATTAAGTATTAATTAAAATCTTAATCATTAATTAAAATTTAATTAACCATCCTTAATTATAGATTAATTAACCTTAATTAATTAATCTCAAATCTAATTAATTAACTTAAAAAAATCATTAATTACTTAATTAAACATCCACATAATTAATTAATTAAATAATATTTATCTTAATTACCTTAATAATTAAATGAATCCAATCATTTAATTTTATTTATTTTTTAGATAAACATTTCTTATTTAATTATACATTTAAAAACAAAATGTTTTTAAATTTACTTTAAATTCTATTTAACTTCATTTTAAACTTAAGACTCAAATTTATCTTAAATAAGATTTTAAAACAATTCAAAACTTTTTATCATATATGTTAAAAGAAACATCTACTTTATTAATAAGTTTAAAAAGATTTAAATTTCAATTCAATTTAAATTCAAATCAATTTAAAAATTACTTTAAAATTTCAAAATTGAAATACAACTTCCAAACTCATTTTAGTTTTAACTCTTTAAAATTCTTCCTACAATCTACAACCTCAATTCAAATGCAAATCATTTAATCATTCAAAAGCAATTTAAATTTAAACCTTTATTTTAAAAATCTGAAGTTTGAATTTTATTCCAGATTTAAAAAACCCAGATTTGAATTCACTTTGGATTTCTAATTTAAAATTTAACCTTCCAATTCAAATGCAAAACACATATGCATTTACACTTGTGAGTTTGAAATCAAAATTAAATTTAGAAACATAAATGAATTCAAAACTCAGACAATCTAATTTGAATTCATATTCAAATTTCAGATTAAAAACTCAGTTTAAATCTCCGCTTGCAATTTAAACTTTACCTTTACATTCAAAAACAGAAAACAGTTTCTGTTTTATTTAAAAACCAGCTTTGAAATTTTTCTGAATTTAAATTATTTCAAAAAAACCAGAATTCAAACTTATTTGAATTCATATTTAAATTCCGTTTTAAAATACTAAGTTAAAATATTAGTTTGCATTTATTTCAAATTTTATAAAACTGGAAACAGGTTTCCTGTTCCTTTTTTTTTAACTAAACTTGAATTTCTTAATTCAAATTATTTCAAAATCAGAATTCAAACTATTTGAATTCATCTTTAGATTCAGGTTTAAATCCTAATTTCAATTTCCAGATTAAATTTAAACTTGACTTTTTAAATTTCTTAAAACAGAACCAGGTTTCTGTTTTGCTAAGACCTGAAACACAATACACTCGAACCTCCCTATTTGACTTCGAGTCAATACCCCACCTACTTCGAGTTTCCCCTCAAATAACCCGAGACCATCCCGAGACAAAAACCCTGCAACCAACAATCATCACAAACATGCACAACTCCTCCCTGTGCACCCCTTCCCAACTCCGGCCATCACTGGCCACCATCAACGGTCATCCTCCCTCGACCAATGACTCCATTACACCCTTCAACCCTCAAATCCCAAAACATCCATCTCGAGTTTGAATTCAAGTACAAAGTCAAAACCTAAAAACACGGTGACCACAACCAAATCAAACCTGTCAACATCAATTTCTCCCCTTCCCGACCATCATCAACTTCCATATTCCGGTGACGACTTCATCAACCCATCATCTAACCATACCCAAAAGATTCTTGAACTCGAACCACTGTAGAAACCGCAGCACCCAATTCCTTAAACTCAGTAAAAACTAGGGTTCTACACTACAAATCACAAATTACAATCTCAAAATTTAATTTCAATCCACTTAAGTAATTTTCCTATAATCTATGATAGATAAACTACCTCCAGAAACAAATTTAACCAATTCAATTGCAAAGATCAACTGAACTTGACCAAAATGTAAAATACAGTTAATTTGAACCTGCACTTTATTTACAGCACTATAAATTTTAATTTTTGATTTAAAATTCTTGAATTCACTTGATGATTCTATTAATAAACCTGAAACATTAAATCAATAAGTTTGAATTCTCACTCTATTCTGTTTTGCTCTGTGAATCTTAATTTTTTCCAGATTTTAGATAACTCTATCTAATTTCTATAAAATCTATACCTACCCTATTCCAAAATAAACAGATTTTATTCAATTGTTTAAGTTTAACAGCAACAAGTTAAAGGGAAAAAAATTCAAGAAATCAATCGGGAGCTGGAAATTTTGAATCACAGACAAAGTACTGTTAACATCAGGTATACATGCAAATACTTACAAGTAAAATATTCATAGAAATTTCATATAAATTCATTTCTAATTTAAAAAGCATGCACAACATAACCTATTAAATAAAATTTAAAATGAGTTACTCACCTGGACTAAAATGCAGAGCACAATTCCAATTGCATGTTTCAGATTTTGAAAATTTATGAAATGCAGGCCCTTGCTTCCAGATGCAAAGAAATGCAGACCCTCAGATTTAATGCTTTTAATCTTTATTTGTAAATGATGCTTTCAGTTTTACAGAATAGAATGCCTATATGCTTGCTTCATGGTTGCAGATGCAAATTCCCCAGGTTGTTTTGAAAAAAAATGCAGGCATGAAGAGGTTTCAATCAGAGATGCAGAGATCATCAATTGTATGCAGGTTTGGATGAAATTCAAAACAAAAGGCAGTGAATTTCCAGGCGCATGCAGATTTTGAAATGCAGATTAATATTTGAATTTAAGGAGGATGGGTTTGATTTTGAAGAGGAGTGGAATAATGCAAATATACTTGAGTTTGAAGTATTGCAGATTTGGTTTTTATGAAATTGGTGTATGCAGATTTTTGATTATGGAAATGAAAAATGAAATTTGGTCTTTCTTTTGATTAAGGAATGTAAAAAAAAAATATGAATGAAGAAGCAAGTTTATATAAAGGAAATTTTCAGATTTAATGAATTAAAAGAAAAATCAAAATAAAATTTACACTTGTACAAATGTTAGACACTTGTAAATTTACACACATAAATATTTAACACATGTTAACTCAAAATATACACATGTCTCTTTTAAATGATTTGTTATCTTAATTAAATGTTAAAGAAAAATTAAGCTTAATGAATGTTTAAACTTAGTTAACTAGTTCTTATACTTAGTTATGTATTTAAATAAATTTCTAAAGAATAAGCAAAGTATTAAAATAAATAAAACAATATACAAATTAATCTTTTGAAAAAGAAACTTTTAAACAATTAAAATAAATTTACACAAGAGTTTGTAACTTAATGAATACATGTTTCATAAATTAAATTGTATTTTGAATGTACAAATCACATTTTATAAATCATTATTTTAAAAAGAATAACACAACATTTTTGTAACTTATTTTAATATTCAAACTTGAATAAAATAAATGAATTTTAAACCAATAAAACATTTATTTAAAATCATATAGTATTTTATTAAATATTTTTGAAAAGTTTAAATTAAAAACAAATCAAAATTTCCATTTTTAAAACATTAAAATTATGTTATACTAATTTAACAACTTATCTATTTAAAATATATAAATACATATACATTATTAATTAGAAAATAAATTCACTAGCTTATTAAAAATAAATTCACAAATTAAATATTTAAATAAAGAAGATTATAGAATCAATTCAAATTTATCAACAAAAATTATCAATTCAATATAAATTTAAACACAGATTATTAAATTTATATTGTCCAAATTTCCGGGATATTACAATATTAAAGAAATATCATACCACCATACATTAGAATCCAAGCTTGTACATGAAGGCATGGTGCTTGCTTGATTTAAAAGGATGGGGGGCTATTACCAATGTGTATGGCATGGTGGAGGGAGAGTGAGGTGGCATTTTGTGAGTAGAGGGATGGTACTAGGGTTATTTTGGTAATTTTGCCTTTCATGCCTGTAAATACCTCATTTCCTACACCTTATTCACTTTAAACTCTCATTCTCCAAACTCATAATTCTCTACCTTATCTTCGTATCTCCATTCATGGCTTCCATAGTGAAGTTCATCGCTTGAAACACTAGTTATTTTCACTTCCATCTACTTAAACTAGTTCCTTACTTCACTACCCACACTCTACTTACCAAACTATACTTTAACTCCTCAAATCAACCCAGGCCGAGCCCAAAACAACCCATGGCTGAGTCCAATAGGCCTATGGTCGAACCCAAATCAGTCCATAGGTGGCCCAAAAGTGCAAGCTAAGGTATAGTGAAGATAGTTTGTGAGTTTGGCAATTTGTTGTGGTGACCCGATTAAATTACTAGTGTTTTGGTGAGTAAAACTTCACATTTAAGCCAAAAGTTTTTCCATGTCTGTATTTGTTGATATGAATGCTTTTTGTATGTATTTGGTATTGTGGTAGTTGTTAATTTGATTCATGCTTCGAAAAGTTGACATCTTGGTCGTAGTTTAGTAACTTGTAAATTTAGTAAGTGAAAGTTGCTTATAACGTTGGTTCATGCTTACTACATGTTGTATCATAGTAAACTACCATGTATATATGCTCATATCCTTGCTATGTAATGTTTGGTTGTAATGATAACGTCATAAACTTGTTTGCGGAACTGCTCGTATAACGTGCTATATCGGCACTTTCGAAAAATCATTTTTATCGAAACTGTTTGGTTTCATCTACGTGCTTGGAATTATTTTACAAGTTAAGAAAGATTTTGATTAGCGACGTTTTCGAAGGTAATTAACCATTTTAATAATGATTATTTAATTTAATTAATAAGGATCAAGGTTAACTAATTACTTAGTTAATGAGTGTTTTAAATTTAACTAATTACTTGGTTATGATTATTTTAAATTAATTAATCATTTTATTTAATGATGTTTATGGAATTAATCATTCGATAATGAAGGATCAAATTTAACTAATCAATTTTCTAATAATGTTTTTAAATTAATTAATATTTTTAATTAATGTTTTCAAAGTCTATTTGTTTTAACTTTAAGTAATCTTTCTTTAATGATGTTTTAAAGTTGTTAATCATTTTAAATAATGATATTTAATTAATTTATTTATATTTAAATATTAATAATTAATTGAATTAATGATGTTTTAAAGGTGATTTACCCTTGTCAATTAAAGGCATTTGAAGTTAGTTTATCAACTTAATTAATGAACTTTTCAAAGTGAATTCATCAAAACAACAAGGTTATTTGACTTTATTATTCATTTTAATTAATGATAATAAATTATTTATTTATTAGTTTAAGTAATTACAATTAATTTTTAATTAAATTAATGGTGTTTAAAAGTGATTAACTTCTTTTGGATAAAAAGCTATTAAAGTAAATTCATCAAATGAATTAATGAACTTTTAAAGTTAATTAATCAATATAATAAGTATGTATTTAAGTTATTAAATCCTTTTTATGATGATGTGTCAAAGTTAGTAAACTTTTTAAGTTCTAAAGCTAATACTTGTAATGTGAAGCGAAGAATGAATTCGGTTTTTAAAAGAAAAGGTTTGATTCGTTTATGAAAATGAATTAATTTTCGTGAAGCAGTTCACTTATATGGAAATGATTTATTTGTATAATTAGCGCTAAACATCGAAGTAGTAGACTTGTCACTATTTTGAAAGTTAAGAATAATCGTGAGACATGAGTTTGAGGTAACACTACATTGACTTCTCTGGTATTATTGTTAACCAGTACAATATTGAATTTGATGAGTGGTAAGTATACAAGACTAATTTCCATATATGTTCATTTTATATCCTCGATAATTGGTTTCTCTACTATCAGTTACTTTAGCTTCTTTATTATCGTTATTCTAAGATGATTTATTTCTTCGTTGAGCATTGATATCCTTATTCGGAAATGACAAAAACCAAAGCGCAAGAGGAGGCCAAGCTATGTGGGGTTGCTTCTATTATGATACTTCCACATGTCATCTAGATTGGATTCGCTAGCACTATTAGTTGTGAAAAATTCGGATACTCGATAAGGTTTGAAGGGGTCTGGCTTGGACGGTTTCGAGAAGTTTCAAAGAGTAAATGGCTTCTCGGAAGTATATTACTAGAGGTATACTTCAAAGTGGGTGCACCTTCCTAGTCATTATTGGAAAATTTTCCTTCCTTATTTGATTCAAACCATAGAATCTGTTTTTCTTTAATTGCAACGGGAAGAGTCAACCACTTTTCACGGTGTTTAATTATTTATCCATTCTTTACATTTGGATGTTGATCTATTTGAGAGTAAACTCGTTCCATGTTTGGCGGCATGGTCTCACATGTTTTTGTTTAATTACACCCATATTTCTTTAAGTTTACTCATACTAGACATATCGTCTGACCTAAGTTATTGTTTCCCCTAAACTCTCGGTTACTTAATTATATTTGAGTAGTCCGAGAGAACCAGGTTTCTCTTTGGAGCACTTTGAAGACGACGATTGAGCGGGCAGCTCCTTAGTTATCTAGTTGTTTCTTCCTATTATATGATTATGAAGATGTATTTTGTATCTAAAAATGACAAGTAAGAATGCATTGCTATCAATCTGTTAGATGTAGTACTTTTGTATGACTCTGATAACTCCATGTATGGGCAACCTTTTATACTATATCATTTTGTATTATATATAATCATTTCGTTACGAGGTTTCTATTCTATCTTGTTTTATTCTTTATTTTACTGCATAACGAATTATCTTTTGGACGCTTGGGTAATGACACATGAATACCATGGATGTATTAAGCGTCGTTCTCAGGCATCAGAAAGGTGGGTCATCATCGATGGTATCAGAGCTTAGGTTTAGCGAACTCGTAAGCCCTAATGGGGTAAACTCTCTAAGGATAGGATAAGTAATGTCCTAGATAGATCTGAGAGCATAGATATATATTGAGTGCGTATTTGTTAGTGTTATAAAAATGTTTTATGTTGTGTAGTTTGATCTGTTGAGTGGTATATGAACTCTGGTCGATACGTCTGATCAGCGTTATCGATAAGGATTCCTAAACACTTAAAAAACCTACCGATACAATATTTTTTAAAATGGTAAATGAAATAATTTTACCTATGAATATATTTTAAATATACAAGAGTGATTTTCAAAATTAATATAGTTGTACTTATGAGTTGATTATTAGGAGATGATAATATTTTATTATCATTATTTGGAATTTGTTTAGTTATGCTCGTCCAGTTTGAGCATTAATTATTGCTGAATAAATTTATAAGAAATTTTCCTTAGTAAGGTATAGGTCAGGTAAATAAGAATCAGGGAACATTGAGAATGAACCCGTTATGAATTAAGTTTCACAGTTTAACTATAAGGTGCTCGGTAAAAGAGTTAAGTTAAAGTTATCTTTTAATAATGATAAACTAAAAGTGAAGTTTTAATAAAAAAAGTTATTTAATATAATCTAAATGGTAGGATAATACATTTAGAGGATAAATAAATGAGAAAATTTAGTTATAATAATGGAGAATTATTTAAATGTGAGTTTAACTCGCATTCATATTTACTATGTCAAATAGGTAATGCTGTAAACTAGTGTTGTTGATTAGATATTAGTTAAATTGTTTGATTTATTTTTTGGTTGAATTTTCATTTGGAAAATGGTTGTTAAATATAAATTAATCTAGATATTCCATTTAAAGTGTTTAGGTGTTGTTATAACGATTTTCGCTATATCGTCATTTACTGAGTATCATCCCCTAAACCCTTGTGTGTGTTTGAGCTTGAGCTTATGCTTTCACGAAAGTAAATGTTTAAAATTCATTAACCTTTTTTATTAATGATAATTCAAATTAATTAATCATTTTAACTATTGATATTTAAAATTAATTAATCTTTTTGATTAGTGAGATTTGAATTTAGTTAGATCAATTTAATTATTGATATTGAACATTAAGTGATCATTTTACTTAATGATTGGTTAAATTTAATTAATTTTTATAAATAATAATGTTTTGAAATTTAGATAATCATCTTAATTAGTGATGTTTGAATTTAACTAAATCATTTTAATCATTGATATTTGAAATGTAATTAATTATTTTAAACTAATGATCATTTTAAATCTAATTAATTGTTTTGATTATTGGTATGTAAATTTTATAAATCATTTAAGTTGATGATAGTTGAGATTAATTATCCATTTTATTTATTGATTATTTGGATTTAATAAATCATTTGATAAATGATATTTTAAGTTAGTTGATTAATTTAATAAATGAGTTTAAAGTAAATTAATTTATTTGATGAAAGTGTTTTGGAAGCAATTAATTATTTTATTAAAGATAATTGATTTGTTTATTAAAAGGAAATTGTAAATTTGATTAATTATCATTTAGAATAGCTAATACTATTTTAGATTTATAAAAGATATTATAAATGTGATTTATTATATTTCAGGATATAATTAATGTTATTTTAAATTTGATAAAAGAATTTAAATTTGTTTTATTTTCTTTTAAAAATTAGTCTGGTTTTAAGGTTTTAAAAAAGAATATTAAAAATCATCCCCTAGGATAACTAACATTTTTTTTGAGAAAAATGTGTGATCCTCTACGATTAGAGGAGAGCACACATGCAAATATGTATATAACACGAATATATGGTGCTGCCAACATGCCTGACAGGTAACAAAACCAAAAAACACATACAACAAAACTTAACTAACATTGTTTTAAAATTTATAAAGGTATTTAAATTGTTTTATTATCCTTTGAGATAATAAATATTATTTTTAATTAATAAATTATGGTTTTTAAATGAGCACTTTTAAATAGAATTGTTTATAAATAAAGCTAAGTGAATTTTTTTTGGGATTTTAGCAAACAATATTTAAACTGACATTTGGTTTTTTCCCCTATTTTGATACACTTAGTATATATATTTTCCTTTCAAAATAACATATGAAAGAGTTTTTGGAAATTTAAATCCTGGAATTGTTTGAAATGATTTCAAAAGATTTGAGAAAAGTCATAGCAATATTATTTGGAAATTTTATAAAGTATAGATATTTTGGGAAAGAAATTTTAAGTAGAATGCTTTTTCTTTAAACAATTCGGAGGAAAACATTTCGGTTAGATTTGTGGTGATCTAAATAATCTTCTAAGTGACGACCAAATGTTGCTTAGGTGAACGTTGTGGAGTACTTAGTAAATTATTCCCATTATCGTTGTGCGGTCGAAATGAGTTCAAATCCGAACAAATCCAAAGTGAGTTTTTAGTATAAAAAATTGTTTGAAGTCATTTCATAAAAGAAATATACGTAATATGCTTTCAAAGACTGATTTTGAAATTTATAACTAGGTATTTAATTTTTAAATTCTCTTAGTAGGGAATTGATTTCAAAATAAAAAGTAATTTTGATAGAAGATTGTGTTGATAAATGAATTTTTATGCTTAGGTAAGATAAGAGATAATTTAACACTAATTTAAATGGATAATATTGGATACAAAGGTTTTGATAACATTGTTTTATCAAAGCCATATATTTTATTAAACATCTAAGCAGTGTAAACTACTGACATTATTGGGGCAGTCGATACACATCATTCATTATAACATCTTAAGGTAAAAATGATAGGAAGGTTTTAATAGACATTGTTTTATTAGAACCATAGCTTTTGTTAAAACATATAAGTTGTAAAATAATTTTTTTAGGTCAACCCATAAACATCGTCCATTTTAACACTCTAAGTTAAAGAGGTCCAGAGGTTGACTAAGTTTTAAAAAACCCAAATTTTAATTAGATCTTCACATAAATTGTGAAAAGTAAAATAAAATTTGTATTTGTATGTACTCTTAGGATATAAAGAGTATTATACAAGTAAATAAAGTAGAATAAGTTATTATTTGATGTTTTATAAAGAAAAGACTTTATAAAATATTTTTATACTTAGAAGAAAATTTATGAAGTAATTAATAAACAATTTTGGTACTGAATAAAATACTAAATGAAAATTAAAGTTATTTAGAAATATTGGTATAATTAAGAAACCAATAATTATTCAAAGTGCTTTCAATTTTGTCTGAAGGAGCATAGGTAATCCTCTATGCAATAACCAAAGGCTGATGAGCAAAATGGTATGCTTAGAAAATTATAAGCCATCAAGAAAGTTTTAAACCTAAGCTAAGATTTGTTTGTTAGTCATTTGACATTTTAAGTAATGTTAAGTGCTAGATTTTTTTCCTTTATGGATTATGATTGGTTTGATTGAATTGATTGATTGTGTGATCTTATATACCATAGTTTATAGGGTTAAAAATTATAAACCAAGGTTTCTGAATTGTTATTATTAGGACCTAAGTCTTGATGATTTTGAAAAGTGATTTTTAGGAAAATTTGAGAAATACATAGATTGTTCGCGCTAGTTGTTGTTTTTGGAGGAACCGAAATGTCACTAGAAGCTCCATATTATTTTGCTAGAGTTTAACATGTTTTGTTAGGAGGACCCCCTCCTTGACATTTTTTATTTTGTTTTTGATTTACTTTTCTTTTTGAGGAATTCGAAAATAAATTTTGAAAATATTTTGAACGTAAACCCCAAGCATTTAGTTTTAAAATTTGGCAAGTATTTTGAAAAATATTGGATGCATAGCATTTATTGTAGAATATTCTCTTTATTTTGTTGAATATGTTTGCTACCTTACTTTTGGGTTGCATCATGTTACCTGATTGCATATGGTTGTTATAGTGTTTATATTACGTATGTTTATGGTAGGATAAATATAATTAATTAGGTTTACTGAAAATCAGTAAGTATTGGTTATTACTTCTTCCACTCTATAATAATTTCGGGGACGAAATTCTTTTAAGTGAGGAGAGTGTAACAACCTATAAGTTAACCGCTTTGTATTTGAATATTTAAATCACTTTTAAATATTTAAATAATGGATTTTAATGATCGAACAACATCTTTTAAATAATAATTTATGATGTTAAAACCATTTTCAAAATATGTTTACCAAAATCATTGTTTCAAATAAAAATAGAAAATATGACCGAAAACCTTTTTCGAACTTTCAACTTTTCGGCATCGAAAAATTATCGGAAAACGTTGTGCACACTAGTGTACACATGCACACACACATATATATGTCATATGATAAGTCAATTAATGAGTTAGTGGTAACAAATCATGCTTACTTTAAATTAAAACTTGATTTGACGTTAAATAAATTAAGTATGGCGTGAATAGTAACCTATATTAAAGAAATACCATACTGACATACCTTAGGATCCTATGTTGTACATAAAGGCAGGGTGTTTGCTTGAATTAAGGGAATGGGGGCCATTACCAACATGTATGGCATGTGAAGGGAGAGTGAGGTGGCATTTTGTGAGTGGAGGGAAGGTACCAGGGTTATTTTGGTAATTTTGCCTTTTCATGCCTATAAATACTCCATTTGCTACACCTTATTCACTTTAAAATCCCATTCTCCAATATTCTCTACCTTATCTTCATATCTCCATTCATGGCTTCCATAGTGAAGCTCATAGCTTGAAACATTTGTTATTTTCACTTCCATTTACTTAAACTAATTCCTCACTTCACTACCCCCACTCTACTTACCAAACAACACCTTAACTCCTCAAATCAACCTAGGTCAGCCCAAAACATCCCATGTTTTAGTCCAATAGACCTATGGTCGAATCCAAATCAGTCCAGGTGGCCCAAAAGTGCTAGCTAAGGTGTAGTGAAGGTAGTTTGTGAGTTTGGCAACTTATTGTGGTGATCCGATTAAGTTAGTAGTGTTTTGATGAGTAAAACTTCACCTTTAAACCAAAAGTTTTTAAACCATACCCAAGTTCATAATTGTCACCATTGAATGCTTTTTGTATGTATTTGGTAGTGCAGTATTTGTTGGTTTGATTCATGCTTTGAAAAGTTGGCATCTTGGTCGTAGTTTACTAACTTGTAAAGTTAGTAAGTAAAAGTTGCTTATTACATGTTGTATCATAGTAAAATACCATGTATATATGCTCGTATCCTTGCTATGCAATGTTTGGTTGTAATGATAATGCCATAAACTTGTTTTTCGAACTGCCCGTATAGCGATAGTCGTTATACCGGCACTATCAGAAAATCACCTTTTTATCGAAATCGTTTGGTCTCATCTTCATGCTTGTAATTGTTTTACAAGTTAAGGAAGATTTTGGTAACAATGTTTTCAAAAGTAATTAACCATTTTAATAATTATTATTTAATTTAATTAATTAATAAGGATGAAGGTTAACTAATTAATTATTTAATGAGTGTTTTAAATTTAACTAATTACTTGGTTAATGATTGTTTTAAATTAATTAATCATTTTATTTAATGATGTTTTAAGGATAATTAGTCATTCAATAATGATGGATTAATCGGTTTTCCAATGATGTTTTTAAATTAATTAATGATTTTTAAAGTAAATCTTTTTGTTTCAACTTTAAGTAATCTTTACTTTAATGATGTTTTAACGTTGTTAATCATTTTAAATAATGATATTTAATTAATAATTTATTTATTTATGTTTAAATATCACTAATTAATTAAATTAATGATGTTTTAAAGGTGGTTTGCCCTTGTCAATTAAAGGCATTTGAAGTTAATTTATCAACTTTATTAATAAAGTTTCCAAATGAATTATCAAACAAATAAGGTTGTGTTGACTTTATTATTAATTTGAATTAATGATAACAAATTTTTTATTTATTTAATTTAATTGATATAATTAATTTTTAATTAAATTAATGGTGTTTAAAAGCGATTAACTTCTTTTGGATTAAAGGCTATTTCATCAACTGAATTAATGAACTTTTAAAGTAAATTAATCAATGCAATAAGGATGTGTTTAAGTCATTAAATTATTTTTATAATAATGTTCCAAATTGTTTTAAAGCTAATATTTATAATTTAAAGCCAAGCATGAATTGGTTTTTAAAAGAAAAAGTTTGATTTGTTTATGGAAATGAATTAATTTCCGTAAAGCGATTCACTTATATGGCAACAATTTATTTGTATAATTAGTACTAAACATATATAAGTGAACTTGTCGCTATTTCGAAAGTTAAGAATAATCGTGAGACATGACTTTGTGGTAACACTACCTTGACTTGTCTGGTATTATTGTTAACGAAAAACTAGTACAAGTTTGAATTCGATGATGGTGGTAAGTATACAAGACTTAATTTCCGTATATGATCATTTTATATCCTCAATAGTTGGTTTCTTAGCTATCAGTTACTTCAGCTTCTTTATTATTGTCATGCTAAGAAGATTTATTGCCGCATTGAGCATTGATATCCTTTGTCGAAAATGACTAAAACCAAAGCGCAAAAGGAGGCCAAGCTATGTGGGGTTGCTCCCATTAGGATACTTTCACATCTCATCTAAATTAGGTTCGGTAGTGCTATTAGATGTGAAATATTCAAATACTCGTTAAGGTATGGCAGGGTCCAGCTTGGAGGGTTCCCTGAAGTTTCATAGAGCAAATGAACTTCTTAGAAGTATATTATTAGAGATTTACTTTAAGGACGGTGCATCCTCCTAGTCATTGTTGAAAATTTTCCTTTCCTCATTTGATTTAAACCTTTAAATCTATTTTTCTTTAATTGCAATAGGAAGATTCAACCACTCTTTGTGATGTTTGACTATTTATCCATTCTTTACATTTGGATGTTGATTTATGTGAAGTAAACTCGTTCTGTGTTTAGAGGCGTGGTCTCACATGTATGTGTTTAATTACACCCCTATTATTTGAAGTTTTACTCAAACCAAACATATCGTCTGACCCAAGCTATTTGTTTTCCTAAACTCTCGGGTACTCAATTATATTTGAGTAGTCCGAGAGTATAGCAGGTATCTCTTTGGAGCTCTTTAAAGACGATAATCGAGGAGGCGACGCCTTAGTTATCTAGTTATTTATTTCCGCTGTATGTTTATGAAGATATATTTTGTATCTAAAAATGACAAGTCAGAATGTATTGCTATCAAACTGTTAGATGTGGTACTTTTGTATAACTTTGATAACTCCATGTAAGGAGTAACCTTTTGTACTATATCAATTTGTATTATATATAACCATTTCTATCTTGTTCTATTCTCTATTTTACTCCATGACAACTTGTCTTTCGGACACTTAGGCACCGACACATGAGTACCATTGATGCATTAAGTGTCGTTTTTAGGGATCGAAAAGGTGGGTCGTCACAAAACTAGTACTCGCCAATCTACCTCTTAACACTTCATTATGAAGACCAACTTTTACATCTATAGATTAATCTTATTGCGACCATATATCATGGAATTAAGAAAAGCAGTATACTCCTTAGGCAAGGAACATAAGAGGATCAGTGCTTGAGCCTTATCGGTAATATCAATATCTGATGCCTTCAGTTTCATAATCAAAGTGGTCAAAGCATCTACATGCTCCATGTTCGTCGACGGAATTCTATCGGTTTAGAAAACCGTCGAACGAATTTAAATTAAAAATAACCGCAAGCGCACGGTGTACGAATGTAGCACGTGGCGAATACGGGTCGATCCGCAGGGAATTGATGATTTTAAAAATCTATTCAATCAAATTAAACCAATCTTGAAGAGAATGTTAAACTAGAAAAGAAGAAAAACAAGAAAAAGAAAATTGATAAAAATATGAGTGTTAAGACAATTTAGAGGTAATTTCCACTCTCTAGATCACATAAATCAATAAAATGAAGTTATGATCTCTCTTTTCTTGTCATTGGTGAATTAGTTGATGTGCTTATCATAAGTATGGTATATTTGTGCTATTAATTAGCTCAATATAAACCATCAAACTATAACACAACCACTAATACACATTTAACTCTCATGAAATATGACAACAAAGTTGAAATAAAAATCTATTTTAAGCATGGCCTATTAACTATTAATTAGAAATATAAGCCATCAAATTTTAATTTCAACAATCACTTCTTTGCCATAATCATATGTAGATGAAGAGGCAATTTGTGTTTTGTTTGTTTAAGCATAGCCTATTTGTTATGAACAACATAGACTATCAAATTCAAAGCTAAACAACATCATTAAACCACTTCAATCATTCTCATTAAGCACAAAAAGAGAGCATAAACATCAAATTAAGTTGAAGCTACATGATTAGAGAGCTTCGTTACTCCTAAATTGAAGGGGTTTAGCCTCTCATATTTGTCATCATATGAACAAATGTAACAAACAACATTAAACAAGAAGAGAGAAAGAGAGCAAAATGAAAAGAAAAATTATTCTACTTGCATAAAATAAAAGAGATCTATACTAGAACATGAAAGAAAATAAACAAGAAAAGAAAATGAACATGTAATTAAAAGGAAACACTAAATAACATTGCATAAAAAAAGAATTACATAAGAGAAGAAATGGCTAAGTAGCCATGGAAAGAAAGAGAGCTTTTTTTTCTTCTAAACTAAAACTAACTAACTAAGAGCGAAGATGGCTACATGAAACATAAGGGGTATTTATACAAGTTAGAAACCCTAATGCATATTTTTGGTGAGTACCCAAAATGCCCCTTAGGAAGTGTGGAGGCAAAGTAACCATTAACATGTCTTAATCCCACATTAATTGTACATGAAACCATTAACTCCATAAGCATGTGCATTAGCCTTTAATTTGTACATTAAGGTAGGTGGGTAGGTGGTGTCCTCCATGATCTTCACTTTGAATTATTTTCATCTTCATTCCTTTATATTCTTTGTGCATGCATATTCCTTCATGAAACCACTCCTATTTGAGACCATTTTCCTACAAAAATATATATAAATTTCCAATCAATTTTTCTCAAAGAAATATATGCACTTAAATGACCGTTTTGCCCCTATATGAAGATGAATATGTGAAAATTTGGAATTAATATGAATTTTGGTTAAAACAAGTTAAAATACCCAATATGATCATTTATTTAATTTAAATAGAATAAATATGGTGGAAAAATATGCACATTTACGTGCACATCACTCCACAAGATTGGCTCCAAGCTTCATCTTAAATGAATAAAGTTATTGTTGAAGAATGATCCAATTGGTAAGAGGCTTGTCTTGGTGTGCATTAGATAATGCATCACATAAATCCTACACCATTTTCTTTTGAGAGAATTCTCTAAGAACTTCATCTGAAAGACTCAATTTGATTGTTGTAAAGTCCCGTTTTCCCATACTTTTTGAATCGACAATAAACCACATATGTCCAACTCAAATTGCATGAAAAGACGGATCTTTAAGCGTGATAAAGTAAAGTAGACAGAACAGAATCTCACTCGAATGGAATAACATATAATATTGAACATATATTTTTACAGCAGAAAACTTTTAAATACATATATCTGAGTCTAACCTAAATTCAGCCTGAACAGTTATAAACATCTGTCCTTACAATTTGCTGAAAACAACAAACAAAATAGACTAAGTACAGCGGTAATAGAATATGCTCATACGTTGATGAATATCTCCAACTCTCCATTGGAAAACTCCAACCGTCTTCGACTAAACCTGAAACTGCTTGGATCTGACCCGAGTATTGAAAATACCCGGATCAGGCTTGATAAACCAGCCTGAGAAAAACTCAATAATAAATGACAGTGTCATATATCAGCTTTTGAATAAAAATCCTTTGAAAAGAAAGAGTATCTCATAAGACGACGCCCACACATAAACATGGGAAGGTTTTTACCTTATGATAACTAAAACACTTTTATATCAAAACCTTTGATATTAATCCTCATGACATTCTTTGAAAACCTTTGCAAATAAACTTATTAATCTTAGCCGAAATTGTTACATTGATTAAATTCCAGCATAATAGGTTTACAATCAAGTCCGAAGGTTCTTATTGGAGAATGGACTTCCATACAAATGACCAAGTGAAGAGACTACCTTTCGAAGGGGTACACCTCTAGATGGATGTCCCGAGGACCATCACAAAGGATCCTCTACCAATATAAGACCGACCTACCTCTGTAACTAGATAGTACCGAATATGTCATCCTCCGGTCGTTACCGACCTTTATCCGAGGGCTCTCATAGCATACAAACAACAATAACCAGATACACGATGTCATAGCGTTCAAAGATATATCTAGAAGAGGATGACCATATCCTAGTTGGGAATGACCCACTTAGCCTTGCTGCATCTAACCCTGTTTCGGTCATTTTCGGTTTGATGAGGCTTGAGGCAAACGATTACCATTTCACACAACACATATCACATCTTTGAATGCCACATTGCCATTTCCGTTAACTACTAATTGCCTTCCACAAAAATACAACCCTTGAGCTCGTACGTCTCAAGGAGGGTGTTAAGCTAAGATAAATTGCCTTCTCCGCCACCACTGATGTACGTTTGTAAAAACCAATGTATGTAATCTTAAGAAATGCAATGTTAGACAAATGTCCATACAAGTTGTCCAGGAACAGGACAAACCGAAGGCACTCTCCTACTACCACTAGTAGCGAGTAGTCCCTGTGATTCAAAAAATCTCCATCATGAGGAGACCACTGCTATAAATAACTCTATAATGGGAGCTACCAAGAGCATGTTCAATATGATATGAAGATCCACGGTTTTCAATAATCATCATCTTCAACAGGTCTTCACGTTCGAACGTATACATTGGTTCGAAGTGGTTTTCGGATAGGAATTATTCAAATCCGACCCCGGTTCCTTCGAAGCCAATTATCGATTTAAAAGATGTTAAGTTCATATGTGTATATCAATCATCAATCAATTACTTCATCTTTTATAAAATATCTTTGTTACATATATTCTTTTCGATTTATTCCATTTTCTTTTCAAGAGTATAAGGAATCATTAAGCCTCATTTATCAAATCATTTGGTTTATTTAAACCTTTCTTAAATCCTGGAATAATTCTAAATCATTTTCTCTTTTACTTAGGAAAACCTTTCCAAATCATTCATTAAATATTAATCAAAGATTTTCTTTCTTAACTTTTAACTTAGGAAAAATATTCCCTTTTTATAATATCACTTTCCAAAACATTCATTTAATTTAAAGGATTATTCACTGTCCAAAATCGTGAATATAATTCCTTTAATAAACTTTCACATTTAACTTATCAAATTAAATTGATTTCAGATTTACAAAAAGGTGTTTATAAATTCCATTTATATTTTATAAACGTCCATATATAAAATTTCTTTACTAATAAATTCCATTTATATCTCACTTATAAGTCAAAATCCAATTATAATTAAATTACTTATAAAACTCTTATTTACAAATTCATTCCTTTCAAATCTTATTATTTATAAAATCCATTATAAATTCTTTTCTAAATTTCAATTGTAACCCATATATAAATTTGATTACAATTCTATTTCTAATATTTATAAAACACTTTTATAGTTCCATTACTTTTATTTATAAAATATCGATTTCATAAATCTTATATCTTGACCATATATAATAAATTCAAGAATTTATTTCTTTTCTTTTATCTTAGAAAAAAACTTAATTATTATCTTTTAGAGCATCCGGGCTTTTCTTTCGATATGTTCCACCCTCGCCTAAGAAGAGAAAATATAGGCCAAGTAAGTTCAGGGCACTGGTTGCTCCATCCCTAACCTTAGTTAAACACTTTGTTTTATCTTCCTAGGTCTCACAGGCGGGACAAATGTACTAGTCGTTTCGGCATACTCGGTTTATTATTACATTCAATATTCTTCACTTTTTGTTTAAGTGGTATAAACAATCCATCTTAACAATTTATTCAAAATTTTATTAAAGCTTCCAAATCATCTTTACATTGCTTAATTATTTCTTTAATATCATTCACAAAAGATTTAGGAAAGAATTGTTAAGTTTAAAACTGCATTTCAAAAGTTATTTCAAACTGCTGCGAAAAGCCTTGCGAAAAGTGTTGCAAATAGCGTTTTAAAAGCTATATTCTTTAAAATGACGTTTATATCAATTATAAATTCATATTTTCAACTTAAATCTCTTTTAGTACATTTTAAAAGATTTTTAGGATTTATTTCATATTTTTAAAGCATTTAAAATATCAATTTTAAACTTTGTTCATTTTACTGCAAAAGCGCGATTTTTCTGGAAAATTGTTTTGGACAAATTTAAAATATATAAGATAAAATCTTGATTTTCTTCCTTTATTTATTTGTACATATTTAAATTTTATAAAACATTTCTAACTCATTTTAAAACTATTTCCAAAATATTCAAGCATTCCATATACACCATTTCATTTTCAAAAGGAAAGTGTTTTCCTTTGTGCTTATCGACGTGTATCAACGTGACTTGGTAAAAAAAATTAACAATCATATCAAACAATCAATACTTAATGATCAAAGCATATAGAAGCATCCATAGCAATCATAAGACTACGTCAAACATGTATATATATAAATAGAGATGCTAAATAGAGTTTTCTCACCAAAGACCAAAGCGATTAACTTCCTACCAACATTCTAATCAACCAACACTTCACTAATTAATTCCTACTCCATTAAACACTAGCAAACTACACCCTCTTTCATTAAATAGCTTGGCCGAGACTTGAGATGGAGGTTGGCACAAAAATATAGAGAAGAAGCGGTAGAGCTTTGAACTTGAATTCCCAAGATTTAGATCCGAAAAATAAGTCATTTCTCTCTTGTTTTTGACTCTCATGCTCTCAAAAAATTTAGAAAACATATTAACAGAAAAGTTGTTTCAAATTATTTTCTCTTGAATTAAAAAAAAAGGATCACTTGAATCCCGGTAGTTTTGAGGGAGATATGATAGAATGAAGAAGAGGTATTGTCGGATTGACAAAAATAAAACCCGAAAATGCACTTTAAAGAATTGAGTTTCAGGTATAGCAAACCTCAAAACTGGAAAAAGTGATCAACATAAAAGTTATAGCCACTGGAATTTCATATAGTTAAATTTTTTTTTTCCTTAATTTGGATCAGATATTTTCAAGTTACAATCAAAACAAAATGACCTATTCTCTGGCTTAAAAACTGAGCCAGAAAATGCACTGAAAAGAAGTGTACTTTTGACATAGTTAGCTTTAGAATTAGATAAAGTGGCCAAGTTGAAAGTTGTGGCCACTGAGAAAATACATGATTTGAAGAAAAATAATTTTGTTTCGGTTTTGAATAAGTTATGGCCGAGAGAAATAGAAGTAAAATATGAAGAAAAAAGGAGTTTGATTTGAAGAGAATGGACATTGATTTCTTTTAAATATTTTATAAATATTTTGACATTATTTATTTCTAATTTTTTATATGGCTTAGAAGCCATTAAAGAGAAAGAAGATGAAGAAGCTTGAGAAAAGAAGAAGAAAAAATGTGAATGAAAGTGAAGAAGGAGATGAATATTTATAGAAAAAAAAGAAAGTGGTAATTTACCAAAATAACATCTCACCAAATTACCAAACAAACCTTACTTCAACCTAAAGTAATCTCCACTTTTTCAATACCTAATATCACATTTCACATCTTTACTTTATGTCTTAATCCCTTAAGAACTAACACTACGCCATAAATGGCCTTCTGCAACAACAAAAAAATGTTGGCTCAGGCCCAAAAAATGTTGCCATAGGTCTATGGCAACACTTTTAGGGTGATGCAATTTTTGCCGTTGCCTTAGACCTCAAAGGCAACATTTTGACAATCTAAGGCAACATATGTAATATTGTTGCAATAGAACCCTATTTGGGTCTATGGCAACACCCATAGGTATCTGTAGCAACATTCCAAAAATGTTGCTATAGATATTAACTTTCTGAAGTTGTGGGGCCCACATCTTATGGGGCCCACAATGTGGGGCCCACGACCCAACTGGGTCATCCCTATGGCAACACCTTGAATGACTATTGCAACATTATTTTAAGCAACATTTATTACCCGGTGGCAACACTATTATGAAGCTACTGCAACACTATTCTAAAACTACTACAACACTATTCTGAAGCTACTGCAACACTATACTGAAGCTACTGCAACACTATACTGAAGAGACAGTAAGAGCACATAGAATAGTACAATATCACATAGAACACTTGCATAATACACAGTACAATATCACATAAAACACTTGCATAATACACATCATAATACACAAAACAGATAACAATTCATACAGCAGTACACATCACAATTCAAGTCAGTTACCCCAAAATATCCAGTTACCCCAAATTACTACAAAGATACCCCAAAAATATCCGGTACACATAACAATTCATAAATGAGACTTAAGAGCTGGTGTCTCCAGTCAGATTATCAATCTCACTGGACATGATTGTGGAAGTTAGATCCTCTACATTGATGTTCATCTCCGGGTTGGCATCACCTAATTTCTTAAGCACCCTAGCCAAATTCTCTTGTACCATCTTATTTACCTTGGATTCTAGCTGTGCTTCCATTTCTTCGACAAGCCTTTGCCTTAAGTCATGTACGTAAGCATTTGTTAGAGCCTCGGTTGATTGTTTTGCACACTTTGCACGCCTCCCTATAAGCAAAGGGCGACCCTGTGATTTTCCATTCGAAATTACTGTTTCAACAGTATTTCCTCCTTCTCCACCGGCCATTGCCTTTTGAACTAAGTCCTACAAAATAAAGCCACATCAAAATTACCCTACAGTAAATGTAGAGAATGCAGCAAATGCTTACATATGGATTGTGTACAGCAAATGCAGAGAAAGCCACATTTTGGAAAACAATTTGTTTATGTGCATGTAATTAGAAAACAATTTGTAACATATATACTAGTGAAAACTGGAAAACAATTCCGTCGACAGCCAGCTACGGCTTCGCCATCTGGATTCTGAGGCTTTAAACGGCCATTCATTTTATTTATGCACATATGTGTATTACTATAGACATATATTTTTATATAAACCAAGTCAGTAATCCCTTTAACCAAATTCATTTCCTCGTTTCTAGTTTTTGTGTCATTTCTAGCCAAACGCAAAAGCAAGTCCTCTTCACTCGACTTGAAAAGGAAAAAAAATGGCCAAGGGATCAAGATTCTTAATCTCACAATATACTCAATTACAATTTCCAAAGCAAACATCTATGCCATTAGTACGTTTGTGAAACTCAAGTTCAACAAGTGTTTCAAGGACAGTTTCAAGGACATGAGCATGCATGCACATGAGCAAGACATGAACAATGTGCAGCATGTGCAAAACAGAACAAATTTATTACAAAACAGAATTATTACTTACAAGTTTGTAATTCATTACTTGAGGATTAGACACGTACTCATGTCCATCTGTTCTCTTACGACTTTTAAGAAAAAGTGCTACATCGGATGGTGTCTCCTGATACAAGTTCAATAGATAGTTTAGCATACACTCTCTTCAATCAAAAATGTAAAGTATCACATACCATCTTATGACGAAGCTGGGCGAACGACTTTGGACCAGCGGTGTGTGTGTGTCTTGATACGACTTACGACTAACAGAATTTTTCAGGGCTTTTTGCTAAAAAATACATAATAAACAAAGTACTCGTTTATCTCACAAAAAAAATACTCGTTTATCTTGCGAAATAAATAATATGTACGTATACCTTGAATCTCATCATCTGCCCAATACCTCAAGAGCACTTTAAAATCCTCCACTGGGATGTTGTCCGGCTTGTTTTCTAGCCTCTCCTCATCAGTCTTATAAGCTTTATAATGAGCTGTTTTTATGCGACTCTTGTACCCCCTCCAACAGTCAAGAATAGACTTCAACACCCAGTTTTCACATTCATCCGGAATAATATACCGTTGCTTAAATATAAATCAAAGATAAAAAAGAATAAATAAATCAAAATCCAGCTACATTATAGTTAATAGATCAATATTACTTATTAAAGTAAAATTCAGCAACATTATAGTTAATAATAGATTACCTTAACATAATCCCATAGAGATTTCTTCAACTTTTCAGGAACATCCGACCAAGATTTATACGTAAGTGGCACAGACCTTTTAAATGTTCCTAAAAAGTTGCTCAGTTCAGATATTACTTTGTCATCATCTGAAATAGGTTGGAACCACTGGTTCATCATAATTACAACTCTTTTGTCATTCGCCCTTGTATGAACGTTAAACATCTTTGTGTGACCTCTGAGTCTTTTACGAACTTCACCTTTAATTAAAATGAAAAGTCCCGTCAAATAATAACATAAATCATAATGTAAATTCGGTACTTAAATATTAATCCTACTGTAATATTAAATATTATTACCACATCAATTCAGTACCTGCTTCAACTTCTTCATTTTCAATGTCTGGCAAGATATTCTCTGCAACATACTTATTTGCCATACCGCTTGCACTAGCTTTTGCAGCATTTTTCTTTTGTCGTTCCCGCAGAGCCAAATAATCAGCCATTGTTCCTTTTCCTTCAACATCCTTCTCAGTTGAACTTACTACCAGGCTTGGGCTTGGGCTTGGGCTCGTGCTTCTCAACTTTTCCTTTTCCTTTGCGATACCACTAGCTAAACGAGTTTGTGGTCCACTAACAGGCTTGCGCTTCTCAACTTTTTCAGTTCTCTAAATTGTATATATAAGTAGGAAATAAGATTGGATTTTATAGTTATTATCTTCATAAGCAGAAAAAATAAGATATGTAGCTATCACACACCTTTCTTGGACTTTGTGAAGTATCATCTTCATTATGCTCCTCATGGTCCGGATTATATTCCTGATCACTATCCACATCCTCTTGCATCTTTTCTTTTCCGTTATCTTTTTTTTGGTTTGCATTTCTCAGTTCAGCTGAAATTGCAGACACACCTAGAGAAGCAAGAACTTCGTTGTTCCTCATCACATTAACAGCTCTATGTACTTCATAATCTTTTAGGTTCATCATCAACTTAGCATTTCTCTGTACTTCATAATCTTTTAGAGATAGTGGAGGTGTAGAATACTCATTTGGAGGTGGTGGATGAACATCCTGCAAGTATATAATAAACAGGAACATCATAGTAAGTATGCTGCAAGAGTGGTACAAAATATTCAAATTACAATAAGATCATCATAATAACAATTCTTCAAACCTGCATGCCATTTTCATCCATATCTTCTTCTTCCGTTGTTGGTAAATGTGATTCCAACTTCCTCTTAACACTTGATGAGTTCAGATTCACTGTTGAATCGCTGATTTTTGGTTTTTTTTCCCGTGTCATCTTCTGAGGATTTACCTGATCAGCTAACTTTAGATTCATGGTTGCATTGTTGGGTTCTGGATTATTCAGCCGTGTCGACTTCCGAGGACTCCTCACCTCAGCTAACTTTAGATTCTTGGTTGCATTGTTGGGTTCTGGATTATTCAGCCGTGCCGACTTTCGAGGACTCCTCACCTCAGGTAACTTTAGATTCACGATTGCATCGCTGGGTTCTGGATTATTCAGCCGTGTCGACTGCCGAGAACTATTCACCTCACCTAACTTTAGATTCACAGTTGCATTGCTATTCAGCCGTGCTGACTTTCGAGGACTGTTGACTTCAGCTAACTTCTTGTTTTTTTGGTTCTGTTGTAGTTGATGAGCCGTCACATACTGTCGTTTCACTGGTTTTGTAGCTACAACAATACAATGATATTATAATCATAATCTTTAAATGTTATAATCAAAATATCACAATAATTTTTTTGCTATATCAAAATATCACAATCTGTAAATGATATTAACTATCCATTTATATATACCTGTAACCAAATTCTGCCTTGGCCGCATGATTACATGCGGCTGCATTTGCTTTAGTGGCTCAATTGCAGCATCGACAACGTTGTCGATATAAAAATCCAAGTTGCCACCACTGTTAACTCCTTTGACTAATTCGGAGAGGTCCGCATCATTCGTCACTAACTTCCACCCACCCTTCTCACCATTTCTCATATAAATTCCTCCTATTTCGGTGTATTGAAGGTCATCCTTCACAAACTCCATGAGCACTGTGTACGAGAAGTAGTCAGGATCAACCCTCTTTATCACAGTATCGATTCCACCAACATATTGTGCCTTCTGAAATGCACCCTTGTGATGAAATGTGAGCTGCATGAGTTCCCCCATCCTACACAAAATGGATACAGAATGGTGAGTTTACATTGGAAGCAAGATATGAAATAATAATATGGGCATGTATATTAAGTACATGTGTATGCAGGTATATAAAGCACTAGAAACAACAAGGGAACACATAAAATCAGAATAACTTACAAGTAGTCAAGTAATTAAAAAGTAGTAAATTAATTATGAAAATCAACAGATACAGAATTCGTCCCTTAATTAAGAACCAATACATAAATAGAAGTCACTTGATATTGCTACATAGAAATCAAGAGGTAGTTTCCTCTATGCTAGGCGGAATGAGGATTTGTGTTGCCGGGATGTCATCTTTATACCACCTAACATCACTAACTTGATTTCCTATTCCATTACCACATTGAATATCATGTAAAACTGGATCATCTTCATTTCCATTTTCATTTTCGACTTCACACCAGCCCCTCGGCAATTTCTTGACAACATTATAAAGTGCCGTATCAGTTGGATCTTGTACATAAAATACTTGTTGTACTTGTGAAGCTATAACATACGGATCAGATTTCTGGCACAATCTATTAAATTTAACTCGAGTCATCCCATACAAATCTTTCTCTTCTTGGTACCAGCAACACTTAAATAAAACCACTGAAATTTCTCCCCAATAATCAATTTCTAGTATTTCTTCAATTGCTTCGTAGTAACTAACATTACCAACCAATGGATTTTGATCTTTTGAACTTGCAAAGCTAGTGGTCAAGGCAGTCAAGAATACACCACTATTCTGTGTTTTACACTTAGCATCTCTATATTTTGTATGGAATCTGTATCCATTAATAACATATCCACTAAATTTCCTAGCTGTCCGATTAGGGCCCATTGCAAGCACTTCTAGCTCTTTCGAAATGTCCTCTTTTTTCCCAACCTCATCCTTCAGCCATTTCCAGAATTCTTCAGTATGTGCTCTCTCTCTTTTATATCTTCTCGATATTGCATGACCATCAATTAAAGCTCGATGTTCCCTATAATAATTATGATGGTATTAATATCAATAAAGAAATATTCTAATTCTTTAGTACTTGCTAGAATAAAATTAGAACATAAAAACTTACTCTTTTAAATTATCTATTTCCTCGTTACCATAATTGAATAGAATGTACCGACGACATGCCATCCACTCAGATTCTTTTAGATGAATAGCTTTTCCGTCTTTATTTCTTCTTGTACCAATAGCATATTCCATATTTTGTGGACAACTTTCAAATTTAGGTACTGCATCACCACCGCTTAAGAATCTTGAGCAGAATGTCAAGCATTCTTCTGCCAAGTAACCTTCGGCGATGGAACCCTCCGGTTTAGATCTGTTGCGCACATAAGATTTGAGTTTAGCTAGATAACGCTCAATCAGAAACATACATCGAACGTGCACAGGTCCACCGTATTCAACTTCCTTGCACAAGTGAACCGTCAAGTGAACCATTATGTCAAAGAAAGCCGGTGGAAATATCATCTCAAGTTGGCAAAGAATTTCGACAATTTCTTGCTGTTGCCTCTTCACATCTTCCAAATCAATTACTTTGCCCCAAAGACCTCTTAAGAATGCACCAAATCTTATCAGAGGCAATGCAACCTCAGGCTTCAGTGTTTTTTTCACAGCAAATTGCAACAAGTAGTGAAGTAGAAAATGAGCATCATGAGTCTTGTACCCTGAGATTTTCCTTTCCTTCGTGTGAACATACCGACTGATATTGGCTGCACAACCATATGGCAATCTAACATTCTCCAGTACTGAGAAAAATAATTTTTTTTCTTTATTTGTCATGTCAAATATGGCAGCCCTAATCTCAAAGTGTTCGTCGTCATTTGATAAAATGGGATGCAGGACCTTCCCGATGCCCATTTCCTGTAAATCAAAACGAGCATTCAAATGGTCTTTTGACTTGCCACTAATATTTAGCAAAGTACCGAGTATGTTGTCGCATATATTTTTCTCTATATGCATAACATCAAGGTTATGTCGCAATAAATTGTGGCTCCAATACGGTAAATTGAAAAATATTGACTTCTTTTTGAAAGCGGAATCCTTTTTCTTCCCAAAATTATTTTCAAAGTCACGCAACAGTTCTTCAATGTCTGTTCCTGATAAATTTCCCGGAATCTGTCCTATTTCAACTTCACTATTAAACCTCCTCTTATCAAACCTCCACTTGTGTTTCGGATCCAGAAATTTTCTATGATTCATGTAGCACATTTTTTTACTATGTTTCAAGTACATTGAAGAAGTCTCATAATGGCATACAAGACAACCCAATTTACCCTTTGTGCTCCAACTGGATAACATTGCATACCCCGGAAAATCGCTAATGGTCCACAACACACTTGCACGTAACATGAATTTTTGATCGGTAAAGGCATCATAAGTTTCTATGCCTAGATCCCATAATTCTTTCAATTCTTCAATTAGAGGCTGCATATATACATCAATTTTATTCTTTGGAGACTCTGGACCGGAGATGAGTGTTAAAAGAATTAGATTTTCGGGCTTCATGCACAACCAAGGTGGAAGGTTGTAGTTAACTAATACAATTGGCCATGTACTGTAAGTTGTACTCATTGTACGAAAAGGATTGAATCCATCAGAGGCTACACCCAATCTGATATTTCTATTTTCTGATGAAAAATCAGGATATATAGCATCCATCGCCTTCCAAGTCTCGCTATCAGCTGGATGTCTAAGTTTTCCGTCTTTTTTTCGGCCCACAGAATGCCATCTCATAAGTTGTGAATACTCCTTGCATATAAACAGCCTTTACAGCCTTGGTTTTAGCGGAAAGTAACGCATTACTTTTGCCGGGACTTTGTGAATCAACTTCTCTGGATCATTGTCACGGGTGCCTTTCTTTTCCTCTTCCCACCTCGAAATACCACAAGAGTTACA
Organism: Allium cepa; assembly: GCA_030765085.1. NCBI lineage: Eukaryota > Viridiplantae > Streptophyta > Magnoliopsida > Asparagales > Amaryllidaceae > Allium > Allium cepa. The sequence goes on along the minus strand of CM060943.1, from coordinate 596,181,190 downwards.
GACATCTTTATCTTCATTTTTTGCCCAATAGAGCATGCAATCGTTTGGACATGCGTGTATTTTTTTGTAATCAAGACCTAAATCTTTAATGATTTTCTTCGCAGCTCTAAAAGATAAAGGTATGTGGGCCTGTGGAAAAGCCTCTCCCATCAACTCTAGTATATCCCCAACTGCAGACTCTGTAATTCCATGTATACATTTTAAAGAATAAATCCTGATGATAAAACTTAATCTCGAAAATTTTGAACAGCCATGATATAATGGCTACTTTCCATCTTCGACAAGGCGATAAAATCTTTTAGCATCGGCATTTGGTGCATCAGAATTCTCATCTTCACAGTTCTGCATATTTCCACGAGTACGGTGCAACATTTCACCTAGATTATCTCCAAAATCACCAGCATCACAGTCTATATCTTCATCACTCCTTCCAAAATTTGGGTGAGAAACCTCACAAATCCATTTCACATACAATGGAGATGGACCATTGCAGATGAGATGATCATAAATTATATCTGGACGACCCACTTGCTATTTTTACAATTCTTGCATGGGCACGTCATTTCATCGCCTACGGCCAATTTAGAAAAACCGTTTTGTATAAAGGCTCTTATCCCGCTAATATATCCTTCACTAAACTTTGGAAGTTCTATCCAAATGTTTTCGCTGTCCATCACTACAATTATGAATATGAGTATTTTAACATAAAAAGATAAAATTTGCGTGTGTGTCCAACATGAGGAAACCTAGACAAGTCGAATTGTTAATTCAGGCCGAATTAAGAATTTATAAGTAGTTTAAATCGAAACCCTAAAGTGATGGGAGAGAGTGTTATACCTCAAAATCGAAATTGAAGCCCTAAAGTGATGTGAACAATGCTTGAACCCCCAAATCGAAGCGAAATCGCTGAACAAAGCTTGAACCCCCAAATCGAAGCCCTAATCGAACCGAAATCGTTGAACGCTTGAACCTTTGTAAGAAGATAGAGAAGAATGAAAATAAAAAGTTATTTGCGGGCTTCTTTTCTTCGCGGCTCTAAAAGATCAAGGAGTGGTGTTCGGATTGATGAGGTGTCACGTTCTCCAACGTAGGATTTGCCTTGGTAGATTGGCGCGGATCGGTGCGAAAGATATGCAAAGGTCTGCTATAGCAACACTATAAAAAAATGTTGCATCAATTACACTTGTTCAGCTAGAGCAACACATTTTTATGGCTAAGGCAACACCAAAAATTCAACGTTGCAGTAGGACCAAAATTGTATAGCTATCGCAACATTTTACCTGGCAACACCTTGCAAAAATGTTGCAGAAGGCCATCTATGGCGTAGTGTAAGCTAAGTAAAATAATAATTATGTTGGCTTTTGATGTGATATTGATTTGATGTTTACTTTTGACTTTTCTTACTTACTTTTGTTAATTCTTACTTACTTTTCTTAATAACTTCTAGAAGTTTTCTAATTTTATTTAGTAAAAGTAAACATGTTTAGTGAATTAATCAATACTTGCACGATTTGAATATATGTTCTTATACAAGAAAATAAAGGTGCGGTGAAGTTGCGACAACTTTTAATCGACAAAAGTTGATTTTCGATAAAATGTTTTACGGTCGCATTTTGACGTTTTAGTTAAACTATTTATTTATGTAAACCAAATTTAAAAATAAATTTGCATAATGCTATTTAAAAATATAACACTCGTAAATTAATTAAAATAATTTATTTAACCATTGAAACTTACTTTCCTAAAATCAACATTTTGTCACTTTTGTCGATATAGGCAAATGTTACTATTTTTGTATATACTTCCCTTTCCAAATCCTATCTAATATTGTTTGAATCATCTAACCTTACCTATTTTATATTTAAAATCACTTTAAATACTATATTTTAATGTGGTCAAATTCTGCACCGTTACAATTGTTGTAAGAGCTTCATCTTTCATCTCTTCCAAAATAGATGCCTTAACATCTTTCAATTTCTCAGGTGCAGAAACTATCCTAAAAAATTTCTCCATCTTCAACACTGTCTCCATCTTCATCTTTCAAGTTTCAAAATCTCTCTTTCCATCATAACATGTAACGACATAATTGACATCATATCTACCAATAGACTTTCCAAAAGTGGCCATTAATATGCGAACATAATAATAACACTAGCTTTGATACCAAATGTTGTGAAAATTTTGAATGAGGGGAAACGTATTTGATTAGGATCTAGCATTGCATATTTGAATACCAATGTAACTTAAAGTCAACCATGAAATCACAAAAAAAAACCATGGAATGAAAAAGAGAAAGAGACATAGAAGATTTAACGTGGTTCAGATATAAGTATCCTCGCCCACGAAGACCCAACAACCCTTTATTATTTATTCACTTCAAGAGAGAGTACAGCATGAGAAGAGTATGAATCACTTAATAAATTTCTCCCACCCTAACAGTTACAGAAACGTGGATCTTATTGAGGATATTTTGGTGGAGAACACTCTTGTTGGTTTGTGTAATGAAAAATGAGTGAATGTCTTCATATTTGTAGGTACAAGGATGAAGACTGCCTTGGAGATAAGGATAAAATGTTTTCAGATCTATTTGATTTGATTTCAACACAAATTTAGCATATTTGTGTTTGTTTCCACAGATATCCTTATTTGATTGATTCCTCAAGATACTAATTGGTTATGTTTCCAATTTGTTTCCCATATTTGATTAATTACGGGAATTGTAATATCTTCTTCCTTGTAAATTTGGAATAAATTTAAATCGTTCAAATTTAACACTCCACCTCGATTTAAAAATATCCATCAATTGACAAAATTGGTTGTTGGGTCAGCACTCCATGACAGTCAAGTAGTTGAAATCAAACCGATCAAGTTTGTGCAATGCTCAAACTTGTCCTTAGGAAGTGACTTTGTTATCATATCTAAAGGATTTTCCACGGTACTTATCTTCATCAACTTGATCTTGCTTCGTTCTTCCTCAAGCATAAGAAAGAATCCTCTGACATCAATGTGCTTCATCCGAGAACTGTAAACTTGATTCTCTACAAGATGAATCATACTCTGGCTGTTTGAACATACCTCTATTGTCTGTTGTACCATAGAAAGATCATCTAATAGCCGAAGTAAATACAATCCCTCCTTAGTTGCTTGCACAATTAATAGCAATTCGGCTTTGGTAGTTGATAAAACTACTATAGACTGCAACTTTGATCTTCACGAAATCGAGCCTATGCCAAGTGCAAAAATATAACCCAACAGCAACTTCCATGTGTCTCTATTTCCGACATATTATGAATCAAAATAACCTCTAAAAGAGATGCCGCCACCTACTCCACCATATAACAAGCCAACTGAAGAAGTACTAGAAAGATATCTAAGTGTCCACTTCACTGCTTGCCAATGCTCTTTGCCTAGATTAGACATATATCGACTCACAATACCCACCGCATGGGCCAAATCTGGTCTCGTGCACACCATAACATACATAAGACTACCAACAACACTAGAATAAGGCATATCAACTATATACCTCTTGTCTTCATCCAATGTAGGAGATAAATATTTTGACAACTTGAAATGAGAGCCTAATGGAGTGCCAACCGGTTTACCTTTCTCCATAGCAAATCGAGCGAGGGCCTTCTCGGTGTACTGTGCCTGAGTAAGTCTCAACCCTCTCCACTTCCTATCTCTAAATATTTCTATTCCTAAAATTCTTTATGCTTTTCCCATATCCTTCATATCAAACTCCTTGTCGAGCTTCGCTTTCAACTCTGTAATTCTGACCATACTCCGAGATGCAATCAACATATCATCAACATATAACAAAAGATATATCATATCTCATCACACCTCCTAAAATAAACACATAGGTCTTTGAAGCTTATAGAATATCCTTGCGGAAGTATAAACTTATCGAACCTCTTATACCATTGTCTAGGAGACTACTTCCGTCCGTAAATAGTTTATTAAGTTTACAAACATAATTTGGCTTTCTACTATCACTGAACACCTCTGACTGCTTCAAATAAATCTCCTCATCCAGATCACCATGCAAGAATGCAGTTTTGACATCTAGTTGCTCAAGTTCTATATCATAATGAGAAAGTAATGCCAATATAATATGAATGGATATATGCTTGACAATTGGAGCAAAGATATCATGATACTCTGCCCTTTTCTTCTAAATACACCTTTGCAACTAAACTTACTTTGTATATGGGATCACCATTGCCCCATCCTTCACCCTATAGGCCCACTTATATCCAATAGATCTCTTGTCGGTGGGAAGAAGCACCAAATCTAAAGTATGATTTTTTTGCAAAGATTCAATCTCCTCATCCATAGCAACTAATCAACTGGAACCGTCAACTGATAAAATAGCGTCTCCATAATCTCTAGGCTCATCATGGATAACATTCAATGCATATGTTGAATGTTATCGAAGAAATGTCTTCGATGCTCAATCCAACAAAATCTTCAAGCCACTTAGGCTTCCTTCTTTGTCTAATAGACCTAGTCTCTGAACGAGCTCTACCTTGAGTCTGATCCTCTACACCAACATTTGTACTATCATCATCAATCATGGTGCCATCAGAAACAACATTTGTACCTCTACGGAAAGAATCTAAAGATAACTTGCCTTGCGTTTGGTATTCTGAATCCGTCCTCGTACTGTCATCGATGAGGAAGACTCAACCTTCAACATAACCTTCTCATCAAAAGTCACATGCCTACTAATAATGATCTTCTTGCTAATAGGACACCATAACCTATATCCCTTCACTCCTCTCATCTAACCTAGGAAGATAATCTTGCGAGCTCTAGGTTCCAGCTTTCCTATACTCTAATGTACATAAGATGGACATTCAAATACTTTGAGGATTAATAGTTAATAGGCTCTCCTTTCTATACTTCTTCAGGGATCTTCGTATCTATAGCAGTAGAAGGTGTGTGGTTGATAAGGAAAGCTATTATAGATAAAGATTTTGGCCAAAGTCCCTTCTTCAACTTAGCAGTCAATTGGAGGCAACGAGTTCTCTCCAATAATGTCTAATTCATTCTTTCAGCAACTTCATTAGACCGAGGGTCAGCAGGTGTGGTGTAATACCTCTTAATGCCTTCGGACTCATAAAAATCAATGAAGTCCTGTGATACAAATTCACCATCTTATCTAAATGGAGAACTTTCAACTTCTTTCCTAACTACTTTTCAACCATAGATTTCCACTTTCGAAACGTAGAAAATGTCTCACTCACGGACTGTAGGAAGTATACCCATAATTTACAAGAGAAATCATCTATAAATGAAATGAAGTACCTGGCTCCACCTAAAGATGGGCAAGGGCATGGACCCCAAGCACCTGTATGAACATACTCCAAGATAGATTTTGTTTTATGGTCACCAGTGGCAAAACAAATATTCATTTACTACTGATAAGCCCTCCGTATCACTATCTAAACTAGTGCTCGTCGTTTTACCTCTCAACACTTCATTATGAAGACCAGCCTTTACATCTAATAGACTAATCTTATTGTGACCATATATTATGGAATTAAGAAAAGTAGTATACACCTTAAGCAAGGAACACAAGATGATCACTGCTTGCATCAGTAATATCAGCATCCGCTGCCTTAAATTCATAATCAAAGTGGTCAAAGCATCTACATGCTCCATAAGATCGGCTTCAGGCTTCATCTTAAACGAATAAAGTTGTTGCTGAAGAATAATCTGATTGGTGAGAAACTTGACTTGATATGCGTTTGATAATGCATTCCATGATTCTTTCGCCGTCTTCTTTTGAGATAATTCTCTAAGAACTTCATCCTTAAGACTCAATTGGATTGTTGTAAGAGCTTCATCTTCCATCACTTTCAAAACAGCTACCTTGGTGTCATTCAATTTCTCAGGTGCAGAAACAATCTTAAAAATCTTCTCCTTCTTCAACACTACCTCCATCTTCATCTTCCAGGTTCCAAAATCCGCTTTTCTATCAAAATGTGTAATCGCATATTGACATCAAATCTACCAATAAACTTTCCAGAATTAGCCATTAATACCCGAACAGAACAATAAAACCAGCAGTGACACCAAAATGTTGTGAAAATTTAGAACGAGCGAAAAGGTATTTGAATATGATCTAGTGTTGCCTATTTGAATACCAATGCAACTTAAAATTAACTATGAAATCACACAAGAACAAACAATGAAAATAAAACGAGAAAGAGACATAGAAGATATTACGTGGTTCAGATATAAGTATCCGGAGACCCAACAACCCTTTATTATTTATTCACTTCAAGAGGGAGTACAACATCGGAAGAGTATGAATCACTCAATAAATTTCACTCACCCTAAAAATTACAAAAATAGAGATCTTATTAAGGATATTTTGGTGGAGAACACTCTTGTTGGTTTGTGTAATGAAAAGATGAGCAAATGTCTTCATATTTATAGATGCAAGGATGAAGACTACCTTGGAGATAATGATGAAATAATTTTAGATTTACTTGATATGATTTTAATACAAATTTAGCATATTTGTGCTTGTTTCCACATATATCCTTATTTGATTGATTCATCAAATCAATTAACATCTCTTCTGATACTAATTTATTATTTTTCAAATTTGTTTTCCGTATTTGATAGATCACGAGAATCAATCAATATCTTCTCTTTTATAAATTTGGAATAGATTTAAATCGTCCCAATTTAACACAAGGATCCTAAGAACTGCGTAAAAATCAACTAACCACGATTCTTATTACAATTTTAGAGTTAAAAGAAAGCCATAAAAATACGAATTTTGAAGGAACACATAGCTCCTACTTAACCATTATGAAACCGCACCATTTTATTTCTTGTAGTTATTTATTTATTCACACTATTAGCTTAGTTTTACTATTATTCCAACTATTCAACTAACTATGTAGATATACGAGCTTGTGGTTAAAATCAAAACCATAAGACCTTTAGATCAGATAGATTTTGTTCTGTTTTAAAATATTGTTTAACAGGCTCATAGTGTGGTACAGTGTTACATGCTAAACAAATGGGCATAGCAATTCCAATTTCGTATTTATAGTTCGAATTAACTTCATAATTAGGTTTGTCAACGGATGCTTTCGGATGTGGATAGTGCCACATCCACATCCGCATCTGAAATCATTTTTGGATATCGGATATCCGTATTCGATGATACGGAAGGATATCGGATAATTATCTTATCCGCTAACGACCAATAAATCAAGAATTGTAAAAAGAAACTTTTTGTTTAATATAAATATTTTTCAATTCCATTGATTATAAAAGTGTTAAAAATTAACGAATATGATGATAATAAATAGTTTCGAGCGATTAATAAGCCTTAAGCGTGTATAATATTAACTACTAATTTAATAAAATAATAAATATCTTTCACTGCACTAAAATACAAGTAATTTAAACTTTAATTATGATAAAAACTGGACAGATAATTTTTAATGCGGATGTCTTTGTATCCGCATCCGTTTTTCGCAGTATTGAATATTTATCCGCATTTCAGATGCAGATGTGGACGAATTTCGAATTTTTCGGGTATCCTGATATAAAATTCGCACATCTCTGCTGCACGATTTACAAGAACGTAGCATAATCACCTAGGTTGGAGATGCCTTTTAATGCTATGGGCTAGGGCGTAAATTTGAAGTAAATAAAAGCATCCGGTCCAACAGAATTCGACCAAAATGTGTGCGCTAGACCACATTTGAGCCAAGCAGTTGCTTCAGTTTGGATAAGACGATTAGCCATCAATGTACGTTTGTGCTTCCCCAAATTCTACTTCCTCCTCCTAACAAATTTTCAGAAATCAGAAACACGAAGATAAAAGCATATTACTGTTCATGGCTCCTACTCTCATTCACTTCTCACAATCGCCGCGTATTACTCATTTCATGATTTCTAAATCGAAGCTTGCCTTTTCAATGCCACATGAACTTAACAGGTTTTCGCTTATTTCTGCATTGCCTGTCAAAGTTTCCAAGGATGATGATGCAAGTACCCACATTCTTAAGGTGAAGTTAGTTCAATGCCACATTCTTAAGGTGAAGTTAGTTATTTATTTTTCTCTAAAAATAACTAAACTTGGAAATTTGCTGAGTTTGGGAAAGCTGTTTACTAGTTATTGGTATATTCGAGCACTGTTTTGTAGTATCAATCTATACTCTGTCATTATTTTAATGATTCCATGCTTTATACAGATACCCGAATTTTCCTCCCGTTGATATGTTGCTTTTAGTTTCCAATCAGAAATCTTAAGTACCTAAGAAGAAACTTCTTGATATGTAGCCGAAGCTACAAAAACTATCACAAGAAAAACATGATTTAGCATACTTTTACGTCTTATGTAAATAATACCACGTGATTGACACATTTGATTCTTTGGATGAGTCTAGTCTCTTTAAATTGAATCCGGTATATAAACCGAACAATGTTGTAACATAATTTTGAATGTCTACATACCACTGAAATATAAACATATTGTCTGCTTTTCCAATTGACACTATGAAGCTGTAACAATTGGTCAACTTTTTATCACGTTGATGTTTAATGCATTATTATGTAAATTACTGACTTAATCTGTATGCCAAATTCATATAGTTACATTTTTTTAATAGGAGCCCATGTACACTCACAACAATGTAATGATGAAAGCAATTGAATCAGTTAAACAACAATTACATGGAATAGAGGATGATCCAAAGCTTATTGGTTTTTTAAGTAGAAGTTGCATGCCTTATAAATCAAATGGGATAAAGATGGCACTTGTCATTGGATTGCTAGCGTTTGCAAACACTCAACAAGCACTGGCCGATGCAGAATTTGCTAGCGGAACGTCGCCGCTTGCATTTTTTGGGGATCTTGGTGATATTAGCACAGGTTTTGCTTCAGTTAGGAATGCTTCCTTGTGAAGTCTTACATTTTATTTTCTAGTTGTATTTAAACATATTTATTTTGTTAACTTAGGTTTCTTCTATAATCATTGATGACAACAATCAGATGGACAAGTGAATTTTCTTCTGACATTTTTCAACATCTTAAATTTGCAGGCATTCTTGTTGATATTTTTCTCTGAACTAGGAGACAAAACTTTTTTCATTGCAGTAAGTTAACCGATTTATTCTAATATTATCTGATATAACATTTCTGTGTACTGTATTGTATCAGTTGAAATGTATTGAAAGCAAGATTTTTGAAATTATGAATAATATGTATTACGTCCGTAATTTGATGCTAATTCTATATTCTCAGAAATCAAGAAAAAAGATATTGGACTTACAGTTCTTTTAACTGGTTGTAGGCACTTTTAGCTGCAAGAAACTCTGGTTTTATAACATTCATTGGCACATTTGGTGCACTTGCGTAAGTAAATGAAATTTTCTTATGTGATTCATCATAGTAGTTACTATAAATCTTATGAGGACTGGTATAATATTAGCCATAGATAAATTTTCTGTACTATGGTATTAGATAATTTGATAGGCTGTGTACATATGTCTAAAAGTTAGTAATACGATCAAATTAGCATATTTGTATTCTCTAACTAATCTATTACCATGTAAAGGAAATAACAACTCATTCCTTCAAAACAGGGTGATGACAGTAATTTCTGTCGTTCTTGGCCGCACATTTCACTATGTCGATGGTATACTTCCATTCAGGTTAATGAAATTATCTGTCATTATTCTTATTTCAAGATTTTTCTTCCGTTTATTAAACTTTTTAAAAAGTATATTTTCACATCACCAATTTCAAACATTTCCAATGCTACAAACTTCAGATTTGGTGATGGTGATTTACCCCTTGATGATATTGCTGCAGTATGCCTTTTGGTAATTTTCATTACCTTTATGGGTTATACCTACCAAGTGTACTTTGTATAATTTGAGCATTTTAGTATAAAAGATCATCGATCGTGCATGTTGTATAACACATGAGATTATTCATATACCACCTGAATCTTCCAGGTGGAATCAAGGGCTATATCAGTGATTTCTTGCAGTATGATATGAGCATAATGTATTCACTGCATTTCTTTTTTCTTTTCTTGTATGCACGACTTGTTTGAAATTTCAGGTATATTTCGGAGTTACGACATTGCTTGATGCTTATTCGGGTGATGGACAAAAAATAGATGAAGAGCAAAAGGAGGTAAACAAATTTGTCCTGTGTACTGTATTACATTTTTTTTAGTAAGATTGCAATATTCCTGCGATATTAGGAACATAAAATGATATATAAAAAAGTAAACGCAGGCAGAATTGGCAGTCTCAGAATTATCATCGAGCGGAGCAGGGATCATGGCGGCTGCCAACACAGCATTTAGTACTTTCCTTCTTGTCTTTGTTGCTGAATGGGGTGATAAATCCTTCTTCTCCACTATTGGTCAGTTGTACATTTCTAGTTGTTATTTATACTCTTATATGCAATGGAAATGACTGAAAGCAAATGAACAAGAGAAACTCTCATTTGCAGCACTTGCGGCAGCTTCATCTCCTCTTGGTGTGATCGGTGGAGCATTGGCTGGTCACGGTCTTGCAACTTTGGTAAATATTAAACTAGCGGTTATTGTAGTAATCATAACTTATTTTTAAACACTAATTTTGTCAGTATAAATCTTTTGCAGCTTGCTGTAATAGGTGGTTCTTTGCTGGGAACATTTTTTTCTGAAAAAGTAAGCCTTATACATGAATTATTTCTGGCTGGAGTTCTGAACAAAAAATATACTTATTATAGATGCAACTATGTTAACTTTTCTAGTCATTTTTATGGTTTTCTTGCAAGTGCAGATTTTGGTTTGGTAGCAGCTTTGAAAGAATGTTTGTCCTTATGAATAATTTTGAAATAATGTTTGTTCTTATGAATAATTTTTTGAGAATGTTTGTCCTTATGATTAAAATATTGAGATCATGTTTTTGAGGCTAAAAATATATAAATTTTTGTTGTTTAAATTAATTTTGTTTGAGTGATATTGATAGTTATGACATTTGGTGGAATAATTTATACGTGTTGGTCAATGCAGGTTATTGCATACGTTGGCGGAGTTCTCTTTTTAGTCTTCGCTGTAGTGACATTGATCGAGACTGTGACCTAGTGAAGCTTTTATTGTGGCAGCAGGTAAATATGAAGAAAGTCCAGAAAAGTCCAGCAGTTTCGTTATGGAGAAATTTTACAAAATGCATATATATTAAACTTTCACTGATAGTTGTATGATTTTTGAAAACGGGTTTTGCTTTTCAAGTTATTAACGAAGAAAATTAGCACAACATCCGCAGGCGCCTGTTTATACGAGTTGGCTGAATTTATAATGTAATGCAGTTTTCTTTTTTCTTCTTTAAATACATAAGAGGACAAAGTACCGACGTTGTGATGCATGCAACGCTCATTTCAGGTGCTATAATATGAATACTTGTCTGGATCAATATTCCAAACTTCATAATCAGAAAAAGCATCATATATTATCTTGATTTTTATATGTGTGAACATTAAACAACATTGCAACAATACAAAAATAAACTCAAATTCAATGCAAATACATATCATCTATCACTCGGTTTCTTTCGCTTTTATAAACATGCAATCAAAGCAAACAAACAATCAACATAGATCATATGAAACGTTCAACCGTAATTCTAAAACTCGTACAATAGTTTTTGAAACTTAACCATATGCTCAGCCTGAAGCGAAATGGCAACAGACAAGCTCCCATCTCCTTCGGTACTAGGCAACATGAAAGCCAACCCTTCATAAGCAATACCACCAGGTCCCATAAATATCGGGCGGCCCCACCCAAAATCCGCATCATGAATGGGCAACCTGGTCCAGCTAGTAATCCCAATATTGGGACATCTAAAAGTGTGAGCTCCCCTAACAAGTTTCGACAAATCAGGCTGCAACTCCAAATAGTCCAAAGCAGATTTCAAATACTCATTGTCCATTCGTTTCAAAGCGTTTTGAATGCGGTCCGCCGCGGTCTCCAACCCGCTATCCCCTGTAATTTCACCTGCATCCGCTATAGGTGTAGCAGTGAATATGACGTTACCAAAGTACCCTTCGGGAAGAGCGGGTATCAGACGGGCCCGCCCATCGGTCGCACAGTATAGTTTAGTGGGCTGATCGGGTGCTAAACCCCGCGCGGCGCTCGCACATCTCCATACGTGTCCCGCGAGGATGGCGTAGCTACTGTATCCCGGTTTGACTTTTGACTTCAGCACGGTTAACTGCTGGCGGTTGATTTTGAAGATGTTGACCGCGGTGATCGAGTCAGCGGGTTTCAGAGGGGGAGAGGCTACGGTATCAGGTTTCGGGTCTTTCATTGGCGGAGCGGGTTGGTATTCGATGTGGTGGTGGAAAGGGGTTGGCGGGTCCCGGGCTTTCAAAAGGGTACGGTCTATGAATGGAGGAATGGCGATGTCGAGCCCACGGGCCACGTCGGACCAAGAGTTGATGAAGTGGAGCCCAGAAGATCCGTCTGCGACATGGTGTTGCATGCCGACACCCAGAGAGGCACCTCCACATTTAAAGTGCGTCACCTGTCCAAAGCAAGTAAAAACAAATGATCAAAATTCAAATATTTGCGGTGAAACAGAAAAACACCAGCCATTCAAGTATATATTAGCAAAACCAGTGCATTTAGTATCCAAACTTAGAAAGCTATTGGATTAATAATTCAATGGTCTGGACCATGTAGTGTATACCCTGAGCTTATCCGAGAATTTACCTTTGCCAACGTTTGTGATTATACTATATATGAGGACTTTTAGAGAACTCATCATAAGCCAAAAGATGGTGGGGGGGGGGGGGGGGGGAATCACCTGAAGTACAAGCAGAGGAAAAGTGGAAATATCATCAGTGTAATCGACTTTTGGAATAAGCTGTTTTAACTCCATTGTTGGGGCAAAGTCGCCAAAATCATCTATCACCGAACTCGTTTCTGCCTCTACAAATAGAACTCCTGCTCCATTGCAGTTGATCTCGATTCTTCCATCTTCGTCTCTTGCCAATCTACCGGCCATTGGATAGAATGGAACTAGAGCCCTGCTTAGAGCGTTTTTCAAAACCTCTGCATTGAAAAAATTTGTGGAGCCTTCAGGCCTTCTGTAAAAGTAGACACTTGGAGTGTGGAATCTTGGAACTACAAGATCGAGATTGGAGTTCCATAGCCTTCGGTTAGGGGTTGGCTGTGCTGGTTGCACCATTGAGGTTTCTTTTGTATTGATGATCATCTTGTTCTAGATTTAAACCTTCACCTGAAATGCCAAATTTATATCTTGTTAAGGAAATTCTCAACCGTTGATTAATCTCTAAATTTGTCTAAGGCCATGAAGAGAACACAGCTTTTTTTTTTAATACAATTTTTTTTTTATAACCTGTTATGTGCGCTCATATTTATACAGAATCTTACAAAGTACGAAATAGGAAGAAAAATGTTTGAGCAAATAATCAATAGAACAACCCACGCTAAACAATCTTTCCATTTATAGCATATTTATGACACTGCAACTACAAAAGGCAGAACTGAGTTCTAACAAGAGGAGAACTAATAATAAACCATGCTATTGTGTCGCAAATGACATCTAAACTATGTAGTAGGTTTAAGGTTTCTATTAGGCTGCCTATGTTTTCAAAAATCTCCTTTAAGTTTGCGGCACGCACGCATTGTATTTTGGCTTGATCTCTCAGAGTTTTGTTCATCACAGGTATCTCCCTTTCTGTTTCAATCTTGATTCTTAACCATTTGTTGTTCTTGTTGTTGTGGTTGTGATGTTGCTGAGCCTAGGATACCTTCAAAATGATATTGCCATTTGCCATGTATATGGAATCACACTACGGTATCCTATTTCTTTTAAGGCGTATATAACATACATAAAGCAATTTATGACTATTATTGGGGGGAAATGCAAACGAGGCTGAATCTCCGTTAAAGTTTGGAATGGTTAGTCTTGTACACATAAGATATAAAGGGTAAAATGTTGAAATAAGATTGGAACAAATAACAGAAAATTGGACAGCAAAATATCCAATAATTGTTTTACAACTTCTTTCTAATACTTGAGTATTAAAATAATAAAACAATTAAGCGTTTGATAACCCAACCTTCCATTATTTTGGAAAGTGCATTCATTCAAGGCATTAATTAATTTCAAGATATTGCACCCATTATTATTTTTCTCAAGTTAACTAGACCATTTTTTATGTTCTTCAGATCTTGTTCTTTAAGTACATTGTAATTCCTTAACTATAATTAAAGTAACAACTATACTTGAAGTAAAAAAAAGTTAGCTGAACTTGAACAATAGGTTTCATCAATTAAAGCTACATAATTCTTTTGTGTTAAGTTGGTTGGTTATTACTTCTTTTTTAGTTTGGGTTTCAAGTCATAAAGTTAGAGATAGATAATGAGTGGATTGTAGATTCGGAGGATATCTTTATTAATAGTTGGTTTGGAAGCGCTATTTTTTGGTCCGACCATGAAGTTTCAAAATTGCCCTTTATATACAATTCTTTAAAAAAAATCTCCACTAATTGGTCCTAAAAAATAGCATCTACATATTTGTTCATAAACTCAGTTCATCTATTAATTTGTCCTAAAAGATAACATCTACATAACTGATTCTAAACTCATGCATATAGCACCGTACTATTATTACGTGTAATATTATTGTCAACTGCATACTATGGTGAGTAACGTTTAGAAGCTCAACATTTTAACATACGTTAGAATCAAAACAGGTTGAAATAGAGAGTAAATAAACTATTATTATAATTTTTTGTTCCTGAGTTTAAGTGAAAGCATGATATTTGTCTGGTATCAATGTCAACTTACAAAAACGTCTCTCTATAGATATTAACAAATGTTAATATCACTTTAAAATAGAATCTAGCAAATATATATATTTTTGCAAATTCATAACGCTCTTTTACATATATTACCTAATTTAATAGCGCTTAAAAATATGACCTAAGAAATAAACTTCCTACACATTTTTGCTTTTTATTAATTGATAACGGAAAAAAGAATTCAAACTAACAAAAAAAAAATTGAATGATGCAACTTAGAAATAAAAATTCAAACTAACAAAAAAATTAAACGATGCAACTTAGAAATAAAAATTCAAACTCAAACAAATCACATGGCTCCAACATAAAATCATAGCTAAATATTTATAAAAATCATTTTTTTAAATATGTTAAGCATATATAATTTGTAAATAAATCAATTTATTCGCGAAGGGTGTACTATTGTCACGCACGAAGCACGTGCCGTAGCACTCGTATACATAATGTTGGTAGGGTACGTTTCTCAACTACAATTAAAGTAACACCTACAATTTAAAGGAACAAAAAGTTAGTTAGGGTTTCATCAAACTAAAGCTGGGTGTAAGCCAATCAATGGATATTGGAAAATTTCGAAAATCCATTCATAAAGTAATCCGGAAAAAAGAATCACAGATGCGGATGAAAAGACATCCGCATCCGAAAATTATCCGTCACCTTTTTGTCAAGTTTATAGTTTATATTATGTGTATTTTAGTACAATATCACACACAGTTTTATTGAGTAAATAGTGTATATTATATGCATTTAATACATGTTAACTGCTTAAAAATATTTATTATCATCGTATTTGTTGATTTTACATGCTTCTATAGTCGATGAGTTTAAAGAACAATTTATGTTAAACCAAAATTTTCTATTTATATTTCTTGATTTATTGATTGTTCGCGGATAGCATAATTATCCGATATTCATCCATATCCGCGAATGCGAATATTCGATATCTTAAAATGATTATGAATACGGATATAAACATAACACTATCCACCTTAGAAAATAGTGGAAATTAGGAAGGCATCTCTATCGTACTTTCATATTGTAAAGCGGGTTCATGCCAAAGTTTCATTGTAAAGCGGGTCCCTGTTTTCTGGAGACGAAGAAAAATTATTGCTGAAATGTCAGCAACTTTTATAAATAAGTGCTAATATTTCAGCATCTTTCCTTGTCAAAGTTTCATTGTAAAGCGGGTCCCTGTTTTCTGAAAACAAAGAAAAAGTATTGCTGAAATGTCAGCCACTTTTAAATAAGTGCTGATATTTCAGCAGCTTTCATAAATTGTATTAACAGTGTACATAAATATTGCTGAAATATCAGCAACTTTTATAAATAAGTGCCGATATTTCAACAACTTTTATAAATAAGTGCTGATATTTCAGCAACTTTCATACACTATGTTCACAATGTACAGAAAAGTTGTGGAAATGTCAGCAACTTTTATGAAAAGTTGTATCATGCTCTACAATAATCGTGAAAACAGAGACCTAATTTACACTGAAATTTAGTGAAAGACTTTTCGTGAATTTTGAAACTTAATAAGAATCTGTGCCAAAAGTACCGTAGAAAATATCCGTTGACATGCATGGTTGGATGATTCTTTTGCATCCGATTGGTTTGATTATGAATTTTTTAGTTCGGGTTTCACGTCATAAAGTTCAATTTTAAATGGAAAGCAAATTTAGATCGTGAGTAAATTCAAAAGATGCATAGCTTCATTTATGTGCCTTTTGTATTTCTAAAATTGATTTTGGTGTTTGAACAATTAGGCTTTAACCTAAAACTTTGTTTCTATTTTTCCAAACCAATTTTATTAGAGTTGTGCACTCAAATAAGCATTTTGATATATATACCAGCATTGACTTATTTCAGTAGTGATTTTGAGTTGGTATTTGAAAATCTAATCATGATTAGAAAGAATATACATACAATGAAATTCGGATGATAAGACTTTAAGATTTTATAAGCAACTTTTTAACCAGATTCTTATAATCTTTGATTTGTTGTTCCATTTCAATCAGGTAAACTAAATTGTTTCCACATATTTGTGCACGGTTTTGGAATTATGACATTTGTTTCAGAAAAGATACTTCCCATAAATTTTTTAAGGATTAATAGATCCACGAGTCTATTATCTCAAGCAAATTTTATGTGGTTCTAGTCCATACTTCCCATATGTTTTTGTCCCCTTTTGCATATCCAGACAAATTTGTAACCATACGTACATATTTTGTTCTTTATTGCATTTCCATATTGGTAGCAAAGACAAATCTAAAACTTTGCTTTCATAATAACGTGTTCATATCCATGTAAGTAAATCTATAGAATAATAGATAGCATGGATCCGTGACCATAGACAAATTAGCCTACATTGATTGAGTTTGTAAGATGCTGAACTACATCAAAATAAAATATAACAGATCACTAACAGCATCTTTTATGGAGATCGAAGCATTCTTATGGAGATCAAGGTATTCCTTTATGTTATTATACTAAAAACAACACCTACCCTCGAGCAAATTCATTTATTGTTCTCTTCAACCTGATGTAACCAAAGGCGTTTTGAATCGGTCCACCACTTAGATATTGTACATCATAAGTCCTATCAAATCACCATGATCAAAACGTTACTCATGTTTTACATACATGTTAACACTATTTATACATTTACTAGTACTTTTCTGCCATGTAAAAGCACTACCAGTAGAGAGCATGTGGCCTGAGCATAGACTCCCAACGCTAGATTTGTGCGCCTTACAGTGGGCCTAAGGGTAAGGGTCTAGATATGAAGCTCTTCGTGATAAAATTCTAAGCATGCTAAATTTAGAAAGAAAAAAAAAAGGTAATCCCGCTATGTTAAAGCCGGCTACATATGGGGTCATCAGGTGTCTGTTTGTGGGAATTGATGTTTTATATTGTAAATGATACAGTTTTAAAGGTCTTTCGTCTCAGTGCTTCATCTATTGTCAACAGTCCATTATGGCTGAGGAGAGATAGTCTCCAGTCAAAATTACATACATAGACATTTGACTTGTATCAATCAGTAGGTATGTCTTATAAACAACATATTCCTTGTACATTTTATTATTTAGATATATATATATTTACGCTTGTAGAACTCTGAGTAAACGTTGCAATTACCGGTAAGCACACTATTTCCCAAATTTACAGCCTAAGGTAATCAAAAGAAAGTGCAACTTTTCTAGCTATATATCCTAATCGATAAACCGAACAAAATAATAAGCTAAAGAACAAAGGAAAATGATGCAAAAAGTAAGGATATAAACATGGAAATCGCATTAAGAAAGAATAGCGTACCTTTGAGAAATCGAAGAAGCTTTGTCTATGAATTAAATTGTTTTTTTGGCAGAGTTACAGGATAGTATTGACGGGTGAACAAAAAGTAGATAAAATTAGGTATGATTATTGAGTGGAAGGTAATCAAATGATAAATGGAATCGCTCTTGGTGGAGAGCTGGTAGAACAATGAGGGAAGTGGAAGCCCAATTTATAGAATTCAAAAGAGAAGGGTTGGCGAGAGTCGTTGGGATACGACTAAGCAAATGCATACGAATTCGGGAGTTGGTGAGGGGTAGACTACTGGATCCTTCCATCCCTCCTCTTTCTTTTGTTGCACATCATTTCGGTGGAGATAATCGAAAGCATAATGGCCCACATCAAGTAGGTGCTGAATTTTTTACGTTTTTTTATCTTCCTTCACGTCAATTGTAAAATATAATCTTAGCAATGATTTTATTTAACTTCAATTACGGGTTTTTGGAGCTTTAGTGCTTTAGTTACCTGTAAATCAAAGGTCGCCTTAACACATCCTAGTGGCGTGGTTCCATTTTTACTTAATACAATGTATATCGGAATCAATGACAAAATATCTTCGTTTTCTCACATCATATAGATAAATTATACACTTTTTTTTTTTTACTTCGTTTTATGAACTTGATTATCATATATTAATCATGGTATCATTATTTTAACGCATTACCCCTATTCTTATAGTATCAGAGTAAGTTTAATGTTTTAAAGCATTGAGAATGAGACTTTAATGAAACATACATTTTTCTTTGATCTAACATCGAATACGATATAATAATAATAAAACTTTCAACTTCTTATTCAGTGATGTAACGTCTCGTGATATGTTAAATAATTTTGTGGAATTGTTTCACCTAGGATGGCAGATACTTAACATAAGAAAAATAAACATGACGATTATAATCTAAAGATTAGTAATGACATTGTATTACATGCCTTTTCAAATAAAGCTCATCAAGAAGAATTTAATAGGAAAATGAAAGAGTGGGCCGACATCTTGAGTAATCATGAGAAATAAAGTTCGTTGCTTTCTTTCTATTATCATTTCATTCTACACTCGTATAAAAAAAACTTAGAGCATTTAGTGGTGGTAGTCTAAGAAAAAGAAAGAAGAAAAGAAAAGGATCAAAGCTAAAGAAATTAAAATAGATCTAAGAACATGTCTATTAAGAGATCTAGGTGAGTAAAACATCTCTTAGTCTTTGTTGTCTTCTATGATTAGTGATGCAGCGCATACCAGATCATTTGTCAGGAGCGACCTAAGTCGCGGCGAGCTTAGGTCGCTCCTCCTCCTTAAGTCGAACGAAGTCTTATGTCGCGACCAAACTCTAGATCGCGAACGGCCTTGCTTAAGTCGCGAAGATTATGCAGCGATATCCCTTAAGTCGCGAGCATCTCCAGTAGGTCGCTCCACCAGTTTGAGTCGCGAGCATCTCCTAGGTCGCGAAAAACCTTCTTAAGTCGCTCCATATTTCCAAAGTCGTTTTCCTGAGTCGCTGCTTGCCTAGGTCGCTGCCGTGTTTGTTTAGATCGTTACTTGCTTAGGTCGCATGGTTTGATAAGTCGCTTGTATTTTATTTCTCAAGTCGTTTGTATTGTACTGTGTTGTTAAGTCGCGTGATATGTAATATATTAGGTCGCGTGATGTCGTTTGCTGTTAGGTCGGCTATTGTTAAGTCGTATGTTGTTATGGTGTTAGGTCGCGTAGTGTTCTTAGGTCGTAGGTCGTTTGTGCTGTTGCTAAGTCGTACGTATGTTTTGTAAAATCTCTATAAATACGGATGTGTTGCCAGTTGTAAAGATGATTGATTTTGAATAAAATTTGGCTAAGTGCTTTGTGCCTCTTTAAAAATTGAAAGTTAAATGTGAGCTCCTTTCTCCATCTTCGGTTATTCAAGTGCGCTCGAATCAACGAATTTGAAGCCGATTCACGGAATCTCGTGCGCGAGATCAACGTCGAAGGATCGTAGATCTTCTAACGCGGCATCATGCGCGATCAACCTGTTGAAGATAGCTAGAATCCGGTATCTTGAGAGATCAAGGGGTTTAGGCATTTATCTTGTTTTACTTGACACGAATCATTTCGTGAGGAAGAAATTGCATCAATTTGTATCAAACATTACTAGCACGTCAAAGTTTGTTAATCCGCTGCGTCAGTTTGGTATCAAAGCTTGAAGAGCTAAGTTGAAGCTAATTGAAATCAAGGGCGAGTTAAGTCGAAGCCAAGCTAAGTTAGGTCGAAACCAAGTTAGGCCGAGCCGAGCTAAGTCCTAGTGCAAGCCGAGTTAAGTCGAACCATATCAAAGTTAGATCGGAAAAGAGATTATTTGAAGATCATGCCTCCGAGACGTGCTAATCGATTTCAAAATGTTGAAGATGTATGTAGAAGACAAGAAGCTGAGCAGATGGATCAGCATATCAATGAAAAGTTCGATGAAGGTATTGAAAAGTTAGAGAAGTTGATGAGAGACACGAATCAAAGTCAAAAGAGAACTTCACCAGTTTCGCACCATAGTGGAAACAGAGTTTCACCTTCAGTTTCGGGAGAAAGAGACGTGCGTGGTAGCAGAAATGTTGATGGTCAAAATCGACATCGACATACGTCAGATTTGGAGGAATCCAGTGATGGTGATAGTAGCTTTTGTCGAAACCATGGCCAAGGACGAAGTCGAAAAAGAGATCTCGAAGATGATCGTCGATGGGAGTCGGGGATGAAAATAGAGATTCCAGAATTTAAAGGGGGAATGATAGCGGAAGAATTTCTGGATTGGTTATCAAATGTTGAAGAAATTTTTGACTTCAAGGAAGTACCCGAGCATCGTAGAGTTAAGTTGGTTGCTACACGATTGAGGGGAAGAGCTATTGCATGGTGGCAACAAACTAAACTTACAAGGGAAAGAATGGGAAAGTCGAAGATTGTTTCATGGGAAAAGATGAAGAAGTTGATGAAGGCTACTTTCTTGCCTTATAATTATCAGTCTCTTATGTATCAGCGCTTACAGAATTTGAGACAAGGAACAAAGTCGGTAAATGATTATGCA
Organism: Allium cepa; assembly: GCA_030765085.1. Taxonomy (NCBI): domain Eukaryota; kingdom Viridiplantae; phylum Streptophyta; class Magnoliopsida; order Asparagales; family Amaryllidaceae; genus Allium; species Allium cepa. Next base: position 596,159,957 of record CM060943.1, on the reverse strand, counting down.
GATGAGTTTTATCAACTGATTACTAGAAACGATATCATGGAAATGGAGGAACAGTTGACATCTAGATTTGTTGGAGGAATGAGAATGCAAATTCAGGATATGGTAAATATGTTTGATCCAAGATCTGTTGCTGAAGCACACCAGAAGGCTCTAGCTTGGGAGAAGCAAGGTAGAAGAGGAGGTGGTGCGCTTACAAGTTCGATCAATCCAGTGAAAGGGGCTAGTAGAAATACTAATGTTTCCAAGGCTGTTAGTAAACCGGTTGTTAATGAAGTTGCTAAAACCAAGGTCAACAACAATTTCAAGTGTTATAATTGTTAGGAGTTTGGTCATAAGAGCAATGAATGCCCGAGGCCTAAGAAGCGAGCGATGGTTGCTGAGCTTGAGGACGAGGATGCAGAAATAGAATGTTCCAATTCACCATAAGTTGAGGAGGAAGAAGAATTCTTGACGGGAGACGAGGGATATTCTTTAATGATGAGAAGATTTTGCTTGACGCCAAAGCAGGAAGAGAAGACTAGTTGGTTGAGGAGTAATATTTTTCAGTCGACGCACACTATTTTGGGAAAGGTTTGTAAGTTTGTTCTCGATGCAGGAAGTTGTGATAACATCATCTCTACAGAAGCTGTAAAGAAGTTAGCATTAAAGACAGAGAAGCATCCCAAACCCTACAAATTAGCTTGGTTGAGGAAAGGTAGGGAAGTGAAGGTTAGTCGAAGAGCTTGTGTAACTTTTTCCACCGGAAAGAAGTATAAGGATGAAATTTGGTGTGATGTGGTGGATATGGATGTATGTCATTTGTTGTTGGGAAGACCGTGGCAATTTGATAGAGCCGTACAACACGATGGTAGGACTAACTGCTATAGTTTCATGTTCAATGGCACTAGAATCACTTTAGTTCCTAAAAAGCGACAATAAAGTGAAAGCAAGTTGGAGGAAATCGAGGAACTAAAAACTCTATTATCTTTGAAGGAATTTGTCAAAGAAGTAGAGGATGGGCCTGAAGTATTTCTGTTGATTGGACGTGAAAGTAGTGAAATGATTGAAATTCCTGAGGAAGTTAAGCCAGTGTTGAAAGAATTTGAAGATGTATTTCCTGAAGAATTACCAAAAGAGTTATCACCGTCGAGAGACATACAACATCAGATTGATCTTGTTCCGGGAGTTGTGTTACCACATAGACCACATTATAGAATGAGTCCAAAGGAGTACGAAGAGTTGAGAAGGCAGGTGACGGAGTTACTTGAACAAGGGTACATACAAGAAAATTTAAGTCCTTGTGCAGTACCAGCCTTGTTAGTGCCAAAGAAGGATGGAACTTGAAGAATGTGTACAAATAGTCAAGCACTAAATAAGATTACAGTGAGGTACAGATTTTCGATGCGAAGATTGGACGATTTGTTAGATCAGTTGAGTGGATCTGCTATCTTTTCAAAGATTGATCTGAAGAGTGGGTATCATCAGATTCGAATTCGACCAGGGGATGAATGGAAGACAGCCTTCAGGACACGGGAGGGGTTGTATGAATGGTTGGTCATGCCATTTGGTCTTTCGAATGCACCTAGTACTTTTATGCGAGTGATGAATCAGATCTTTCGACCGTTTATTGGAAAGTTCGTGGTGGTATACTTTGATGATATATTGATGTACAGTGGAAGCACAGAAGAACATCTACAATACTTGCGGGAAGTGTTGATGATGCTTTGTCAGGAGCAATTTTACGCGGCAACAAAGAAGTGCATGTTTATGACACACAGTATTTTGTTCTTGGGACATGTGTTGTCCAAGGAAAGTATCCATGTGGATCAAGGTAAAGTTGAAGCAATCAAGGATTGGCCACATGAGACAACCCTTCATAACTTGTCATTTTAATTGAATGACTCAATTTAGTCTGAGCTAAATTCAGGGTTGCACTCTTTCACAGACCAACTATTTTTTTTATGTGTTTTTATTTCCCAAGATCCAATCTGATCAATATAAAAATATTGATATACTTCTTTGTAAAAAAACTATTTGAATGTACATATAAACATTCAGATCATTTTTTTTTATCAAAGTATTTTTGGTAAAGGATAACTCAGTCTATTTTAAACAAAAAAATGAACTGAGGTTATTCACAGTAAAAAGGAATTGAGAAGATCCTTTCTATTTGAATCTCTGTGCAATTTAATTAACCAATTCCTATTTATTTTCTTGTGCTTAGCATTTGTGTGTTTAATAAAATATATGAACTAACTCATAACATTTAAATTTATCAAAGTTTGCTTTTCAAACAGTTAAACTGGGGTTGTGCATGCTTTTGTGCACCTTGTGCACATAATCATGCACAATTGTAATCTGTTCACCTTAGTCCTCAGGTGGGCTAATTTGTTTAGATAAGATTCCAGGATTAATTGGTTATAATCTACAAGTTTCACTTACTCATATAATCATCAAATACATTTTTAAATCTGGTTTCATATCTCTTATGTTTTTCCTTCTTTTCTGCCTATCGGTTTTTCCTTACCTTTAATACCTGCAGTGGTTAGGTAAATAGGTTCTAGTCTCTAAAACACTCTAGTACATAAACATATATAACTGGTTCACTTATGCTTCAGATCTACTACCAAACTTATTACTTGGTTCGTAAAAATTTTGTATGCTCACAGCTTCCAATATAAAGCTAAAGACCTTTATCATTTTTTTTACTGAAAATGGTTTCATCTCAACATAATCTTTCCAAGCCATCCATTACATCACGGTCAAGTTTTTTAGCACAATTCAAACATCATTACATAAAATCTTTCAACTGAAATAAAACAGAAGAGCCATTCTCCTACAAAATCCTAGCTTAGTTAGTTTGCAATTCCTTCTTAGCATCATATATCTGCATCTTATTACTTAGCATCTCATTTTCCTACAACCATCTCATGACCTGCTCCACAATGCAAGTGAAGCACCCATTTGATGCAAGCGACAAACAGGTCAGATTGAAGTCTGATGTGAGAAAAGATCATTTGACAATGCATAAAGACTAAAAGAATAGGTTCCATATTACCTTTCTGTTTTCAGAGGTTAAGTGTTTCACTTAAGTTGTTAAACTACTTTTCATGCTCAAACTGCTACATGTTATAACCGTGGTAAGTGTTATGTACTATTAACATCATCATGTATGCATTCTCAGGCTAATTGGTCAACATAAACCTTTAATCCAATAATCATAATAGCAACCATAGTTTAATACAGGCATACATATACATGAACAAACAACATCCATATCATTGAGCTAAAGTACCAATATCGAGTCTGCATATCAAGACTCCCACATACTTCTAGCATTTATACTTTTTCATGTATATTCACTTTATGTCATTCATTTTAAGGGGTCCAGTATCACAGACATGGTTGCATTGGTGCACACTGCCTGGAACTGCTACTTGCATTCCAGTGCACTATAAGCTTTTTGGACATAACCATGCCATGTGCAAACTCACACCCCAACCTTGATGTAAGCCAACCACTATGCCATACCCACTTCCCTCTTACCCAACCTGATGGAGGTGACCCATGCCCTTAGTTTAATTACTAAATTCTTTCATATAACCCCCTATTACCTATGCAGTGTCATGCCCAACACTGTTGTATCCCTAATCGATGCATACTAGCAGTTTTTATACATCCATCAAACATTCATCCACTTATATATTCAACCATCACTCACACTTGAAAATCATTTCAAGTTAATTCCATTCAGAGATATAGCTTTGGTTAAAGCATAACTCAGAGCATTTTCAAAGTGAAATGCTACTAGGGTTCTCCAGTAAATAGGTTCTTACAGTCAGCCCACACATTATAGTGTATTTTCTTATTACTCAACCTTATTTTCAGAGAGTACTCAATGATGGATCAAGATTTAGCATATGGAAATTCCACTGCATATCAACCATCCTTTCAAATGCAAGACATAAGCCAGAGGACCCCTTCCTTTTACTGCCTTGCACCTTACTTTTCTTATTAATTTATGCTTTAACCAAAAACATTTCTCAGGTTCATAATCATATAAATAAATCAGTTATTATCATCCTATCATTAAATTTATATCACGTGGAAACAATCATTGGTTAAATGACAACCAAGCAATACAAGCCACATATCTTCAGAGACAGCAGAAAATGGTTAGACTAGAAATGCAAGCAAAACTTCAAACATAGTTAAAATAAACTAGAGGTTAAATGGCTGCCTTTCATAGGTCTTAATGCCTTGCTAAGTGAGGGTTTACTCACCAAGGTTCTCCTTCCCAAATCTTGATTTAAGTCTGCCATTGATTTCCTAACTGCTGCCTGTTTCTTCTTTTACTTTCCTATATTTTTATTTTCTGTTTCTCATGTGTAACCGTAGGAGATAATAATGTATATATGGGAGTTGCTAGGGTTTTAAGGTTAGTTGAGTAATTTATTTTCCTCTGAAAATCCATCACCATTTCTGGTTTCACCCAACAGTTCACCCTCTCCACTTTCCTTTCCTACCATTCCCCCCCTTTTTCCTTGTCTTGGTTACTTTTAGTAAGTTTCTTTACACACTATATGCATGATTTTTACCTATCTTATATTCATGCTCCTTCTACTTATTCAAACAGCTATGTTCCTGTTTAATTTTTATGGGAAATTCAGACTAAAGCTGCCTATGTTACTTATACATTGTATTTAAGCTATAATGTACACATACTTATCAAGTCATGTACTAATTTACCTCCTATGCCTTTGCTTACTAAATTACCTTACTCAGGTAATATGTTAGAACAGCATACATATGCACAAGGGCATACATTCTCATTCATACCCAAATGTTTTCCAGAGAAAAGATTTTTTTTTTCCAGCTAACTAGCTTTCTTTTACAGAGTATTTAAATTATATATGTATATCTATCTTAAACTATGGGCTGTCACATACACCCCTCCTTTAAGAAATTGTGTCCCATAATTTAACACTTCTTACTATGTTAATCAAGTGTCAAAATCAAACATGATTACACATTCTTAATTCAACCAAAGCATATATCAAACAAGCACATTCAACTTTGAATATCATGTTCAACTAAGTAAATTCAAGCATGAATATTAAAATACCTCTGCCTTAACTATCAGTTGCAAATAGTTGAGGGTATTGGACTTCTATCTTGTCTTCAACCTCCCATGTGCAATCATTAGGGTCTAAACTCCACTGCACTTTTACCAGTTTAATTATTTTGTTCCTCAATTTCTTATCTTCTTTGGCTATAATGCCTACTGGCTTCTTCTTATACACCAGATCTGGTCTAACTTCCACTTTGTTTGGTGACTGAACTACTGAAGCTTTATCATGCACACATTTTCTCAATTGTGATACATGAAATACATTGTGTATCCCACTCATTTCTTCTGGCAACTTCAACTTGTAAGCCATCTTTCCTAATCTTGCAATAATCTCATATGGTCCTATATATCTTGGGGTCAGTTTTCCTGCCTTGCCAAACCTCAATACCTTCCTCATAGGTGAAACTTTCAAGTACACATAATCTTCTACTTCAAATTCAAGTGGCTTCCTCATATCTGCATATGATTTCATTCTATCTTGCGCTGCTTTCATTCTCTGTCTGATCAATATAATCTTAGCATTTGTCTCTTTCACATGATCTGGTCCTAACATTACCTTATCACCTACCTCTAACCAGCAAGCAGGTGACAAACTAGGCCTCCCATACAGAGCTTCATAGGGTGCCATTCCTATACTGCTCTGGTAGCTGTTGTTGTAGGAAAATTCTGCTAAATGAAGGTAGTCTTCCCAATTGCCACCATGATCAAGTACACAAGCTCTAAGTAGATCCTCCAAGAATTTATTGAGCACTTCTGCCTGACCATCTGTTTGGGGATGGTAGGCTGTGCTCAAACACAACTCAACCCCCATTGCTTGTTGAAAGCTATTCCAAATTTTGATGTGAATATGGTGTCTCTGTCACTAATGATAGTGGTAGGAACTCCATGTAGTTTCACTATTTCTTTCATGAAAACTTGTGCCAGCTTTGGTGTATTTCTATTACTCTTTACTGGTATGAAATGTGATGATTTAGTCAACCTATCCACTACCACCCAAATACTATCATTACCTTTCTTTGATCTTGGCAAGCCATCAATGAAATCCATTGATATGCTTTCCCATTTCCACCTTGGGACTTCTAGAGGCTGTAACAGTCCACCGGGTCTTTGATACTCAGCCTTGACTTGTTGGCAAGTCATACATTTTTCCACATATTCACCCACACTTCTTTTCATTCCTTTCCACCAATAACTCCTTTTTAGGTCATGATACATTTTGGTACTCCCTGGATGTATGGTGTACTTTGACTTGTGATGGACATCCAAGATCTTCCTTTGCAGAGCTTATATGCTAGGCACACACAATCTTCCCTTATATCTTAAGCATCCTTTTCCATCTAGTTCAAATTTGTCAAGCTTTGAATCATTCTTTAACAATTCCTTTTTCTCCTTCAGAAATTCATCCATGTCTTGTGACTGGTACACTTCTTCCACTAGGTCTGATTTTATTGTGATGAGGCTGAGCTTGCCATAGTGCTTCATGTCTTCCCTTAACTTCATAGTTTGCTCTCTCATGTTTTCTACCTCTACATCAGTCAGTATTGATAACATTTTATATTCCTCCATCATCAGTGTAGCTAACTTGGCATGTTGCCTACTCAATGCATCTGCCACTTTATTTGCTTTCCTTGGTGTATACATAATGTCCAAATCATAGGCAGCAAGGAATTCCACCCACCTATGTTGTCTCATGTTTAAATCTTTTTGAGAAAATAAGTATTTCAAAGTTTTGTGGTCAGTATAAAGCTCAAACTTTGCTCCTAACAGGTAGTGTCTCCAAAGTTTTAATGCATACACAACAGCTGCCAATTCCAAGTCATGTGTTGCATACTTGGTCTCACTTGGTTTCAATTGTCTTGATGCATAAGCTATTACTCTGCCATCTTGCATAAGAACAGCTCCTATACATGATCCACATGCATCAGTGTATACCACTAAATTGTCATTGCCTTCTGGAATTTTTAGCACTGGTGCTTCCATCAATGCCTTCTTCAATTGATTGAATGCCTCTTCACATTTCTCAGTCCACATAAAAGGCTGGTCTTTCCTTGTTAACTTGGTTAGTGGGATTGCTTTTTTAGCAAAATCTTTTATAAATCTTCTGTAGTATCCAGCCATGCCCATGAATGATCTTACCTCAGTAACATTGCTTGATCTCTTCCATGCTTGCACTGCCATGACCTTACTAAGGTCTACTGAAATTCCTTCTTGAGAAATTATGTGGCCCAAGAATTTTATTTCATTCTTCCAGAAAGAACACTTTGCAAACTTGGCTTTAAGGCCTTGTTGCCTTAGTCTACTCAGTACCATATGCAAATGCTTTTCATGTTCACTATCTGACTTAGAATATATTAGTATATCATCAATGAAAATTAATACAAATTTATCTAAGTAATCTCTGAAAATCCTATTCATTAAGTCTACAAAATAGGATGGTGCATTAGTCAAACCAAATGGCATTACTAAGTATTCATACAAGCCATATCTGGTGTTGAAAGCTGTATATTTGATACTTACTTCTTCCACTTTCATTTAGTGAAAACCAGATGCTAAATCAAGTCTAGAAAATACTTTAGCACCATTTAATTGATCAAAGAGATCATCAATTCTAGGTAAAGGGTATTTGTTTTTATGGTGACTGAGTTTAGTTCTCTATAGTCTATGCACATTCTCAAGGAACCATCATGCTTCTTAACAAATACTACTAGTGATCCCCAATTCGAACTACTAGGCCTAATGAAGCCTTTTTGTTCTAATTCTTCTAATTGTTTCTTCAACTCACTTAGTTCCTTAGGACCCATTCTATTTGGTTTCTTAATGACAGGGCTTGTTCCTGGTTTAAGTCTTATTTAAAATTCTACTGGCCTATTATGAGGAATGCCATTCACTTCACCAAACACATCAGTGTATTGGTTAACTATGGGTATCTTCTCTAGGCTTGATTCAACTTCACCACTGTTCAAGTTGAACATCCTGCCTATACCCCTATCTTTGGCAACCTCAAACATGACCAAAACCCTTTTGCCATCGGGAAGTTGTAGTGAGATTGTAGAGTTTTCTAAATTAATAATAGCACAAAAACTTTTTAACCAATCCATTCCCAGTATGATATCCAACTTAGGATAATTTAGCACGTATAATTCTGAAATAAAGATGTGACCACCTATACATATTTCTACTTGCATGCATTTCATATTCGTAATGCAGGAACTACCTACAGGACTATCAACATGCAATGGCTTATCAAGAAGAATACATGTCAACCCTAGTTTCTGAACTATGTCATATGAGATAAAAGAGTGGGTAGCTCCTGTATCATAAACAACTGACATGGGTATGCCTTTAATAAATAATATACCTTCCACTTGGTTGGGTGCTTTCATTGCTTTTCCTTTTCCTTCAAGAACAGCCACCCTTGCCATTTCTGGACACTTCCTCTTCAGATGCCCCTCTTTACCACAGTTGTAGCACCTAAGAATAGTTGACTTGGGTGCTTGGCATTTGGTCTTTATATGGCCCTCCTTTCCACAATTATAACAGATAACTTTAGTTTTCTTGTTATCAGAGTTCGCCACTTTACTTCCTTCTTTGTTCATTGCTTCTTCCTTCTTCTTCTCATATGGGTGTGCTCTATTCTTCCCCTTTTTGTTATTCCTAAAATTCTTAAACTTTTCTCTGGCATTATCATGCTGCTCAAATGACAATGTCAAGTCCATAACCTGGTCAAATGTTCTGTCTTTGTATGGTAACATAACTCTGGTCAATCCAGCATTTAACCCCTGAATGTATCTAGCATTCCTTGCAACTTCATTTGGATTAATACTGCCCCATACTTGGACAACCCTTCAAACTTCTGAGTGTATTTAGTGACATTCATAGATCCTTGCCTCAATTTGATAAACTCCTTAAGCAATGAAGCTTTTGCTGATGCTGGGACAAATCTGGCTTCTAGCATTTCTTTGAACTGATTCCATGTGATTTCTTGTTCTTGCCTGCCTGCAATAACCACTTCCCACCAGTCCAAAGCAATGCCTTTCAGTTGTCTTGAAGCTATTTGCCTTCTTCTCTGATCATTGACTTTCATGTCTACAAAGATCCTCTCTACTGTTCTTAACCATGCCTGGACACCCATGACATTTCCTGTGCCATCAAAGCTACTGCCTCCTAGGTTTGTATATGTTTTAAGCAATTTGGACAGCTCCTCATGTGGATTATCTACCCTAGGTGCCATTCCATCCCTCAGCACTCGAACAAAATCTTGCATGTTAATCATTGGGGGACCAGCAGCCACTCCAGTTGCTTGCTCAGTAGTACCAGAAGATTGACCATTTTCCCTTTCTCCTGTAGCCTGGGGATTGATTCTAACTGCTCTGGATCTCTATTGAAAATTTCTAGTGTAGTTAGTTCTAATTCCTATTCTCTATTTTTACTTTTAAAACTAACAGTGAACTCATTCATTCAAAATAAAGCGACTCAAGCAAACAACAAACGATGCACACAAATTCAAGCAAGCATTTGTTTTGGCTATGTATTTAATAACATAGCTCTGATACCAACAAAGACAACCCTTCCTAACTTGTAATTTTAATTGAATGACTCAATTTAGTCTGAGCTAAATTCAGGGTTGCACTCTTTCACAGACCAACTATTTTTTTATGTGTTTTTATTTCCCAAGATCCAATCTGATCAATATAAAAATATTGATATACTTCTTTGTAAAAAAACTATTTGAATGTACATATAAACATTCAGATCATTTTTTTTATCAGAGTATTTTTGGTAAAGGATAACTCAGTCTATTTTAAACAAAAAAATGAATTGAGGTTATTCACAGTAAAAAGGAATTGAGAAGATCCTTTCTATTTGAATCTCTGTGCAATTTAATTAACCAATTCCTATTTATTTTCTTGTGCTTAGCATTTGTGTATTTAATAAAATATATGAACTAACTCATAACATTTAAATTTATCAAAGTTTGCTTTTCAAACAGTTAGACTGGGGTTGTGCATGCTTTTGTGCACCTGTGTGCACATAATCATGCACAATTGTAATCTGCTTCACCTTAGTCCTCGGGTGGACTAATTTGTTTAGATAAGATTTCGGGATTAATTGGTCATAATCTACAAGTTTCACTTACTCATATAATCATCAAATACATTTTTAAATCTGGTTTCATATCTCTTATGTTTTTCTTTCTTTTCTGCCTATGGGTTTTTCCTTACCTTATAATACCTGCATTGGTTAGGTAAATAGGTTCTAGTCTCTAAAACACTCTAGTACATAAACATATATAACTGGTTCACTTATGCTTCAGATCTACTACCAGACTTATTACTTGGTTCAAAAAAAATTTGTATTCTTACAGCTTCCAATATAAAGCTAAAGACCTTTATCATTTTTTTATTGAAAATGGTTTCATCTCAACATAATCTTTCCAAGCCATCCATTACATCACAGTCAAGTTTTTTAGCACAATTCAAACATCATTACATAAAAATTTTCAACTGAAATAAAACAGAAGAGCCATTCTCCTACAAAATCCTAGCTTAGTTAGTTCGCAATTCCTTCTTAGCATCATATATCTGCATCTTATTACTTAGCATCTCCTTTTCCTGCAACCATCTCATGACCTGCTCCACAATGCAAGTGAAGCACCCATTTGATGCAAGCAACAAACAGGTCAGATTGAAGTCTGGTGTGAGAAAAAATCATTTGACAATGCATAAAGACTAAAAGAATAGGTTCCATATTACCTTTCTGTTTTCAGAGGTTAAGTGTTTCACTTAAGTTGTTAAACTACTTTTCATGCTCAAACTGCTACATGTTATAACCGTGGTAAGTGTTATGTACTATTAACATCATCATGTATGCATTCTCAGGCTAATTGGTCAACAGAAACCTTTAATCCAATAATCATAATAGCCACCATAATTTAATATAGGCATACATATACATGAACAAACAACATCCATATCATTGAGCTAAAGTACCAATATTGAGTCTGCATATCAAGACTCCCACATACTTCTAGCATTTATACTTTTGCATGTATATTCACTTTATATCATTCATTTTAAGGGGTCCAGTATCACAGTCATGGTTGCATTGGTGCACACTGCCTGGAACTGCTACTTGCATTCCAGTGCACTATAAGCTTTTTGGACATAACCATGCCATGTGCAAACTCACACCCCAACCTTGATGTAAGCCAACCACTATGCCATACCCACTTCCCTCTTACCCAACATGATAGAGGTGACCCCTGCCCTTAGTTTAATTACTAAATTCTTTCATATAACCCCCTATTACCTATGCAGTGTCATGCCCAACACTGTTGTATCCCTAATCAATGCATACTAGCAGTTTTTATACATCCATCAAACATTCATCCACTTATATATTCAACCATCACTCACACTTGAAAATCATTTCAAGTTAATTCCATTCAGAGATATAGCTTTGGTTAAAGCATAACTCAGAGCATATTCAAAGTGAAATGCTACTAGGGTTCTCTAGTAAATAGGTTCTTACAGTCAGCCCGCACATTATAGTGTATTTTCTTATTACTCAACCTTATTTCCAGAGAGTACTCAATGATGGATCGAGATTTATCATATGGAAATTCCACTGCATCTCAACCATCCTTTCAGATGCATGACATAAGCCAGAGGACCCCTTCCTCTTACGGCCTTGCACCTTACTTTACTTATTAATTTATGCTTTAACCAAAAACATTTCTTTGGTTCATAATCATATAAATAAATCAGTTATTACCATCCTATCATTAAATATATATCTTGTGTAAACAATCATTGGTTAAATGACAACCAAGCAATACAAGCCACATATCTTCAGAGACAGCAGAAAATGGTTAGACTAGAAATGCAAGCAAAACTTCAAACATAATTAAAATAAACATGAGGTTAAATGGCTGCCTTTCATAGGTCTTAATGCCTTGCCAAGTGAGGGTTTACTCACCAAGGTTCTCCTTCCCAAATCTTGATTTAAGTCTGCCATTGATTTCCTAATTGCTGCCTGTTTCCTCTTTTACTTTCCTATATTTTTATTTTCTGTTTCTCATGTGTAACCGTAGGAGATAATAATGTACATAGGGGAGTTGCTAGGGTTTTAAGGTTAGTTGATTAATTTATTTTCATCTAAAAATCCATCACCATTTCTGGTTTCACCCAACAGTTCACCCTCTCCACTTTCCTTTCCTACCATTCCCCCCCTTTTTCCTTGTCTTGGTTACTTTTAGTAAGTTTCTTTACACACTATATGCATGATTTTTACCTATCTTATATTCATGCTCCTTCTACTTATACAAACAGCTATGTTACTGTTTAATTTTTATGGGAAATTCAGACTAAAGCTGCCTATGTAACTTATACATTGTATTTAAGCTATAATGTACACATACTTATCAAGTCATGTACTAATTTACCTCCTATGCCTTTGCTTACTAAATTACCTTACTCAGGTAATATGTTAGAACAACATACATATGCACAAGGGCATACATTCTCATTCACATCCAAATGTTTTCCAGAGAAAAGATTTTTTTTTTTTTTTGTTTTCAGCTAACTAGCTTTCTTTTACAGAGTATTTAAATTATATATGTATATCTATCTTAAACTATGGGCTGTCACACCACAACCCAGGACTATAACTGAAGTAAGAAGTTTTCATGGTTTAGCATCATTCTACCGAAGGTTTATTCCACATTTCAGTAGTGTGATGGCACCAGTGACAGATTGTATGAAAGAAAAGTAGTTTGTGTGGACTGAAGAGGGACATGATAAGATTGCAGCCAGACATGCTTCATGGATCGCATACTTGCAACAGTTTACATTTGTTGTAAAGCATAAGTCGGGAGTTACAAATCGTATGGCAGACGCATTGAGTAGAAGAAATCATCTGTTGACTACGATGAGAGTTGAAGTGACGGGGTTTGATGTATTTCTAGAATCGTTTGTTGAGGATCCTTACTTTGTTAAGATTGTAGATGAAGTCGAGAAAGGGAAAACGGATGAGTATGTGTTGGTAGATGGTTTTCCATTCAAAGGAAATCGGTTGTGTATACCAGAGTGCAGTTTGCGAATGAAGATTGTGAAGGAATTGCATGAAGAAGGTCATGTGGGAAGAGATCATACCTTGAAGTTGATTTCTCAATCATATTTTTGGCCTACCATGAGGAAAGAAGTTGAAAGATTTGTGCAGAGATGTCACTTATGTCAAGTTTCCAAAGGGACAGCTACGAATGCAGGATTGTATATGCCATTGCCCATGCCTACTAGACCATGGGTTGATGTTAGCATGGATTTTGTTTTGGGTTTGCCAAGAACTCAACGAGGAAATGATTCTATATATGTTGTGGTGGATAGATTTTCGAAGATGGCACATTTCATAGCTTGTAAAAAGACCGCCGATGCAGTCCGTGTTGCTCAATTATTCTTTAAAGAGGTTTATCGACTACATGGGCTACCTGAGACCATTATTTCTGACCAGGATACTCGATTTATAAGTCATTTTTGGTTGAGTCTGTGGAAGATGGTTGGGACTAAGCTGAATTTTAGTAGCGCCTATCATCCACAAACGGATGGGAAAACGGAAGTGGTGAACAGATCTTTGGGAAACTTGTTGAGATGTCTTGTGAAGGATAATTTGAAGAGCTGGGATGTGAACTTGTGTCAGGCAGAATTCACACATAATCATGCCGTTAATAGAAGTACTGGATTCAGTCCATTTCAAGTAGCATATTCAGCCATTCCGAAGGGAACGTTGGATTTGTCGACAGTTCCACATCAGAAAGGGGTTGTTAAACGAGCTTGTGATTTCATGAATGAGTTGCAGGAGCGTCACAGGATTGTTCATGATCGATTGCTTAAGTCAAATGAGAAGTATAAGCAACTGGCAGATAAGAAGCGAAGGAGTGTGGACTTCAAAGAGGGTGATTTTGTTTACGCAGTATTGACGAAAGATAGTTTTTCAGTTGGAATTTACAACAAATTGAAAGCTCGAAAGATTGGTCCAGTAGAAATCTTGAAGAAGATCAATGATAATGCTTATCGGTTAAGATTGTCGGATCATATCCATACTGCCGACGTTTTCAACGTCAAACATTTGATTCCATACCATGAGAATAAGCATGTCAAAGAAGAGGAAGGTGGGAATTCGAGGTCGAATTCTTTTCAACCAGGGGAGGATGATGCAACGCATACCAGATCATTTGTCGCGAATTCCTTCCTAAGTCGCGGCGAGCTTAGGTCGCTCCTCCTCCTTAAGTAGAACGAAGTCTTATGTCGCGAGCAAACTCTAGGTCGCGGACGACCTTCCTTAAGTCGCGAAGATTATGCAGCGATATCCCTTAAGTCGCGAGCATCTCCAGTAGGCCGCTCCACCAGTTTAAGTCTTGAGCATCTCCTAGGTCGCGAACAACCTTCTTAAGTCGCTCAAGATTTCCAAAGTCATTTTCCTGAGTCGCTGCTTGCCTAGGTCGCTGCCGTGTTTGTTTAGATCGTTATTTGCTTAGGTCGCATGGTTTGATAAATCGCTTGTATTTTATTTCTTAAGTCGTTTGTATTGTACTGTGTTGTTAAGTCGTGTGATATGTAATATGTAATATGTTAGGTCGCGTAATGTCGTTTGCTGTTAGGTCGGCTATTGTTAAGTCGTATGTTGTTATGGTGTTAGGTCGCGTAGTGTTCTTAGGTCGTAGGTCGTTTGTGCTGTTGCTAAGTCGCAGGTATGTTTTGTAAAATCTCTATAAATACGGGTGTGTTGCCAGTTGTAAAGATGATTGATTTTGAATAAAATTTGGTTGAGTGCTTTGTGCCTCTTTAAAAATTGGAAGTTAAGTGTGAGCTCCTTTCTCCATCTTCGGTTATTCGAGTGTGCTAGAATCAACGAATTTGAAGCCGATTCACGGAATCTCATGCGCGAGATCAACCTCGAAGAATCGTAGATCTTCTAACGCGGCATCGTGCGCGATCAACGTGTTGAAGATAGCTAGAATCCGGTATCTCGAGAGATCAACGGATTTGGGCATTTATCTTGTTTTACTTGACACGAATCATTTCATGAGGAAGAAATTGCATCAATTTGTATCAAGCATTACTAGCACGTCAAAGTTTGTTAATCCGCTGCGTCAATTGGACATGGTCGTGATTATTTTGTGATGTCCTTATGCTCCTTGAGGTTAAAATAGTCTTAAAATTTTATATGATGTCATGAACAAGTTTTTAGAGATGGGTTTTGATTTGTAGAATTTTTCCGTGAATAACTAATTAGTTATGAATTATCAAAGGAACTATTTATTATATAAGATTGCCAAAAATAAGGAGTTTGAGAAATTTTATGGAAAGAAAACACATATATACATATATATATTCTAATTTTTTTTTGAAATCATTATAAGTGATTTCGAATTAAAATACACATAGTCGAAGGAGAATTTATGAGCATCAAAAGATAAATATAGGAGATCAGGAGGTGATTTAAACAAATAAAGTATTTACTGAATGACCAAGAGACTAGATCCATAAGATATGTTGAATATATCAAAAAAGTATCGGACTAACTGTAAAAAGACGAAGTCGGAAAGAATGAGGGATTGACAAATATAAAGGTGGCGCTAGATGCGCAGAAGGCATGCATTCTCACGTAGAGATAAAGTGCCAAGGGTAGGGTAACTAAACTGAAAGGAAAAGAACTAAAGGATACTAAGTATGGGAATCAAGTAAAGAAAACTAAGAAATGCTATGTATGAGTCTAGTATAGTACACTAGAGGTAATACCCGAGGGTCGAAGGTAAAGAAAGATACGATGGTGGTAGAAGAATTATATAGATAGAGGAATTGATTTTCGAAACCTAGTAGTAAAACTGTAATTTGAGGCGAAGCAAAACTAAAATATAAGTCATCTTACCCAAAATGAGACTGTGAGCAGTGATTACCAAGACTTATTAATTTTTGATGGGAGGTTAATACCTATCTATTAACTTCCGTAGAGGATAGTTATACTAAGCCTTATGATGGCCAAAACAAAGACTTGGTACATTATAAAATATAATGTGTGAGGAAAATGGTTTCAGAGTTTTAAGGCAAAGATAGTTTCAGAACATAGAGTAGCTTAATGAATAACTAAAGATAATACATAATGAATGAATAACAAGGTAGGGAATTCAATAGATGATGTGAGGTCCGACGTGGCAACTAAGAACCAAAAGTATAGGTGTAAGGCCTAAGTGGGAACTGAAATAGTAAGTATACGTGTAAGATCTAAGTGACAACTGAAATCAAGAGCATAGGTGTTAGGCCTAGAGTGGCACTCAACCGAAAGTATTGGAATAAAGTCAAAGGTGGCATCTGAAACACAAAACAGTTGGTATAACGTGTGCAGTAGCAACCAAAGCAGAAATTCAATAGATGGTGTGTGGTATGATGTGGCAGCCAAGAACTAAAAGCGTAGGTGTAAGTCCTGAGTGGCACGAAATGTGAAAGCAGAGGTATAAGCCAGTATGGAAACGAAACAAGAAAGTGTAGGTGAGGCTCGAGTGGCAACCGAAACCAAAAGTTTAACTAATGATAACCGAAAACGAAATTGAAAATTTATAAATTTCAAATTTTCAACTTTATGTAAAATTACCAAAATACTCTTTTGGTCAACTATTTATTTTTATTAAAAATCTGAGGTGCTACTTTCTCCTCCCTTAAAAGAATTTCAACCCTGAAATTCGAAGGTATAGAAAAAATGTAACTCATGGTCTCAACTATACTTTAGAAACCATATGTATGTGCAATACTTACACTCAAACCACACTACACACGAAGCAATCTAAATAATTCATACCAAACTTATTCAGTTCCTATCATTCCTAGCAAGATGAAACATGATACCTATATGGATACTAACAGCAACATGGATATATATATATCTGTGTGTGTGTGTGTGTGTGTGTATGTATATATATAACAATATATAACAATAGTCAAGTAGGTGCAAATAAATAACATTCATCCATCAAACCAACATATGTCATGGGTATGGCAGGCGATAGATCAACACTGCTAATGCAACTCTATATGAATGCTAGATCATAAAATATAAGCATGGATTCAAAACATCCTAAAATATACTGATAATTTATATATGTACGCAACATGATATACAACAAGTTAAGTCATATTGCAAAACATAAGTCACACAACAAAACATACCACACCTTGTGATTTTCTAATTTAACTAAGCAAACAAAATAGGAAAGCATACCGAATAAGAGTGAAGGATGGAAAGCTTTAATCTCGCCTTTGGTTCCTAAGTACTCTCAGCCGGATCATTTCTCCATTGGACTTTAACCAATTTAACTAATTTATTTTGGAATATCTTGATCTCATGCTCAATAATATAGTGGTTACACATCGGACAAGTGACTCTTTCTACTTCAACCTCTTTTAACTTACTTGACTTGATCACGATAGCTAAATCGTGTACACACTTTCACGAGTGCGCCATGTGAAAAATATTGTGAACCCCTGCCAACTTTTCATGAAGTTTCACACTATGAGCCGACTTCCTTACTTTCTCCAATATCAGAAAAGGCCTTACAAATCTTGCTGCTAACTATCCCAGACCAAACCTCATAACATGTCTTAGTGGAGAGAACTTCACAAAAACCATGTGTCTACTGCAAACTTCATCCTTGTATGTCACCTGTCAGCATACGATTTTTACCCGTCTTGCACAGTCTTCAACCTTCTATGAATCAAATCTACTTTCTCCTGGTTCTCTCTGATTATGTCTGGTCCAAGAATAACCCTATCTGTAGTGTCCTACCATAAGATGGAGATCTACATGGCCTCCCATACAATGCCTCATTTCAATATTTTACTGGTAGTTATTACATGCAAAATCTACTAACGGCAAGTTATCTTCCCAAGAACCTTTAAAGTCCAAAATAAAAATCCTAAGAAAATCCTCTAATACCTTATTCATCCGCTCAGTTTGTCCATTCGTTGGTGGGTGATAGGCAGCACTTAAGTTCGGTTTAGTGCCCAAGACCGCCTAAAGACTCCTCCAACACTCACTAGTGAAAAGTGAATCTCGATCACTAACAACACTAAAAGAAACTCCATGCATTCAAACTACCTCCTTCACACATAAGGTTGCCAAAGATGAGGCTATTCTCATACTCCTAGTCGAAATGAATTAAGCGCATTTGGTTAGCCGATTGAAATGACCCAAACATTTTCATATCGGCTATATATATACTAATAGATTACTTGCATACTCTTTAGTTTTTGAGCAAACTCAAGTTAGGAATGTTATGTAGTACTATTAATATATTGAATAGACAAGACAAGATATGTGTATATGTTTGTTGAGAAAACTCAAGGTACGTGCATTATACATCGGCCATCGTGAAATGGTAGGTACGAGTGGATAATCTATTTTTATTTGTTGAGAAAACTCAAGGCTGAGATGAGATTAGGACAAATACCATGGGTTATGAGTGGTATCTGATACGATCGATGGGGTGTAATCCATAGCCCGAGGGTCTATAATTTGTTGAGCAAACTCAAGGTCGGAATGCCAAGGCAAGCGAGTCCGGAAACCTATTAGAAAAATTGAAATCTTTTTATGTTTTTATTATGATTTTGAGAAACATAAGAATATAAAGGGTGCTTATTAGATAGATGATATGAAAACATTTAACCTGTTTAATAATATAAGAACACCTGTTATGTTTGAATTATTCTACTCTACTTAAAGTAAATTTGCAGCAACATGACCAACCTAAGAATTTTTTTTGAAAACAATAAGGTCACTAGACCTAACTATACTAATTGGCTAAGTGCGACAAAGATAACACTCACATATGAACCTTTCAGAGAAAACCTATTACAGGTACTGACCCTGAAGTAGTAAAAGCTTATAACACTTGCGTAGAAGATAGTGAAATCGCTCAAGTTTTTATGTTGTATACATTAGACAAACTATTGCAAAGACAACACGAAAATATGCCTAACCATAAAATCTTCAAAACTCAAGAATTGTTTGAGGAGCAATCTCATTTCACATGGTACAAGATTGCTAGAAATTACACGAAGATAACTAAGGGTGGTCGCATTGAGGATTTTGACTTGACCAAGAAAGGCTACTTTGGTAGACTTCCAGTGCTACTGTAGTTGGAGACTACCACTTGATTATGCCGAATGGAGGTTTGAATAATTGTTATTGTATTAAAAACTTTATTTGCAGTATTACATCTGTTTCTAGATTATCTTAGAAAGGTTTTGTTTTCATTGTAAAGACATTACTTTAAATATTGTGTTTGGTGAAAATAGTATATGTTATGATGTTTTAGATAATGACATTTATGTACTTAATTTTAATTATATATGTGCTATTAGTAAATTTCTATTAATATAAATAATAGTTATTTCTGGCACTACAGGCTAGGTCATTTTAGTGAAAAAACACTACATAAACTAAAAATCATAGTGTTTTTTATCATCCTTTGGTTATGAATTATTTGATACTTGTGAGTCATGTCTTAAAGGAAAAATGACCAAACATCGCTTCAGTGGATGTAAAGAAAGAGGTAATGGACTATTGGTCTTGTATATACTGATGTAAGTGGCCAATGCCTATAGTGACTAAGGAAAATTAAAATTACTATAACTTTTACCGACGGTTTCTCGATACTAAGATATGTATATCTTATAAAGAATAAATATGATGTTTGGGAGAAATTTAAAGAGTTTAAAAACAAGGTAGAAAACCAGATGAATCATAAAATTAAAATAATTTGATCTGATTTAGGAGGTGAGTATGTTGGATAAGATCTCCAATCATTCATAAAAGATAATGGGATTATCTTTAATACTACTCCACCGTATACTCTACAACTTATGCCTAAGATGCTATATGAGATGTGGCATGGGAAGAAACCGCCATCTCAATTATTTGAAAGTATGGGGTAGTTCAACCTACATTAAGAACGTTAACCCCAATAAGCTTGAGACAAGATCACCATTGTGTAAATTTGTAGAATTTCCGAAGAATTATATGGGATATATATCCTATAACATGAAGGAAAAAAAAGGTTATTGTCTTTTGACATGCATATATTTAGAAAAAGAGTTTCTATTAAAAGAAATTAACAACAAAGTTATAGACTTGGATGAGATTTGAGAAATCAACACAAAGGCTGAGCCATTGGAAGAATCAAATTCACCATTATACAAAAACACATAGCTATTAAAAGGTCTAGTAGGGAACCATGCACACTAGAGAGATACCACGGTTTTCTCATGGATAACAAGAAAGATAATAGCATCTTAGAAGATGATGCTCCTTTCTCCCTTCAACAAGCACTATAGAGCAAGGACTCTGCACTTGGCTATGAAATTCGAGATGGATTCCATATATGACAATAAAGTTTGGACTTTGGTTGACATACCCAAAGGAATAAAACCCATCAAAATCAAAAGGATTTTTAAGAAAACTTTAAACGCGGGTTGAGAGGTAGAGGCCTATAAAGCAAGGGTAGTTGTGAGTGGTTTTCGTTAGATTCAAGGCGTTTATTTTGATAAAACATTTTCGTCCGTAGCGACGCCCAAGTCCATATAGATAATGCTTATTATCGTTACATTATATGACTACAAAATATGGTAGTTGGATGTTAAAACAATGTTTTTAAATGCTGATTTAGATGAGACCGTTTACCTTTCGTAGCCTAAGGGTTTCGAGGTCAATGGGAGTGAGGAAAGACATGCAAATCGTTAAGATCAATTTATGGACTTAAACAACTTCAAGGAGTTGGAATTAGTGCTTTATAAAGTAATCAAATAATTGGTTTTCATCAAAATACCGAGGAAGTGCGTGTATATTGAAAAGAATGGTGAAGTTCTATCATGTTCGTACATTTATATGTCAATGATTTACTCTTGATCGGCAATGACATTGTGTTATTACAATCAGTGAAAGAATGATTGTCCAAGAACTTCTTTGTGAATAATTTGGTAGAATTAAATATACTTGTTGCAAGGATCTATAGAGACATACAAGAGATTGCTAGGATCATCTCAATCCCTATGTACGGGTACCATACAGAAAAGGTTTGGTATGGAGAATTCAATGGACGGAAATTTTTGATGCAATCTAGAATTGTTCTTTCTATGTAGAATGTTCCTAATACTAATGAGGAGGAGGAGCATATGAAGAGGATATCATATGCATCTGCAATCAATTCCATCATAAATGCTATGCTATGTACTAGACCAGATGTGCCTTATGGATTAGGATGCATAAGCCGATATCAGTTTAATCCTGGAGAAAAACATTGGACGATGGTGAAATGTATTCATAAGTAATTAAGATATATTGAAGACTTATTCCTTATATACAGAAATGAAGAACTCTATATGAAGAGGTATATAGATTCTAGCTTTTAAATTGATATCGATGACAGTAAATCAATGTCGGGTTTATGTATTTACATTGATTGTAGAGAGATCAATTGGAAAAGTTCCAAGCAAGAGACAGTAGTTGATTCAACGATGAAGGTCGAGTACACCTCCCTCAACAAAGCAACTAAAGCAGTGATCTAGATGTGCAAGTTTATGACTAAGCTATAAGTGTTTCTAAACGTTAAGACACCCTTGACATTTTATGTGATAACAATGCCACGATGCATATTGTGAAAGAATAAAGAGCACAAAAGAAGTTAAGGCACATTCTTCAAAATTCAACCTAATAAGAGAGTTTTTCGGCAATAATGAAGTTGTGGCTGAAAGAGTAGACACTAAAGACAACATAGCTGTTCCAATCCCAAAGGGGCCGTCTTGATCAGTAATAAAAAAACCGATCAAAGGGATGAGATTGAGATTTCATAATTGGCCTCAATTGGAAGTGGGGGATTGGAAGAGTGAGGTATGCCTTAGGGACAATTTTTTTAATTTGTCATAAATTATTAACTCTGTAATAAAATTTCAGTTGAAATAAAAGGTGTTTGCTTCTCTATATATCCATTATATTGTGATATATTAATTAAATAATTAAATTAAGTATATTTAATGGAAAAATTTTATACATGATATGTTACGTGATAATAACTACAAAGAGTTGTAATCATGAGAAAATTATCATAATATCAAATAACATATTATTTTAAATATTTTTGGTCAAGATATTCGGAGAATGGATTGTCAATACATACATTGAGGCCAGAGTACATAATGCACTTCAAATTTTGGACAGTGTATTACTCATGGTTGATGGAGGCACCAAGGCATTACGTATTGATAGTTACTAGATAACTATAGAGTCACCTGCCTGAGAATTTCCTATAGGTTAACAACAACTAAGTCAAATAGGAAATCTCAAGTGACGATATTACATAATTCTCTCAACTTGAGAATATTATTGAACATCAACATGGAAACACCACATTGATTATAGTTAAACTATGGCGTAGCGACCATCGAGCAACTATAGTAGGGTTTAAGTTGAAGCGTTGGAAGTGTAACATTATTTAATGTAGAAATTGTCTCCTTGATTTTACTGATAGAGTTAAGGGTATATCCTAAGGGCAAATTTATAATTTATTATTATTTATTAACTTTGTAATCAATTCTCATTCGTAATAAATGATGTTTTCTTTCTGTAATATATTTGTTATAATGTGTTATAAATAATTAAAGTATATTTAACTAAAAATCTAAAAGTGGTGTGTTTGTGATAGTAATTACAAATAGTTATAATCATGAATATTGTATCACAATATAATAACCACATCATTTTTAATATTCCTAGTCAAAATGCATCGAGATAGGATATCGATGCATTTGTTGAGACTAGAGTTTGTAATGCTCTCCAAATATTAGGTAATATATTACTCATGACTGCTGGAAGCACTATAGGGTTACGTTCTGATAGTTATTAGATAAGTATGGAATGACTTACTTGATAGTTTTCTATTGGTTAATATAACTAGAATAAAAAAGAAAATATCGATGTGACTAATTTACAACAGTTCTCTTGACCTAAGAATACTATTGATCTTCAATATGAAAGCCCTGCTTTGATTATAGTCAAATCATGACATGAAGTCCATTGAATGAATATATGGGTCGAATGGAAGTATTGAAAGTGAAACACTATTCAAAGGAGGATTCATGTCCTCGGTTATATAGGTTTGGTATCACGATCAACTAAAGTCAACTCAAAATCAAAATCTCTGGCCATAGTAGTTCAGTTAATAATAATTGTTACTATTGAACCAAGGAATTTATGTTTTAGACTATAGAGTTGAACATAGACGATATTGGAATTTTTACCATTACAAATTGCATAATCCAAAGTGATATAGTATTGACGAAGAGAATTGATATGAATAATGGTCACTAACAAGTATCGCTTAGTAAAGTAGAATTAAACTTCAGTGAAATCAAGTAAGTAAAAATTTTGGCCATAATGTCACACTATCTACTAAGTGAAGTATGAATGTTAATATTTGAATTATTTGAAATTAATCATCGATCAAATTTACACCTAAGGGTCACATAACCAAAATGTTGTATATTCCTTTTACCATTTAATTTAATTAATTCATAAATTGTTATAAATTGATTAATATGTATGAAATATTAATTATACAATTTTATTTGATTTTTATATTGAACAATATTAAACAATGTGTTTATAATAGTTTTGAATATACAGACCGATATGCGATATTGGTACACACTTAAATAAGATTTAAAACTGTAATAAACATTATTCGGACTTGGGGCAAATTTTAGGCCCATGTGGGCATGCTACGTCGTTGTAAGAAGGCATGTTTAGGCCAGCCGTATGATGGCAAACAGAGAGGATTTTGAATGGTTAAATGGTTGGAAATGATAAGAAGGAGATATTATGATGTAATCCACTTTTCACTCTCTTGACTTCCTTTTTATAAGCCACATATTACGTCATTTCTTTGGATACTTTTACTCTCCATCCTTTCTACCTACTTTTGCCAGCACTCCCCCTCTCTAAGCCCCAAAAATGCAAGTACAAAATTACATCAAAGCACTTTGATTCCATCGTCGGTAGTGAGGCAATTCGAGAGCTGGCGGCTTCTATTTGTTAATGGGTTCAAAAGGATTAATTCAACATTTCAACATGTACGCAGTGGCTTTGGAGAAAGGTAAATCTATGTTAATCTTTGTTATATCACATTTATATGCTATATTATTTATGTGATAAGATATTAGATATTATGAATATTGTTATCAAAATGCCATCATAAATTGTTTAGCTGTGTATATTATTACATATATATGCATATAAAAACTAAAAAATTATCTTATGAATGTTTACCAGGGTGCTTATGGATAAAAAATGAATTTTATAATAAAATATTATTGTAATTGATTTCAGCAAACTACTAATTATCTCTAAATAATATAAATCATATATTACTTGTTTTATATTTAATAAAATCTGTAAAATATACATTCAGATGTAAGAAAATTTTATTGTATTTAATATATATAATATTAAATACAAAACTTATACATAAGTATTTATTTAACTTAAATTGATTATATAAATGAATATATGTTTATATATAATATTAAATTTTGTATAATCTCTATGAAAATTATATTGCATTACTGAAGTTACTAATAATTTATTTATTTATTTTATAATTAATTCTGTATGAAATTAATAATTAATATATACATTTTAATTTTAAAACTGAGAATAATTTTTAGAAAAATATTATTTTAGATTTGGCCAAGAGTTTAAGCAAGTAAATATTTAATATGATATATTATTATATATACATATTAAAAAATTTAACGGCTTTAAGGTATTTTTATGCATACATACATTCACATACATATATACATATTTATACATTATTTTACAACCTAATATTAAGTTAGTTTTATTTTTTATTTTTTTACCAAAGCTAGCAAGGCTAACGGGCCCATTCAAATTTATTAAATACACAGAAAAAAGAGATATAAACAAGCTTATATCTCAAAAGAGCACCGAGAACAAAGTAGCATAGAAAGAAAGCTAGAAAACAAAACACAACAAACGCACCACTCAACATGAAAACAAAGCAGAGGAAAGACAACAAAAGAGTGATCGGTCTCATATGTCAATCATACCCATTGCATCACCATGCTAGAGCTGGACAAGCTTCTCTTTACTCCATTAAAAATGAAAATAAGGATTTTACTATTGGAGCCTTCCTTTCTTTCGAAGTTCTAGTTTGCATTCCTTTTAAATCAATGTGAAAAAACTTTCAAAACATTCAAGAGGATGATGGCTTCGTCACTTCTCCATCTAGTGGCCTTATAAATGTGGTTCCATTCATGTTTCTTGTCCCAAGATGGCAAATGCATAAAAAAAATTTTAAACAGTTTGCCAGAGTTCATAAATAACATTGCATCTAAAGAAAAGGTGTAGAGTATCCTCCTTGCCATCTTTAAAGAAGAAGCAAGTGTTTAAGACAAACATACCTATATGCGGAAGATTAGAGAGGGTATGCAGACCATTCCTGATAACTCTCTATGTCTTTGTGCGCTGTAGAGGTTCCAAACCCTTTTGTACCAGCTAAAAATTCTAGTGTTTTCAGTCCAAATCATCACATTGTACACACTTGATATATTACAGTGGTGTTTTTTAATGGTCCATGCATATTTAACTTCAGATGTAATATGGTGAGTCTGCTATATAGGGCTCCAAACAGTTCTAACATTAACATTGGAGCAGTATGGTAAATTGACCTTACCCTCTATACTATAGTCATTTGCTCAGGTCTAAGGAGGAATGCCGTTTGGTTTCTCTCATCATAACTAAGTACATCAGAGAGAAGCAGGCCTTGCATAACCACAGTTCATCCTAGAATATCACATCATTTCTAGAAGCTACTTGACACGTGATAAAAGGAAGAAATTTGTCCCTGTGTTTCAGAACACTTCTCCAAATCTAGCCATAGTGTGGAGTAGGTTAGGTAACCCAAATTTTGCCTCCAAGTTGATGTTTTCTTGCACATTTCATCCATATATTCTTTCTATTAAAAAAATGTTAAAGTGCCTGGAGAAAGCTACCATATTCCAAACCCTAATGCTTTTGATACCTAGCCCTCTAATTTTCTATTTAGCTTCCAATTTCCGGAATGCTACAGGGATTAACTTTTTAAGGTACATGTCTCCAAACCATAGGAAATGATTCGTAGCTTTTTTGATCTGATTGATGAGTTTGATTGGCAAGAGAAGGGTTCTACACCAATAAACCATCACGGTTATGATATAGTTGATGGTAGTCATCCTTCCTACTTGGTTAAGTGTTTATTTGTCCATATCTTCATAACTGCTGTGATTTTTTTTTTCGAACAAGGGTAGATAGTGTGAATGTTTGTGGTTGCTAGTAGACAAGGGTATTATACCCAACAGGTCATGTTGTGTCACATTGGCTGAAGGTTTGTAGTCTTCATGAGGAGAGGCAGTTGGTCTTGCTGAACTCCAATTATTAAAATATTGAATTTGTCATGATTGATTTATGGGCCAGTAATAGTCTGAAAGGCTAATAGTATTCTATTGATACATCGCATGGATTCAATGATAGGGTTCGTGAATACTATGAGATTGTCCGAAAACATTAAGGAAGTGATGAAGGGATCTTCACATTTCAGATGCATATTTACAATGCGCAGTCTGAAGGAATAACTACGTCAGGACTTCCATAATGATTATAGAAAGGATATCGAGAGAGTTTGAATCTTGATTTTATTAATTGATATTTGAAAAACAAAGAGCAAGAAAGATACACTGTTGATGCAGAATGTATTTATCCTTTTTGATAATACACCGAACTGTTTACAACTTGATATTTATAAAAAGAAAATTGGACTTCGGTATGGCCCATTATCACAACCCATTCTAATTATATCGAGATGCATATATTTGATAACCGTGGCTCTATACTTTCATTTGATACCTCCCCTCAAACCTAACTTAGGTTAGGGTTTGTAATTTCTTCATCCGCACAAAAAAAGATGATGGCTTCAGTTTCTCAAGTGTGTAGATTTACCACTCAGGACTTTGCAGTGATGCAGAAGCCCTCTTTTTGCTGAAGTTGGAGAGATTAAGCTGTCATGTTTCGATTTTGTTTAAATTGCCGTAGATCGAGCCTTGCTTTCTTCATCAAGGGAAATTTCACTTGATTGCTAAGTGGAATTTCTTTTCGATTGGAGTAGATGATGTTGTCCAGCTTCAATATGTTGAGCTATCACAGATCTTGCCTTTCTCGTTGCTGTCGAACTAAGTAACCTTCAATTCTTGCTTAAAGCGAACAAAGTTCTTCTTTGATAGAGGTTTTTTCATAACATCAACGATTTGGTAAGACGATGGTAGGTGATTTATATTAATTTTTCCCTCTGTTACTTGTTCTCTGACAAAATACAGATCCAGTTCTATGTGCTTGGTTCTAGCATGTAGAACTGGATTTGCTGAGAGAAGAATGGTGCTCAGATTGTCGCACCAAATTTTCGGTTTTTCTATAATTTTAATATGAAGTTCACTGAGCAAGGACGTTATCCATATTACTTCAGCTGTTGCATTAGCAATGCTTCTATACTCGACTCAGTACTTGACCGAGATACCTAGGTTGTTTTTTTGAGCATCATGAAACTGGATTGTTGCCTAGAAATATGCAATGACCAGTGGTAGATCTTCTGTCATCCATGTATGTGGCCCAATCTGCATCTGCATACCCTTTTATATTGATGGATTTGCATGATTGCAACTTTAATCCATGATTTATCTTTGAGATATCTCAGAATTCTCTTAACTTCTTTCCAATGTTCATCTAGTGGATTTTGCATATATTGACTCATTTTATTAACACCGTATGAAATTTCTTGCCTGGTGATTGTTACATACTGTAATGCTCCTACAATACTTCTATACTGCTTGTCATTTGATATGGATTCTCCTTTATACTTTGATAGCTGTGAATTGCTTGCCATAGGAGTAGATATTGCATTTGCTTGATTCATTTTTGCTCTCTGTAAGATTTCTGAGATGTATTTCCTTTGACTTAGAATCATTTCTGTGTGTGAAAGTCTTTTAGCCTTAATGCGAAGAAAGTAATTTAAGTTCCACAAGTCTTTGATTGAAAATTCTTTATTTAAGAGGTCTATGAGTTTGTTCATCTCTGATTCATTGCTACCTGTAATAATAAAATCATCAAGATATATTAGTACATACATGGTTGCATTGTTATTAAATTTTGTAAATAAAGAATTTCATGATTTTGTTGAGCTGTAGCCAAGTTTGATTAGTGCTGACTTCAGCTTTTCAAACCAGACCCTTGGTGCTTGTTTGAGTCCATAGATTGCTTTGTTCAGTTTGCATACAAGCTTGTCACATTTTTTGCTCAAAACCTGAAGGTTGCTCCTTGTAGACTTCCTCCTGTAAAATGTCATTCAAAAAGGCATTATTTACATCTAATTGCTTGATGTTACAGTTTCTATATAAAGCAATAGTAAGACAATTCTAATAGTTGAGGGTTTCACAACTGGTGAAAAAATTTCAGTAAAGTCAAAGCCACTTTGCTGTGAATACCCTTTGGCTACTAGCCTTGCCTTATATTTAGAAACTAAACCATCAACATTTCTCTTTATTCTATCTGTCCATTTGCAGCCTATGACATTTTTGTTGCTTGGCAATGAAGTTAGATCCCAGGTTTTATTTTTTATCAATGCATTGAATTCTTCTTCCATAGCAGACTTCCAATTTGTTAGAAAACTGCTTTAGAAACTGCAATCATTTCATTTACTTTTAACGTTATGCAGTTTCTAATCTTAATGTGACCCTATTAATTAGGTCATAAATAGAACGTTTCCTTTATCTTTAGCGTTATGTAGTTTCTAATCTTATCGTGATCCGATTAATTAAGTCATAAATAGACCATTCTATAATTAGAACATTAGGTTTGTGATTAATCTTAAGCGTTGAATCAGTATATGGTGAACGTACCAAATTTAGAGTTAAATGTTATATAAAGGATTGGGTCCTCTCTCTCCGGGTATATAGATGTATTCTTCTCCATCAAGAAACACATAAAGAAATAGGGTTAGAGAGAGAAACCAAATTCTGAGAAGAAGAGTAATTATTCAAAGTCAGAAGAAGAAGATGGCAACAATTACATCTTCCGCCGTTAATCAAGGTTCGTCATCTTAAATAAAAAAACATATTAAGTTTTGTTTGTGAAATATTCGGTATTGGTGATCCTTGGGATATTACTTGAATTATTCATCATTAATTATGAAAGTTCGAACAGTAAAGAATTTCTGACATTTGGTATCAGAGCTACCAATCAATAACTGAATATTTCCTATGATTGCAATTGATCTGTTCTATGCTTTACCCATGATGTTTAATCAAGTATGTGTTATAAGTCAATTATGCACATGAGATTTATGATTTTGTTAATCACCAAAGTGGTGAAAATCAGAATAATCATTTAGTGCATAAGTGACATAATGATTATTGATAGAAATTGCCAGTTATAATAGTACCAATTAAAAAAAACTGGCGTCACTAATGGTAGAACCTGAAAACTTACCCAAAGGAAAGTCTTGTTCTAACTAGTTGACATGATGAGGTTTACTAAATATCTTGATTAAATAAATATCGATCATCCAAAGATGTCAGTTTTATTTAATTGAATATATTTGTTACGTACTAATTTTTTGGTATTTAATTATGTTAAGTATAAGATAGTATCTACCCAAAGGAGTGCTATGTTATACTATTATGTGCATATCTGAATCCCGTTAGCTATGAGCTTATAGTTATTTCAATTTTGTTTTTATTTAATTTGCAGCAGTTCCCATGAATACACATGCTTCATCTGTTACATTGTTCACTGGTGTTAATTTTTCTGAATGGAAAGAACAAGTCAATTTCCATTTTGGTGTTCAGGATCTTGACATGGCACTCCTTGAGGATAAACCTGTTGCTCTTACAACAGCCAGTACCGAGACAGAAAAATCACACCATAAGGCTTGGGAACGCAGTAACAGATTGAGCCTCATGTTTATTAAGATGACTGTTGCTAACAACATCAAGTCAACAGTTCCGCAAACAGAAAGTGCTAAGGAATATATGCAGTTTGTGGAAGAGCGTTTTCGTTCAGCTGAAAAGTCACTCGCTGGTACTCTTATGGCAGAACTCATGACCGTGAAGTTTGATGGGTCGCGAACTATGCAAGAGCACATTATAGAGATGACTAATCTTGCAGCAAGGTTAAACTCCCCTGGACTTACAGTAGAGGATTCTTTTCTTGTCCAGTTTATCCTGAACTCGCTACCTTCTGAATATGGACCTTTTCAAATTAACTATAACACTATAAAGGATAAGTGGAATGTTAATAAATTGGCCAGTAGACTTATTCAGGAAGAAGGACGTTTGAAAAATCAAGTGAATCACTCAGTAAGTTTTGTGAGTAATAAAGCTGGTAAAGAAAAGAAAATAAAATCAAGTCATTTCAAGAAGAAAAAGGCACCTGTTAAGAATGGGCAGGATAAGGAAAAGAAGGAACTAAAGGATGTTCGATGTCATTTCTGTAAAAGGAAAGGACATTATCAAAATGACTGTCCGAAAAGGATAGCTTGGTTTGAAAAGAAAGGTAATCACCTATCTTTCGTATGTTTTGAATCAAATTTAGTTGAAGATCCTATTAATACATGGTGGCTTGATACTGGTGCTACAACTCATGTCTCTAATAATATGCAGGGATTTCTTATGATCCGAACCATAAATCCAAATGAAGATCGTTTTCTCTTTATGGGAAACGGAATGAAATCCACAATAGAAGGCATTGGGACTTATCGTCTAATTCTAAAAAGTGGATATGTATTAGACTTATATAGTACCCTTTATGTACCTTCATTATCTAAAAACCTTATTTCCGTAAGTAAGTCGGATATTTCTGGTTTTAGATGTACGTTTGGATCTGGTTGTTTTGATTTATATAAGAATACTGATAATTTTGGTTCTGGTATTCTAATTGATGGTTTATATAAATTGAAACTGAATGACACTTATATGAATTCCTTGCTGAATGTAATAAATAATGTTGGATGCAAACGTAGCACGTTGAATGAAAATTCTGCTTTCTTATGGCATAAAAGACTAGGTCACATATCCAAAGAAAGAATGATGCGATTAGTAAGTAATGAAATCTTGTCAAATTTGAACTTTAGTGATCTAGAATATGTGTGGATTGTATTAAAGGTAAACAAACCAAACATAATAAGAAAGGAGCCATTAGAAGCAGCCAGCTTCTTGAAATAATACACACTGATATTTGCGGACCTATGGACACTCCAGCCTTTAGTGGAGAAAAGTATTTCATCACCTTTATTGACGATTTTCCCGCTATGGTTATATATATTTGCTTCATGAAAAATCTCAATCTGTGAATGTCCTTGAGACGTTTGTAAAGGAAGTTGAGAGGCAATTAGATAAAAAGGCAAAAATTAAAAGGTCTGATAGAGGTGGTGAATATTATGGCAAATATAATGAGTCGGGCCAGTGTCCAGGTCCATTTGCAAATTCCTCTAAAGTCATGGCATATGTGTGCAATACACAATGCCACGTACACCACAACAAAATGGTGTAGCAGAAAGGCACAATAGGACGTTAATAGATATGATTAGGAGTATGATGTCAGTTCTACACTACCTAAGAATTTGTGGTCGTATGCTCTCAAAACCGCTAATTATTTGTTGAATAGGGTTCCTAGTAAAGCTGTTCAAAATACTCCTTTTGGATTATGGACTAACAGGAAACCTAGCTTAAGACACCTACATGTTTGGGGTTGTCCAGCGGAAGCGAGAATTTATAATCCACATGAAAAGAAATTAGATTCTCGAACGATTAGTGGGTATTTTTAGGTTACCCTGAAAAATCTAAATGATATGTGTTTTACTGTCCTAATCATAGTCCAAGAATTGTAGAAACTGGTAATGCAAGATTCATTGAGATTGGTGATGTCAACGGGAGTACTAAAAGAGAAATAGTGGAAATAAAGGAAACAAGGATAAATGTTACATTGCGTAGAATAGTTCCTCCATCTACTATTACTCTAAATGTTGTTCCAGCTGTTGGAGAACAGCATGATGATGAACAACATATAAATAAAGAAGTACTTCCTGAAGGAAATGACTTACATAATGCTGATATGCATGAACCACAACAAGTAGCATTAAGAAGATCTCAAAGAGATCGTAGGTCAGCTATTTCTAATGATTATATGGTTTATATGCAAGAATTAGATTATGATATAGGAATCAATAAGGACCCAGTTTCGTTTTCACATGCTGTAGAAAGTAAAGAGTCAAAGGAATGGATTAATGCCATGAAAGAAGAACTAAAATCCATGCAACAGAATGAAGTTTGGGATCTCGTTGAGCTACCACATGGATGTAAAAGAGTAAAACTAAACATGACTCTTGTGGTAATGTCGAATGGTATAAAGCTAGACTTGTTGCTAAGGGTTACACTCAAAAAGATGGTGATGATTACAATGAGACATTTTCTCCTGTTTCGAAAAGGATTCACTAAGAATAATAATGGCATTAGTAGCACATTATGATTTGGAATTGCGTCAAATGGATGTGAAAACAGCCTTTCTGAATGGAGACCTTGATGAGGATGTTTATATGGATCAACCTGAGGGTTTTTCTGTAAAAGGTAAAGAACAATTGGTGTGTAAACTTAAGAAGTCAATATATGGGTTTAAACAAGCATTCCGGCAATGGTATATTAAATTCTCTACCACAATACCATTATTACATCTTTTGGTTTTAAGGAAAATACGGTTGATCATTGTTTATATCAAAAGATCAGTGGGAGAAAGTTTATTTATCTAGTCCTTTATGTTGATGACATCTTACTTGTTGCAAATAATTTAAGCATATTACATGAGACAAAGGAATTCTCTCAACGAACTTTGAAATGAAAGATATGGAAGAGGCATTCTATGTGATCGGAATAGAAATATTTCGTGATCGATCACAAGGAATATTGGGATTATCTTAGAAAGGATATATCGAAAGGATTGTAGAGAGATTTGGAATGAGTAAGTGTTCACCTGGGAAAGTTCCTGTACAGAAAGGTGATTAATTCAATCTCATGCAATGTCCTACGAATGATGTTGAAAAAAAGGAAATGGAATCAATTCCATATGCATCTATAGTTGGTAGCTTAACGTTTGATCAAACCTATACTAGACCGGATATCAGTTTTGCGGTCGGTATGTTAGGGAGGTATCGAAGTAATCCAGGAATGGAACATTGGCAAGCTGCAAAGAAAGTGTTAAGTTACTTACAAGGCATGAAAGATTACATGCTCATAATCTAATGAATTGGAGGTGATTGGATATAGCGATTCAGATATTGCTGGATGCATCGATACTAGAAAATCGACTTTTGGTTACCTGTTTATGTTTGCTCAAGGAGCCATATCATGGAAAAGTGCAAAACAAACTATCGTTGCTTCATCTACTATGGAGGCAGAACTTGTGGCATGTTATGAAGCCACAATTCATGCATTATGGTTGTGGAACTTTATTTCAGGATTTGCGGTTGTCGACACCATTAGCAAGCCGTTGAAAATTTATTGTCATAACTCTACAGTAGTGTTTTTCTCAAAAAACGACAAGTACTCTAAAGGTGCCAAACATATGGAACTGAAGTATCTTGTTTTGAAAGATGAGGTTCAAAAGCAAAGAGTGTCAATCATGCACATCAGGACATAACTTATGATTGCAGACCCTTTGACGAAAGGGTTACAGCCAAGACAATTTAAGGAACATGTTCAAAGAATGGGTCTTGGTTGTATTAATAATAATTGATGTGTGACATTCTGAGCTCCTTTGGGTGTTTCTGATATACAATTATGTGTCTCTTGTTTTAATGTGGTAGTACGTACTTTATGTAATTTTAAACAAGAAAGAGTCTTATAAAGATATTATGTTTAATCATTGTGATATAAGACATTATGTGGACCATTATGTTGTTTTATATAAATTATGAGTATAAAATGATGGATTGTTGGTATTGTAGTATATGGAAGGGAATGCATCGAATTAATAATGCACAACCGCCATAAATCTCAGTAATTTATCATAGTATGATGATCAACACTTGATATTATGAATAATCAGGTCAAGTGGGAGAATGTTAGAAAACTGCTATTAGAAACCACAATGTTTCATTTACTTTTGATGTTATGCAGTTTATAATCTTAATGCGACCCTATTAATTAGGTCATAAATAGAATGTTTCATTTACTTTTAACGTTATGCAGTTTCTAATCTTAATGTGACCCGATTAATTAAGCCATAAATAGACCGTTCTATAATTAGAATATTAGGTCTGTGATTAATCTTAAGCGTTGAATTGGTATATGATGGACGTACCAGATTTAGAGTTAAATGTTATATAAAGGATTAGGTCCTCTCTCTACCGGTATATAGATGTATTCTTCTCCTTCCAGAAACACATAAAGAAATAGGGTTAGAGAGAGAAAACGAATTCTGAGTAGAAGAGTAATTATTAGAAGTCAGAAGAAGAAGATGACAGCCATTACATCTTCCGCTGTTAATCAAGGTACATCATCTTAAAAAAAAAAAATATTAAGTTTTGTTTGTGAAATATTCGGTATTGGTGATCCCTGGGCTATTACTTGAATTGTTCATCATTAATCATGAAAGATCAAACAGTAAA
Organism: Allium cepa; assembly: GCA_030765085.1. Taxonomy (NCBI): domain Eukaryota; kingdom Viridiplantae; phylum Streptophyta; class Magnoliopsida; order Asparagales; family Amaryllidaceae; genus Allium; species Allium cepa. The sequence continues at coordinate 596,125,041 of CM060943.1, read as the reverse complement.
GAATTTCTGACATAGTTTTCATTCTGCATAGCTTGATGATAGGTATCTGGCTCTTCTGTGTTCATAGAAACACTGTATATTTTTGGTTTGAATATACCACTTTTGGCCCTTGTTATCATGTGATGTATAGGTTGTGCAGGTGATTGACTTGGCCCTTCGGCTGTGACTTCGTGTTGATCATTAGATGATTGTGAATCATTTAATGACTGATTGCAGTCTGACTTGTAGATGGGGCACACATGAGATGCCTGACTTGTGCTTCTAGATTGTTCATCTTCTTCATGACCTGGCTCAGGTCTGGGCACAGTGTGTTGTGAAGTGGATTTGACAGGAGACTCTAAATTTATATTGTCCTGCATTCTTTCACCTTCAAATTGAGTTATGACATCAAGTTGTTCAGGTATTGGTGGTATGGAAAGTTTTGAATTATACACTTTCTGTGATGTTTTTATGTTTGATTGACTGAAGGGAAATATTCTTTCATTGAACACTACATGTCTAGAAATAAAAAAAAATTCCATTGCTATCCAAGCAATTGTAACCCTTCTTATTGGCTGCATAGCCTAAGAAAGTACATGATGATGACCTGAAACTTAACTTGTGTGTATTATATGGCCTTTAATAGAGAAAGCATAAACATTCAAAAACTTTCAGACTATGATATTCTAGCTTAACTTTAAATAAGATTTCTGTTGGACTTTTGAACTGTAAAACTTTTGTGGGTAATCTATTTATTAAAAACACAGTAGTGGAAAAGGCATCTGGCCAAAACTTTAGAGGAAGAGATGCTTGAGCTAGTAAAGTAAGCCCAGTCTCAATAATATGTCTGTGTTTTCTTTCAACCAGTCCATTTTGTTCTGATGTGTATGGACAGGTTGTTCTGTGAATTATACCTTTCTTTTGAAGGTATTCCTTATGTGGTTGAAACTCAGTTCCAACATCAGTCTACAAGACTTTTAATTGGCAATTTGTTTGCCTCTCAGCTTGAGTTATAAACTGTAAGACAACATAATAAGTTTCAGATTTTAATTTCAAGATATACATCCATACATATCAAGAATATGCATCGACAAATGATATACAGTACTTATAGCCATATTCAGTGTTAATAGGAGATGGAACCTATAGATCACAAGCAACTAATTCTAAAGGTTTTGTTTAGTTTGTTTTTGAGACTGAAAATGCAAGTTTATGGCTTTTGCCCATTCGACAGTATGTACATACATAAGGCATTGCAGCATCTTTAACAGAAATATTATCATTACTTAACACCTTTTTTACAATGCTTACACTTGGATGTCCAAGTTTGGAATGCCAAATATCAAAATCTTTACAGTTATCTTCATGTTCAATTTCAGTAACATTACACCATTTTCCATGAAATTCAGAATTTCCTGATTTTGCAACATCGAATTTGTACAATCCTTTAAATTCCTTACCTTGCAAAATTATTTCCTTAGTTAGAATATTTCTAATTAAACAATATTTGAGATAAAATTCAAAATACACATCATTGTCTTGGGCAAACTGTGAAATACTCAATAAGTTCTTTCTAATAGATGGAACTCTTAGCAGATTTTTTAGAAAGAGTTCTTTTCTGCCAGTGAAACTTACATTTCCAGTATGTGTAATTTTTACTGATTCATCATTGCCCATATGAATTAATTTCTTACCTCTGTACTCCCTGCTTTCCAAGTTTAGATTGTTGAGATTATCAGTTAAATGATTGGTAGCCCCAGAATGTGGATACCAGCTTTCATCCTAGATATCATCAATCTTTGCAGTCTTTGTACTTTTGGTATCTGCTTGTTCTTTAGAATCTGGATAAGTGTTTACCATGTTTGCACTAAGATTGTGATTTCTTGAACTATTGTTGTTTTGCTGAGATGGAATGTAGTTGGCATCAAATCTAAAGTAACATTTGTTGGCTATATGACCAAACTTTTCACAAATTTGACACCTTAGTCTGTTATTGCTGTTGTTATATCTTCCATTTCTTCCACTGGATTTGGAGGATTGACCACCTCTTTGAAAATTTGGCTGATTTTTACTGTTGTTGATTCTTTCTTTATTCTTGAATTTATTATTTCTGGTGAAGTTTACAGTAAGATTTGAAATTGTTTATCTTCTTTGTTCTATTCTTCCTTCATGGGCTAGTAGAGTTGAGTGAACATATTGTATGTTTGGTGTTGTTTCCTTTGAGGAAATAACTGCTACCACTGCCTCACATTCTTCATTTAAACCACCTAGAATGCATAAGACTTGCTCAGTGTCTGAGTTTTTGTGACCCACTGATGCAAGTTGATCACACAGTGTCTTGATCTTGGTCAAGTAATCTCTCATTGGCATGTTTTCTTTTCTTATGCTTTGTAGTTGTCTTTTGTATTACATGATTTTTGTAGTTGACTGTGTGTTAAAGATCTGCTCCACTGTTAACCATATTTCATGTGCACTCTTGCACCCAATTAGCTGTGGTAGAATGTTTGTACTTATAAAAGACAGTAACCATGCACTAATTAAACTGTTTTACCTTTGGTGTGTAACACAATCTTGATTGCTCACTAATTTTCCATCTTTATCTATAGTGTATTTTGATGGTGTAATTAATGTTCCAAGAACATGATCCTCAAGGCCATAGCCTCTTACTGTTGTCTCTATCTAGAATTTCTAGAGCAAGTAGTTGTTTTCATCTAGTTGAACATTAACTAGTTGACTCGGTGGCTTTATGATGGCTTTGATGAGATCATGGGTATTGGCAGTTTGAGATGCTAGATTGGTTGTTCTTGCTTCAAAAGAGGCTGAGTTGTCAATGTCTTCAGCCATATTCAAGAACTTATGGGATTAAAGAAATTTTTATAGAAAAATTTGTGGGAATGAATACACTTAAAGAAAAGTGCAGCCAGAAATCAACTGAGTAATGAAACTGTCTCTGACCATTGCTTTCTTGGCGAGGCATTAGAGAGAAGTGATCAGAAATGTTGAACAGAGAGGAGGAGATTTGACAAGAAACCCAGGTTAGACAAATATATTCACAATCAGATGAAGAGAATGTTAATTCTCCGATGATTCACAATCAGATGATGAAAATTTTAATTTTCTGAGGATTTTAAGTGCAGCCTAATCTCTGTGATGAGATCTTCTCTGAGAGGTTAATGCCACGGCACGATTTGTGTTTTCCTTCTTTCTGTGTTGATATTCTAATGAGCTTTTCTTCTGTTGTTCTCTTCTTCTCTGTTGATTTTCTGATGAAATTTTCTTTTGCTGTTAAGCAATGTACATGTTGATTTTCTGATGAACTTTTCTTTTGCTGTTAAGCAATGTACACGCTCTGATACCAAGAAAGGATATCGAGAGAGTTTGAATCTTGATTTTATTAATTCATATTTGAAAAACAGAGAGCAAAAAAGATACTCGTTGATACAGAATGTATTTATCCTTTTTGATAATACACTGAACTATTTACAACTTGATATTTATAAAAAGAAATTTGGGCTTCGGTATGGCCCATTATCACAACCCATTCTAATTATATGGAGATGCATATATTTGATAACTGTGGCTCTATACTTTCATTTGATAATTATAAAAAGATAAAAGGACAATGGGTCCCTTGGCCTTATTCCCTTCCTACTATTGAGATAACCAACAGGTTTCCCATTGAGAGCTAAAGAAAAAGAGGTCGAAGAGATACTCAAGTTAGTCCAGCTCACAAAGTGGCTAGGAAAATTCATTTTAGCCATAATTCTAACCATAACACTCCATTGGACAAATTCATATGCTTTCTTGAGGTCCATTGGTAACATTGATCTAAGCAATATGTAGGACCTATTATAACCATTCAGTAACTCATGAGACGTTAAAATATTGTCAAGAATGCTTTGGTTGGAAAGAAATTCCGCTTGGTTATGTGTGATGAGAGCAGGTAGAACAAGTTTTAACCTTACTGTAATAACTTCGGCGAAACATATGTAAATAATGCTGCAACAGGCCATTAGACTGAAACCAAATATTAAAGAAGAACCTATGTTTGGGAATTAGGGCTAAGGGTGGTGGCATTAATACTCTTCAACATCTTGGCATTTTTAAAAATATTATGTGCAGCTTTATACAAGTCCTTAGATATTATACTCCAACAACTACTATAGAATGTTGCTTTAAATCCATCGAGGCCATTGTAAGAATCTTTGTTCAAGCAAAAACTTGCTTCTTTAATCTCTTCATCTATAACTATAGTTGATAACAAATGAATGCCCTCTTGGTTCAGCTTTGTAAGAGTTAAAATGTCAAGCTCTGAGAAGTCAATGTCAGTTTGGTTAGGGCTCCTTAAAACATTTGAGAAGTGGTCTAGAAATGCTTTGTCAATGGCAGGAGGAGAAAGGTGAAGCTGGCCGCTGTCATCTAAAATCCGTGGAATAATATTTTTTGTTGATTTTAAAATTTCATGAAAAGCTTTAGTATTTCTGTCTCCTTGCACATCTAAGTTTCTGTTTCTTCATGGCAACTTTAGCATCGATTACAACAGACAATTTTTTAGATATTTCATGCCCCAAGTTTAAGAAGTAAAAGTTGCCTGGGTTTTTAGAGCATGTTGAGTGAGCTTCTTTAAGACGGACTATAAATTCAAAAGATAGACTATCATCGTCTCCAAATTTATTTCTAGCCCACTGCTTTAAGGCTTGCTTAGTTTCTTTGAGTTTCTGTTGGAAAATAAACATATTATTACCGTAAAAATTGTTAGACCAAGCCATTTGAACAAGTGGCATAAATTCAGGATCCTTGATCCAAGCATTAGAAAATTTAGATTGTGAGTTTCTTTAAATGACATTAAATCTACAAGTTAGGGCAATATGGAGTGAGAAGAAAGCATTAGTGGATGTATTTGAGGGAAAAGGGAGGGCCAACTGAGTACGCTTGTATTGTTACCAAAAGAGTGATTAATTCAACTTATGGTCCTAACTATAGATCTACTCTTGTTATTCCATGTGAAAGGCAGGCCAATGGAGGATAGTTCATGCAAATTAGAATGGTATATAGCTTCATGTAAGGGGAAATATATTTCAAAGTTAGTGGAGTGCCACCATCTCTATCAGGATCTCACAACATGCAGTTGAAGTCACTTTGAAAAATCTAGGGTGGGATTCTTAGCTGAGGTGTGGCAGGTAATCAAGAAGAAGCTATTTGGTAAAAGTGATGTTATCATCATAGACAAATTTCAAGCACAAAGAGGTAGAAGTAGGATGGCGGTAAGCTTGAAAATGGATGAATTATTTATGGTAAAGAATAGGTTCCAAAGAGAAGATTAAAGGGTTGGTCAAGATCATAATTTTATGATAGGCAGCCTAGTCTAAGTTATGAAAAAGGTCCCAAGTTGGATTAACATAATTGGCAGCTGATGTGGTAAGAGAAAATTTTAGCTTGGTTTCAATGATACCAATTGGGCTTAAGTTCTTTGTTATTAATTCCTTCACTTGTTGGATTTTAGACTCTTTGTGTGCTCCTTTGATATTCTAGAATCTCGAGTTGCTCAATAATAAAAAATATTGGGATAGTGCTAAGATGGAATTTCTTGAACTCCTCTAAAAAGAGGAGTTGGGTTAAAGTTGTTCAAGGATGGTTTCTTCATACAAGAAGTGAATTACTTCATTATGATATGAACTGCGGTTCTATTTTTACTTTTTAGGGTTTTTTCCTTGCTTTTTTTCACTAGAATAAGGCTTAGTGGAATGCAGTTTTGAAGAGGAAGTGTTTGTGATAGATGAGGTTAAATTTGCTGGCCAACTAGGTAGAGGTGGTGTTGGGGATTTTGCGGTTCGAGGCGAATTTGATGGCAATTGCGATGAAGATAACGCTGTACTTCCGACTTCAAGGATCTATGGAATAAATTCTTTCAGACAATAGTTCAACCCACCAGGTACAAACGAGTTATCGAACTATCAACTTTCAGTATTCAATGAAATCTTACAACAGCGTAATCGGATTCAAAGTTTGTATGCCTTTGATCCGACCAAGAACACTTTAGTATTTGATATTTGACGATGCAATATGCAGAGAAAGGAATGAAGAAGAAGAAGACACAAATCTGCAACGATTCAGCGTTTGCAACACCTTGCAGGCGTTACAAAATATAGAGTAATGGAAGTGCAGCGATTAGCAACACTTCCCTGGCATTGCATATCTGCGTAGAAAGAAGAAGAAGAATGGGAATTGATTCTAACACTGTCCAGGCATTGCTATTTATAGATATGAAGAGGTATCCATTCGTGAAGGGTTGCGTCCCTTCCCAATGTTTCAAAACCGTTGCTAACGGTCACATACGTTTGAATTGAAACATCGCGTCTATTCATTTTGCAACGTTTAGAAAACGTTACAAATTTCCCGCTCTTTATTTAAATTCAAAAATTTCGGTTCTGCGTCCTTAACGGGCTGAAATCTAACCCCTTACTGTTTACACTCGATCAAAAAATTTATTTTCGGATCCGAACCCGAAACTCGACCCGGCCTGGTTCGGTTCGGTCGGACGGACGGCGGTGGCACGCGTGTGATGTTGCATGACTTTTCTACTCACAACAAAACAAACATGTGGGAGCCCCAAAGCCCAAACATCCACATGAGAAAGCTACATTTGAAAAAATATATTGCACAATTTTCTTGCATATGGGACTAATTGATTTCTTCTTCCCTCTTTACTTCTTCTCTTCCAAATCAAAAACCAAAGCCCCAAAACTATATATTTGAAAATTTTACAACTATCTCCCCCAATTTTCAAATAAATAAATAGGACGACTGAACCACTAGAGTGACTTCCTACATACCCAAGTGGGATCAAGACTATGTAGTTCTAATATCAAGTTTTGCATCATGTAAAAACCAACACATAAATAAAAGGTATCTTTTTGATTTGAACCTTTACTTAGTGTAAACCATTCAAAGCCTTATCGAGATTCTATGGTGAGCGAATCTTGAACCAAGTATCCCTAATGATAAAACCGGAACAATCACACACGTTGATTTCCTTAGGTAAAGTGCACTGTATTGCTCAATACGTTAATGGCCATGTGCCTAAATCCTGGTTCATGAGTCTACTTAGAAAGTGGTCTTACTTTCTTAGAAAATGGCCTGATTTCCATACTCATATAGGTAAGTCTCTTAAGGTGTTTCTACGATACACCTTTTAAGGTTATAGACTTATTAAGGATATATATCCATTCTATGTTCTTGCAGAATCCAACACTAAATATTAGGGGATTATCGATTTAGTGTTCCATAATCATTCTATTAACTTGTTGGTACCCATTAAACTTTGTCTATCCTTTTCAAGACATAAGCTGGGTTTCTGTTAAGAATGATCAACCTTCATTCACAGACCTTAGTCCCATTTCTTGTGACTTTATAGAAACCATTGCCTTCGGAAGACTCTTTGTAAGTGGGTCAGCGAAGTTTTTCTTCGTTTCTATGTAGTCAACAGTTATAACTCCTCTTTTGTGTAACTATCTCACCATTTAATGTCTTAGACTAACATTTCTAGACTTTCCATTATATGTCTTATTAGAAACATTGTATATCGTTGCTTGATTGTCACAGTTAATCAAGACTGTTGGAGATGACTTCTTCCATAATGGGATTTCCATTAATAAATACCTAAGCCATTCCGCTTCTTTACATGCATCTGCTAATGCAATCAATTCTGACAACATTGTTGAGTCAGAAATACAGGTCTGCTTCTTGGAAGCCCAAGACACAGTAGCGCCTCCTAATGTAAAGATCCATCTAGTAGTAAACTTGGATTTGCATTCTACATTGTTTCATGTTGCATCACTATATCCTTCTATTACAGCTGGATATCCTTTATAAGATAAACCATTTTTAATGGTTCCTTTCAAACAAGCTAAAACTCTGGAAATAGCTTTCCAATGTTCGAAACTTGGATTACTCATAAATCGACACAATACACTTATAGCATGTGCGATGTCTGGTCTAGTGCAATGCATAGCATACATAAGACTCCCAATAAAACTGGAATACTCTAGATGAGAGATAGTATGCCCAGTGTTATTTTCTAATTTAATACTAGGATCTAAAGGAGTTGGTGCTTGTTTGTCATCGTAATGACCATACTTTTGTAGGAATTTCTCTATGTAATGAGATTGAGTTAGTATGACTCCCGCTCTTTCCTAACAATTTTAATTCCCAAAATTACTTGAGCCTCTCCTAGATCTTTCATATCGAATTTAGAAGACAGAAACTTTTTAGTTTCATTCACACAGGATATATTGGAACAAAATATTAGCATGTCATCAATGTATAAACATATTATAACACTACCGTTGTTATCCGATTTGTTATAAATACATTTATCAGCATAATTAACAATGAATCCATATGATAGTGAAACTTTATCAAATTTCTCATGCCATTGCATGGGAGATTTCTTCAGGCCATAAAGAGATTTCACTAATTTGCAAACTTTTTTTTTCTTTACCTGGGGTTTTGAAACCTTCAGGTTGTTCCATATATATCTCTTCTTCTAAATCTTCATTTAGAAAAGCAGTCTTTACATCCATTTGATGTATGACTAATTTATGAATTGATGCAAGTGCAATTAAACAGTGTGTAGAAGATATGCAAGCAAAAGGAGCATATGTATCAAGTAATCTACTCCATGTCTTTGCTTATATCCCTTAACAACTAATCTGGCTTTAAACTTATCAACAGATCCATTTGTATTCAACTTTTTCTTGAATATCCATTTACATCCTATAGGTTTAGCACCAGGAGGTAAATCAGTTAAAACCCAAGTTTGGTTTAACAGTATAGAACTCATTTCATCATTGATAGCTTCTTTTCAAAAATTGGAATCTCTGGAACTCATAGCCTCAGAATAAGTTTTGGGATCATCATCGACATTCATTACATATTTAGTCATATTAAGGACTTCGTCCTTACTGCCCTCTACAAGATATTTAATGAAGTCAGGACCATAGTCCTTCTCTATTCTCGCTCTTTTACTTCTCCGTTGTTCAATACTATTATCTAGTATTGATACTTCCTTGCTGTTTTGAGCAGGAGCATAATCATCGTCATTGATATCATTAGCCATACTAGGTTCTGGACTAGATGATATCAATGGGATCTCAATAGTTTGATTTTCAAAAAATTCTACATCTACAAATTCTATAACTTCTAGGGTGTCAAGAATAAGAAATCTATAATTTATACTATTAACTAAATATCCTATGAAAACATATTTAAATGCTCTATTTCCTAACTTTGGTCGTTTAGGGTCTGGTTTTCTAACATATGCTAAGCAACCCCAAACTTTAAGTCTAGTTAGGTTAGGTTTCCTATTAAACCATAATTTATAAAGGAAAATATTATTCTTTTTAAGTGGTACTCTATTTAAAATATAACATGCAGATAACATAGCATCACCCCATAGGTTATAAGGTAAATTAGAACTTATAAGAATGGCAATTACCATTTCTACTAAAGTTCTATTCTTCCTTTCAGCAATACTATTTTTTTATGGTGTATATGGGGCGGTACTTTGGTGAACTATACCTTGTAGTTTACAAAACAAGGTGAATTCATTTGAGAAATATTCACCACCATGACCTATATGTAATATTTTAATTTTAACTCCTAATTGTGTTTCGACCTCTGCTTTGTAAATGTTGAATTTATCAAAGCCACATCTTTAGTTTTCATTAGATATACATACGCATATCTAGTACAATCATTAATGAATGTTACATAGTATTGGTTACCACCATAGGTGATATGACTTTTTAAGTCACCCACGTCACTATATACCAAATCAAGAAACCAGTTTTCCTTTCTATGGATTTAAAGGATTTTCGGTGTATTTATGCTTGAATACATATTTCACATTTAGAGATGGTATCGAAATCACAATCAGAAATTAATCCTAATTTGTTCATATTTTTAATGGAATTATAATTAACATGTCGTAATCTACCATACCATAAATTAATAGTATTAAGAATATAAACAGAAGATTTCTTTATTAGGTTCAACTTAATCATGTCGTTACAAGAGTATCCATGTCCAATGAATCTACCGTTCTTAGACAACACTAGCTTATCAGACTCATACATCATCTTGAATCCTTCTTTGTATCCAAAGACCAAATTCTTGCACATATCGGGTAAATAAAATACATTGACTAATGCAAGAATTTTTCCAAAGGTGAAAGGAAGTTCTATAGTGCCTTTTCCCAAAACTTTGCTTGGAACCTTATTTGCTCCAGTAACTTCGTCGGCTTCTCCTTTATTTTCTTTGTAACTCTTGAACAGATTACGGTCTTTGCAAATGTGAATGGTTGCTCTAGTATCGAACCACCAATCATTATCATTTCTGCTAACGGAGTTCGCCTCTTGCACTACAGCCACAAGCGAGTCTTCGACCACATTCACTTTTGTTGTTTCTTCCGCAGACGGCAATCTCAGGCATAGTGGCCGGGATTGTTACGAAAATAACATGCACCTTTCTTTTTGTTGTTGGTTTTGGAATGATTTTTCTTCTTAAACCGTGTCTCATTCTTTGGCTTTAACTTATCAGCAATTTCAACATTGTTTGCCTTAGAATGGAACTCAGTTTGCAGATTAACATCTAGATCGCATTTGCGAGAGTCTTCTTCAATACAGGATGACGCTGTAATCCGTCTAAATTATAATCCGTTTCCGCATGCTTCATCTTTTTCTTATAATCATTCCAACTATGTGGAAGTCTAGAAATTATAACTCCAATAACAAAAGATTCAGGGAGACCAATTCCAACATCTTTAAGTTGATTCACCAACAATAAGTTTTTTCTTACTTGTCCAATTATGGACTTATTTGTGACCATTTTGAAATCCATAAAATAAGAAATAAGAAATTTTTTATTACTGGCCTCGGATATGCGGTACTTATTCTCTAGGGCAGTCAGAGTGCCTTCGATGTTTCCAAGGTCCTATGAGCATTGTAGACTGGGGTACATAGCGCATTCGGAATATGGCCTCTACATAGAAAATCATCCTCTTTGCGCTTTGCACGTTTAGGTTTTAGAGCAACATCATCCTTATCAGTTTTCTCCGGGATTTCTTCCAAGTCATCTTTCAAAATGTAGAACAACTTGACGGCGACGAAGAAAATTTTCATCGTCTCTTGCCAACGAGCGAAATTGTCGCTCATAACGCTCTAATCGAGTTTGATGTTGATTCATAACTTGCAGAGCGCTCGAACCTTCCATGGTTGTAAACTATTGTCTAAAAACTTGTTAGGATTTTACGGCTCGAGGCGAATTTGATGGCAATTGCGATGAAGATAATGCTGTACTTCCGATTTCAAGGATCTACGGAATAGATTCTTTCAGATAATAGTTCAACCTACCAGGTACAAACGGATTATCGAACTATCGACTTTCAGGATTCAATGAAGCCTTACAATAGCGTAATTGGATTCAAAGTTTGTACGCCTTTTATTCGAGCAAGAACACTTTAGTATTTGATATGTAACAATGCAATATGCAGAAAAATGACTGAAGAAGTAGAAGAAACAAATTTGCAAACGATTCAGAGTTTGCAACACCTTGTAGGCGTTACAAAATATAGATAAATGGATGTCATATCCCGGAATTTTCGGCAATATCAATTTAATAATCTTTATTTAAAATTAAATTGATTTGATAATGCTGATTAATAAAATATGAATTGGTTTAATAATCTAATTAAATAAATATTTAATTAGTGATTTTATCTTTTAAAAGCTAAATAAATGTTCTATTTATAATGTATATATATTTGTATATATATTATAGATAATCTTTGATTTGGAATTTAATAAATAAATAAAGTCTTGTTTCCAAATTCTAATAATATATTTAATAATTTGTAAATTATGATTTAAATTAATATTAAGTTTTTTCAAAGATTATTTAATTAATAACTATATGGTTTGTAAATATTTAAGATAAACAGTTTTGTTTAAAATTATATCTTAGCTTAATTTTTAAATTTAAATAAACAAAGTTTGTTTCATTTTAAAAAAATATATTATTTGACATACATATATATGATTTGAAAAAGAAGTTTAAATCACAATATGGCATATAGATTCAATTCATTTAATAGTAGAAGTGATTTATAATCTATTTTATAAATCATTTAAAATTGTTAAATTTGTTATTCTCAATGATAATTATAATACTTAGGTTTTATAACCATAAATAATTTTTAATGAATATAGAATTGTTATTTTTAAATTTAATAGGTGGTTATATATGTATATATACAACTTGATATTTTAAAATTAGATTTTAGAATTTAATTTGAACTTGAATTTGAATTTAAAGTTCTGAAATTCAATGTATAGGTTTTCAATTTGTTTGGAGTTTAAAATATTTGTATAAACTTTTATTTATAAATATAATTGGTTTTTATTTCTTTTAAAATTATTTATACATATATAAATACTAATTAACTAATTCATTAAGCTTGATTTTGTATTAATCTTTTATTAACATTTAAAAATATAACTAATTAAATCATGGGACAAGTATTAACATATTAAGTAATCAAACAACATTTGTTAATTTATGAATTAAACAATATGACAAGTGTCATGTTTGAATTATATGTTTTTTATTTTTTAAGTTTTAAATGAAATCCAGCCTTTATAAACATATTTTCTCCTTCATTCTTTTCTTTTCTATCTTTCAAAATCAAAGGCTAAGCGAATCAAAGAAAAAAAAATCTGAAAAGCTCAAAGCCGCCTCAAAAACAAAATATGAAACAAAAGGATCTGTAATTCATTCCTCAAGTAAAACCAGAAATCAAATACATTTTCAAATATCAAATCTTCAGCCTGTAGATCAGTGTCATATTCAAAATCTGTGAATTATCTTCCTCTAAAACCAGATCAAATTCAAATTTATACCACTTCAACATACTGGAAATCATCAGCAAGCAAACAAATCTGTAATCTCATCAATTCAGCAACCTGGAATAAATTCTTGCAAAATCAAATGTCTACATTTTTCAAAACTAAAGAACTCAAGCTTGCATGCATGTAGTTTTGGATAGGGAGCAAAAGCATTTCATTTTCAACAGCATGCAACTCAAGTTTTTAAAATCAAGAACAAAGGAGCAACTCAATTTTTAAAGTTCAAGCTTTTCAAAACATAAAGTGCTCCGTTCTTCTATAAACAAGTGAGTAACATTTTGGTTTTAAAATTAAACTAAGTATGATTCTGGTTGCCTAATTTAGTATGATTCTAGTTGCCTGATTGACTCTTGAAATAAGATATCTTGTGTGTATATTTATAAGTATATTTGTGTGTATATACATGGATGTATGAATGCATGCTTACTGTGGTGATTTATTCTTGACTGTTCTTAGTTTCCAGGCTTAAGTTCTGATCAAAATCATGATCTCATAATCTGATCCTTGTTAAGGTTTAAATTTTCAAATAAAATGTGTTAATTGTATCATAGATTAAAGACTTAAATTTTATTTAAGTTAAATAAATTGGTATTGACTCTGGAAATCAAGAATAACAGAGAAAATTTTATATAAGTAAAAATTCAAATTCTCTAATTCATTAATTTAAGTTTGTGATCTGAAACCTGATATGAAAACATGATTTTTAAAACCAAAAACATAATTTTTAGCATTGAATCATGGAAGTAGTTCATATTAATCTGGAAATGGTGTTTGGGGTGTTTTCTGGCGAACGAGGCAATCTGGATAGTCAGGGTTCATACTGGAGGAAGTAGAGTGATCAGGAAATTTGGTAAAAATGTCAGGTGGTGGATCAAGACGATGTGGTGGCGGCATGAGGTCGATCTTGCCTGTAAGCCTAGTTTTTGGGTTTGGTTTTTAGCATATTCGTTCATCGTCTATGGTGGATCGAGCTCCACCAGAGTTTGGGAATTGGTTGAGGGGTTGGAAGAGAAGATGTGGCCGGAGGCATTGCCGTTCTGGCGATCGGCAGTGGAAGGACGAAGAGATGTTTCAGGTTTAAGTGATGTTCCTGTTTGGGTTCTTTTGCTCGATTTTGATTTCGAGTAAATGGTGAAGTTTTGATGATCGAGTTTGAGTTCGAAGTTGATCGTGGATGTGTGGGAAGCATAGACGATGGTCGGAGCCTCACCGTGGATGGTGCAGGGTGAATGTGGCACTTATTTCCTGGTGATCTGGTGCTTTGTTAGTTTGAGTGGATGCAGATTTTACTCGCGTTTGCCTCGAGTAATTCGAGTATTTTACTCGAAGATATGTGAGGTTAGACTCGAAGTAACTTTAGGTGGGTCGGGGAAGAATTTGATAACAGGTTTTAGAAACCTGTTCTGTTTAAAAATTTAAAACAGAAGTTTTAAATTATAAAGGAAGGATTTAAACAAAGTTTAAATCTGAATTTTAAATTTGAATTCAAAATTGAATTTGAATCTTAGGTTTTGAAAAGAAAATAAAGCTTATAAATTCAAATGTTGTGAATAAGTTTGAATGTTAAAGTATTTTATAACATGTTTCTAAAATCTGAAGTATAAGATTTAAACAGAGTTTCAAATCTAAGTTTGAAATCTGGATTCAAAATGAATTTGAATCCTAGTTTGAAATAAATAAAGTTTTTGAACTTAAATGTTTTAAAAAAACAACTTTGAATATTTAAAGAGTATTTTAAATTGATTTAAATTGAATATTTTTTTAAAAACTATTTTAAATTCCCTTTAGAAGATAATTATTTTTTTACATGTAATACAAAAGTTTTTGAATTGTTTTTAAAGCTTGTTAAAGATTAAAATTGTTTTCATTTTAAATTTAAAATTTAAAATGGAATTTAAAGGTAAATTTAAAAGCAAATTGTTTTTAAAATATTTTGTTAATGATAATTTAATCATTAATAAGATTAAGGTTTATTTTAAAGTTAATTAGAATTTAATGATTTATAATTCATTAAAATGATTAAGGTAATTAAGATTTGTAATTAACTAATTTAATTAATTAATGATTTGGGTTAATTAATTAAGTAATTAGGGTTTTATTTATTTAATTAATTAAAGGAGTAAGTTTATTAAGAATTAATTGATTTGTAATTAAGAAATCATAATTAGATAAGATTTGATTTAAAATTAATGATTTGAAATTTATTAATCAAGTAATTAAAAATTAAGTAAGTTATAGATTAACACTTAATTAATTAAATAATTAGAGATTAATTAATGGGTTTATAGATAATTTAATTTGTAATTAATAATGATTAATCTCAGTTAATTACTTTAGAGAATTAATTAAAGATTTGTTTTTTTGAGAAAAATGTGTGATCCTCTACGCGTAGAGGAGAGCACACATGTGAATATATATAAATAACACGAATATAAGGAGTTGCCAACATGCCTGGCAGGTAACAAGAGCAAAAATACATAAAGCTAATCTCAGGTACTCCTAAGATGATATCTGGCGTTGTCGCCACCCCTCGCACCTCGATAACAAATTCCGGCTAGGCCACCACCTGATAATAGGATGGTGGAAATACCGAAAAGTCTAAAGGGAAAAGCATCTGCTCTGAAATGGGGCTTCTGAATAGAGAGACCACTCTAAAGGCTCTGAGCAAGAAGGAGGAGTGCCAACCTAGAGAGTAGAAACATCCTGAACAGATACTCCATAGTGAAGGTAGCAGAATCCCGTGACTAAGGGGCTATCTGCAAGAAGCCCTGGATGAAGAAACTCTGCTCCGATGACCTCTCTACAAACTGGTACCTCGGGATCTGTAATGGTTAATGAAGGTCATTAACTTAGGATTATTTAATAATTAATTAATGTGATTAATTTTAATGATTAATTAGATTAATTAGTTTAAAGATAATCATTTGTGAATTGCTTAAATGTAATTACTTAATGAAAGTAATTAAGAAATCAATTACTAGTTGTAATTAATTAAGTTTATTTTGACTAGTTTAAGTTAATTAATTAAGTTTAATTAATTTAAAATAATCGCTGGATAATTTGAGAAGTAATTACTCAATGTAATTAATGAAGAATAATTACTTAGTAGAGTAATTAAGAAGATAATTACTGGATGTAATTTAATTGAAGGATAATTAGGAAATGGAAAAGATTTGGAAATTTATTACTTTGTGTAATTAGTATAAAGAATAATTATTTAGAGGAAGTAATTAATAATTAATCACTTAGTGTAATTAATTAAGAATTGATTAATAAAGCTATTTGAATATTAATTACTTAACGAGATTAATCTACGGTGATTAATAAATATAATTAATTAAAGATAATTAATTAAGGAGTAATTAATTTATCTAATGAAGTAATTAAGGGAAGTTAATTACTGAATGTGATTAATCAAGAGTGATTAATCAATATGGTTTAATTGATAATTAATTACTTAATGTAATTAATTTAAATAGGGTGATCCTAAATAAAATAATTAGGGATCATTAATCAATATAATGTTGTAATTAAGCATTGATTAAAAAAATTAATCAATGAAGGAACTAATTAATGTAATTAATTAAGGATTAATGTAATTAATTATAGTTAATTAATTAATGAAGTAATTAAAGGTTAATTACTGAATTTGGTTTAGAATAATTAATTTGTGAAATTAATTAAAGGCTAATTACTTGAGTGTAATCAAAAGGGTAATTAATCAAGGGTGATTAATTAAGGTGATTTATTTGAGGGTAATTAATTAGTTGATTTGTAATTAAATAATTGGTTATGTAAGCAAGATTTATGTGACAAAAGTAACTAATTTAATTTACTTTAAATTAATTAGAGAAAAATTAATTAATTTAATTCATTTTAAATTAATTATATAATAGTGATTAATAAGTCATTGCTTATGAATACTGATTGATATTGATTGCCCTGATAGTTGAGATCTCAGATATGAGTGATGTTGTGTAATATGGATGCTTTGGTTGCATTGAGTTGATAATACGAATTATCTGTTTGTGATGATAATATGGATCATCTGTTTATGATGATAATTTTGATTATCTATTGTGATATGTGAATTATCTATCTGTGTGTATATAGATAATAGAAATGAATTGTTTTAAACATTAAAACAATTTGGACCTAAAAGATGGCGTTTTGGATTTCGATGAGAATGGGATCGGGTTTCCACATTTGGATATCCGAAAACCACATCGATCCCAATTAACGATAGGTCGTGAATCTCAAGTGAAGATGAAGATTCAGAGTGCAAGGGTTATCGTCATTGACTCTGAAGGTGATTCCAAAATGAGTGTAACGAGATAATGCCTTCGGTTTCGTTCGAATCCGGAACGAACTTGTATGGATTAAATGCTTTCAGAACATTGTCAGGTGGACAATGAGCATTCTAAGAGATATGTTCTATAAAGGTAATCGTAGCCTCAAGCCTCATCAACCGGGAATGGCTAAAACAGGGGAAGTGCAGCAAGGCTAAGTGGGTCATGCCCAAGTAGGACGAAATTTACCCCTTCTAGAAGTCCCTTTATATTCGGCTGTATGGGGCAGTTGATTGCAACAACTGCCGGGGTTGTCTTGTTCGGGGCTGTTCAGTAAGGAATGGACTCGGCCTTGTGTTGCAGGGGAGTTAAAGTGGCTCCTCGGTATGGTGATCCAGGCAACGTACTGTGACGGACGATACCCCTGTAGCCCTGCGATTGTATGGAATCCAATCTCAAATAAGTGCCGTATGTTTTAGATGTGCCCAACTATGTTGGAATGTGAGATGTAAGCATTCCAGCTATTTTTGTATTTTACTTGAAAACCCTAGACACTATTATAATATCACCGGATTTCCTATCAAATGTTTTGGTTAGCGTAAGGTAAAAACTTACTCCTATTTATTTGTGGGAAGTCTTACGTGATACCTTTGTTTCCAAAAGATTTTTTTAAAGTTAAGCAACCTTAACCTGTTACTCACACCAGACCCATGTCTGACCCGGAGTTTATCTTCTGTTTTTCTTAAACTCTTGGGTACTCAAATTTTTACGAGTAGCCAAGGGATTCAGGTTAGCTTTGACGAATTATGGAGGAGCAATGGAGCAGGAGGCTTCGACGTTAGATATATAGTTCCCGCTGTGTGTTCTCTGTGTTGGTATCTCTTTGTTGAGTTGTATTGAGTTGTAATAACTAGACATGTGTTTATAACTGTCTAGTATGTGATGTTTATGCTGTGTAACTCTGATTGGTATTATATATTATGTAATACTTATGTTATTAATATAATTTATTCGTTCCGCTGTTAAGATTCTGGTGTTGTTTCTTCTTTCTCTTCTTTCTTTTCTCTTTTTTATCCCTTTCTTTCTTAAAGATGATACGACTTTCTGTGGAGAAAAAGTCGGGTCGTCACAGTTGGTATGAGAGCGCTAGGTTAAGTGAATACCTAGGCTTTGGAGTGATTTCTTTCTTGAGAGTGCGTATTTGTAATTTTGATATATATATATGTATGTATGTATGTATGTATGTATGTATGTATGTATGTATGTATGTATGTATATTTCTACCTATCTGTTGGGTTACCTGTTCGGGTTTTCCAATATAAGTTATAAATGTGGATAAGGTAGTGGTGTGTGTAACACGACTACTACCATTGGTTGAAGTTTGAATGTTTGAAGTTGGAAGTGTATCTGTCGAGACTGTAGACCTAATATCGTCTCGAGTAAGCTTTGCAGTGGTGTATGGATTTCATCGATCTCTAAAGGTAACCTGTTAAGGTTCGGAGTCTATCTTTGAAGTTGGATGAGTAAAGTTTGGATCTGTTGGTCGGGCAAAAGCAAGTGATGGTATCTTGGCTACCTCAGGAAGTAGTAGCTGCGTGATGAGATGCAGTGACTATGGATGTTTCCGAAGATGATTTCTTTGGAACAAGTTTAAGGAAGTAGGTCTGCTTCGATGCTGTGGCTGAGTTCAGCAGGGTGTTTCTATTTGGTTTGAAGTCCGAGTTTCTCGAAGAGCTTTGGATTAGGAATTCTTTAGTATTTGTGTCAGCAGTGTATTTCGGAGTGTTCTGTGTGTCGGCAAGGAGATTTTCTGGCTTAGCAGTTTTCTGGAGGTGGAGTTCAGAAGCAGTTGAGTGGATCTATTTCTTCGATGAATTGGCTAGTTAAGCGTAAGCTGTTCTGGTTGGTAAAGAGAGAGCAGTTTTTCTTTGGAACTAGGCTGGGTTGATCGCAAAAGTGACTTGCGATAGTTTGAGTATTCTCTTGTGTTTTCAGAGATTTTTCCGGATGTCTTCAGGATGTCAGAGTTTTGTCAGCATCTGGAGATTGATTTTGGTATCGACCAGGATACCAATAGTGGTACCGGTGGTTCAACTAGTTGAAGGTGGTTCCTTGAGATGGAGTTTGGTGAAGCAGCCCAGGATTGGAGGAACTTCTGGGTTTTCTCTTGGTTATCGGAGATTTTTTGAGTTATATTGTCCAGTTTATACTCATGTTCATCATCAGCATTCTCTTCTACTCCAGGTCAGAGTTGTGCAGTGGAAGCAGTTTGGGAGTGCATCTGCTTTTCTTTTTCGGATAGGAGAAGTTTATTTTCTTCTGATAATTGAGGAATAGAGTTTGTTCTTGATCATGGTTGATCTTGGAGGATCATTCTGGTGGATTGGGTTTAGTCCAGTTTGTTCCTTGAGACATCAGCAAGCATTGAGCTGATCAGGAAGGAAGTAGGCAGTCCAGGGTCGTCTGAAGAGTTTTGTGGATTAGAATCGAAGATCTGATTTTGGATAAGTTTTCTCAGGTTTTAAGAGCTATAATATTGGGTAAGGTTGGGAAGCTAGCTTCGAGGTATTTTGGATCTTTTCTGTGTTCTGGTAAGATAAATGTTTGGTCTTCTGGATTGAATTTCCAGTTTGGACAACTAGAATTCGATGTGTTTCACGTATCTCTGAGGGAGTACGTGTTTGATCTATCTCTCTGTGTGGAATCAGCTGTTCTAGGAGATTTGGTTGTTGAGTCAGACTTTTCTGTAGTTTGATTTCTTGTTTAGTTTGGTAGATCTAGATGAGTAGGAGTTCTGTCGCCTAGTAGTGTTGAATGTTTGGATTCTGTAGAGCGAGTATCCCGGTGTTTATACTTGGGAAACTCGAGAAAATTCTGTTCAGAATTTTTGTCTGTAGTCAAATTTGTTTGTTTGGGTGAATTGGTTGCTATGCTTGTTAGCATATGGTCGTTAATATATGCTTGTGTTTTAAAATTAAAATATTTAAAAATAGATTATTAAATTACCTTTGTTTTAAATTTCGGGAACGAAATTCTTTTAAGGGGGAAGGAATGTGATATCCTGGAATTTTTGGCAATATCAATTTAATAATCTTTATTTAAAACTAAATTGATTTGATAATATTGATTAATAAAATATGAAATGGTTTAATAATTTAATTAAATAAATATTTAATTAGTGATTTTATCTTTTAAAAGCTAAATAAATGTTCTATTTATAATGTGTGTATATATATATATATATATATATATATTTGTATATATTATAGATAATCTTTGATTTGGAATTTAATAAATAAATAAAGTCTTGTTTTCAAATTCTAATAATATATTTAATAATTTGGAAATTATGATTTAAATTAATATTAAGTTTTCTCAAAGATTATTTAATTAATAACTATATGGTTTGTAAATATTTAAGATAAACATTTTTGTTTAAAATTATATCTTAGCTTAATTTTTAAATTTAAATAAAAAAAGTTTGTTTCATTTTTAACAAAATATTATTTGACATACATATATATGATTTGAAAAAGAAGTTTAAATCACAATATAGCATATGGACTTAATTCATTTAATAGTAGAAGTGATTTATAATCTCTTTTATAAATCATTTAAAATTGTTAAATTTGTTATTCTCGATGATAATTATAATACTTAGGTTTTATAACCATAAATAATTTTAACGAATATAGAATTGTTATTTTTAAATTTAATAGGTGGTTATCTAAGTATATATACAACTTGATATTTTAAAATTAGATTTTAGAATTTAATTTGACCTTGAATTTGAATTTAAAGTTCTGAAATTCAATGTATAGGTTTTATATTTGTTTGGATTTTAAAATATTTGTATAAACTTTTATTTATAAATATAATTGGTTTTTATTTCTTTTAAAATTATTTATACATATATAAATACTAATTAATTAATTCATTAAGCTTGATTTTGTATTAATCTTTTATTAACATTTAAAAATATAACTAATTAAATCATGAGACAAGTATTAACATATTAAGTAATCAAACAACATGTGTTAATTTATGAATTAAACAATATGGCAAGTGTCATGTTTGAATTATATGTTTTTTATTTTTTAACATCTAAATGAAATTCAGCCTTTATAAACATATTTTCTCCTTCATTCTTTTCTTTTCTATCTTTAAAATCAAAGGCTAAGCGAATCAAAGAAAAAAAAATCTGAAAAACTGAAAGCCGCCTCAAAAACAAAATCTGAAACAAAAGGATCTGCAATTCATTCCTCAAGTAAAACCAGAAATCAAATACATTTTCAAATATCAAATCTTCAGCCTGTAGATCAGTGTCATATTCAAAATCCGTGAATTATCTTCCTCTAAAACCAGATCAAATTCAAATTTATACCACTTCAACATAATGGAAATCATCAGCAAGCAAACAAACCTGTAATCTCATCAATTCAGCAACCTGGAATAAATTATTGCAAAATCAAATGTCTACATTTTTCAAAACTAAAGAACTCAATCCTGCATGCATGTAGTTTTGGATAGGGAGCAAAAGCATTTCATTTTCAACAGCATGCAACTCAAGTTTTTAAAATCAAGAACAAAGGAGCAACTCAATTTTTAAAGTTCAAGCTTTTCAAAATATAAAGTGCTCCGTTCTTCTGTAAACAGGTGAGTAACATTTTGGTTTTAAAAATAAATTAAGTATGATTCTGGTTGCCTAATTTAGTATGATTCTAGTTGCCTGATTGTCTCTTGAAATAAGATATCTTGTGTGTATATTTATAAGTATATTTGTGTGTATATACATGGATGTATGAATGCATGCCTACTGTGGTGATTTATTCTTGCCTGTTCTTAATTTCCAGGCTTAAGTTCTGATCAAAATCATGATCTCATAATCTGATCCTTGTTAAGGTTTAAATTTTCAAATAAAATGTGTTAGTTGTATCATAGATTAAAGACTTAAATTTTATTTAAGTTAAATAAATTGGTATTGACAGAGAAAATTTTATATAAGTAAAAATTCAAATCCTCTAATTCATTAATTTAAGTTTGTGATCTGAAACCTGATATGAAAACATGATTTTTAAAACCAAATACATAATTTTTAGCATTGAATCATGGAGGCAGTTCATATTAATCTGGAAATGGTGTTTGGGGTGTTTTTTGGCGAACGAGGCAATCTGGATGGTCAGGGTTCATACTGGAGGAAGTAGAGTGATCAGGAACTTTGGTAAAAATGTCAGGTGGTGGATCAAGACGATGTGGTGGCGGATGGAGTCGATCTTGCCTGTAAGCCTAGTTTTTGGGTTTGGTTTTTAGTATATTCGTTCATCGTCTCTGGTGGATCGAGCTCCACCAGAGTTAGGGAATTGGTTGAGGGGTTGGAAGAGAAGATGTGGCCGGAGGCATTGCCGTTCTGGCGATCGGCAGTGGAAGGACGAAGAGATGTTTCAGGTTTAAGTGATGTTCCTGTTTGGGTTCTTTTGCTCGATTTTGATTTCGAGTAAATGGTGAAGTTTTGATGATCGAGTTTGAGTTCGAAGTTGATCGTGGATGTGTGGGAAGCATAGGCGATGGTCGTAGCCTCACCGTGGATGGTGCAGGGTGCATGTGGCACTTATTTCCTGGTGATCTGGTGCTTTGTTAGTTTGAGTGGATGCAGATTTTACTCGCGTTTGCCTCGAGTAATTCGAGTATTTTACTCGAAGATATGTGAGGTTAGACTCGAAGTAACTTTAGGTGGGTCGGGGAAGAGTTTGATAACAGGTTTTAGAAACCTGTTCTGTTTAAAAATTTAAAACAGAAGTTTTAAATTATAAAGGAAGGATTTAAACAAAGTTTAAATCTAAATTTTAAATCTGAATTCAAAATTGAATTTGAATCTTAGGTTTTGAAAAGAAAATAAAGCTTATAAATTCAAATGTTGTGAATAAGTTTGAATGTTAAAGTATTTTATAACATTTTTCTAAAATTTGAAGTATAAGATTTAAACAGAGTTTCAAATCTAAGTTTGAAATCTGGATTCAAAAATGAATTTGAATCCTAGTTTGAAATAAATAAAGTTTGTGAATTTAAATGTTTTAAAAAAACAACTTTGAATATTTAAAGAGTATTTTAAATTTATTTAAATTGAATATTTTTTTTAAAACTATTTTAAATTCCCTTTAGAAGATAAGTATTTTTTTACATGTAATACAAAAGTTTTTGAATTGTTTTTAAAGCTTGTTAAAGATTAAAATTGTTTCATTTTAAATTTTAAATTTAAAATGGAATTTAAAGGTAAATTTAAAAGCAAATTGTTTTTAAAATATTTTGTTAATGATAATTTAATCATTAATAAGATTAAGGTTTATCTTAAAGTTAATTAGAATTTAATGATTTATAATTCATTAAAATGATTAAGGTAATTAAGATTTGTAATTAACTAATTCAATTAATTAATGATTTGGGTTAATTAATTAAGTAATTAGGGTTTTATTTATTTAATTAATTAAAGGAGTAAGTTAATTAAGAATTAATTGATTTGTAATTAAGAAATCATAATTAGATAAGATTTGATTTTAAATTAATGATTTGAAATTTATTAATCAAGTAATTAAAAATTAATTAAGTTATAGATTAACACTTAATTAATTAAATAATTAGAGATTAATTAATGGGTTTTATAGATAATTTAATTTGTAATTAATAATGATTAATCTCGGTTAATTACCTTAGAGAAGTAATTAAAGATTTGTTTTTTTTGAGAAAAATGTGTGATTCTCTACGCGTAGAGGAGAGCACACATGTGAATATATATAAATAACACGAATATAAGGAGTTGCCAACATGCCTGGCAGGTAACAAGAGCAAAAATAGATAAAGCTAATCTCAGGTACTCCTAAGATGATATCTGGCGTTGCCGCCACCCCTCGCACCTCGATAACAAATTCCGGCTAAGTCACCACCCGATAATAGGATGATGGAAATACCGAAAAGTCTAAAGGGAAAAGCATCTGCTCTGAAAAGGGGCTGCTGAATAGAGAGACCACTCTGAAGGCTCTGAGCAAGAAGGAGGAGTGCCAACCTGGAGAGTAGAAACATCCTGAACAGATACTCCATAGTGAAGGTAGCAGAATCCCATGACTAAGGGGCTATCTGCAAGAAGCCCTGGATGAAGAAACTCTGCTCCGATGACCTCTCTACAAACTGGTACCCCGGGATCTGTAATGGTTAATGAAGGTCATTAACTTAGGATTATTTAATAATTAATTAATGTTATTATTTTTAATGATTAATTAGAGTAATTAGTTTAAAGATAATCATTTGTGAATTGTTTAAATGTAATTACTTAATGAAAGTAATTAAGAAATCAATTGCTAGTTGTAGTTAATTAAGTTTATTTTGACTAGTTTAAGTTAATTAATTAAGTTTAATTAATTTAAAATAATCGCTGGATAATTTGAGAAGTAATTACTCAATGTAATTAATGAAGAATAATTACTTAGTAGAGTAATTAAGAAGATAATTACTGGATGTAATTTAATTGAAGGATAATTAGGAAATGGAAAAGATTTGGAAATTTATTACTTTGTGTAATTAGTATAAAGAATAATTATTTAGAGGAAGTAATTAATAATTAATTACTTAGTGTAATTAATTAATAATTGATTAATAAAGCTATTTGAATATTAATTACTTAACGAGATTAATCTACGGTGATTAATAAATATAATTAATTAAGGAGTAATTAATTTATCTAATGAAGTAATTAAGGGAAGTTAATTACTGAATGTGATTAATCAAGAGTGATTAATCAATATGGTTTAATTGATAATTAATTACTTAATGTAATTAATTTAAAAAGGGTGACCCTAAATAAAATAATTAGGGATCATTAATCAATATAATGTTGTAATTAAGCATTGATTAAAAAAATTAATCAATGAAGGAACTAATTAATGTAATTAATTAAGGATTAATGTAATTAATTATAGTTAATTAATTAATGAAGTAACTACAGGTTAATTACTGAATTTGGTTTAGAATAATTAATTTGTGAAATTAATTAAAGGCTAATTACTTAAGTGTAATCAAAAGGGTAATTAATCAAGGGTGATTAATTAAGGTGATTTATTTGAGGGTAATTAATTAGTTGATTTGTAATTAAATAATTGGTTATGTAAGCAAGATTTATGTGACAAAAGTAACTAATTTAATTTACTTTAAATTAATTAGAGAGAAAGTAATTAATTTAATTCATTTTAAATTAATTATATAATGGTGATTAATAAGTCATTGCTTATGAATACTGATTGATATTGATTGCCCTGAATAGTTGAGATCTCAGATAAGTGTTTGGTCTTCTGGATTGAATTTCCAGTTTGGACAACTGGAATTCGATGTGTTTCACGTATCTCTGAGGGAGTACGTGTTTGTTCTATCTCTGGTTGTGGAATCAGCTGTTCTAGGAGATTTGTTTGTTGAGTCAGACTTTTCTGTAGTTTGATTTCTTGTTTAGTTTGGTAGATCTAGATGAGTAGGAGTTCTGTCGCCTAGTAGTGTTGAATGTTTGAATTCTGTAGAGCAAGTATCCCGGTGTTTATACTTGGGAAACTCGAGAAAATTCTGTTCAGAATTTTTGTCTGGATAGTCAAATTTGTTTGTTTAGGTGAATTGGTTGCTATGGTTGTTAATATATGCTTGTGCTTTAAAATTAAAATATTTAAATAGATTATTAAATTACCTTTGTTTTAAATTTTGGGAACGAAATTCTTTTAAGAGGGAAGGAATGTGATATCCTGGAATTTTTGGCAACATCAATTTAATAATCTTTATTTAAAACTAAATTGATTTGATAATATTGATTAATAAAATATGAAATGGTTTAATAATTTAATTAAATAAATATTTAGTTAGTGATTTTATCTTTTAAAAGCTAAATAAATGTTCTATTTATAATGTATATATATATATATATATATTTGTATATATTATAGATAATCTTTGATTTTGGAATTTAATAAATAAATAAAGTCTTGTTTTCAAATTCTAATAATATATTTAATAATTTGGAAATTATGATTTAAATTAATATTAAGTTTTTTCAAAGCTTACTTAATTGATAACTATATGGTTTGTAAATACTTAAGATAAACATTTTTGTTTAAAATTATATCTTAGCTTAATTTTTAAATTTAAATAAAAAAAGTTTGTTTCATTTTTTTAAAATATTATTTGACATACATATATATGATTTGAAAAAGAAGTTTAAATCACAATATGGCATATGGACTTAATTTATTTAATAGTAGAAGTGATTTATAATCTCTTTTATAAATCATTTAAAATTGTTAAATTTGTTACTTTTAATGATAATTATAATACTTAGGTTTTATAACCATAAATAATTTTTTTTACTGAATATAGAATTTTTATTTTTAAATTTAATAGGTGGTTATATATGTATATATACAACTTGATATTTTAAAATTAGATTTTAGAATTTCATTTGAACTTGAATTTATAATTCTGAAATTCAATGTATAGGTTTTGTATTTGCTTGGATTTTAAAATATTTGTATAAACTTTTATTTACAAATATAATTGGTTTTTATTTATTTTAAAATTATTTGTACATATATAAATACTAATGAAATAATTCATTAAGCTTGATTTTGTATTAATCTTTTATTAACATTTAAAAATATAACTAATTAAATCATGAGACAAGTGTTAACATATTAAGTAATCAAACAACATGTGTTAATTTATGAATTAAACAATATGACAAGTGTCATGTTTGAATTATATTTGTTTTTAATTTTTTTTAATTTTTACATGAAATTCAGCCTTTATAAACATATTTTCCCCTTCATTCTTTTCTTTTCTATCTTTCAAAATCAAAGGCTAAGTGAATCAAAGAAAAAAAAATCTGAAAAACTCAAAGCCACCTCAAAAACAAAATCTGAAACAAAAAGATCTGTAATTCATTCCTCAAGTAAAACCAAAAATCAAATACATTTTCAAATATCAAATCTTCAGCCGGTAGATCAGTGTCATATTCAAAATCTGTGAATTATCTTCCTCTAAAACCAGATCCAATTCAAATTTATACCACTTCAACATACTGGAAATCATCAGCAAGCAAACAAACCTGTAATCTCATAAATTCAGCAACCTGGAATAAATTCTTGCAAAATCAAATGTCTGAATTTTTCAAAACTAAAGAACTCAAGACTGCATGCATGTAGTTTTGGATAGGGAGCAAAAGCATTTCAATTTCAACAGCATGCAACTCAAGTTTATAAAATGAAGAACATAGGAGCAACTCAAATTTTAAAGTTCAAGCTTTTCAAAATATAAAGTGCTCTGTTCTTCTATAAACAGGTGAGTAACATTTTGGTTTTAAAAATAAATTAAGTATGATTGTGGTTGCCTAATTTAGTATGATTCCAGTTGCCTGATTGTCTCTGGAAGTAAGATTGCTTGTGTGCATGTTCATAAGTATATTTGTGTGTCTATACATGGATGTATGAATGCATGCTTACTGTGGTGATTTATTCTTGCCTGCTCTTAGTTTGCAGGCTTTAGTTCTGATCAAAATACAATCTCATATTCTAATCCTTGTTAAGTTTTAAATTTTCAAATAAAATGTGTTAGTTGTATCATAGATTAAAGACTTAAATTTTATTTAAGTTAAATAAATTGGTATTGACTCTGGAAATCAAGAATAACAGAGAAAATTTTATATAAGTAAAAATTCAAATTCTCTAATTCATTAATTTAAGTTTGTGATCTGAAACCTGATATGGAAACATGATTTTTAAAACCCAAAACATAATTTTTAGCATTGAATCATGGGAGCAGTTCATATTAATCTGGAATTGGTGTTTGGGGTGTTTTTTGGCGAACGAGGCGATCTGGATGGTCAGGGTTCATACTGGAGGAAGTAGAGTGATCTGGAACTTTGGTAAAAATGTCAGGTGGTGGATCAAGACGATGTGGCGGCGGCAGGAGGTCGATCTTGCCTGTAACCCTAGTTTTTGGGTTTGGTTTTTAGCGTATTCGTTCATCGTCTCTGGTGGATTGAGCTCCACCAGAGTTTGGGAATTGGTTGAGGGGTTGGAAGAGAAGATGTGGTCGGAGGCATTGCCATTCTGGTGATCGGCAGTGGAAGGACGAAGAGATGTTTCAGGTTTGAGTGGTGTTCCTGTTTGGGTTCTTTTGCTCGATTTTGATTCCGAGTAAATGGTGAAGATCTGACGGTCGAGTTTGAGTTTGAAGTTCATCGTGGATGTGTGGGAAGCATAGGCGATGGTCGTAGCCTCGCCGTGGATGGTGCAGGGTGCACGGTGCACTTATTTCCTGGTGATCTGGTGCTTTGGTAGTTTGGGTGGATGCAGATTTTACTCACGTTTTCCTCGAGTAATTCAAGTATTTTACTCGAAGATATGTGAGGTTAAACTCAAAGTAACTTTAGATGGCTCGGAGAAGAGTTTGATAACAGGTTTTAGAAACCTGTTCTGTTTAAAAATTTAAAACAGAAGTTTTAAATTATAAAGGAAGGATTTAAACAAAGTTTAAATCTGAATTTTAAATCTGAATTCAAAATTGAATTTGAATCTTAGGTTTTGAAAAGAAAATAAAGCTTATAAATTCAAATGTTGTGAATAAGTTTGAATGTTAAAGTATTTTATAACATGTTTTTAAAGTCTGAAGTATAAGATTTAAACAGAGTTTCAAATCTAAGTTTAAAATCTGGATTCAAAAATGAATTTGAATCCTAGTTTGGAATAAATAAAGTTTTTGAATTTAATGTTTTGAAAAAATAACTTTGAATATTTAAAGAGTATTTTAAATTGATTTAAATTGAATATGTTTTTTTCTAAAAACTATTTTAAATTCCCTTTAGAAGATAAGTATTTTTTTACATGTAATACAAAAGTTTTTGAATTGTTTTTAAAGCTTGTTAAAGATTAAAATTGTTTTCATTTTAAATTTTAAATTTAAAATGGAATTTAAAGGTAAATTTAAAAGGAAATTGTTTTTAAAATATTTTGTTAATGATAATTTATTCATTAATAAGATTAAGGTTTATCTTAAAGTTAATTAGAATTTAATGATTTATAATTCATTAAAATGATTAAGGTAATTAAGATTTGTAATTAATTAATTTAATTAATTAATGATTTGGGTTAATTAATTAAGTAATTAGGGGTTTTATTTATTTAATTAAATAAAGGAGTAAGTTAATTAAGAATTAATTGATTTGTAATTAAGAAATCATAATTAGATAAGATTTGATTTGAAATTAATGATTTGAAATTTATTAATCAAGTAATTAAAAATTAATTAAGTTATAGATTAACACCTAATTAATTAAGCGAATTTTTCAGGAATTTTAGACCAAGCTTCCGATAAACTTAGATTTTCAGCTAGTCCGGCACCAACTCTTCGATATATCTCTTGCTGGAAGTATCCCTGATCCCACTGATAACGAGTGGGACCAAATAACTCGATTGGGGTTCAGCAATAATTAGAGATTAATTAATGGGTTTTATAGATAATTTAATTTGCAATTAATAATGATTAATCTCAGTTAATTACTTTAGAGAAGTAGTTAAAGATTTGTTAATGGTTAATGAAGGTCATTAACTTAGGATTATTTAAGAATTAATTAATGTGATTAATTTTAATGATTAAATAGATTAATTAATTTAAAGATAATCATTTGTGAATTATTTAAATGTAATTGCTTAATGAAAGTAATTAAGAAATTAATTACTAATTGTAATTAATTAAGCTTATTTTGATTAGTTTTAGTTAATTAATTTAGTTTAATTAGTTTAAGATAATCACTGGATTATTTGAAAAGTAATTACTCAATGTAATTAATGAAGAATAATTACTTAGTAGAGTAATTAAGAAGATAAATACTGGATGTAATTTAATTGAAGGATAATTAGGAAATGGAAGAGATTTGGAAATTTATTACTTTGTGTAATTAGTATAAAGAATAATTACTTAGAGCAAGTAATTAATAATTAATTACTTAGTGTAATTAATTAAGAATCGATTAATAAAGCTATTTGAAGATAATTAAGAGATGTAATTAATTAAGGATAATTAATTACTTAACGAGATTAATCTACGGTGATTAATAAATATAATTAAAGATTAATTATTAAATATAATTAATTAAGTAGTAATTAATTATCTAATGAAGTAATTAAGGGAAGTTAGTTACTGAATGTGATTAATAAATAGTGATTAATCAATATGGTTTAATTGATAGTTAATTACTTAATGTAATTAATTTAAATAGGGCGATCCTAAATAAAATAATTAGGGATCATTAATCAATATAATGATGTGATTAAGCATTGATTAAAAACAATTAATCAATGAAGGAATTAATTAATGTAATTAATTAAGGATTAATGTAATTAATTATAGTTAATTAATTAGTTAATGAAGTAATTACAGGTTAATTACTGAATTTGGTTTAGAATAATTAATTTGTGAAATTAATTAAAGGCTAATTACTTGAGTGTAATCAAAAGGGTAATTAATCAAGGGTGGTCAATTAAGGTGATTTATTTGAGGGTAATTAATTAGTTGATTTGTAATTAAATAATTGGTTATGTAAGCAAGATTTATGTGATAAAAGTAATTAATTTAGTCTACTATAAATTAATTAGAGAAAAAGTAATTACTTTAATTCATTTTAAATTAATTATAGAATGATGATTAATAAGTCATTGCTTATGAATACTGATTGATATTGATTGCCCTGAATAGTTGAGATCTCAGATATGAGATGAGTGATGTTGTGTGATATGGATGCTTTGGTTGCATTGAGTTGATAATACGAATTATCTGTTTGTGATGATAATATGGATTATCTGTTTATGATGATAATGTTGATTATCTATTATGATATGTGAATTATCTATCTGCGTGTATATAGATAATAGAATTGAATTGTTTTAAACATTAAAACAACTTGGACCTAAAAGATGGCGTTTTGGATTTCGATGAGACCGGGATCGGGTTTCCATATTTGGATATCCGAAAACCACATCGATCCAAACTAAGGATAGGTCGTGAATCTCAAGTGAAGATGAAGATTCAGAGTGCAAGGGTTATCATCGTTGACTCTGAGGGTGATTCCAAAATGAGTGTAACGAGATAATGCCTTCGGTTTCGTTCGAACCCAGAACGAACTTGTATGGATCGAATGCTTTCAGAACATCGTTAGGTGGATGATGAGCATTCTAAGAGATGTGTTCTATAAAGGTAATCGTAGCCTCAAGCCTCATCAACCGGGAATGGCTAAAACAAGGAAGGTGCAGCAAAGCTAAGTGGGTCATGCCCAAGTAGGATGAGATTTACCACTGTCTAGAAGTCTCTTTATATTCGGCTGTGTGGGGCAGTTGATTGCAACAACTGCCAGGGTTGTCTTGTTTGGGACTGTTCGGTAAGGAATGGTCCCGGCCTTGTGTTGCAGGGGAGTTAGGGTGGCTCCTCGGTACGGTGATCCAGGCCATGTACTTTGACGGGCGGTACCCTAGTAGCCCTGCCATTGTATGGAATCCAATCTCCAATAAGTGCCGTACGTTTTAGATGTGCCCAACTATGTTGGAACGTGAGATGTAAGCATTCCAGCTATTTTTGTATTTTACTTGAAAACTCTAGACACTATTATAATATCACCGGATTTCCTATCAAATGTTTTGGTTAGCGTAAGGTAAAAACTTACCCGTATTTATTTGTGGGAAGCCTTTCGTGATACCTTTGTTTTCAAAAGATTTTTTTTTAAAGTTAAGCAACCTTAACCTGTTACTCACACCAGACCCATGTCTGACCCGGAGTTTATCTTCTATTTTTCTTAAACTCTTGGGTACTCAAATTTTAACAAGTAGCCAAGGGATTCAGGTTAGCTTTGACGAATTATGGAGGAGCAATGGAGCAGGAGGCTTCGGCGTTAGATATATAGTTCCCGATGTGTGTTGTCTGTGTTGGTATCTCTTTGTTGAGTTGTACTGAGTTGTAATAATTAGACAGGTGTTTATAACTGTCTAGTATGTGATGTTTATGCTGTGTAACTCTGATTGGTATTATATATTATGTAGTACTTATGTTATTAATATAACTTATTCGTTCCGATGTTGATATTCTGGTGTTGTTTCTTCTTTCTCTTCTTTCTTTTCTCTTTTCTATCCCTTTCTTTCTTAAAGATGATACGACTTTCCGTGGAGAAAAAGTCGGGTCGTCACAATGGAAGTGCAACGACTAGCAACACTTCCCTGGCGTTGCAAATCTTCGTAGAATGAAGAAGAATAGGAATTGATTCTAACATTGTCTGGGCGTTTCTATTTATGGATGTGAAGAGCTGTCCATTCATGAAGGGTTGTGTCTCTTCCCAACATTTCAAAACCATTGCTAACAGTCACATACGTTTGATTTGAAACGTCGCGTCTATTCATTTGCAACGTTTAGAAAATGCTACAAATTTCCCGCTCTTTATTTAAATTCAAAAATTTCGGTTCTAGGTCCTTAATGGGCTAAAATCTAACCCGTTACTGTTTACATTCGATCCAAAAGATATTTTCGGATTCGAACCCAAAATTCGACCCGGACGGACGGCGGCGGCGCGCTTGTGGTGTTATATGACTTCTCTCCTCACAACAAAGCGTACATGTGGGAGCCCCAAGGCCCCAACATCCACATGAGAAAACTATATTTATACAAATATATTGCATAATTTTCTAGCATGTGGGACTAATATATTTCTTCTTCCCTCTTTACTTCTTCTCTTCCAAATCAAAACCCAAAGCCCCAAAACTATATATTTGAAAATTTTACAACAATCTCCCCCAATTTTCAAAATAAATAAATAGGATGGCTTAATCACTAAAGTGACTACCTACATATCCAAGTGGGATCAAGCCTATGTAGTTCTAAGATCATGTTTTGCATCATCGTGAAAACCAACACCTAAATAAAAGGTACCTTTTGGATTTGAACCTTTACTTAGTGTAAACCATTCAAAGCCTTATCGAGATTCTATGATGAACGAATCTTGAACCAAATACTAATGATAAAACCGAAACAATCACACCCGTTGATTTTCTTAGGTAAAGTGTTCTGTATTTCTCAACACGTTAATGACCATGTGCTTAAATCCTGATTCATGAGTCTACTTAGAAAGCGGTCTTACTTTCGTAGGAAACAGTCCGATTTCCATACTCGTATAGGTAAGTCTCTTAAGGTGTTTCTGTGATGCACCTTTTAAGGTTTCTGGACTTATTAAGGATATATATCCATCCTTTGTTCTTGCAGAATCCAACAACAAATATTATGGGATAATCGATATAGTGTTCCATAATCATTCTCTTAACTTGTTGGTACCCATTGAACTTTGTCTGTCCTTTTCAAGACATAAGTTGGGTTTCTATTAAGGATGATCAACCTTCTTTCACATACCTTAGTCTCATTTCTTGTGACTTTATAGAAACCGTTGCCTTTGAAAGACTATTTATAAGTAGGTCAGCCAAGTTTTTCTTCGTTTCTATGTAGTCAACAGTTATAACTCCTCTTTTGAGTAACTGTCTCACTATTTGATGTCTTAGACTCACATGTCCAGACTTTCCATTATATGTCTTATTAGACACATTGTATATCGTTGCTTGATTGTCACAGTTAATCAAGACTGCTGGAGATGGCTTCTTCCATGAAGGGATTTCCATTAATAAATTCCTAAGCCATTCTGCTTCTACATGCATCTTCTAATGCAATCAATTCTGATAACATTGTTGAGTCAGAAATACAGATATGCTTCTTAGAAGCCCAAGATGCAGCAACGCCTCCTAATGTAAAGATCCATCCAGTAGTAGACTAGGATTTGGATTCTACATTGTTCCAGGTTGCATCATTATATCATTCTGTTACAGCTGGATATCCTTTATAAGACAAACCATATTCAATGTTTCCTTTCAAATAAGCTAAAACTCTGGATATAGCTTTCCAATGTTTGAAACCTGGATTACTCGTAAATCGACACAATACACTTATAGCATGTGCGACGTCCGGTCTAGTGCAATGCATAGCATACATAAGACTCCCAGTAACACTAGAATACTCTAGTTGAGAGATAGTACGTCTAGTGTTCTTTTCTAATTTAATACTAGGATCTAAAGGAGTTGGTGCTAGTTTGTCATCATAATGACCATATTTTGTAGGAATTTCTCTATGTAATGAGATTGAGTTAGTAATAACTCCCCCTCTTTCCTAACAATTTTAATTCCCAAAATTACATCATCCTCTCCTAGATCTTTCATATCGAATTTAGAAGACGGAAACTTTTTAGTGTCATTCACACAGGATATATTAAAACCAAATATTAGCATGTCAATAACGTGTGCACATATTATAACACTACCGTTGTTATCCGATTTGCTATAAATACATTTATCAGCATCATTAACAATGAATCCATACGACAGTGCAACTTTATCAAATTTCTCATGCCATTGCATTGGAGCTTTCTTCAGGCCATAAAGAGATTTCACTAATTTGCAAACTTTCTTTTCTTAGCCTGCGGTTTTGAAACCTTCAGGTTGTTTCATATATATCTCTTCTTCTAAATCTCTATTTAGAAAAGTAGTATTTACTTCTATTTGATGTATGACTAATTTATGAATTGATGCAAGTGCAATTAAACAGCGTACAGAAGATATGCGAGCAACTGGAGCATATGTATCAAAGTAATCTACTCCATGTCTTTGCTTATATCCCATATCAACTAATCCGGCTTTAAACTTATCAATGGATCCATTTGTATTCAATTTTTTCTTGAATATTCATTTACATCCTATAGGTTTAGCACCAGGAGGTAAATCAGTTAAAACCCAAGTTTGGTTTAACAGTATGGAACTCATTTCGTCATTGATAGCTTCTTTTCGAAAATTGGAATCTCAGGAACTCATAGCCTCAGAATAAATTTTGGGATCGTCATCGACGTTCATTACATATTTAGTCATATTAAGGACTTTATCCTTACTGCCTTCTACCAGACATGCAATGAAGTCAGGACCATAGTCCTTCTCTATTCTCGCTCTTTTACTTCTCCGTTGTTCAGTACTATTATCTGGTACCAATACTTCCTTGCTATTTTCAGCAGGAGCATAATCATCGTCATTGATATCATTAGCCATACTAGGTTCTGAACTAGATGATCTCAATGGGATCTCAATAGTTTGATTTTCAAAAAATTCTACATCTACAGATTCTATAACTTCTAGGGTGTCAAGAATAAGGAATCTATAAGTTATACTATTAAGTGAATATCCTATGACAACACATTTAAATGCTCTATTTCCTAACTTTGGTCGTTTAGGGTCTGGTTTTCTAACATATGCTAAGAAACCCCAAACTTTAATTCTAGTTAAATTAGGTTTCCTATTTAACCATAATTCATAAAGGGAAATATTATTCTTTTTAAGTCGTACTCTATTTAAAATATAACATGCAGATAACATAGCATCACCTAATAGGTTATAAGGTAAATTAGAACTTATGAGCATGGCATTAACCATTTCTACTAAAGTTCTATTCTTCCTTTCAGCAACACCATTTTGTTGTGGTGTATATGAGGCATTACATCGGTGAACTATACCTTGTTGTTTACAAAACAAGTTGAATTCATTTGAGAAATATTCACCACCACGATCTAAATGTAATATTTTCATTTTAACTCCTAATTGTGTTTTGATCTCTGCTTTGTAAATTTTGAATTATCAAAAACCTCGTCTTTAGTTTTCATTAGATATGCATATGCATATCTAGTACAATCATCGATGAATGTTATATAATATTGGTTACCACCATAGGTGATATGACTTTTTAATTCATCTGCGTCACTATATACCAAATCAAGCAAACCAGTTTTCCTTTCTACGGATTTAGAGGATTTTCGGTGTACTTTTGCTTGAACACATATTTCACATTTAGAGATGACATCGAAATCACAATCAGAAATTAATCTAATTTATTCATATTTCTAATGGAATTATAATTAACATGTTCTAATCTACCATGCCATAAATTAAGAGAATCAATAATATAAACAGAAGATTTCTTTATTATGTTCAACTTAATCGTGCCATTACAAGAGTATCATGTCCAGTGAATCTACCATTCTTAGACGACACTAGCTTATCAGACTCATACACCATCTTGATTCCTCCTTTGTTAAGAAGGTATCCAGAGACCAAATTCTTACACATATCAGGTACATAAAATACATTTACTAATGTAAAAACTTTTCCAGAGGTGAAAGGAAGTTCTATAGTGCCTTTTCACAAAACTTTGCTTGGAACCTTATTTGCTCCAGTAACTTCGTCGGCTTATCCTTTATTTTCTTCGTAACTGTTGAACAGATTACGGTCTTTTTAAATGTGAATGGTTGCTCTAGTATCGAACCACCAATCATTATCATTGCTGCTAACGGAGTTCTCCTCTTGCACTACAGCCACAAGTGAGTCTTCGACCACATTCACTTTTTGTTGTTTCTTCCGCAGATGGCAGTCTCGGGCATAGTGGCCGGGCTTGTTACAAAAATAACAAGCACCTTTCTTTTTGTTGTTGGTTTTGGAATGATTTTTCTTCTTAAACTATATCTCATTCTTTGGCTTTAATGTATCGGTAATTTCGACATTATTTTCCTTAGAATGGGACTCAGTTTACGGATTATCATCTAGATCGCGTTTGCAAGTCTTCTTTAATATAAAGATGACGCAGTAATCCGTCTAAGTTATAATCCATTTCCGCATGCTTCATCTTTTTCTTAAAATCATTCCAACTATGTGGAAGTCTAGAAATTGTAACTCCAACAACAAAAGATTCAGAGAGGTCAATTCCAGCATCTCTAAGTTGATTCACCAACAGTAAGATTTCACTTACTTGTCCAATTATGGACTTATTTGTGACCATTTGAAATCCATAAAATTAGAAAAAAGAAATTTTTTATTACCGGTCTCGAATATGCGGTACTTATTCTCCTGGGCAGTCCAGAGTGCCTTCGCTATTTTCAAGGTTCTATGAGCATTGTAGACTGTGGTAGATAGCGCATTCAGAATATGGCTTCTACATAGAAAATCATCCTCTTTGCGCTTTGCACGTTTAGCTTTTAGAGCATCATCATCCTTATCAGTTTCCTCCGGGATTTCTTCCAAGCCATCTTCCAAAATGTAGAATAACTTGACGGTGACCAAGAAAATTTTCATCGTCTCTTGCCAACAAGTGAAATTGTTGCCATCAAAATGCTCTAATCAAGTTAGATGCTGATTCATAACTTGCAGAGTGCTCGAACCTTCCATGGTTGTAAACTATTGTCTGAAAATTTGTTGGGGATTTTGCAGTTCGAGGCGAATTTGATGGCAATTGCGATGAAGATAATGCTGTACTTCCAACTTCAAGGATCTATGGAATAGATTCTTTCAGACAATAGTTCAACCCACCAGGTACGAACAGGTTATCGACTATCAACTTTCAGGATTCAATGAATCCTTACAATAGCGTAATCGGATTCAAAGTTTGTACGCCTTTGATCCGACAAAGAACACTTTAGTATTTGATATCCAACGATGTAATATGAAGAGAAAGGAATGAAGAAGAAGAAGAAACAAATCTGCAACGATTCAGCATTGCAACACCTTGCAGGCGTTACAAAATATCGAGTAATGGAAGTGCAACGATTAGAAACACTTCCCTGGCGTTGCAAATCTACGTAGAAAGAAGAAGAAGAATAGGAATTGATTCTAACACTGTCTAGACGTTGCTATTTATAGATGTGAAGAGGTATCCAATCGTGAAGGGTTGCGTCCCTTTCCAACATTTCAAAACCGTTGCTAGTAGTCACATACGTTTGAATTGAAACGTCGCATCTATTCATTTTGCAACGTTTAGAAAACGTTAAATTTTCCGCTCTTTATTTAAATTCAGAAATTTCGGTTCTGGGTCCTTGACGAGATCTAACCCGTTATTATTACATTCGATCCAAAAAATATTTTTGGATCCAAACCCTGCCCGGTTCGGTTCAGTTCGGTCGGACGGATGGCGGCGGCGCCCGTATGTTGTTGCATGACTTCTCTCCTCACAACAAAGCAAACATGTGGGAGCCTCAAGGCCCCAACATCCATATGAGGAAGCTATATTTATACAAATATATTGCATAATTTTCTAACATGTGGGACTAATTGGTTTCTTCTTCCCTCTTTACTTCTTCTCTTCCAAATCAAAACTCAAAGCCTCAAAACTATATATTTGAAAATTTTACAACAGTTGGAATATTGAAGCAGGGGTTGGTTACTTTAGGTTCAAGAACATTTAAAATAAATGTCCTCTGAGTTGCATGTAAGTTTTCATGGGGTTAAGATTGCATAGGGTATTTGGTTAGGAGGAATTATATCATGCATGGCATGCGGAGTTTCTGATTGGGTGGTTCCATTAAATAATGTGTGCTCATTTAACATTCTATGCACAGAGACATTTGTTATTTTACATGCACTAATTGTTGTTAATTTGCATTTATTGCATCACATGATTCTTTCAGCTTTAAGAGTGTAGTCGAGCTTAACACATCCAACACACATAGCTCGACCAACAACTCAATGAGTTCAGCACATAACATTGCTACCTTCCCCTTGTTCAGACTTGTTTTTCTCAAGTTTGTAACAGTTATTTTTACATCCACATTATTATATATAAACTTTGCAATAGCTGAAACCTTTTAAGTTCTTTTGATCAATATATGTGCCTGAATCAAGAGACGTGCTTATATCGTTACTTGTTTGATGCACATAGCATCACAACCAGTGATCAATCTCTCCTTCCCTTCTCCCTGCTGACAGCCTTCTCACCCTCTTTACTAAGAACATTCAATTTGTTAGGCGTAAGTTTTCCCTCTCCCTTATCTTTGGTATTCTTCACATACTCCGCTCTTCTCCAACCATTCTTGGGACTAACCGCCTTCTTTTTATTCGTTATCTTTTCTTTAGTAGTGATGTTTAGTGGTAATGTCTCTCCTTCCTTATCATCTACTTTACTAGTATGGTGTGAGTTTCTTGAGGCATGATTCTATCATGTAGCCAAATACTTTCCAAGAAGTACAAATTTCTAGTTTCCATTGGTAATCACTTGAACAAACTGCTAGAGCCATCCATCAACTTTACTAGGAAATTATACACTAAGCCATAGAGGGGGGTTACTTCAACTAAACATTTATCATAATTCAGCATCTCTATTTTTTCAATCAATTCATCAAGGCAAATCAATTTACCAATTGTAATTGCCAGCCAATTAATACCAATAGGCAACCAAGCATATAAGGGTATGCTAGAGAAATGAACCCAAATTAGCACCTTTTATATGGAGCCACTCATACTGCAATCAGTTGGGTCTCATTCTTTCATTACCATCTTGTTTCGCATGATTACGGGGTCTTCCTCCGCGATTTTCTTTCTACCTTCATCATTGGAAAGGTGAGATAAGAGAACCCATTAGATTAGACTTTAACACTTCACTTTAGTTTCTAGATTTTCTTAAGGTGTTGAATCACTTTAGTGCAAGAAGGAGGTTTGTCTAGGAAAAAGCCAACAATACAGTCATTCCATATTTCATTGTCAACTGCTGGCACTTCCAATGATGGAACCATCGTTTTTCCCGAGAAAGTAACTTCTATGTCAATATGGATGCGCTTCCCCACGTTCATCTACTTCTTCATGAAAAGAGAAGTCTATTTATGTTAACAAAGGGATGGTATAGAGGAGGTGGAAGGAGAAACAAAAAGAGGGGATGGAAAGGAGGCATGAGGAGGTGTGGAGTAGGGTCAAGGGAGAGATCAAGACGTATATATATACCATGTAAGGGAAAAGGTATGGAGGGGGGGGGGCGCGAAATGATACGTGGAGGTAATAAGGCATGGGTGAGGATGGAGAGGTCTGCCATTAAAAGAAAAAGTAAAAAAAAGAATGTAAGAGGTGTAAAGTGTTACAGAATAAAGAGAATGAAGGCAATTAGAGAGAGAACAATTCTATTGAATGAGAGATATATTTACAATACAATCAAGCTCCATATTTATAGACTACTTATGCAGTGCAGATTACAATAATGCCCTTTCATATTTAGCATATTCATCCCTATTATTAATGTATATTACAACACTCCCCCTTGAATATGCGTATGTAAAGATGATAAGAGTAATTGCCTCATTAAAAACCTTGTTATGAAAAACCCAGTGGGAAAAAATCATAAGCAAGGAAAAGAGTACAACATGATTTCATCTTTAAGTAACATATATTTTATAATGTTACTACGAGGGTTGATTCTTCAGGATCAAGATAATGCCTCATTAAAACCTTACTAATAAAAACCCAGTGGGAAAAAATATTAGTGAAGTAAAAAGAGTACATTATAGAGTATTTCATACGCTCCC
Source organism: Allium cepa (assembly GCA_030765085.1). NCBI lineage: Eukaryota > Viridiplantae > Streptophyta > Magnoliopsida > Asparagales > Amaryllidaceae > Allium > Allium cepa. The sequence continues at coordinate 596,084,341 of CM060943.1, read as the reverse complement.
TCGGATTATAACGCATTATTCAATTAGTTTGTTGATGCAGCCGACGCATACCAATTTTGTACACCATCTTCTGAAATGTTGATTTTGGAAGCACCTTTGTGAATAAGTCCGCTGGATTTTCTTGGGATCAGATTTGTTTCACTTCTATCTTGTTATCCTTTTATAGCTCATGTGTGAAGAAAAATTTAGGAGAAATGTATTTCGTCCTATCACCCTTAATGTAACCCACTTGAATTTGAGCTACACAAGCTACATTGTCTTCATAAACAATGGTTGACCTTTCCGTTACTGATGGAAATTGGCAGCTTTTTCGAATATGCTCAATCAGTGATCTTAGCCAAATACATTCTTTACTTGCTTCATGTAGTGCTAGTATTTCAGAGTGATTGGATGATGTTGTTACCAATGTTTATTTTGTAGATCGCCATGAAATTGCTGCATTGCTGTTATTAAATACATATCCAGTTTGTGATCTTGCTTTATGTGGGTCAGAAAGATAACCTGCATCAGCATAGCCAACTAGATTTGGATTATTGCCTGTGTTAGAGTAAAATAAACCCAAATTTATCGTTCCACGAAGATATCTCATGAGATGTTTTATACCATTCCAGTGTCTTTTTGTTGGTTCTGAAATGTATCTTGCTAGAAGATTTACTGAAAATGCAATATCTGGTCTTGTGCATTGGGCCAAATATAATAATGCACCAATGACACTAAGATATGGCACTTCCGGGCCAAGCACATTCTCATCTTCTTCTTTTGGGCGTTAAGGGTCCTTTTTAATATCTAAAGATCTAACAACCATTGGCGTACTAAGTGGATATGCTTTATCCATTTGAAAACGCTTTAGAATTTTCTCAATGTAGTTTGATTGATGGATTAATATGCCATTAGTGCTATGCTCAATCTGTAGACCGAGACAGTGCTTTGTTTTGCCAAGATCTTTAATTTCAAATTCCTTCTTTATATAATTTATTGTTTCATCAATCTCTTCTGGAGTTCCAATCAAATTTATGTCATCAACATAAACTGCTAAGATAGCAAATCCCTTTACCGATTTCTCCATAAAGACACATGGACAAATGAGATTGTTTTCGTATCCTTCTTTTACCAAATATTTACTAAGACGGTTATACCACACCCTTCCAGATTGTTTCAATCCATATAGTGATCGTCTTAATCTTAATGAGTACATGGACTTTGATTTTGCTTCAGGCAACTTATATCCATCTGGAATTTTCATGTAAATGTTGGTATCTAATTCACCATAAAGATAAGCTGTCACAACATCCGTTAATCTTATATCGAGTTTTTCAGAAACTACAAGGCTTATCAAATATCGGAATGTTATGACATCCATGACAGGGGAGTAAGTTTCCTTAAAGTCAAAACCTGGTCTCTGCAGTAAACCTTGTGCGACAAATCGTGCCTTGTACCTCACGACTTCATTTTTATCATTTCGTTTTCTAACGAATACCCATTTATAACCTACTGGTTTAACATTTTCTGGTGTTTTCTCTATTGGTCCAAATACCCATGTTTTTGAAGTGAATCTAGTTCCACTTGGATAGCATCTTTCCATTTTGGCCAATCGTGTCTTTTTCGACATTCATTTATGCTATTTGGTTCATTATCATCATTCTCATTATTCTCATTATGGTCATGACTTTCAATTATTTCAGTAGCTACTGCGAATGAGAATACATCATCAATTATTATTTTACTTCGATCCCATATTTCTCCGTAGTTCGTATAAAATATTGAGATCTCATTATTATTAGGTACCATTTTATCGTTGGAATCTTCTTTTATCTCTTCTGGGATAATATTTCCTTCCGCGCTTCTAGGAGAATTGGGATTTTCATTTGAGTGATCTTTTTGATCATTTATAACCTCTTCAGGAGGTTCCTTAATTGATGATTTTTCATTAGACTTTCTTTTTCTAGGCGCCAAGTCTTTTGAACCAACTGGCCTTCCACGTTTTTGTCTTGCTTTAGATTCATTTGCTGCTATATTTATTTTTGATGCTTCAGGGACATCAATTTTTGCTGGTGCATTTGCTGCTGGAATGTGAGATTTAGTTATTTTTGCAGTGTCGCTAAATGCATCCGGCAGTTGATTTGCAATATTTTGAATATGCAAAATTCTTTGTACCTCATATTGGCATTGTTTAGTACGTGGATCCAAATAAGACATAGATGGATTATTCCATGATAGTTCACGCCGTTCTACTGGAACGGTCTTTTCTCCCCCTAACGGCGGGAAGATTGTCTCATCAAATTTACAGTCTGAAAATCTTGCAGTGAAGACATCACCTGTAAGAGGTTCAAGGTAACGAATTATCGATAGGGAATCAAATCCCACATAAATTCCCAACCGTCGTTGAGGACCCATTTTAGTACGAAGTGGGGGATTAATAGGTATATGCACAGCACAACCAAATTTTTATAAATGTGAAATATTTGGTCGAAATCCAGTTAAGAGCTGTGATGGTGAAAGCTGATGATAAGCTGTTGGTCTAATTTTAACCAATTTCGATGCATGCAAAATTGCATGCCCCCAAGCTGAAACGGGTAGTTTTGATTGCATAAGCAATGGTCTTGCAATAAGTTGCAAGCGCTTAATTAATGATTCTGCTAGACCATTTTGAGTATGAACATGAGCTACTGGATGTTCAATTTCAATCCCCAATGATAGACAATAATCATCAAATACTTGAGAAGTAAATTCTCCAGCATTATCTAGTCGAATCGATTTAATTTGATGATTAGGGAAGTGTGCTCTCAATTTTATTATTTGACCAAGTAGCTTGGCAAATGCCAAATTTCTTGTAGAAAGTAAACAGACGTGTGACCAACGAGTTGATGCATTAAGCAATACCATAAAATATTTGAATGGTCCACATTCAGGGTGGATTGGGCCACATATATCACCTTGAATTCTTTGTAAAAATGTTGGAGATTTGGAGGTGATTTTACTATATGAAGGTCGAGTGATTAATTTTCCTTGTGCACATGGGGCACATAAGTAATCACTTGGTAAATTCAATTGGTTTGATAAATCATGTCCGTTTGAGTTTTTGGCAATTTTACGCATCATAGTTGATCCAGGATGACCCAAGCGATCATGCCAAAGAATTACTGTCTTTGTATTTGTGAGCTTCTGGCTCATGTTTATAGAGTGAGATTCAACTATGCCAATTTTTGTAAAATATAAACCAGTTGAAATTGTACCAAATTTTTCTAGGATAAGCTTCTGGCTTTCAATTCTAGAAATAACACAAAGATATTCTTTGTTGTTTTCATTTATAGTTTCAATATGGTATCCATTCATTCTTATATCTTTGAAACTCAGCAAATTTCTTTTAGAGTTGCTTGAGTATAATGCATTCTGAATAAATATATGCGTACCATTTGGTAATATTATATGGGCTCTTTCGGACCCGTCAATTACATTAGCAGATCCAGCTATAGTGGAGACTTTAGCTGAGAAATTTTCAGATAGTTCAGAGAAAACTTCTGGTTTTTCAAAATTGTATGAGTAGTTGCACTATCTAGTAAGCATTTATCATCACCCAAATGGCGTTCCATACCATAAGAATTAAAGACAATGATTAGTCAATCACTAAAAATTTGTATGCATAAATGAATGAAATGTAAACAAACAAAGTAATATGATTAAAATAGGCTATTGATTAAAAACAACATCCACATTACACATTACTAGTACTGCAAAGGGAAATACAATTAAACGAACACAAATTTCAAACTGATTTATTGATGCAAGCTAATGAAATAAAATGAAAGTCACATAAAAAACTTCTAGACATTTCTAATTGATCAACTCGGTCATATCATTGATCATTGCACTTAGATTTTCATCATTAATGAAATTTCCATTGTCATCTTCGAAGAAATCATCTAACTTCAGGTTAGTGTTTTCAGGTAACTTTTCGGCATTATTTGCCTCAATATTCTTCGAGCGATGATATTCTTCAACTGTTTTCTTTGATGATCTACATGTACGAGACCAGTGACCAGATCGTCCACATCTATAACAAACTTCCTCATAATGCCTTTTATTTTCTGAAGCTGAATCATTGTTCTTTATAGGCTCAATTTTCTTTTGTTGCTTTTTAAAGTTGGTGGTTTTGTTACCTTTAAAACCACCATAACCACCTCTGCTAGAGTTATATCCATGTCCACGACCATGTCCTCTACCTCGACCTCAACCCCTACCTCTTCCAGAGTGGGCAAAATTAGCATTAACTTCAGGTAATGCAGTTCGACCAGTTGGTCTTGAGGAATGGTTTTTTATAAGCAATTCATTATTTTGTTCAGCAATTAGTAAGCATTCTATGAGTTCAGAATATTTTGTAAAATGACGCTATCGATATTGCTGCTGCAGGAGTATATTCGAGGCATGAAATGTTGAGAAAGTCTTTTCAAGCATTTGTGCGTCATCCACCTTTTCTCCACATAATTTCAGTTTAGAAGTGATTCTAAACATTGCAGAATTATAATCTCTTATGGACTTAAAGTCCTGAAACCTCAGGTTCAACCACTCTTGCCTAGTGTTTGGAAGTATGACCGTCTTCTGGTGGTCATAACGCTCCTTCAGGGAGTTCCATAAGTGGAGAGGGTCTTTTTCAGTCAAATATTCTGTTTTTAGATCGTCATGGATATGACGTCTAAAAAATATTAGAGCCTTTGCCTTGTCCTGCTGGGACATAGTATTGCCATTTTTAATGGCATTTTCTAAGCATTGAGATTGCAAATGAATCTCAGCATTCAATATCCATGATAAGTAGTTGTCTCCAGATATATCCAAAGCTTTAAATTCAAGCTTGGCGATGTTTGTCAATTTGTGAACTGTTCATAAAATAAATTGCACAAGGTGAAAATATTCGCCACAACAGCATTCACTATATGTTTGTTTCCAGCTAAAAAGAAGAAAAAAAATGGAAAGTCTTCATTCATGGTATCAAACAACTATACAAAAAAAAATTGTATCAACAAAACCAAACATTTGGATTTTGCAACTTTCATGTATTTATCAAATAAGAAAGGAAAATCAGCTTTTGCGTATATTCCATTTCAAACTTTTGAATTTTATTTGGCAATAGATCCGCAAAGGAAAAAAAATGATATTGAATTTAGAAGCCAAAGAATAAAAATAAGAGTGATACAAGAAAAGGCATGAAAAATATAGAAGCGAACCCCAAACTAGCATGTGCTGACTTGATAGCTTTATCAAAAAAAATATGATATTGACAATTACGTTTTTGGAGAGAGGAAAAGTAACGAGTTTATAAAGAAATGCAAGAACAATTCCTTTACCTGCTGTTTTAAAGGAAATAAGAAATAGAATGTATGTAGATATATTCTAAAAGACTTGTCTTCACTAATATATATAATAGGATTTTGAATATAGATAGCCTTAGAATTGGAATGGTCGGAAGAGAAATGGTTAGAGTAATTAATATTTAATTACTTGTTGAGAAGTTGGAAAGTTTGAAGGTGAACAGGTTGAGGTCAATAATTAATTCGCATTCCTTCATGCTGATAACGTGTTACAGAATAAAGAGAATGAAGGCAATTAGAGAGAGAACAATTCTATTGAATTGAGAGATATATTTACAATACAATCAAGCTCCATATTTATAGACTACTTATGCAGTGCAGATTACAAGAATGCCCTTTCATATTTAGCATATTCATCCCTATTATTAATGTATATTACAACATAAAGATTATTTTATATACGTACATATAAACATTGTTTCATATATATAAACAAAGTTTCATAAATGTCCTACAAATTGTTCTCATTTATTATTTTAACTTATGTAAAAGTGAATGTACATGTTTAATTTGTATACTTATTGATATTCACATACATACATACATGTAATATTTTAATACATAAACACACACACATACATACACACATTCAGACAACAAATGAATATAAGAGGGACTAATATGTTTATTGCTATTCCAATAACTATATGTGGGCATGTTAAACTATGTACACATTATCATGTTACACGTGCATACGCACACACATATGTGTATATCACACACACACACATACATGCACGTAATATAATATAAGTTGTATAAAATAATTTTTTTGTGAATTTAAATAAAATATTGATTTTATTTAATGAAAAATTTAGAATATTTCTAAATGAATTAGACTACTTAATCCCATTAAAGATCCAAATAAGTAAAATTTCTCCACTGCAGGCTAGTCCAGTTCCAACAATGGTATCAGAGCCTAATATCCTATTCGATCTAAATTAGTCATGTTAGGATTAACTAATTAAGACCACACCGGATATTAAGGTGTCTAGATGTAACACCTCATAAAATTAATGATAATTAATAAGGCTTCAAAATGAAAATTGAGAAAATTTTAGAATTTGACCATGAAATTTTCACAGTTGCGTTTATAGCATTTTCTAAGCAACTTTCATATTTGGAGTTTTGTGATCGGAGCTCAAACAAAGAAGTTACTAGCGTTTGAAGTTTTTGGAGCAAAAATAATTTAAAATGAGAAAAAGGAAAAAATAATATTAATAACATGGACCTAACCGATCGACCGCCTTACTTCATCAGTCGACCGGTGGAGAAGGTGGCAGTTAGGCTTGAACCTTGGCCGAACGTCTTGGATTTTATTATTTTAAATCTAGCAGATATGACTGATTTCGGGCGCCTATGAATAATGGCCTAACCCCTCACTTCTTTTCTCATATACTCCAATCAAAGCAGCAAATCTCTGCCATTTCCCTTTCTCTGCTATTTCAAGAATTATAAAATGTTATATTATATATATAATCAGAGAATGGCATAAATTAAAATAGAAAAATAGAAGGAGAAAATAAATGCTATGGAAAAATGTAATTTCTGTAATTATATATCTACATCCGCCTTAAGCTTGCTCTTCTTAGATCTATAATTTTAATAGTATGAATACAACTTATTATACATATTGTTTTGGACTGGAAAGGAAAATGGGTCAATTAAAGGGATGGATTCAGATTTGGAAGAATTGGAAAGCTTGAAAGATAAGTAGGAAATTGCATAATTTATTTGTAACATTGAAATTAATATCATTTGAACTTTATTTAATTATTACACCTATATAAGTTTTTATGAGTTGTAGGCTTAAAATGAACATATAGGAATATTGCCTACGTATTTTGTGAAATAGGTAGTTGGAATAGGAATGTTATTTACACCCTGATCCAGAAATTTGGAAATCAGTCCCCAAATTTGTTAAAGTTGAATGTTGATAAAGTTATAAAGTTTCTTCCAGATTTGTAGTTGGGTTATAAAATGTTAGTATTAGTTTAAATTTCTCAAATATGACTTGGAATGTGAATTTCTATGTTTTAATTTATTAGGAGCGGTGTATAATTTAATTTATCTATTTTCGTATAATTTTCATAAATTATCGAATTCCACAAATGTATAAAAAGTGCGTAGTTCAAAATAATAAGGTATACACCAAAAATGAAAGAGATGTTTAAAATATGGATGTTCTTCCCTATAGTTTTCACTGTCTATTTCAATAAAAAAAAATCTTTGTAGTTTCAAATGAAGCAAAGGTCCCACTTTGGTTAATTTATAAAAGGTCATAATAATAAGCCCTTTTGGTAGGATAGATTTGGTAGATTAAATCATAAAAAGAAATGTTTTGGTTTAGAAATCAATAGCTAGAAATAGAAAAAAAACACACACACACATAACCATGCTTATCGATTAAAATTAAACATACATCTATAAAGCATAATATACATGGATATTCACATTAGTTATAATTAGGACGTCTAGTTATAAATAGCGTAATAAATTAGGATGCATAGATGGAAACGAGATAGTAGCTCAAAACTAACAAGACAATAAATATACAGTAAATAAGGAGTTATGGGAACTAGATGGGGAAATAAATATGGTTAACTGGTCTGGTTAAAGAATTTAATATGGCATTAATAGAGAAATGAAAGAGGCATAATAGGTTAAATTAGAATGATAAATAAATGTTATTAGAGATTGTCCAAATAGAATAATAATGACCATTTATTACATGCAATCAACATTTATCGAATACAGGAAATCACTAGATAAGAGAGGAATTAAATACTATGTGGTAGTATAATTTTCATAGTGGAAAATTATAAAGCCTTAAATATACGTTTAGGATAAGCAAATATTTACTGGGCTTGGTTCATATTTAGGCCTAAGATAATTGGTTTATTTAGTGGGTTAAGATGAAAAATCAGTCGAGTTACATAAGAGAAGTTTACCCTTCACTTATAGGCTACCAGCTTTTGTGCATACTTACTGATGTGGGACATCTCCAACCATAAGACCCATGGAGAAGGGATAAGCGCTTACATATAGGTATAGAAAAATATACCAAGAGTTTGCCTTGGATTTGAAGTATTAAATAACTAAGCATTTATAAGAAAATGAGGTCTGGTTCATTTCTAATTAAGAGGTATTAAGTAACTGAAAAGGGCATTTTCCTTGACTTACATTAGGCTAGTCCAAATAGGATTTTGCCTGTGGAAGATCGGTAGGCCATGTCATTATTGTTGTTGGATTAGTATTTAGTAGTTGGTCCGGCATATATGATATGACCACTAGCAGTCCCGAGTGGTTGGGAGGAACAACTCAGGCTATGCCCTGACAGATTTCGCTTCCTACTAGTGTATAATCCATGTGGGACACGCATCTCAAAGTTTAGTTAATAAGTTGTTTGTTTGTCGGAGGTGGACTAGTTAACCCTTGAATGAGTCTTTGAGATACGTTAATAATACGACAATTATATTATAACGCTATATCTATGAGTCATCGGTCTCTGTAGTTAGGACCAATTGGCTATTGTTTACATTGCAGAGGGCCCGCTTTGAGGTTTAGGAATTTAATAGCAGATGGCTCTACCTCCTTATTATTTAAGAAGTATTAAGTAGCCAGGGTTTTGGGTAGTATACATTTAGATATATATGTATAGAGGCATATATATATATACACACACTCACACATCATGGTAGGTTAGGCATATTATACGTGCACATAGGATTTAATGGATTATCCATAATAATAAACAAAACACTTAAATAGAAATAAATCGGTATAAATTAGCGTTATGGATAAAGCGTGTAATTTTATGGCCACCAGAAGAGTTCTTTTGACCCCCTATTCATTACAACTCATATGATAGATTAGAGGGACATATTATTGGAGCAAGACATGAACGGTGGATGGATAAGTCTTCTCTTTCATGCTCAACATTGACAAGGCGACTAGATATCCAAGAACTAATATTGATTCCATAAGTAGTAGCCTTAGTTGGTATATATGTTCTATTATATTATTTTTATTCCACTGTGAGTTTCTATTGATTGCACTCTAATATGATTGTGTTTATTATAATTGAAAAAACCAACGATCCTTGCCCTCATGGACTTGGGTTTCGATTTAGTCAAAATTCAGGCCCATTAAGATGCGGATTATTGTATTTGGTATTAGAGCTTAGGTAGTGGATCATAGGAATTGCGATACGCTAAGTATTTTTTTATCTATATATATATATTATTATATGCCAAGCTCTAAGAATTATGACTATAAAAGTTGTTGTGACCATATTTCGAAAGGATAAACAAGGAAATTATGTGTTGGTCTAATAAATGGAGTTAGATTTATACACCTACCCCGACGAAGTGCGAGGTGTGTTGCAAGGCATTAAACAAGAAGGGCATGAGCATGACATATAAAAGGAGGCCAAAAGATGGATGGTACTTGACTCCTTCGTTGGGCATAGACTTCTTTATGACATGGATTTTGATGGATTGCCAATTGAAGAGTACAATGCATCTAGAAAGATGGAAGATAAGAATCTATATGTTGCAAGCATTTTGAAGCAAGATAAGAAGAAGGACTGAATAAATTCTCGCAAGAATGTGTGCACTAATCACTACAAGAAGATAAGCCGAATTTATGATGAAGATGAGCTAAAAATGAGTGGAAAAGAAGGAGATCCAAAAGAAGAGGCAATAAAAGTCTATTTCTAAGTCCGACCCCATGTAAAAGAATTTGATCAAAATAAGATTTTTTTTGAAAATTCTTTGAAATGTTTTGAATGGGTTTTTCACAGTATATATTGAGAAGCTGTTGTTTTGAAATAGTAAGTAAATTTTGAAGTTCTTGATTTAAAATTTGTTCGATTTAAAGGTTTTTGATAAAGGGATTTTTTTGTTTTAATAAATGGAAAATAGAGCGTCCTTTTTAAATTCTTTCTAAGGGTTGATAAATGGAAACAATTCCTGATTAAAATGGGGTAAAGAGGATAGATGGATAAGAATGTCTCATAGTGAAGATAGGAAGAATATTTTTGTATAATAAAAATATGGAGAAAATAGCTGAAATAGATTTGTATATATCTCTTTTCATGTTAACGAAGAAAATCCCAATTAGTAAAGTAGGAGACGAATGGAATGCAATGAGTCAATATTAGGAAATTTAGATAGAAACAACATTAAAGATTTTAATAGGGTTAGCAATCTAACTAGGAATAATATAGGAGAAATGCAATAGTAATAGAATAGGAAGGATGAATAAATTCCTTAGGTATGTGTAGTAATTGTCATATATTTTAGATACGTGCTTAGATTGATGTTGCAATTGTATGTGTATTTTAGAGTCCCCCTCTTATGTTATTAAAATCTTCACTATGGGTGAAAGTGGAAATAGCATGAGTAGTAGAAAATAACAGAGTGGAATTTATCCTTATCTACACCAGTTTTCATTTTATAAAGTTGCGGAAGACATTTTTGAAAAAAAATGGTTTGGTATCACAGTTGGGTTATTCGATGCAAACATGAGAAATGTTTTAAGTTAAAAATCCTACTTTTGAAGAAGTAAATTTTTGTTGTAGAAAGTCTTTGAAATGAGAAATTTTTCACGGCCCGATTTTGAAAACCAAGCAATTTTTGAATTTGATAAAAATGGTTTCTAAGTTATATTTTCAAAGATAAAGGTTTTGTATTAGGTGCTTCATGATTGTGAAATTTTGATTTTACAAAGAGTGACGAAACCCGAACCAATTTTTAAGATGGAGTAGATAAGGATAATTGCCTAGGCAAGATGAGGTAAAGGTTAAGGTTATGAATATAATAGTTATGGATACTCGTAGGGTAGCAACAAGTACTCCCCTTTGAATATAAGGAATACTGGTTTGAACTTAGGAATATTTTATTAGGGATGTGTGAAAGAAGAACCCTTAAAAGGATTGAGAATGGTATCAAAGTACAATTTTGCAAGTCCTAGGGTATACTCGCATAAAAAATCAAGGATAGAGGAAGTAAACACCATAGTTTGATGATACTACCAAGAAATTTGATTGAAAGAAGATAGCAGTATAATGTGAGAAGAAATTAATAAGATGGTGAACTCGTATAAAGGATGTTGATTGACTCATGGTTAAAGAGGCAAGATAGTGGTAGAAGTTATTCCGCCAAACCAATTTTCCAATGGGTTGTTCTAAATGTGCATAGTTTATATACCTTACTTATTTCTGTATAGGAACACATAATTTATTTCATAATCAGCTATAATAATTGAAGTAAAAGATTGATCTTATTGGGAGCCAAAGAGGTAAGTTATGACATGTGGATTATAGTTGAATGGCATACTAGAAATGTCCATCTTAATTGAGTAAGGAGTTACAAGGCCCTAATATCATTAACACTAGTTGATGATGAGGAGAAACCCTAATAATTGTTTCTTTTAGGTTATTGGGGTTGTAATCGCTATTTGTCTCCCTTCGATTATTGGGCAAATGTACGTCATGATATGAGATATGTTCCTATTTTAGTACCATGTTGATTTTATGAATGGGCTTTGATCGCTATGTATATATTGAAAAACAGTGTAAATAAGAAAATCTCTTAAGGACACTTAACTAGCGATGAATGTAAGTAAAGTTGAAAGTTTATAAAATATTAGGAAACCAAATTTGCTATTAGAGTAAAGAATGTTTAGATCCCAAAACTTTTGAATTTTGAGAAAATAAATTTTGGCAAGCGAAGGACATGGAAAGATTACTGCAAAATTAGAGTCATTATCCCTATGTCTTAAAAGATAAAATTTATAAACATGTTGGTAGGTTGTCTTTTTAGAGTAAAAGGAAATTTTCCCAAATCTAGGATTAACTTCACAATGCTATTGTCAATTATATGCATCAACTCATTAATTGAATCACAATTATGTTAAGATGTGGCTTGATTTTTTAATAAGGATGGAGCGATAATATTTTTAAAAATTATGTTTGAATGCTTTTGAATTTTTTTGTTTAAACGCTTTTGAGAATTGGGTTTCAAATACATTTAGAAAATTTTGTTCAAGTGCTTTTGAATATACATATGTATGTGTATATATATATCTATATATATATATATATATGTGTATGCATATCTATGTATGTATATGGAGTTTAAATGGTTTAGGGAATTTGATTTTCAAACAATTATGCAAGTTTGAATGAAGGGAAAAATGGAAATTTCCAATTTTTTAGTGCCACGTCGTTAGTATATGGAGGGTCGATGTGTTAGTGAATATGAATTTTACTGTCTAACAAGGGTGGCAGTATACTAAACATAGATAATAACAAGGAAAAATACTGTTTAAGCTTTGGAATTTCTAATTTCATACCTTGTTGATAGTGAAATGAAACTTTCATTTAGGATAATTCCATTTAACATCCAAAAATAAACATCCTTACAAGAATTATACTTAAAAAAATTGGATAAAAATTAAGGGCAAAAAAGAATATTCAAAAGTATAGCGGAATAAGTATTTGAAACAAGGGTGGAAATGTATAATTATCCATTTAAATTTCTTCTCTGACATAAGAGTATAGATCTAGAAAAACTGGATTTCTAGAAATTTCGAATGTTAGAAATTATGTGCTAGGAATTAGATGGTAGGGATTGGATACAAAATTGGTTGAACCATACTCCTACTCACAGGAGTGTGGAAATTATTGTATGAAAAATGAATTTTGATTTTTGAAAACTTGCTTACATATAGAACTGCCAGTATATATAGGTTGTTAGTATCATATTTTCAAAATATTTTTAAAAGAATGCATTCATAGAGAAGGTGCCAATTTATAATCATTCAGCATGCGTTTCTTATATGTTGTGATATACTGTACACCTGTACACGTTTGGTTGCAAAATTTGTTGCACACTAATTGGTTGGACAGTTTAAACGGTTACACGTTATGTTACATGATTCAACCATTGAGGAATTTCGAGGATGAATTTTTTTTTTTTGGGGCAAGAGAGAATGTAAGACTCCATAAAATTAACGGTAATTAATTAATAATTAATAAAATGCCAAATGAAATTTGAGAAAACGTCAGAATTTGGCCCTGAAATTTTCACAATGCGTTCATAGGGATTTTTTGAACAACTTTCATATTTGGAGTTTTGCGATCGGAGCTCAGATGAAGAACTTATTAACGTTTCTCGGAGTGGAAATAATTTAAAACAAGAAAAGGAAATAAATAATATTAATAACGTGGACCCCATCAGTCGGCACCCTTACTTGGGCCGATTGACCGCAAGCGATCGGCCAGTGGAGAAGGTGGCGATTAGGGTTGAACCTTGGTCGAAAGGAACGAACTTTTTTATTTTAAATCTTACATATACGATTGATTCGGACATTTATAAATACTGGCCTAGCCCCTTACTTCTCTTAACATATTTTTTAATCAAAGCATCATAGCTCTTCCATTTTCTCTTCTCCACTATTACTAGAAATTATAAATATTATATTATGCATATAGTCGGTGATGGGCAGAAAAGAAAAAGAGAAGTAGCGAACTAATACTACGGAAAAAGGTAATTTCTATAATTATAAATCTAATTCCCCTTAACTCCAAATCTCTTATCAGATATGTAATTCTAATTATACATACTATATCTTGTTATACGTATTTTTGGATTGAAAAGAAAAGGGAATCAATTAAAGGGATGGATTCGGATTTGAGAGATTTGGAAAGCTTGAAAGGTGGGTGAGAGATTACATAATTTATTTGTAACATTGAAATTTATATCATTTGAATTTTATTTAATTATTATGCCTATATAAATTTTGAAGAGTTGTAGGCTTAATATGAATATATAGGATTATTGCCTACAGAATGTGACGACCCAGAATCTTGGACAATATCAATTTAATAATCTTTGTTAATAATTAAATTGATTTGATAATTTTATATCATAAATTGACAAGTAAAATTCTTTTAAAGGTTAATAATAATAATTTGACAATATATATTAACATTTTTCTTAACAACATAAAATTAGCATGTTTAATTCTTTTGAAAAATAATAATATTATAATTTGGAAATATTTATTTTAGCAATTCAAAATTGGTAAGATTTATTTTTCAAAAGCTAATCAAAATATCTTCTATTTAGAATGTGTATATATATAGGTATATACTATATATAGGAAGTTTTCAATGTAATAAAAGCTATATATTCAAATTGTTATATATATATATCTGTGTGTGTGTGTGTGTGCATATATTGTGATTTGAAATTGTGTTTTAAAATTCAATATAGTGATTATCAAAGCTAATGATTAAAAATGTTTTCCATTTGAAATGTATATATTTGTATATATATTAGAAATGGAAAAAAATATTGTTTTGAATTTAACAAAGTGTTTTCAAACTTTAATATATATAATTTGTAATTTGAAAATTTTAATTTGACTTAATACTTTTAAAAATGATATTGGAGATTTAAATTTTAATAACAAAGATAATTTCATATTTAATATATATATATATATACATACATATTTTAAACTTGAGTTTTAAATAAGAATTAAATTAGAAGTTCATTTTCTTTTGTTTTTAATATTCTTTCATTTTAAAATTTTAACATGAGATAAATTTGTTTTAAATTTTTTATATAAAGAGTTAAAATAAATTCATCAAGTTTATAAACATATAATACATTTAATTTGATAAAAGTATAAGTCATTTATAAATAAATGTCTACATAAATTCATATGTATATGTACTAAAATCTAAAGCTTATTTATATAAAATTAATAAATAAATACACATTATATTCATGTGAATATTACATAATTACTTATACATAACTTAAATAAATTATTAAAATGGAAAGTAATATTTGAAAATCATTAATAAAGCATTAAAAACACATGTAAACATTTTAATATATGTTAATGACAATTGTAAATCAACGTGCTTAGGTGTAAGATAACTGAAGCATTAATGGGACAAATGTCAATTCTCTTTGATCAATAAATTTAATATTAAATTGTAAAATATGAAGAAGAGATTTATTTATTTTAATCTTTAGCTAAAATTCTTTCTTCTTTCCAACCAAAATGTAAAACAAAACAATAAAAAACATAAAAAAAACTGTAAAATCTGGAAATATGAAGAAAAAAGTAAAATTTGAAGAAGATAAGTAGGAAAATTACAACATCAATGCAAGATTTTTCAAATACAATCAAGCAACAAGATGTAAAACTTCGACAAGCAATTCAGAATCAACAGCAGCTAGATTTATTTTAACATGCAGAAGAAATTCAAGAGTTAATAAAATTCAGGAGCCAGGAAAACAAACATCTACTCTCTGTTCTTTGAGGTGAGTAAACTAAGATTTTAAAAAAAGTTTTTAAACCTTGATTTCCTCCCTGTCATATATATAAAAATCATATGTTTTCTTGAATTCTTGGATTTAAATGAGTGTATGTATGTGTGTAAGTGATGAATGACTGTATGAACATAATATATATTCTGCTGTGTTTTTTTTACAGGCTTGATTTCTTAAAAAATTCAATATCTCAGTATTAAATCATCAATAGTTTTTGGTTTGTAAATAAAAGTTGTTTGAAATCATGTAACATCACTTTTAAAAATAATTACAGGTATTTAAAATGAAAAATTGGCTCGAAATTTTCAAATTTACAGTAAAAATCAAATTGGGTCAAAAATTTAAGAATTCAATTTTTAGTTTTGATTGCATGATTGAAATAGTAATAGGAAATCATGAATTTTAGTGTGACTATTTCATTTTTTAGTTAGATAATTTACCGGGTTTCTTGAGTTGCATGGATCGACTGTTTTGGTCGAATTCCAATTGATCAACGACGAACTGAACAACGAGTTTGAGCTTGAAGGTCAAAGAGAAGAAATTGATAATCAGAAAAATACTTTGGAAATTTATTAATGATTGAGGTGGCCGATAATTGATGAAGTAGGGTTTAACGCCCTATGTTTTGACGATGTAGTTCATATTGATTTCGCGGCGACAAGGAGCAACCGGAGGCGATCGCGTGTGGTTCTGGAGATGTTGGGGAGCGAGGAGTAGCCACGGTGAAGGCAAAGGAGCTCATCGATGCAGGGATCGTCGGTGGCGGTCGAAATTTCCTGATGATGTGGTTCAGACAGTTTGGGGTTGAGAGTTGAATTTTGATTCTCGATCATAACAAGGTTTCTAGGTTTCGATTGTAGTTGTCGTGGTCGACTGCGACATATCGGAGGCCGGAGTATAATTCGTCGTTGGCCAGGGTGGTTGTGCATGGTTTCGTGCATCAGAATTTGGGTTTCGGGAAGATAGGGGGAAGCTCGAAGTTTTCTTCATGTATCTGATGTTATTTATCGAAGCAGGAGTAGTGGGGAAAGAGTCTCGTGTTAGCTTGGGGAGATCAGGTGATTACTCGAGTTTTCATTCGAGTGTTGGATGTTTGCTCGAGCTTGCTGTGTTGATAGTTTTGTGTTGTTCAGGTTTTTTAGAGTTTAACAGCTTGTGTTTAAGAAAAAAATTTGTAACAAGGAACTTGATTTTACAAACGAATCAAGTTTTAAAACAAAGTAAAACAAGTTTTTACTTATTAAACTAAATTGTTTTCAAGATTAATCACTTTAGACAAGTTCTAATTATTTAAATAGAAAAGTTTTAAATAAAATAAGTGGATTTTTGAAATGATGTTTGCATTAAGATTTATTTTGATAACTTTGGGAAAATTTTAAAGATATAAAAGTTAAAGTAGATGTTTATATGGTTTTAATTATAATTGATTACTAAAGTGTTTTATTTTAAATAAAGTTAAACGATAAAGATTTAGAGATCAACTAAAATAAAGATTATCTTAAGTAATTTATAATTTTGATTAATTTAAAGATAAACAAATGTATGAAAATAATTAAGATAATTTAATTATTATTAATAATTAAAGAGTTATTGGTTAATATAAATGATTTAATTAAGATAATGATTTTCTTAATTAAGGATCTTTTTAATGTAGTACGTTAAAGAATTATTTTATTATACTTAAATGATTAGTTAAATAATTGATTAAGTAATTAAATTAGTAAGTGATTAAATATAATCACTTATGATTTAATTTGGTTAAATTGCTTGGTGAAATAATTAAGTGATTAATTACGGGAAGTCATTAAGTAAAAAGAACAATTATTTAACAAAGTAATTAGAGGTTAATTACTTTATGATTAGGTGGAAGTGATTAAGGGTTAATCACTTGTGTTATTAATTAAAGAACTAATTAATATAATTAATTAAAGGTTTAAATTAATTAATTAATGGAAGACTAATTAATTAATGAAAGAATTAAGAGTAATTAATAAAGTGATTAATTACTTGTTAAATAATTAATTAGGATGGCTTGTTTAATAGAAGTAATAATTAATTAAATAATTAATTGTTAATTAATAATTAAAGAATAATTAATCTATAATTTAGTTTTGATTACTAAATGTAACTAAAAAGTAATTAATCAAGTGTGATTAATTAAAAAGTAATTAATCAAGTGTGATTAAATAAAAAGTAATTAGTCAGTATGATTAATTAAAAAAGATAATTAAGAGATAATTACTTAAGGTAATTAAATAATAATTAATCAAGGATGATTAATTTAAAAAGGGTAATTAGGAGATAATTTCATGGTATAATTAAGAAATAATTAATCAAGATGATTAATTAAAATTGTAATTAAGGAATAATTACTCAGAGTAATTAAGAAATAATTAATCAAGGGGGATTAACTAAAGTGGATAATTAAGTGATATTTAGTTAATTAATTTATAATTAATTAATGAATAAGTAAGTTGGATTGATGATACTCCAAGTGATTAAGTAAAGAATTGATTTAATTAAGGATTAATTAAATCAATTAAGTTTTGGTCAAACCTTGTTTATGGATGATTAATGGTTGGATGCTAAATATCATTGGATGAGTTAATGATATTGTATGTCATTAGTTGATATGTAATGATTTGAATGTGATATATCTGAGATGTGATATGTATGCTGCTTTGTGATGTGTGTGGATGAATTTGATAATAGTGAATTATCTATCTGTGTGTTATGAATCATCCATTTATATAAGTGATATTGTGAATATCTACTGTTTAAACCCTTAAGTGCAACTTGGACTTTAAAATGGCGTTTTGGATTCGACGAGACTGGGATTAGGTTTTATATCCGAAAACCACATTGATCCAAATTAACGTTAGGTCGTAAATCCAAGTGAAGTGAAGTGAAGACTCGAAGTGTAAGAACTATGTATCGTTATAACTCCGAGGGTGATTCCAGAATGAGTTTAACGAAGGTAGTACTTTTAGTTTCGAGATGAAGATTCAGAGTCCAAGGGCTATTGTCGTTAACTCTGAGGGTGATTACAAAATGAGTGTAACGAGATAGTGCCTTCGGTTTCGTTCGAACCCGGAACGGACTTGTACGGATTGAATGCTTTCAGCATATCGTCAGGTGGACGATGAGCATTCTAAGATAAATGTGTCCTATAAAGGTAATCACAGCCTCAAGCCTAATTAACCGGGAATGGCTAAAACATGGGAGGTGCAGCAAGGTTAAGTGGGTCATGCCCAAGTAGGACGAGATTTATCCCTGTCTAGATGTCCCTTTTTATTTCGGCTGTGTGGGCAGTTGGATCTGCAGCCAACTAGGGCATTGTCTTGTTCGGGACTATTCAGTAAGGAATGGTTCCGGCCTTGTGTTGCAGGGGAGTTAGGGTGGCTCCTCGGTACGGTGATTTAGGCCACGTACCGTGACAGGCGGTACCCTAGTAGCCCTGCCATTGATGGAAATCCATTCTTCCTACAAGACCCTACGGTTTTGTTTGTATTACCCACTTTTGTGGCTAGTAGCTAGAATTTAATAATGTAACAATTTCGGCTATTTTCTTATTTACTTGAAAACCCCAGACACTATTATAATATTACTGGATTTCCTATCAAATGTTTTGGTTAGCGTAAGGTAAAAACTTTTCCATGTTTATGTATGGAAAGTCTTACGTGATACCTTTCTTTTCAAAGGATTTTCTAAAGTTAAGCAACATTAAACTGTTTACTCACACCTGACCCGAGTGTTTATTTTCTATTTTATTAAACTCTTGGGTACTCATATTATGTATGATTAGACAAGTGATTCAGGTTGTCCTTGACGAATTCTGGAGGAGCTTTGGAGTAGGAGGCTTCAGCGTGTAGATATATAGATAAAGTTCCGCTATGATGTTATTCTGTATGGATGTTCTTGTATTGTACATTAGACATAAATGTTATAACTGTCTAAATTGAGATGTATAGTTGTGTACTCTGATGTATATGATACAATATATATGTTCCATATTATATTTCATTCGTTCCGCTATGAGATTCTGATGTGTTGTTGTTCTTTCTTCTCTTTCTTTTCTTCTTCTATCCCTTTCTTTCTTAAATAGTGATGTGTCTTTCTGGTGATAGAAAGGCGGGTCGCTATAGTTGGTATCAGAGCGCTAGGTTGAGTGAATACCTAGGCTTTGGAGTGACTTCTTTCTTGAGAGAGTGTACTTGTAATTTTTATATATAGATAAATATTTATATCTACCTAATCTATTGGGTTATCTGTTCGGATTTTCCAACATAGGTTATAAAGGTAAATCAGGTAGGAGTGTGTGTAACACGACTACCACTAATGGAAGAGGTTCATATGTTGTGGTTGGAGGTGTATCTATCAAGATTGTAGATCTAATACCGTCTCGAATAAGCTTTGTAGATTGGTGAAAGGATTTCATTGATCCCAAAGAGAGTCTTTTCACGAATTAGAGTATATCCTTGAAGTGTGAGGTTGATTTTCTCTCGGGTGAGCGGGAATTCCAAGAGTTGAATCTGTCAGCTGAGCAGAAGCAGGTGATGGTATCTTGGTGACTTCAGGAAGGAATAGCTGTGTGGTGAGATGCGGTAACCGTGATGGTTCTGAAGATGTTCTTTTGGAGCAAGATTTAGATGGTGTTGGAAGAACAGCGATGCCTACTGCAGGGAAGATTCGGATGTTTAGGGATCTTCTGGATCTCAAGCAAGGGAGTCTTATCTATATTGAAGTATGAGACTAAGGTCGATGAGTTACCTCATTTCGGACATGGTCTCATTGTTTTCCTTAAGAAGAACAAGTGGTTGGTGTTTGATTTGGAGCTGAGTTTCTTGAGGAGATGTCTACCCGTCTCAAGGATCTTTTAGAGGAATTGGGTGATAATTTTGTGTTTCAAGGAGCTTTTGGTTAAGGAAGATTTTTTGGCTTAGCAGTATCATTGAAGTAAAGTTTGGAAGCAGCGGCGTGGACCCATTTCTTCGATGATTCAAAATTTTTTGGGATTCTACTATCGACAGACCAGGCAGATAGTGAAGGCTTATCCATTTCTTCGGGAAGGCTCAGCAGAGCAGGATATTTGTTGGGAGTGATCTATCAGTTTTTCTGATAAATAAGTCATTCTAGGAAGATTGACCTCGATTAGGAAAGCTGTTCTAGTGGGTGAAGAGAGAATAGTTTCTTTGGAATCTGTACTGAGTGGGATCGCAAAAGTGACTTGCGATTAGTTTGGGAAATCTTTGAGTATTCTTTGGTTTGGAAATTGAGGCATCTCAGGTGGAGGTAAAAGCTATTAAAGTAGTCAGAGATTTTCCAAATGTTTTTGAGGAAATCAGAAGTCTACTGCATCAGAGTTTGAGTTCCTTATCGACTTGGATCCCAGGAGCAATATTGATGGTTCAACCATGTAGAGGGACGACTCTTACAGCGAGAAGAGTTTGGCGAAACAGCTCGGAATTCTTGAGGAGGGATGGATCATCTAGTTTTCTAGTTAAGATTCTGCTGGGACGTTTTGACCAAGTGGAATGGTCACTAAGATTTTATGAGTCGGATAAACAGTGTATGGAGAAAGTTTGTGCTGGAGTTTTTCGATAGCATTCTCATCTACTCCAGATTAGAGATGTGCAGCGGAAGCAAGATAGTAGTTATTCTAGAGTGGGAGCAACCGGGTGTTGCAGTAAGGGATTTCTATAGGAAATTCAAGTATAAAGGAATTTTCAGGATTTGAAGGCAAGGTTGTCAAGTGCAACTGTTTGGCTATTCCAGATAAAGAGAGTTAGGTTTGAAGTCCACTAATACTTGTGGAATAGAGTTGTGTTTTGAATTTTGGAAATTTTTTTTAAAGAATCATTTTGTTGAGTAGGATCTGGAAATGGGTTTGATTTTGGTCCAGTTTGTTTCATGAAGCAATCAACAAGGGTTAAGCTGATCAGGAAAGATGGAGGTGACTCAGGAGCATCAGAAGAGTTATGCAGTTAAGAATTGAGGAGATTTGGAATGAGAAGTTGGAATTTGGATATTGTTTTAGATTTATCCGATCAAAGGAGATATAAGTTTTGGGTAAGACTAGAGAGCTAGCTCCGGAAGTATTTTGAGATTTTCCTGTGTTCTCTGGAGATTAGATTTTGATCTACAGGATTGAAATGCCAGTTCGGATAGCTGGAATTCATTGTATTTCACGTATCTCTGAGGAATACGTGTATGATTCATCTAGTGATAGAATCAGCAGTTCAGAAGGATATGGCAGTTGAGCTGGTCTTGAGTTTAGTCTGATATCTTGATCAGATTTGTAGGTCCAGATGAGTGGATGTTCTGGGTTATAGTAGTGTTGTTACTTAAGGTTCTGTAGAGCTAGTATTCCAGAATAGGTACCTGGAAACTCTTGATAATATTAGGAAATTCTATCCAGAATTTTGTCTGGATAATTAAAATTGTTTGTTTGAATTGATGGCTATGGTTGCTATAATTGATAGTGTATGATTTGTTTGTGTCTGAAGTTAAAAACTTTTGCTGGAATATTAAATTATCTTTGCTTTTAAATTTCGGGGACGAAATTCTTTTAAGGGGGGAGGAATGTGACGAGCCGGAATTTTGGGCAATATTAATTTAATAATCTTTGTTAATAATTAAATTGATTTGATAATTTTATATCATAAATTGACAAGTAAAATTCTTTTAAAGGTTAATAATAATAATTTGACAATATCTATTAACATTTTTCTTAACAACATAAAATTGGCAAGTTTAATTCTTTTGAAAACTAATAATATTTTAATTTGGAAATATTTATTTTAGCAATTTAAAATTGGTAAGATTTATTTTGCAAAAGCTAATCAAAATATCTTCTATTTAGAATGTATATATATAGGTATATATTATATATAGGAAGTTTTTAATGTAATAAAAGCTATATATTCAAATTGTAATGTATATGTATATGTATATGTATATGTATTGTGATTTGAAATTGTGTTTTAAAATTCAATATAGTGATTATCAAAACTAATGATTAAAAATGTTTCCATTTGAAATGTATATATTTGTATATACATTAGAAATGGAAAAAAAAATATTGTTTTGAATTTAATAAAGTGTTTTCAAATTTTAATATATATAATTTGTAATTTGAAAATTTTAATTTGACTTAATACTTTTAAAAATGATATTGGAGATTTAAATTTTAATAACAAAGATAATTTCTTATTTAATATATATATATATATATATATATATATATATATATATATTAAACTTGAGTTTAAATAAGAATTAAATTAGAAGTTCATTTTCTTTTGCTTTTAATATTCTTTCATTTTAAAATTTTAACATAAGATAAATTTGTTTTAATTTTTTTATATAAAGAGTTAAAATAAATTTCTCAAGTTTATAAACATATAATACATTTAATTTGATAAAAGTATAAGTCATTTATAAATAAATGTCTATGTAAATTCATATGTATATTTACTAAAATCTAAAGCTTATTTATATAAAATAAATACACATTATATTCATGTGAATATTACATAATTACTTATACATAACTTAAATAAATTATTAAAAAGGAAAGTAATATTTGCAAATCATTTATAAAGCATTAAAAACACTTGTAAACGTTTTAATATATGTTAATGACAATTGTAAATCAATGTGCTTAGGTGTAAGATAACTAAAGCACTAATGGGACAAATGTCAATTCTCTTTGATAATTAAATTTAAAATTAAATTTTAAAATATGAAGAAGAGATTTATTTCTTTTAATCTTCAGCTAAAATTCTTTCTTCTTTCTAACCAAAATGTAAATCAAAACAAAAGAAAACATAAAAAAACTGTAAAAATCTAGAAATATGAAGAAAAAAGTAAAATCTGGAGAAGATAAGTAGGAAAATTACAACATCAATGTAAGATTTTTCAAATACAATCAAGCAACAAGATGTAAATCTTCAACAAGCAATTCAGAATCAACAACAACTAGATTTATTTCAACATGCAGAAGAAATTCAAGAGTTAATAAAATTCAGGAGCCAGGAAAACAAACATCTGCTCTATGTTCTTTGAGGTGAGTAAACTAAGATTTTAAAAACAGTTTTAAACCTTGATTTCCTCTCTGTCATATGTATAAAAATCATATGTTTTCTTGAATTCTTGGATTTAAATGAGTGTATGTATGTGTGTAAGTGATGAATGACTGTATGAACATAATATAGATTCTGTTGTGTTTTTTTTACAGGCTTGATTTCTTAAAAAATTCAATATCTCAGTATTGAATCATCATTACTTTTTGGTTTGTAAATAAAAGTTGTTTGAAATCATGTAACATCGCTTTTAAAAATAAGTACAGATATTTAAAATGAAAAATTGGCTCGAAATTTTCAAATTTACAGTAAAAATCAAATTGGGTCAAAAATTTATAAATTCAATTTTTAGTTTTGATTGCATGATTGAAATAGTAATAGGAAATCATGAATTTTACTGTGACTGTTTCATTTTTTAATTGGATAATTTATCGGGTTTCTTGAGTTGTATGGATCGAATGTTTTGGTCGAATTCCATTGATCAACGATGAACTGAACAACGAGGTTGAGCTTGAAGGTCAGAGAGAAGACATTGATCATCAGAAAAATACTTTAGAAATTTATTAATGATTGAGGTGGCCGATAATTGATGAAGTAGGGTTTAACGCCCTGTGTTTTAACGTCGTAGTTCATATTGATTTCGCGGCGACAAGGGGCAACCGGAGGCGATCGCGAGTGGTTCTGGAGATGCTGGGAGCGAGGTGTAGCTACGGTAAAGGCAGAGGAGCTTATCGATGCAAGGATCGTCGGTGGCGGTCGAAATTTCCTGATGATGTGTTTAGGCAGTTTGGGGTTGAGAGTCGAATTTTGATTCTCGATCGTAAAAGGGTTTCTGGGTTTCGATTGTAGTTGTCGTGGTCGAGTGCGATGTATCGGAGGCCGCAGTATCGTTCGTCATTGGCCAGGGTGGTTGTGCACGTGGATGTGCACGGTTTTGTGCATCGGAATTTGGGTTTCGGGAAGATAGGGGGAAGCTCGAAGTTTTCTTCGTGTATCTGATGTTATTTCTCGAAGCAAGAGTAGTGGGAAAAGAGTTTCATGTTAGCTTCAGGGAGATTAGGTGATTACTTGAGTTTTCATTCGAGCATTGGATGTTTGCTCGAGTTTTCTGTGTTGACAGTTTTGTGTTGTTCAGGTTTTTTAGAGTTTAACAGCTTGTGTTTTAAAAAAAAATTATAACAAGCAAATTGATTTTATAAATGAATCAAGTTTTAAAACAAAGTTAAACTAGTTTTTACTTATTAAACTAAATTGTTTTCAAGATTAATTATTTTAAACAAGTTTTAATTATTTAAATAGAAAAGTTTTTAAATAAAATAATTGGATTTTTGAAATGTTGTTTGTATTAAGATTTATTTAACAACTTTGGGAAAACTTTTAAAGACATAAAAGTTAAAGTAGACGTTTATATGGTTTTAATTATAATTGATTTCTAAAGTGTTTTATTTTAAATAAAGTTAAATGATAAAGGTTTAGAGATCAATTAAAATAAAGATTATCTTAAGTAATTTAGAATTTTGATTAATTTAAACATAAACAAATGTATGAAAATAATTAAGATAATTTAATTATTATTAATAATTAAAGAGTTATTGGTTAATATAAATGATTTAATTAAGATAATAATTTTCTTGATTAAGGATCTTTTTAATATAGTAAGTTAAAGAATTATTTAATTAAACTTAAATGATTAGTTAAATAATTGATTGAGTAATTAAATTAGTAAGTGATTAAAGATAATCACTTATGATTTAATTTGGTTAAATTGCTTGGTGAAGTAATTAAGTGATTAATTACAGGAAGTAATTAAGTAAAAAGAACAATTATTTAACAAAGTAATTAGAGGTTAATTACTTTATGATTTGGTGGAAGTGATTAAGGGTTAATCACTTGTGTTATTAATTAAAGAACTAATTAATATAATTAATTAAAGGTTTAAATTAATTAATTAATGGAAGACTAATTAATTAATGAAAGAATTAAGAGTAATTAATAAAGTGATTAATTACTTGTTAAATAATTAATTAGGAAGGCTTGTTTAATGGAAGTAATAATTAATTAAATAATTAATTGTTAATTAATAATTAAAGGATAATTGATCTATAATTTAGTTTTGATTACTAAATGTAATTAAAAAGTAATTAATCAAGTGTGATTAATTAAAAAGTAATTAATCAAGAGTGATTAATTAAAAAGTGATTAATCAGGTATGATTAATTAAAAAAGATAATTAAGAGATAATTACTTAGGGTAATTAAATAATAATTAATCAAGGATGATTAATTTAAAAAGGGTAATTAGGAGATAATTTCATGGTATAATTAAGAAGTAATTAATCAAGATGATTAATTAAAATTGTAATTAAGGAATAATTACTCAGAGTAATTAAGAAATATTTAATCAAGGGGGATTAATTAAAGTGGATAATTAAGTGATGTTTAGTTAATTAATTTATAATTAATTAATGAATAAGTAAGTTGGATTGATGATAATCCAAGTGATTAAGTAAAGAATTCATTTAATTAAGGATTAATTAAATTAATTAAGTTTGGATCAAACCTTGTTTATGGATGATTAATGGTTGGATGTTAAATATCATTGGATGAGTTAATGATATTGGATGATATTGTATGTCATTAGTTGATATGTAATGATTTGAATATGATATACATGCTGCTTTATGATGTGTGTGGATGAATTTGATAATAATGATTATTTATCTGTGTGTTATGAATCATCCATTTATATAAGTGATATTGTGAATATCTACTGTTTAAACCCTTAAGTACAACTTGGACTTTAAAATGGCGTTTTGGATTCGATGAGATGGGGATCGGGTTTTATATCCGAAAACCACATTGATCCAAATTAACGTTAGGTCGTAAATCCAAGTGAAGTGAAGACTCGAACTGTAAGAACTATGTATCGTTTTAACTCCGAGGGTGATTCCAGAATGAGTTTAACGAAAGTAGTACTTTCAGTTTTAAGATGAAGATTCAGAGTGCAAGGGCTATTGTCATTAACTCTGAGGGTGATTCCAAAATGAGTGTAACGGGATAGTGCCTTCGGTTCCGTTCGAACTCGGAACGGACTTGTGTAGATTGAATGCTTTCAGCACATCGTCGGGTGGACGATGAGCATTCTAAGATAAATGTGTCATATAAAGGTAATTGCAGCCTCAAGCCTCATCAGCAGGGAATAGCTAAAACAGGGGAGGTGCAGCAAGGTTAAGTGGGCCATGCCCAAGTAGGACGAGATTTACTCCTGTCTTGATGTCCCTTTTTATTTCGGCTGTGTGGGCAATTGGATCTGCAGCCAACTGCGGGGTTGTCTTGTTCGGGACAATTCAGTAAGGAATGGTTCCGGCCTTGTGTTGCAGGTGAGTTAGGGTGGCTCCTCGGTACAGTGATCTAGGACACTACTGTGACGGGCGATACCCCAGTAGCCCAGCCATTGATGGAAACCCATTCTTCCTACGAGACCCTACGATTTTGTTTGTATTACCCACTTTTGTGGCTAGTAGATGGAATTTAATAATGTAACAATTTCGGCTATTTTCTTATTTACTTGAAAACCCTAGACACTATTATAATATCACTGGATTTTCTATCAAATGTTTTGGTTAGCGTAAGGTAATTTTTTTTCCATGTTTATGTGTGGAAAGTCTTACGTGATACCTTTCTTTTCAAAGGATTTTCTAAAGTTAAGCAACATTAAACCGTTTACTCACACTAGACCCCTGTCTGACCTGAGTATTTATTTTCTGTTTTATTAAACTCTTGGGTACTCATATTATGTATGAGTAGACAGGTGATTCAGGTTATCCTTGACGAATTCTGGAGGAGCTTTGGAGTAGGAGGCTTCAGCGTGTAGATATATAGATAGAGGTTCCGCTGTGATGTTATTCTGTATGGATGTTCTTGTATCGTACATTAGACCGAAATATTATAACGGTCTAAATTGAGATATAATTGTGTACTCTGATGTATATGATACAATATATATGTTACATATTATATTTCATTCATTCCACTGTGAGATTCTGATGTGTTGTTGTTCTTTCTTCTCTTTCTTTTCTTCTTCTATCCCTTTCTTTCTTAAATAGTGATGTGTCTTTCTGGGGATAGAAAGGCGGGTCGCTACAGATTCTGTAAAATAGGTAATTGGAATATGATTGTTATTTGCACCCTAATCTGAAAATTTGAAATTCAGTCCATGCATTTGTTAAAGTTGAATGTTGATAAATTTATAAAGTTCTTTCCAAATATGTGTTTGGGTTGTAAAATTCTAGTATTAGTTTGAATTGCCCTAAATTGACTTGGAATGTGAATTTCTAGGTTTTAATTTATTGGGAGCGGTATATAATTTATTTTTATTTTTTTGGCAAAGCCAACGAGGTTGAATGGTCCCCTACCATTTATTAAACGGAACAAATATTACAGAAGGAAAAATGTTAAAGATAAACAACATTTCCAGGATATTAAAAA
Organism: Allium cepa; assembly: GCA_030765085.1. Taxonomy (NCBI): domain Eukaryota; kingdom Viridiplantae; phylum Streptophyta; class Magnoliopsida; order Asparagales; family Amaryllidaceae; genus Allium; species Allium cepa. Next base: position 596,056,049 of record CM060943.1, on the reverse strand, counting down.
CCCAGTTAATATACTTCACATATTAAATAGGTTTTCTAACTGTGACTAATGCTTTTGACCAAAACCATGTAAAGATTAGTAGTTGTCTTCTTATTTCCAGTGAATAATCTTGAGTTCCTCTCCTCCTAAACTAAATAAATAAACTTCTTTAAAATTTCCAGAAGTATCCCCTTAACAGTTCTCCATCTCGTGGCTTTGAAAACAACATGACATTCCATTTTAGAATCTAACAAAGGGCAGTGTAAATTTTTTAAAGACAGAATGCTCTTCCAAATGAAGAAAGTGTAATCACATGATAAAAACAAGTGTAAAGTATTTTCAAGAGCTTGTTGATAGAACAAACAAGATGATGACTGCAACATACCTTTGCAAATAAGGCTATCTTGAGTGTGGACTACATTAATGATAAATTTCGACAACAAAATATTTTTTTAAGGCTTTCCTCCACAATTTCAGATTCTTGAATGCCAAAGGAAAAGTTTGCTGCTAGGAAGCATGGATTTATAAACACTGTTAATGGAGTGAGGTTTGGAAGCCCATAAACAATGTATATTAGGACTATGGAATATGGCATTCTCCAAGGAAGACCAAAGATTTCTGAGTAAGGGAGAGAGATGCTACCATTCCAAAAGAAGTTTACAAGTTTAGATGATTCAGGGATACCAGATAGAGATCCCAAGCTGCTGTTAATGATGTCTGAAAAAATTACTCTCTCAGCATACCAAGGATCATGCCAAAATGAACTAAAGGAGTCATTCATAATAGAGTACTAAAAAATTAGAAGGAATTTCTCTCTTAAATTTAAAATACTCCTCCAAGGCCAACTCTAATCTGCAGGGACACTTAAGTCCAAAAATTTGAATTCTTAATGAGGTTGGATTAATCCAATCAGCCCACAAATTGAAGACATGACTTAGAATTTGTTTACGAGGTATGAGTAGGCTGCCATATTCCAAACTTTTAGATTAAGTACACCCTATCCTCCTTGATCATAAGGAAACACAAACTTCTTCAATGCAACAGGGATGAGATTGGATGAATGCGGGTTTCCATGCCATAGGAAATGGCTTGAAGCAGAGTTAAGCATACCAATGAGCTTGTTAGAAAAGACATGGATTCTTGCATAATACAAACACATAGCAGATGCAACAGATTTAACAATCACAAGTCTGCCCATAGTAGAGAGATTTGTAGCATGAAAGGCAGAGAGTATACTGATAATCATAACATATGGAGGTAGGTAGTTTGAAGTGGATATCCTGGCAGGTACAAGAGGAGCAGATAAGATTTATTGGGGGTTAATCTCCTACAGTGAAGAAATGTTTAGTAGATTCACCATTAATTCATGGGAGATACCAGAACATAGCATTTTTGATTTGGTTCTATTGATTGCCAAACCCGATAAAGTTCTAACTGATCAGGTAAGAACATGGCAGTGGATATGGATTTTACATTGGGTTTCATAAAACATATTAAATCATCTACAAACTTTAATGTTGAGATTCTAAGGGACTTGCACATAGGATGGATGTCAAAACACTTCCCATTAGTGGCTTTTTTGATCATGCAAGTTAATAACCCCATAACTACAATGAATAGATATGAAAAAATAGGGTCTCCTTGTCTAATGCCTTGAGCAACTTTAAAATAACCAAAACTTCCTCCATTTAAATAAAGCTAATATGAGACTGCAGATATGGCCTGTATATCCAAGCAAGAAAGGGAAGGGGAAAATTCATAGCATGTAGGATATTTATTATAGAAGTCCATTGGATAGATTCAAATTATTTTTGGATATCAAGTTTCATGAAATATCTAGGAGATACATTACATCTTGAGTAACCTCTCATGAGCTCTTGAGACAAGAGAATGATATCAATAATATTACGATTAGGAAGAAAAGCACACTGGTTAGATGAGATAATGGTAGTAAGACCATGTTCATTCTACTAGCCAAGATTTTCGAAATACATTTGTATATTACATTACAACATGTTATTGGGCGAAATTGAGAGACATTAGAAGGCATTTAAGTTTTGGGAATGAGAGCAAGTTTAGTTGCACTTATGCCCCAAAGCATTTTGTTGCTCCTAAATAAATTTCTAGCTGCTTTTATAACATCTTTTCCAATAATATCCCAGCAAGTTTTATAGAAGTGGGCTATGAATCCATCAGGGCCTTGGGAGCCTGCAGACTTCATAGAAAAAATAGATTGCTTTATTTCATCAGTGGCGACTTCTGTGATGAGAGTTTGACTGTCAACGACTAATATCTTAGGGAGGTTATATTGTGCTAGAGATGAAAAAGTTGGGGCAATCAAGTTTTTATTAGCAAGAAGGTTGTGGTAACAGGAAAGAAAAGTTTGTTGAATAGTCTACAGAGGCACAAGGATCGTTGTTCATGTCATTAACAGTGTATATATTACTTTGGAATTGTTTGATCTTCAAAGAAATATGGAAATGGCAGAATTTTATCACCAAATGCAGACCATAGATCTTTAGATTTTTGCCGAGTCTTTTTGTTCTCATCAAACAATGCCTTCTGAAAAAAATTTCAAGGCCTTGCTCTTTAGCAGCAAGTAATAAATTCATAGGGAAGAGAGAAGAGTGGTGTGTAATTTAATTTTATCTATTTTGTTAATTTCCATAAATTATTTAATTCCATAAATGTATAAAAAATGTTTCATTTGAAATAATAAGGAATATGAAAAAAATGAAATAAATGTGGCAAAAGAGATAATTCCTTGTAATTTCAAACGGAGCAATAGTCACACTTTGGGATAATTTGTGGAATCCTTTTTTGAAGGATAGCTCTGAAAAATTAAAACATGAAAATGAATGTTCAGATTTAAGAACTAAAAGTTAGAAATAGGAATATATATATCTATGTATAAATGCACTCACCGATTAAAAATAAAAAAATATATAAAGCGTAATATACATTGATGTTCGCATTAGTTATAAGTAAGACATCTAGTTTGAATAGAGTAATAAATTAGAAGGTGTAGATGGAAAAGTGATAATAACTCCAAAATTAATATGAAATAAATGTGCAGTTAGTTTGGAGTTACAGAAATTTAAGGAGGACATAAACGCAGTAAAATGGACTAGTTAAAGGATTTAATATGGCATTCATGAGGAAATGAAATAAAAATAATAGGTTGAATTAGAACAAATAAATAAATGTTATTAGAGATTGACTAAATAGAATAAAAATGACCATTTATTATGGACAGTTGACATTTATGGAATATAGGAAATACGCGGATAAGATTGGAATTAAATTCTAGGAGGTAGTATAATTTTCATAATGGGAAATTATAAAGCCTTAATTATACGTTAGGATAAGCATGAATTAGAAGGCCTAGTCCAATATTTAGGCCTAAAAGAATTGGTTTGGTTTAGTGGGTTGAGATGTGAAACCGATAGAGTTACACAACAGAAGTCTGCTCTTCACCTAGAGGCTATCGGTAGTTGTGTATACTTACTACTGATATAAGACATCTCCAGCCATAGGACCCATGGGGAAGCGATATACGTTTGCGTATATGTAGGAGAAAACATAGCAAGGGTTTGCCTTGGATTTGAATTATTAAATGGTCCAGTACTTTTAAGAAAATGAGGTCTACTTCTTTTCTAATAAGAGGTATTAAGTAACTGAAAGGGGCATTTTCTTTACTTACATAAGGTTAGTCTAAACGAGATTTCAGCTGTGGAAGGTCAGTGGGCTAAATCAGTATTGTTGTTGGATTGGTATTTAGTAGGAAGGCTGGCATATACGCTATGACCACTAATGATCCCGAACAGTAGGTAGCAAAGACTCGGGTTATGGCCTGATCGATTTCACTTCCTACTCGTGTAAAATTTGTATAGGATACGCACGGACCTCAATGTTTAGTTAATCTTTTGTTTTTTGTCCAAGGTGTTCTAGTTAACCCTCAGATTAGTCTTTAAGATGCATTATTAACACGACAATTTTATTATAAAGCCATATCTAGGTGCCATTGGTCTGTGTAGTTAGGATCGATTGACTAATATTTATGTTGTGGAGGGCCCGCTTCAGGGTTGATGTGTTAAACGTTGGGTCTGCCTTGTCCCTATTTAAGAATTATTAATTAGTCGGGGTTTTGGGTAGTGTGTTTATATATATATATATATATATATATATATCTGTGTGTGTGTGTGTATTTATATGTATGTATGAAGGGAGGTTAGGCATATCGTACGCGCATATAGGATTTAACGGATTAGTAGTGAATAATAGACATTACACTTAAATGGAAATCAATTAGCATAAATTAGTTCTATATGTAAAGTGTATAATTTTCCAGTCATCGGAACATTGATCTTACCACCTCTTCATTACAACCCACATGATAATTAGAGGGACAGGTTACTGGAGCAAGATGGGAATGAGGGATGGCAAAGTCTTCTCTTTCATGCTCGGCGTTGACAAGACGACCAAATATCCAAGGAATGATATTGGTTCCAAGATAATAGCCTTAGTCGGTATATATGTTCTATTGTATTTTCTAGTTTGCTATGAGTTTATATTGATCGCATTATGATATGCTTGTGTTTATTGCAGGTTAACAAAACAAATGATTCGTGCCTTAATGGATTTCGGTTTCAATGGATTGGGTGTGGGTAATCAAAACTCTACCCTACCTGGCTACCGACCTGGCCCAAACAGTTATGTGAGCTCTAAAGTAGCCCCTGATAAAAACGGCCTAATTTGAATTCGGCCTTCAGCTAATTATGAAAATTAAAAACAAAGATTTTAAATTTAAAAGGATAATTTAAAATAAAACATATATAATATAAAAGGTTAATGAAAATTTTCAAAATAATTGAAAATAAACACAAGTTAATTTTGAAATTAATTTTATTAGTAAGATTAATATAATAAATAAATTGATAAAATAATAAAATTAAATAAAATATTATGCATGTATAATATATATAGATATTTGTTATGTTGTCTTGAAATGTTTAAGACAATACAAGTATACATCTATACATACATACATATATATGTATGTATGTATAAAATAATTTTAAAATTAATAAAATTTAATTAAAATAGTTTAATTAAATAAATTAATATAAAGTTAATTAATAAATTTAAATACATATGTATTGGTATATGTGTATTACTATAAAGGTTATAGTACATAAATATTCAATATAACATGTAAAAATTGAATAACAAACAATTAATTAAAGTGTTAATTAATTTAAAATAAATAAATATGATTTAATTAACATAATGTTATACATAAGATTATTATATAAGCTAACTAAAATATAAAAGTTATATAATAATGAAACTCATATAATATGAATGGATAAACTAAAGATGGAACATTATAGAAACCATAAATAGAATTAGGAATAAATACTTATGTAAATGTACATATACCATGATTTCCGATGTGTCCGACACTTGAGTCACAAGGGTATTTCATTAGACATACATTATTCCATAAGATAATATCACCTTATCCCATTAGACATACTCCTTAGTTGTTGAGAAAACTCAAGCTAGGGATATTATTTGTAGTATTATCAGTATATTAAATAGATGATGTAAGATAACTATATGTATTTTTCGAGCAAAATCAAGGTACATATATTATAGGGATAGTTTGGCTCACATCCATGCTGAGTTTCAAAATAGAAAAAACATCCTCCCCAAACTAAATTTACATTTCCAGTCCCTGTTTTCAAATCCGCGTGCGCAAAAAGACCCAAATAAGCATTATGTTTTTAATATTTCAAATGTGTATAAATTTCTGTAGAAACATTGGATCAACATACCGTTTTTACCGAAAAATCAAAAAATTTATGATCTTTAAAATGAGATCCATTGTTGATACCAAAAAACCATATTTGCAGTAAGGCTGCAATTATTCCATATATTTGTAGAGAATTCTATAATTTTTGAACATCATCGATTTTTCTTCAAACATCAGCAATTATTCCATATAATTGCAAACTTTATGCAATTATATGGAATTATTGTAGACTTTTATGCAATTATTTCATATAAGTGCATACTTTTATGCAATTATGTCGAATAATTGTACAAAACTCTGCAATTATTCCAAGTAATCATAGAATTGTCTGTAATCATACCGTATAATTATAGACATTTTTGCAATCATACTGTACAATTGCAGACAGTTATGCTATTATTGTAGACATTTCTACAATAATCGCAGACATTTCTGCAATTATTGCATATAATTGTAGACGTTTCTGCAATTATTGCATATAATTGCAGGATGTCTGCAACTATACCATATAATTGCAGACATTTCTGCAATTATTGCATATAATTGCAGACTTTTCTCCAATTATTGCATATCATTGCTGAATGTATGCAACTACGCCATATAATTGCAGACATGTCTACAATTATTGCGTATAATTGCAGACATTTCTGCAATTATTGCATAGAATTGCATAATTGTCTACAATCATACCATATGTTATTTTTACATATGCACAATGCCACTCATTACAAATATAATAAAATTTGTGATTTAATGGTGAAAATGGTTTGTTAATCCGTCGTTTCTACAAAAAGTAATTGAATTTTAACGATTGATAATTAAATGAGGTGCAAAATTTGATTGTGCACATGAGAATAACATGCACGTATGAAGAATGCAATGGAATAAAGGGGTATTTTAGGAAAGAAATTTGAAGTATTTGAAAATAAGGATGTAATTTATATCTTTTCTTGGGAGGATGTTTTGTGTATTAAGTTTTATTCTAGGGATGTGTCCCTTATTTCACTATATTATACTTAAGCTATCGCAATATGGTAGGTATGAGCGAATAATATCATTTCAATTTGTTGAGAAAACTCAAAGTCGAAGTAAAATTAATATAGGGTACTACGGGTTAGAATTTGTATATGATGCAACCGATAAGGAGTTATCCATCGTCAGTGGAGTTATGACTTGTTGAGCAAACTCAATGTCAAAATTCCACAACAGGCGAATCCTAACACCTCCTAGTGAAGTCGAAAGACTTCTATGTTTCGACTTATGGTTTAGCTAAACATAAAAGACTAGTGGGAAACTTATTAGTAAAATGAAACATAAAGTTTAACCTTACTAATATTATAAGAAAGTCTACTATGATATTGTCCTAACAATCCACGAATTAAAACTTGCAAAAAATTTCAACTCCAAAACTATTTTCTAAAAGTGACAAACTTACCAGACCCAACTATATCATTTGGCTAAGAGCGATTAAGATAACATTGACTTACAAGCGACTTTGGTCATTTATTACCTACGATCCTAAAGAACAACCCGCTGATGATGTGGACCCAACCTTAGACTTGCTTATGAGAAATGAGTTTCAAACCTAAAGATCGTCTAGGTTTTCGTGCCGTCTACATTAGACAAGTCGTCCGAGAGGCAGAACGAAAAAATGTACGTCCATGAGATATTTGATAGTCTTAAGGCCTTATTTGATGAACAATCATGTTTCGAAAGGTACGAGCTTATGATGAAGCAATTCAATACAAAATGACTAAATGGTAGAAAGTGGACGATCAAGTATTAATGATGAAGGGCAATATTGATATGCTTTCACAATTGGATGTACAAATAAGCAATGAGTTACAAATTGATTTGATCCTTGGTTTTTTTTACAACTCTGTATGAACCATTAATACTAATTACAATATGAACCAACTGAATGTGAATCTCTTAGAGCTTATCAATACGTTGAGGTCGGCCAAGTCTACATCTAAGGATCAAGGGGTTGTACTTGCTATAAAGGGTGGCGCATAATCTTTGAAAGGTTTAAAGAAGCTGAAAAGAGAAGGTAAGAAAAATAAGAAAAGTAAGAAGACCGACAAGTGGGTGAATGTCACTGCTACCACAAGAAAGGTCGTTAGAAAAGGAACTGTCCATAATGTCTAAAGATTGTTAAAGAAAGAAAGCAGAACGGTTCTGCACCATTAGGTACATTTATGAACCGAAATTGTTTTACAATCATTGAAATGTCTTGGGTTTCAGATACTAGATCTGGAACTCATATATGTAATGCATCACATGGGCATAGGAAATGGCGCCGTGTGATAGGAGGAGAGACGAGACTCCAAGTTGGTGATCGATCTATCGTAGATGCAAAGGCAATAGGAGATTATCGTTTGTGTTTTCCTAGTTGAGTAGCATTGATATTAAATAATTTTTATTTTTTAAAATTCTTTATTTGTGGAATTGTTTCTATTTCAAGATTTTTAAACTCGATATATACTTCATTGTGCAAATACATTATGAACATTATTTTGAATGGAAATAGAGTATACAACAATGTTCTTGAAAATGGCATTTATATGACCAACACTAATTATGTGTGTTCTATAAGTGGTTCTTCTAAATATAAATGATAATTATTTTTGGCATTGTAGGCTAGGTCATATTAGTGAGAAATAACTACACAAACTGAAAATCAAAGGTTTTCTTCTGCCACTTGATTCTAAATTATTTGACACATGTGAGTTTTGTCTCAAAGGTAAAATGGCTAATGTAACAACCCACATTTTTGAAATAATAAAATAAGAGATTTTATTGTAAATTTACCAATATGAACTTGGTTAAAAATCTTAATTATGTTATTAAAGTGATTCAAAAATTTCATTACAAAGAAATTATAAGTTTGAGGGCTAAAATCTATTTTAAACATGTTTTACATTTTTGTATAAACCTTAAAAGGTCCATTTTAAATAAATTACTTGAAGGGTCTAACGACCATAAAAATGAGTGATTTTAGTTTCATTGCAAAGATTAAGTCTTGTAATTAATTTTTGAAAATAAGTTTGCATTTTTTTGAGCTTTAGTTTAGGAGATATTATTTTTCAAAGATAGACTTAAAAGGTGTTTTGTGTGTGTTTAAAATAGTGAAAATTGATTTATTAATGGAGTTGGGCTCAAATCTCCAACCTAATCCCATTTAGAAGTGAAGATGAGATAACTCCCCTCTTCTTTGCTCTGTACATTCATTACATTTCTCAAAAACTCAAAACCAGAAAGCTCAAACTCCTCCTTCTACAACTCTTTTCACCAAACCTACCTATTCCAAAACCATAAAAATCAAATAAATTCTCAAAAATTCTAAAATTTGGATATATTGTTGCTGATATGTTCCAGCACCTCTGCTCTAAATTTTGTGGCAATTGGTTTAGTTTTGATGAGTCAAAGGTCTTGTTTTCTCTAGTGGTTTTCGGGTTAGATCTGGGCTGAAAATGAAGGTCAGTAGAAAATTCATATCTAATTGTAGAAAAATGATAAAAATATGAATTTTTTTATGTTGTTCAAACCTTACAAATACACCTTCTATAAAAATTTCGTAGGAAAATACTTAGTTCTGCTATGCTAAACCCTTGCTGCACTGAGTACAAAAACGTAGATTTTTCAATGATTTGTTTATATGTTGATGCATGCGATTTGGAAGATGATAAGGTGCGTTCTGAACACTCACAAAATCTATCACTAAGGATTATGCTATGAAATGATTGTTTTTTTCTGTATGCTAATTTATTGTATGATGGTTGTTATGATGTAAGAGTTAAAGTGATTGATTTGATTGCTTAACTTTATTTCAATTTAGATTCATTAATCTGAGTTGAAAATGATGGTTAAAGAATATGAAATCCGTACCAATTGCTTAGATTTTGGCTTTGAAATTTTATACATATAATCTAGAATAATATTTAAAGCTACTATAAAAAGATTGAATGAAAAAGATTAAATTACGAATTTATATGATTTTTTCAAAGTGGGTGTATGTAATCTGAGATTTACAAATCTGAGTTGAAAATGGTTGTTAAAGAATATGAAATATGTACCAATTGTTTAGAAATTTGGCTTTGAAATTATGAATATATAATTTAGACTAATATTCAAAGCTACTGTAAAAAGTTTGAGTGGAAAAGATTAAATTTTGAATTTATATGATTTTTGCAAAGTCGGTATATGCAAACTGAGATTTACAAATCTGAGTTAAAAATGGTTGTTAAAGATATGAAATCTGAACAACTTGTTTAGGAATTTAACTTTAAAATTTTCTACATATAAAATAAACTGACATTCGAAGCTATTTTAAAAAATTTGTGTCACTTGCCTAAATGCGTTTAACTGTGTGTTATCCTGACCTTTATTTTGTTGTTTTGCACTGTTTTCTTCTGTATTTTCAGAGATGAATTATGATGTTTTCAAAAGGCTATTTCTATACATTAGAAAGCCGACATTATGTGATGATTTTAAGTTGCAATGTTGTTGATTCATTCGAGTTCTATTTGAGAAAAATCCATTGAATTTGAATTGATTTCGATGATTTCGTTCATGGATTTTATAATCGATTTCAAGGTGATTTTTCGATTTAAAAACTGGATTTGAAATAAATATTTTTCCAAATCTATTTTATAAGTAAGAATTTATTTCCAAGCCTGAATCAGTTATAAAATTGGTTTCCTCAATACCATCGATCTAAACTAATGCATAAATGCAAGTCGCTAGATAATTGCACCAAGGCAAGACAAATTTCAAAGAATGGATTTTTATATTTAAATTACATGTTTTTGCACATTTCGAGCGAATGAGAAGGAGAATTAAACGGTTTGGTAAAACACGTGGTATGGGACACGTGCGTTTGTCTTATCGTTTAATTCCTGACTTATCCGTTTGATCGTTTTGACCTTCGAGTCGAGTTTACCGATGAGATGAGGTAAACCTTTTACTGCTTTGAGTGTGAAATTTACTAGTGGCTAGTAAACCGTTTAGTGTGAACGTGTGGTATGGACATACGTTAACACTGTTCGGGTTTCTATCCAAGAGTTTGTGACATATTGGCAATTGCGGCGTGCCAGTACTGGACCTTCGGGTCATTGCCATTACGGCGTTTGCCATTGCGGCGTAATTGTCTTCGAAACGTTTGCCATTGCGGCGTATTTGCCATTGTGGCGTATTTGCCACTGCAGCGTATTTGTCATTATGACGTTTTGCCTTCAGGCGAGGATTGAGATAACAGTACTCGGCAAGGCTTCGGCCACATGTACGTGCTAAACTTTGAGATGATTTCTTTGACTATATTCCCTTGTGTATCGCCCTTTCTGGAATTGGTCATTTGAAACATTCGATATATCTTTGTGGCAATTATCTTTTGGGAATTTGAGCTCTTGGAAGTTCTATTTTTGAGATTTGAATTGCCTACATTGGCGTTATATGAGATTTTTCTTTTGGCGTTTACTTGAGATTTTATTCTCCTCTTTGGAGATATATTTTCCTTATGGCGTGTTTGAGATGGGATCTTTTTATGCATATTTTGGGTTTGCCAAGATGGCGGGTTTAGTTTTTCCCTTAAAACCATATTTGATGTTTTATGAATGCCGATGATATGAGGCTCACTACTTTTAGCTTTTTATGGGTTATTTTATCTCTTTTGAGATTATAAGTTTGTGTAGTGATACCATAATTATCACTTGATGTAATCATACACTTTAGTCGTCTCTCCTCACTCGAGATTATTATTACATTATCGCTTATCTCTATTAACTGATTTGTTTAGCTAGATTGATCCATGAATTTTATACTCGGGTCAGAACGAGGTGCTTCAGGTTAGGTACATTTGAATATAGCATATTCTGCTTCCGCATGGACTCTATTCTGCTAGCTCTTTCTATTATATCTTTTTGTGTAGTCCTTTTTGGGTTGCTACTCTGACATGTATATTCTTTTGGCTTGCTTGTATTTTGTGGTTGCTGTACCATTTGACATGTATCATTTTGTATATTCTGTGATGTATCCGTAAATGTGTGTACATATATGTGTTGATCTACTATTTTGGATGTGTTTTACATTCAAGTTGTTGTATTTTGTTCCGATAGATCCTATAGCCACCTATGGCTTTGTATTAAGTATTTATTGGATATGTCAATCCATTTGAGATAGAAAATTATAAAAAAGTATGGCATTTGTCGACGTATTTAATAGATATTTAAGACAAGTGATGGTCGCTCCTATCCAGCCCTATTCTCTACATTAGTAGACAATATTAACTAGTAATACTCTTTGTTAATGTAGGTCCTGGAGTGGGGTGTCACAGCTTGGTATCAAAACTGAGTTCAGAACAAAATATGATAGACATAGATTAGAAATGGATATTACGGTACATCAAAGTGTAACACAAGTGTTACGAATCCTTAAATCATCGTGCTTTTGTTTTTTTCGTGTCCTTTGGGGTAGATAGAAGTTTAGGAATATGTCTAGGAATGCATTTTAATTCCGTTGTATTCCATATTTGAATTAATGATATCTTCCTTGTGAATAATCTTTATCTCTGGTTCAGAACAATATAGAATATAAGAAGCACTAATCTTGACCTAGATAGATTTAGAGTCCAAGCCCTTGGATGTGTTGGGCTGAATTGGAATTTATATCATATACCAAATAGAAGTATAAATGATTATTGGGAATAACTATTCAGATGTATTTGTAGAGATTTTAAATTATTTTATAAATTATTTTTATAAAATGATTTTTGAAAGTTAAATGTTATCCATTAATGTGTTGATCCATTAGTAATCAGCGTTGCGAAGCTGAAGCGGATAAACAATTTCCACTAAGCATCATATTTTTTTTTTTTTTTTTTTTGGCAAGGCCGACGGGGTTGAATGGACCCCGACCATATTTTATTGCAACACCAAAGAGTACAAACACTAGCAACAAAATGAGCAAAAGTTCCATGAAAAACAGAGGAACAAGGTGCTACAAACACAAGGAAAACAACAAGACAAAGGAAAAGGAACACAACAGTTACACTCAGTTACACAGGTTGTATTGCATCAATATACCAGGGTCATAAGTGAAGTGCAGATCCAAGGAACTTTTAATCTCAAGCATTATCCATAGCTTTAACATTGCAGTAACTTTCACATTGCTGGCATATAAAATTATAGTGTTTCGTTCCCTCCAAGCAGAATTGATGTAGCTTTTCAGCACCACAGTGAATATTATTTTTTGTTTTTCCCTTCCCCTCGCCTTAGCAAGGATACATTCCCACTCTCTCGATTTGTCTTGAGCAGGCACCGTACTATTTATCCTTATCATCACATTAGTCCAGATTTGTCTTATAGCAGAGTATTCAAAAAACAACTGAATAGTAGCCTCAGGTTGGACAGAGCAGAAAAAGCAGTGTAAGTTCAAATTCATTTCCATACTCACAAGTTTCACTTTAGTTAATATAGCTCTCTTCAGTACCACCCAAAAGTGAATGAGTTTCCACTCCTGTATTACATATGCAGATTGATCAAGCTTGATAGTGTAGTGACACCCTCGTATATTCCATGCTCCAATGGTCGACATCATTAAAGAACACGTGCATTGAGCATTTCAGTCTTCATTCTCCTAGTTACTGCATGCTTCGATGTCAAGTAATTAGGAATAGTTGTAGAAAGTGGAGTTACTTCATTGCTTGTTGAACCAGCAAAAGTGGAAGAGGTCTGTTGGGACAGAAATGGTTCGGTTGGGGATGAAAGAGATGGGGAGGAGTGGGCATGTAGTATAGGAGGGGGTTTATAGGCCTTAGGAGGTTGGATATTGGAGTAAGGATGTTTGAGTGATGTAACAGTTACAGGTTGGAAGGTTGAGTCAGCTGTGCATGTTTCCTGAACTTTGTGCATGTTCTTTTTTCCAATGACAATGTTGTTCTTGCCTTTACTCTTCTCGCTTTTTGTACTTGTCACGCTTGTACCTTCTTCATTTTCTTTTTCATTATGTGTTCCACTATCATTTATTCCATTGCTGATAGCTGTTGTTTTTCCTGTGATGTGTTCTTGGTGCTGTAATAATGCTGAGTTTTGAGTCTTAACTTGTTGCAAACTTTTGTTGCTTTGACTCCCTTGCATAATTTCCTTTTGATCTATACATGTAGTTTTACCCTCCAAATTTTGCATTTCACTAGCAGTTTTACCCTCAAAAATTCTCATTTCTTCGCCAGTTCCTCCATTCATTGTAACACCTTCTTTCTGTTCTTCCCTCATAATTTCAGTGTCTTCTAAACCAAGTAAAGCATCGAATTTGTTAGTTACAATGACATCATCAATCAACTCATCCACTGCTGTTTTTTCATTTTTCTTGGTTCTTATTTCAATGCTCATCTCTACTGTTGATGTCTGCCTATTGTTTACTTCACTTTCTCTGCTGCAGTCTTCATTCACTTTTCTTATTTCACTTTGCCCTCCTTCCTGCTCTATCTCATCAACCTTTTCATTCTTATGATCTTCACCAACTTTATTTATTACTTTTTCATTCTCTTCCATTTCCTTGTCACCTCTGATTATTTGCTTCTTTGTCTCCTTTATTACATTAACTACTTTCTTATTTTTCACTCGTTGCCACCTCCTGACATTCTGTTTTTGAATTGGTGTGTACTTTTTATTACCCTGGTCAGTGACTTCAGCATCCTCATTGTTTATCCTCCTTTCATTCTTCTTTGTCTCTGTCTCTCTAACGGTTTCACCTTTTTCTTTGTCGTCACAGCATTCAGTAGGATGTCCAAATTTTTTACAGAGCATACACACATCTGGTCTCCATTGGTACTGAACAAAGATTTTCTGAAAGCCTCCTTCAACAAGTTTAACCAAGAAATCATCTGGTAGTGTCTTATTTGGTTTTACTTCTATTAGGCATTTAGCATAGCTCAGTCTATTTTGCTTCTCTGTCATTTCATCCATACACAGTAACTTGCCTAGATGACTACACAGCCAGTTGATTCCAAGTGGAGACCACGCATATAAGGGGAGGTTGTACAGGTGAACCCAAACAGGAACAGCGGTGACAGAGCCTGAGATATTACTAACAGCAGCATCATAGGGTTTTATGATGAACATTTTATTTTTTATAAATACAGGGTCACTCTGAAGGATAGAACTTCTATCTTCATCACATGTAAAGTTAAACAAGAAAACTGTACCATCAGATTTTACTTTTACTGAGCCTTTAAGCTTCCAGATAGATTTTAGCTTCTGAATAACTGCCGTATACGATAGAGGCTTATCCAAGAAGAATCCAACCAAGGAATCATTCCATATCATTGCACCAGCTTCTAAGACTTCCTTCGGTGGCACTAGCATATTGTCTTCATATTCAGGAGAGAGATCAATAGGGATGTACTTCCCAGCATTTCTTGGTTTATGCTTAAATAAGGAAGTCCATCTCTGTTCACCAAGGTTTATGACATTAGAAGTGTCTGAAAAGGGGAGTAGAGGAGATCTAGAATGGTGTGGGTCAGGTGGGACAGGAGGCGGAGGAACTGGAGGAGAGGGTACAGAAGTGGAAGGTACAACAGAAGAGGGACAAGTCGAGGAGTCCAAGGTGGGTAGGCCTGGTTTGATGGGACAAAGTAGCGCCTGGTCAGGAGAGGACGTTGGAAGGACAGAACTGTTGTGGTTGATTGAGATGGTAGGGGCATGTGGAAGGACAAGGGGAAGGACATGGGGGAGGACGAGAGTTGCAGACATTGATTGATTGAAATATTTTATTATAAAGCATCATATTTTTGTTGTTTATTTAATTATAATTAAATATTGAATGCATGATAAATGTTTGCATCTTTGAATTTTTACTGATGAAATTTCATTTTTATGATAATTTTGAAATTTTTTTTGTGTTAAATTGCCCATGGAGTGTGTTATGAATTTTGGTCGAGACTTTGGTACTTCACTATATCGATGGGGATTTCTAAACGCTTTGACGAGGTAGTCCGACACAACAGTTTTGTGTTCCAATATTAAAATTATTTTTTTGTATTAAGTTTAGATGACGTGCATAGCCATCGAACCTTAGCAATAGCAAAAGAGGCAATGTTGATTTTGCAATCAACATTGCAGCCATTTGACAAAACAATTTGCTATTAATAGATGGCAAGACAACGTCATTAAATTGATTGTTAAATTGCAAATTTTTAAAGTTTAAATTTGTTATATGTCAAGAAGAATAACATATAATATTTTTATTTGCTATGTAAAAAAATTTTATGCCATAATATTTGAAGTGTTTAAATATTATGCAAAATAATATTTAATGATAAGAATGACTTTTTATTGAGTTAGATATTATTTCAAATTGAGATATAAATGACTTGGAAAGCATATTCACATATACAAATGTGTTAAGTTTCAAAACAAGTATTTTGGAAATAAAACATTGTTAATGCCTTATATATAAAATGGAATGATTGATTTGGAAGTAGATATCATTATTTATGAAAATAAAATATTCTATTAGAAGTTGAATTTGGATAAGTGCTTTCAACAACAAGTTTATTTCAATTTCCCTTATTCCAATCCTTGTCTATGAAAGCCGTTTTAAGCTTTCCTTTGGTAACATTTGAATTATTGCTTTTTGCAATTTTCACTATAAATTTCTTGTTTGTTTTCAATATTATTTCATATTTTCAACTGAATAAAAAATTGAATTAAACGTTCTAATAAAACAAGTGGTATGAAACACTTGCATTTACTTCATCGCTTAATTCCCGGACTTATTCGATTGAAACCATATTTTAGTCAAGTGGAATTTATCATCTTTCTGTAGATAATTAAGTAAAAAAACATGGTTATGGGACATTGAGCACCACTTATTTATTTACCAACTAAGAGTATATTACACTTATTGATGAAGAATGATCATTTTATGATTTGACTTACTATGAGCTTGTCTCTAGTATCCACGGAGGGATTATACCTCGATTGTGTTAGGCGTTATCTTTTGATACGTCTCTAATTAGGTGTAGTGATATGCCCGTCTTAATTATATCCTTGTTTTAAGGCTAGACTTTGATTTTTGATTTATGAGATATATCCATTGGGTTTTAGACCATTTTTAGATTTAGATTCATGAGAGCTTATGCTCACTTATGGAGCTTTTCGCTCATTTGTGTTTTATGGATTTTAAATCCATTTATGGGCCCTTGGGACCATTTATGTAAACTATTGTGTTAGATGGATTTGTATGCTCATAAGTTGGGATATTTTGGATATCTCCCCATTTTTGTTTTTCGAGATTTCTTTTGTTGATTACTAGATTCTACGTGATTTGAGCTTCCACCTAAATTCATCTTGAGTGATTTTTTTTTTACAAGTGCAATGTTTGACATATTAATGTTTAGCTTTGTTTCTAGATTTCTATTTTGATTTTTTTTTTAATTCCTTGAAGTTTGAGTTCTTACATGATTTTGGAGTGATTGCATTTATTTTATACTAAATTGAATTGGTATTTGGATGAATAAGCTTTTATGAATGTAGATGTTCTTTTGTGATTTCCCATTAAAGCAAAATTTCATGAATTTAAGAAATCGTGGCTCATTTTATTAGGAGTTGGATTTTCATAATTTATAAAATACTAATATGAGAATTTAAATTAAAAATGGAATTATGAACGAATCATTGTCATTTTTTTATGTTAAAAAGAAAAATTAATTATGAAAACAACTATAGTAAAATAGCGATATCTTGTTGAATAATCATCCAGATTGGTTCAATCATTTTGTCATAGAAAGTTATTTAAATAAGCTAGAAATTATCTTTTGATCATTTTTTCAGATACTACATTTAAGAGAATTTAAATTGAGTTTGAAACCAGTGTTATGGTTTGGCCATATAGTAATTTTCTGAGATGATATCTGAAAGTAAAATGGCCATAACATTTTAACCATAAATCCAATTATGTTGATTCTTTTTGCAGTAGAAAGAAAATTCTCTAAGGAAGACTTTTGTTTTAATCACTTTTGCAGATTTTGAAATTTTCCGGGTTGAAATCAGGTTTTAAATAGAGACATAATCGCTGACTTGAAAAATATTTTCTATGCTAAAACAGTATTTGTATTTGAGCATAACCTTTTCATTTCTTATCGGATTTTGAAAATCTTTGATGTTCTTGAATCTCAGGAAATATTATATAAGTCTCATTTATTAAGTATTGAAACTTCCTAAAATTAAGATAGTCGAAACTGCACATCTTTTTCGCTGTCCTGAGAAAAACCGACAAAGATGTTGAAATTTTGAAACTGAGAATTGATTTGGACACAAACTTTTAACGGTTTATCCAAATTCAATGATATTATCCTTTCTGGAAAGTTAGAAACTTAGTGAACGTTTTTCATTTGAAGAAAATTGCAAGATTTTAAAATTTGCTAGACCTAAAACGTAGTTTTCTATCGCTGTCCTATACCGTTTATATGCATTTTTAAAAGACCTAGACCAAGTAAAATGATAATAACTCATACTATTGAATTTATTTGATTCAAATATTTTTCAAAGAAGACAAGAAAATAATTAATTGATTCAGTCAATCAATTAATTAGGTTATATATGGAAAGATAAAGAGGAAGAATATATGTGATATCTTTTAGAGAAGGGGAACTAATTAATTGCTAAACAATTGGTTAGTCAAAGAATTTGTTATATGAAGTAAGAAAAGATTGCTGATGGAGATTGATTAAAGCAAGGAAATTATGGAAACTAGGATCACCATTATCCATTTACATAGAAATCAAATCAAGGATATTCGAAAAGGTTGCAAACATAATCTGAAATTAATTTTCTTATTATCTAAGTAACTCCTTCATTAAGTCTATTTAAATGAAGAAAATTCATCTTCGTATTTGTGTGAGCGTGTAAGAGAGCATCCACCATTATCCTCTTCTTCTGTAAACCCTAATTTCTGCAGTCAATCAATTAGGGGTTTTGAGCGTAAGCAAGTCTTTGGATAAATTGATTATTCAATTTGTAATTATAGGTTAGTTTCTCCAGTACTATCTATAATTTTGTAATCTCTCTATTTTGTACTCTCTTTCTTCAGTGAAATAAAGAATAGTTGTTGGGTCCGTGGACGTAGACGATCTAGCCAAACCACGTTAAATCTCCGTGTTCTCCGCTCTTCTGTTTTTTCTTTGTTTGGTGATTTTTTTCATTGAATTTATGGTTGATAATTAATCGACAAGCTAGTTCCTTTTTTTGATTGTTTCTATGCTTCATTATTCCGCTGCAGTTTTGGAGTTTGTGCAAATCAATTGAAATTTCCGCATAATAGTTTGGTATCAAAGCTAGCTATCTTGTTCTAGATTAGTTATCAATGGAAAATTCTTTTAGTAGCAGTAGTATGAAAAATTATGGCATCACCAAATTTGTTAGAAAATGAGTTTTTGGGACATGGAAGGTGAAGACTAATGACGGTGTTCTTTAGCAACAACTTCATTCGTTTAAAGGAAGAGATAAAAGCCAGAAGCACCTTGGAGGAAGAAAAGATATGCGTAGGTCTCATTTCTTGGGTCCTATCAGGGGTGTTTGCTATAATTGTAAGAAGAAGGGACATTTCATACGGCATTGTCCAGCTCTTAGAAAGAAGAAAGAGAAGAAGGAGAAAACTTTTGTTTTGCCAGCAGTCAGATCAGATGCGGATAGAAATGATAGTAATACATCATTACTTTCAACCAGTATTTTACCTTTGGAGCATACAAATTGGGTGATTGATTCTGGAGCCTCTTGTCATATGACGCCTGATAGGAGCTGTTTTGTCAGTTACAAGAAAATTGATGGCGGACCAGTTCATATGGAGAATGACACATCTTGTCATGTTGTGGGCGTTGGAAGTGTGAGGTTTAGGATGCATGATGGTGTTATTAGGACAATCATGAATGTTAGACATGTTCTGATACTGCGTAGAAGTTTGTTATTAGTTGGAGCTTTGAGTAGACTTGATATATGGATAATAATAGATGGGGAGAACTTGAGAGTGGTGAAGGGTTTCTTGGTAGTGATGAAAGGGGTGCGAGTTAATGATATTTATATGCTTCATGAAGAGACGGTCTTAGAAGCATCGGTAGGTTCTACTGATCCTAGTATTTCAGATTCTATTCAGTTATGGCATCTTCGTTTAGGTCATGTTGATGAGGAGAGTCTTGAAGTATTAAAGAAGCATGGGTTGATTGATGGTGTTTGTCGGTCGAAGCCTAGCTCTTGTGGATATTGTTCTTTTGGAAACCAAAACAAGAAGCATGTCACATTTGATATTGGACGACCTAGAGCTACAGATTCTAGAGTATGTTCATTATTATGTGCGGGGACCCATCCCAATTGCATCTTTTGGTGGAGCCAGTTACTTCATCTTATTTGTGGATGATTTCTCACGTAAGGTCTGCGTCTATTTCTTAAAGGCCAAAGATGAAATATTTGCCTAATTTTGTAAGTGGAAGACCTTGGTAGAGAAGCAGTCGAGGAAGCATTTGAAGGTTCTTAAAATTGGAAATAGCAGTGAATTTATGTCAGAAGAATTTACTAACTATCGTGCGTTTAATTAGAAAATTTTCTATATCTGTTGAGTCGCATTGTCATGAAGTGGCGGAGAGCATGTGTCGAACATTGTGGAAGAGAGCTATAAGCTTAAGATTGACTTCTAGTCTAGAAGAGAGATTTTGGACAAAAGCGATATCTATGGCAGTATTTCTCATTAACCACACACCTTCTATTGCCATAGATATGAAGATCCCAGAAGAGATAAGAAAAAGAGAGCCTGTTGATTATTTATTCCTTAAAGTTTTTGGTTGTTCGACTTATCCAGAAGATAAGATAGATGATAAGTTGAAACCCAGAGAAGCAAGCACATTTTGTTAAGCTATAGAGAAGGAGTGAAGAAGTATAAGTTGTGGTGTAAAACAACTAGGATAATTATGACTAGCAGGCGTGCAATATTTGATGAGAGGTCTTTGTTGAAGGTGGAGTCTTTATCAAGTGATGACATTACGAGGATAGAAAATTGCCAAACACATTTGGAGTCATCAGATTGTTTCCATTCGAAGAGATATTGGTATTTCCGATGATAGCATGGTTGATGAAAAGATTACAAAGGTTCAGACTCTAGGTGGAGCTCACTTGTTGGAAAGGCCTTTTGGTTCAGTTGGCCCTATTTGTAAGCATATTTGTAGCGATGATTCTTCATCTTATGCTTTGAATGTTGTGGAGCTTGTTGGTGAGTCTGCTAATGTTGACTTAGGAAAGTCTAGCAAAATTCTTATGGAGAAGATTAGAGTAGATAATATTGAGTATGTCTTCACTCAATTTGGAATGGAGAAGATGAAGCGCGCAGTTAAATCTCCATTGGTCTCTCAAAGATTATCTAGATTTTCGTCTCCAACATCGGATTTGTTGAAGAATTTTGGTATTTGCTCGTATGCATTATGTTTGCTGATGTGCATACTATCTTTCTTATGCTTGGGAAAGATTTGGAAGCTCTGTTTGGACAATATTACCCAAAATAGTTCACATTGAGCTTGTTGACGTAGACCCAACAATTTGTCGACATGTGGTGATGTAGAGAGATTGTTATATTTGAATCAAGATGGAGTGTTGAATTTATGTGATTCAAATATTTTTCAAAGAAGACAAGAAAATAATTAATTGATTCAGTTAATCAATTAATTAGGCTATATATGGAAAGATAAAGAGGAAGGATATTTGTTATATCTTTTAGAGAATGGAAACTAATTAATTGCTAACCAATTGATTAGTCAAATTATTTGTTGTATGAAGAAAGAAAAGATTGCTGATGGAGATTGATTAAAGCAAGGAAAATTATGAAAACCAAGATCACCATTATCCATTTTCATAGAAATCAAATCATGGATATTCAGAAAGGTTTCTAACATAATTTGAAATTAATTTTCTTAATCTCTTAGTAACTCCTTCATTAGGTCTATTAAAATGAAAGAAATTCGTCTTCATATTTGTGTGAGCGTGTGAGAGAGCATCCACCATTATCCTCTTCTTCAGTAAACCCTATTTTCTGCAGTCAATCAATTAGGGGTTTTGAGCATAAGCATGTCTTTGGATAAATTGATTATTCAATTTGTAATTATAGGTTAGTCTCTCCACTACTACCTATAATTTTATATTCTCTCTCTTTTGTACTCTCTTTCTTCGGTGAAATAAAGAATGGTTGTTGGGTCCGTGGACGTAGGCGATCTAGCCGAACCACGTTAAATCCTTGTGTTCTCTGCTTTTCTGTTTCTCTTAATTTGGTGATTATTTTTCATTGAATTTGCGGTTGGTAATTAATCGACAAGCTAGATCCTTCTTTTGATTGTTTCCGCGCATTAGCATTCAACTGTGTTTTTGGATTTAGTGCAAATCAATTGAATTTCCGCACAACACATACCATATATCATATATATGATCCGAAAGTTGCTTGGAAAGTTAATTCAATATGTAACACTTCATTTATGAAACTCTTCATTATACTTTCATTGTGAATGAGTTTTTATGTTATGGTTAGAAACTTGTTTGACGTCAATAATAATTGAGAACTATTATTCTCTCCATTTCGATATGAAATTGATATTAAAATACTAATATTAATTTGAGATAATTGCAGGTATCTAAAGCTAAATACATACCGTTTGAGAGATTATAAATTATTCCTTAAGGAATATTAGCAGACTCGCTAATATTACAAAACTAAAGGTATGTATGCAGGATTACATATCGTAAATTTTGTTTTTCCCTACGGAATGCCTTATCCTTATGATGTGATGTATATTATATCATTATATACGTATTATGAATTTTTGAAACGTTAATTGCACGAAGGAGACTATGGTGAAATTTTTCACAAATATAAAGGAGTTAGAATTTTTTTGAACTTGGTAATTTTTGCTAATTAAAATTTGATAAGAAAGCTTTATATTGTTTTCATAAGATTATCATAAGTAATGTACAAAGTGGATTTACAAAGTAGATTATAGTTTTCTCTTAATTGGAATTGCGAGGACGCAATTTCTTTAAGGGAGCAAATCTGTAACAACCCGCATTTTTAAAGTAATATAATAAGAGATTTTATTGTAAGTTTACCAATGTAAACTTGATTAAAAATCTTAATTATGTTATTAAAGTGATTCACAAATTTCGTTATGAAGAAACCATAAGTTTGAGAGCTAAAATATATTATAAACATGTTTTACGTTTTTGTACAAACCTGAAAAGGTCCAGTTTCAACAAATTATTTAAAGGGTTTAACGACCATAAAAATGAGTGATTTTAGTTTCATCAAATATTAAGTCTTGTACTTAATTTTTGAAAATAAATTTGCGTTTTTACGAGCTTTGGTTTAGGAGATATTATTTTTCAAAGATAGATTTAAAATGTGTTTTGTGTGTGTTTAAAATAGTGAAAAATTGATTTATTAATGGAGTTGGGCTCAAATATCCATCCTAAGCCCATTTACAACTCAAGATGAGATAACTCCTCTCTTCTTTGCTCTATGCGTTCAGTACATTTCTTAAAAACTCAAAACCAGAAAGCTAAAGCTCCTCCTTCTACAACTCTTTTCACCAAACCCTACCTGTTCCAAAAATCATAATAAATCAAACAAATTCTTACAAATTCTAAAATTTGTATATATTGTTGTTGATATGTTCTAGCACCTCTGCCCAAAATTTAGTAACAATTGGTTTAGTTTTGATGGGTCAAAGGTCTTGTTTTCTCTAGTGGTTTCCGGGTTAGATCTGGGGTGAAAATGTAGGTCAGTAGAAAATTCATAACTAATTGTAGAAAATCATAAAGATATGAAATTTTGACATGTTGTTCTAACCTCATGAATACATCTTCTATCAAAATTTCATAGGAAAATACTTAGTTTTGCTTTGCTAAACCCTTGCCGGCTGAGGATGAAAACGCAGATTTTTTAGTGATTTGTTTATGTGTTGATGCATGCGATTTGGAAGATGATAAGGTGAGTTTTGAACACTTATGAAATCTATCTCTAAGGATTAGGCTTTGAAATGATTGTTTATTTTTTTGGAATGCTAATTTATTGTATGATGGTTGTTATGATGTAAGAGTTAAATTGGTTGATTTGGTTGCTTAACTTTATGTCAATTTAGATTCATTAATCTGAGTTGAAAATGATGGTTAAAGAATATGAAATCGGTACCAATTGGTTAGGTTTTTGGCTTTGAAATTCTATACATATAATCTAGAATAATATTCAAAGGTACTGTAAAAAGTTTGAGTGAAAAAGATTAAATTTCGAATTTATATGATTTTTCCAAAGTGGGTATATGTAAACTGGGATTTACAATTCTGAGCCGAAAATGGTTGTTAAAGAATATGAAATCTGTACTAGTTGATTAGGACTTTGGTTTTGAGATTACGGACATATAATTTAGATTGATATTCAAAGCTACTATAAATTTTTTGAATGAAAATGATTAAATTTATTATTTATATGATTTTTGCAAATTGGATATATGTAAACTGAGATTTACAAATTTGAGTTTAAAATGGTTGTTAAAGAATACGAAATCTGCACCACTTGGTTAGGAATTTAACTTTGAAATTTTCTACATATAAAATAAACTGACATTTAAAGCTATTATAAAGTTTGAGTCACTTGCCTAAGTGCGTTTAACTTTGTGTTATCCTGGCCTTTATTCTGTTGTTTTGCACCGTTTTCTTCTGCATTTTCGGAGATGAATTACGATGTTTTCAAAAGGCTATTTCTGTACATTAGAAAGCCGACATTCTATGATGATTTTAAGTTACAAATTTGTTGATTTATTCGAGTTCTATTTGAGAAAACTTTGTTGAATTTGAATTGATTTCGATGATTTCGTGCATGGATTTTATAATCGATTTCAAGGTGATTTTTCGATTTAAAAACCGGATTTGAAATAAATATTTTTCCAAATCAATTTTATAAGTAAGAATTTATTTCCAAACCTGAATTGATTATAAAATTGGTTTCCTCAATACCACCGATCCAAACGAACGCATAAATGCAAGTCGATAGATAATTGCACCAAGGCAAGACAAACGTCAAAGAATGGATTTTTATGTTTAGATTACATGTTTTTGCATATTTCGAGTGAACGAGAAGGAGAATTAAATGGTTTGGCGAAACACGTGGTATGTGACACATGCGTTTATCTTATCGTTTAATTCTCGACTTGTCCGTTTGATCGTTTTGACCTTCGAGTCAAGTTTACCGATGGGATGAGGTAAACTTTTTACTGCTTTGAGTGTGAAATTTACTAGCGGTTAGTAAACCGTTTAGTGCGAACATGTGTATTTTCCATTACGGCATATTTTTCGTTGCGGCGTATTTGTCATTACGACATTTTACATTTGGGAAAGTTATCTATTTGAGATAACAATACTCGGCAAGGCTTCGGCCACATGCACGGGCTAAACTTTTAAGATGATTTCTTTGACTAATTTCCCTAGTGTATCGCCCCTTTCCGGAATTGGTCCTTTAAACCATTCGATATATCTTTGTGACGATTATCTTTTGGGAATATGAAATCTTGGAAGTTCTATTTTGAGATTTGAATTTCTTACACTGGCGTTATTTGAGATTTGCCTTTTGGCGTTTACTTGAGATCTTATTCTCCTCTTTGAAGATATATTTGCCTTATGGCATGTTTGAGATGAGATCTCTTTATGCATGTTTTGGGTTTGCCAAGATGGAGGGTTTAGCTTTTTCCATAAAACCATATTTGATGTTTTATGAATGTCGACGATATGAGTCTCGCTACTTTTAGCATTTTATGAGTTATTTTATCTCTTTTGACATTATAAGTTTGTGTAGTGATACCATAATTATCGCTTGATATGTAATCATACACTTTAGTTGTCTCTTCACACTCGAAAATATTATCATATTATCACTTATCTCTGTTAACTGATTTGTTTAGCTAGACTGATCCGTGTATTTTTTACTCGGGTCAGACCGAGGTGTTTCAGGTTAGGTACATTTGGACTTAGCATATTCTGTTTCCACATGGACTCTATTCTGCTAGCTCTTTTGTTATAGCATTTTGCATAGTCCTTTTTGGGTTGCTACTCTGATATGTATATTTTTTTCGCTCGCTTGTATTTTGTGGTTGCTATACCAGTTGACATATATCATTTTGTATACTATATGATGTATCGGTATATGTATACATATGTGATGATCTACTATTCTATGACGTGTTTTACATTCAAGTTGTTGTATTTTGTTCTAATATATCCTATAGCCACCTATTTCTTTGTATTAAGTATTTATTGGATATGTCGATCCACTTGAGATAGAAAATTTAAAAAAAAAGTATGGCATTTGTCGACGTATTCAGTAAATATTTAAGACAAGGCTATAGATGGTCGCTCCTATCCAGCCCTAGTCTCTGCATTAGCAGATAGTATTACCTAGTAATACTCTTTGTTAATGTAGGTCTTGGGGTGCGGCATCATAGCTAATCACCCCTTCAGTGGAAGTAATAAAAGAGTTAATGAACTTTTAGGTTTAGTACATAATGATGTATGTGGCCTGATGCCTATAATCACCAAGGATAATAGTTCTTACTTTGTTACATTCACTGATGATTTCTCAACGCTAGGATATGTGTACCTTATGAAGCCAAATTCAATGTCTATTATATATTTGTTGATTATAAGAATGTAGTATAAAACCAAACAATTATAAGGTTAATATTAGTCAATCCGATCAAGGAGGTGAGTATGTTGGGCAAGAATTCCAATGGTACCTGAATGATAATGGGATTATCTCTCAGGTTAATCCACCTTATACTCCGCAACACAACGATGTGTCGGAATGAAGAAATCGAACCATATTAGATATGCTTCATTCCATGGTGAGTAAAGCTAAGTTACCTCTTTCCTATTACGGATATGTGCTAGAGACCGCAGTGCATATGTCGAAATTGTTGCCTACTAAATCTATGCCTAAAACACAAATGAGATGTGATATGATAAGAAATCCCAACTTAAGCATTTGAAGGTGTGGGGTTGTCCATCCTATATTCAGAACGTTAGTCCGAATAAACCAAAGGCAAGATTGATACTGTGTAAATTTATAGGATATCCTAAAATATCAATGGGTTATATTTTATAATACCTAGGAAAAAAGGTTATTTTTTCTTGGCGTGCTATCTTTTTTGAAAATAAATTTCTATCAAAGGAAATTAACAAGGAAATTATAGACTTGGATGAGCTCTATGAAGTTAACACTAAGGCCGAAGCTGCGAATGTTGGGCGGATTTTCACCCAGAAGATCTCGAGACCGAGAAACGTCAGTTACACCCGGGTTCGTAACCTCCAATCCATTCGGCAGACACAAGGCTCAATGCTAGCATAAAATCCATTCGGCAATTCAAGCATGGTGGTTCATTCGGCATGGGTTCATTCGGCATTCCCAACCTAGTCCGGCAACCAGACTCCCCCTCACAATCCCACTACCGAACGAGGTTGGTACCGAACCAATCACCACCGGTCCAATACCACACAACCAAACCGGACCAATCTCCACATCAATGCCGAACCAACCTCTTCATCACCGGACCACCATGACCGGACCACGTACAACCGAACCAACCTCCAAGCTCACTACCGAATCAACCATCTCAGAGACCTCAACACGGCCGAACCAAGGCTTCGCCGAACCAGAACGCTACCAGGCCAGATTGCTTCAGCCCGGGCCCACTAGCAGCTATATACTTCCATGACCCCTGCCCCCTACCTCATTCTATAAATAGAGGGGCAGGGGTACAACAATGGCAGACAAGTTTGAGAGCTCAATCGAGGAAGGAACTTTCAAACCACTTTCATACACTTGTATACAACGCATTGTACTTGTAATCTGGAAGAAAAGAGATAATAACATATAAAGTGGACGTAGGCACATTCTGGCCGAACCACTATAAATCTGCGTGTCTTTTACATTTCAGCCCCTACTTTTCTCATATTTACATACTCATCTAAAATCATTGAAAATCACATATAATCAACTAAATAATACGACTTGGAGGTGTTTGTCCATTTTTTGTGCAAACATTTTTGGTGCTTTCACTGAGAGCTGAACTCAAACTTCATCTTCTCCCACTCAACCTTTTTCCTAACGACATCACTCGTTGCTTAGAAATCATGCCTTCCAAACAGAGAAGGGATGTTAACAAAGGAAAGAACATCGCAACTAGCAGCCTTCCAGATCCAGCAATCACAGATCAGCCCACTTCAACAGCAGTACCAGATGAAAATCAGGAAAATCCAACTGGTCCCGCAACGGAACAACCAATCACTAGGGCAGATCTGGACAGGGTTGTGGCTGAAGTAACTAACCGCTTCACATCCCAACAAGAAACTTTGGTGGACCAACTCATGACACGCTTAAGGGACGCTGAAGAGTCCAACCGCAACACTGAATCATGGGGTGAATCCCAATCCGGTGGATCCCGGAGGCAACAAAGGTCTTCACTCTTCGAACAAGCTATCAACAGGAAAAACAATGATAGGGGCCGCGCCCGGACTCAGCCCGAATTCCGACTCGAGGAAGCCCTTGGAACCGAACCTAGCGGGGGAGGCACCAGGCGAGGGTCGGATGTAGCTGAGCCAGTCATGCCACCTAATCATAGAAACCTCGCTGAACGGAGCCGAGCTAGAACCCAGCCCGAAGTTGACCCCATGGATGTGCTCGAAACAGAACCCCACAGGGGAAGATCAAGGCAGGGGGCAACTGTAGCTGGTCCTAGCGTGCATCCAAGCAGCCAAAGACAACCACTGGATAATGCTAGAGGTGATAGACTGTACCATCCCTACAGGTCATCTGGACGAGATAGATCCCGCAGGGAAGAACCGAGCTCATTTTTGTCCGCTCCAAGTTCTGACGAGCGGATGGCACGATTATTCAGAGAATGTGTCCAACGGGAGCAAAGGGACCGGGGAATAGGCGCTAGGGTCACCAGTCCCTTTACCCGAAATATCGAAACTGCCATCACTCCCCGGGAATGGAAAATGCCAACCATGGAACCTTACAAAGGAACTTCCGACCCCATCGTACACCTGCAGAGATACACCCAGCATATGCTCATGAGTGGAGCAACAGAAGGAGTATTATGTAAATGCTTTCCGCTATTCCTATCAGATCTAGCTACCTCCTGGTTCTGCCATCTACCCCAAGGATCCATCAACTCATGGGAGATGTTAAAAGAAAGGTTTATTAGCCAGTTCCGCATCCATGTGGAACAACCCAGGGATGCTTATTCTCTATCCAATGTCAAACAGAAAACCGGAGAGACGCTACAACAATATCTAACACGGTTCAACGCCGCAGCGGCAGCAGTTCAAGATGCCGATGAAAAACTCACTCTAATGGCCCTCTGTAGTGGTGTGCATCCAGACACCAAGTTTGCCAGAAGATTAACTAAGGAAAAACCAGTTACCTTGCCTGATTTCTTCCATGAAGCTGGAAAGTATATGAGACTTGAAGACGCTGCTACGGAGAGGCAGCCAGGGCAACAAGGCAAGATAATTCAAGACAAGGTGCCCACTGCAGCTAAGGACGCTCGAAGAAATGAATCTAGAGACAATGCTGGGGGCAGAAAGGGTGAGAAGCGCCAATATCGACCAGGGCCAAGATTTGACTCCTACACTCCTTTGAATGAAACAATCGAAAACATCTACCTAGCCACTCAGGGCGAACTCGGATACAAGCGCCCCCCGCACAAGAAAGAATCAGATAACGCACTCAAGTCCGGAAAGTTCTGTCGCTTCCACGAATCCCACGGACATGACACCAATGAATGCCACCATCTTCGGGACTTGATCGAAGAACACATTAGAAGAAGAAGACTGGAACGTTATGTGAAAAGTCAGAACAGGACTCCAACTCCTGCCAATGAGAACTCAAAGCAACCCCTCCCAGAAGTAGGCGGAGGGAGTCGCAACAATCACAACACCAGTGGCTCTAGTCAAGAGAAGATAGTAGTCCTTACCATCTCAGGAGGACCACACATTGCCGACAGAAGTTGGGCAGAGATGGAAAGGTACGGCGAGTCGCTTAGAAATGCCGAAGGATATGTTAACTCCATTACGGAGGAACGCCACCCGAAACGAAAAGAAAACGACGACATCATATTCAGTAGGCGTGATTTGGAAGGAAGACAGTACCCACATATGGATCCTATGGTCATCTCTGCCTGGTTCGGTCCAGCTAAAGTTTTTCGGATTCTAATAGACACGGGAAGCTCCGTAAACATCTTGTTCAAACATGCTTTCGACAAAATGAAGTTATCAATGAAGGATGTGTCTCCCTGCGACAAACCACTGCACGGTTTCACTGGAGATGCAAAAATGCCCCTCGGGCAACTTGACCTCTTCGTCGAAATAGGAAGTCATCCCCGCTCCGTGGTGCGAAAACAAACGTTCGTGCTAATAGAGAACCACTCGGCTTACAACGCCTTCTTGGGGAGACCAGCCTTGTCTGACTTCCAAATTGTCCTAGCCCCCTGGTGCCTGAAGATGAAATTCCCGACAGACAACGGAATAGGAGAAGTAGAAGGAGATCAAGACGCTGCCCGAGACTGCTATGTAACTGAGCTTCGCAACAACCGCAGAAAGAAGAAAGGAAAAGATGCAGAGACTACTCTCTGCATGAAAATCTTGGAGGCATAGCAACTAAAGAAAGCCCCTCCTCTTCGATACACAAGCGATCCCTTCAATGAACTAGACCCCCGGGATAAAGAGGAGGAGGCTACCGCCGAGCCTGCAGAGGCTATGGAATTCGTATCTGTAGATAAGCACGATTCAAGTAAACTATTAAAAATCGGATCTCAGCTGAAAACGGAATTAAAGGGTCAACTCATTGACTTTCTCCGCCACAACTTAGATGTATTTGCGTGGACCCACGCCGATATGACAGGAATCTCCCCAGACGTAGCGTGCCACATGTTGAACATCGATCCCGCCAAGGTACCAGTAAAGCAGAAAAAGAGGAGCATGGGGGCAGAGCGATCAGCAGCCCTTGATGAGGAAGTAAAAAATCTACTTGCTAATGACTTCATACGGGAAGCCATCTACCCAGAATGGATCGCTAACCCAGTGCTAGTAAAAAAGGCCAATGGAAAGTGGCGAACATGTATTGACTTCTCCAATCTGAATGACGCTTGCCCGAAAGACTGCTTCCCACTTCCCCGAATTGACCAACTCGTGGACAGCACAGCTGGGCACGAACTCCTATCTTTTATGGATGCATACTCCGGATATAACCAGATCCCCATGCACGCTCCCGATCAGGACCACACTAGCTTCATCACCGACCGCGGATTATATTGTTACAAAGTCATGCCTTTTGGACTCAAAAATGCTGGAGCTACCTATCAACGCCTCGTCAACAAAATGTTCGCAGAACTGATAGGACGTACTATGGAAGTATATGTGGATGACATGTTGGTGAAATCCAGGAAAGCCAACGACCATGTAAGCCATCTGGACGATATGTTTCGGGTACTTCGCCGATATGGAATGAAGCTGAATCCTCTAAAATGCTCCTTCGGAGTATCATCGGGAAAATTCTTAGGATTCATCGTCCACGCCAGAGGAATCGAAGCAAACCCTGAACAAATCCGAGCTTTAAAAGAAATAAGGATACCTTCCACTCGGAAAGAAATGCAGAGCCTAAACGGAAAGGTGGCCGCCCTAAGCAGATTCATTTCCAAGGCAACTGACAAGTGTGTCCCTTTCTTCGAAGCACTCAAGAAAGACAAAGGGAGGTTCGAGTGGACCGACGAATGCTTAAAAGCCTTCCTCAACCTAATCGAACACCTTCAGAGACCACCAGTACTCTCAACTCCAAATGAAGGTGAAGTGTTATACCTATACCTCGCTGTATCATCTCATGCTCTAAGCGCCGCCTTGGTAAGAGAAGAAGACCGCACACAACGTCCGGTTTACTTTGTAAGCAAGAGATTTACGGGGGCAGAAGCCAGATATCCTAAACTCGAGAAGTTAGCATATTGTTTATTGATCGCGTCGCGGAAACTGCGACACTACTTCCAGTCTCACTCCATCAGGGTTCTAACCGATCAACCACTAAGACAAGTGCTCCATCGTCCTGACACTTCTGGGCGACTCCTCAAATGGTGCATCGAACTAAGTCAGTATGATATCACCTACCATCCCCGCACCGCTATCAAAGGACAAGCCATGGCTGATTTCATTGCCGAATTCACTACCAACGAAGGCAAGGAACAATCCGAAGTAGCAAAAAACATCAAGTGGAACCTCTTTGTAGACGGAGCATCGAACGAACAAGGCTCGGGGGCAGGTATTGTGATCGTCACCCCCAAGGGAAGAAAGTTGTACTATGCATTAAGATTGGAGTTCACGGCCACTAACAACGATGCTGAATATGAAGCAGTAATAGCGGGATTGGAACTGGCCCTAGAAATTGGGATCAATTCCTTATGTATTCATAGTGATTCTCAGCTTATCGTAAACCAGGTACTAGGAGAATTCCAGACTCGAGGAGAACGGCTCACAGCATACCTAAAGAAAACCAGACTGCTGCTCGATCGATTGGACCATTATCTAATCAAACACATTCCTCGAGAAGAAAACCGAGAGGCAGATGAACTTGCAAAGCAAGCTAGTATGAAGGACGGCACCATTCCCGGAGCACTAGTAATCTCAAGGCAGCTAGCCCCGAGTTTCGAACAAGCGAATCTGATAACTGCAATCGAAGAAGGAACCTGGATGACTCCTATCCGGAAATATTTGCAAGATGGCATACTACCCGACAGGCGTGACGAAGCCAAGAAGATCTTGAGGAAAGTTCCCCACTACACAATGCAAGAAGGCATCCTCTACCGGCGTGGCTTCTCTAGCCCCCTATTAAGATGCGTCGCCGGGAGGGAAGCCAAGGAGATATTAACAAACATCCATCAGGGAGGATGCGGAGATCACACTGGAGGACAGACTTTGGCAAGAAAGATGCTCCGATATGGATATTACTGGCCCACACTGAACAAAGATGCCCTAGACTTCGTTAAGAAATGCGACAGATGTCAGAAGTTCGCCAAGATCCCTCGACTGCCCACAAACGGAATTACTCAAATGACCAGCCCTTGGCCCTTTGCTGTATGGGGAATTGACTTAATTGGCGAACTGCCAACGGGCCGAGGCGGCGCCAAATATGCTATAGTGGCAGTCGATTATTTCACCAAATGGGTGGAAGCGGAACCTTTAAATAAAATATCTTCAGCAAAAGTTATCAACTTCTTGATCAAAAACATTCTGTGCAGGTATGGAGTCCCCCTCAAGATCGTATCAGACAACGGACCCCAATTTGACAGCGAAGAATTTGCCGACTGGTGCCAAGAGCATGGAATTCATAAAAGCTTCTCATCAGTAGCTTACCCTCAGGCAAACGGACAAGTTGAAGCTGTCAACAAAATTCTCAAAACCCTAATCAAGAAGAAACTTGAAAAGTCAAAAGGCGCTTGGGTGGACGAACTTCCTACGGCACTATGGGCATACCGCACATCTTTCAGAACATCAACGGGACATACTCCTTTCTCTTTGGCATATGGATCGGAGGCAATGCTCCCAGTTGAGACTATTGTGCCTTCCCACCGTAGGATCCACTACAACCCAGAAGAAAACGAAGAACTCCTCCTCATGTCTTTGGATCTGATTGAGGAAAGGAGAAACGATGCAGCACTCAAAGCAGCAGCTCACAAACAAAAAGTGGCAGCACTATACAATTCCAAAGTCAAGCATCGCAGCTTACAAGAAGGAGATCTTGTCCTCAGGCGAATCTTTCCGCGCCCCGGGGCACTGGACCCCATCTGGGACGGACCATATGTAATTCACAAAGATCTCCACAACGGAGCTTACATTTTGTCAACAGTGGACGGAGAGGTGTTCCAGAGGGCATGGAACATCCGACACCTCCGTCGATACTTTTCTTAACTTGTACTGCCCATATGAAGTGAATTAACAAAGAGAATCAGTGGACGTAGGCATTTTCGTGCCGAACCACTTTAAAAAATCTTGTCTCTTTTTAACTTGTTCCTTTATGTCTTGGCTACTTGTTAAGCGTTATCCCTTTCTGTTGAACAAAATCCTATGGCATCTCCACTCAAGACGCACCGCGGCCTCATCTAGACTAGGCCTAACAGGTACGCCACGATTCTATGCACTCGCCAATGAGACTCTTTTGCTCCAGCATCCCTCTGCTGCGGGTTAACTCATTGCGCGCCTGCCCTCAAAGCCAACTGTAATGAGCCGATTATAAGTCATCATAAAGGCCGACTATAGCCGATGGCAGCTCATTACGGCGTTCGGCTCGTCGGCAACCGTGAACCTACTTTAAGCCCCAACATAAGGTGTGGCCAGCCAGGGGTAGTTCACGGCCAACGGCACCCACGCTAGCCGGCCACGGTAAATCGAATAATACCCACGATTACGGACCATAACGGTTCGGGTAGTTACCGTGCGCGATCTCGGCTCCGATGTGTCTTAAGTGCGGCTGTGGTAAAAAAGAAAACTCCCCGCGGAGGCGTAAGATGGGTGACAAATGTCTCCAAGACCCACAGCTAGGGAAAGTGACTACAAAACCCGTTTGCCACGAACTTAAGCACATCGACGGCCTTCCGTGACTGGAAGTTTTACTTTTACTATATTTCCATTTCATTTAAATATTTTTCTCCTATCCTGTATAACAAACTCTAAAGTACAGGAAACCAAATAGGAAGCATTCACTCATGAGGCTCTAAGCCTGCATGCTGGGTAGCAGGGCGCTCTGCTATACCCGTAAACAGTTACACAAGACACTCAAAGCTACCGCCTGCGAATAAAACATAAAGGGCGGTACTCTCTTCTCTTGTACATAAATGCGTAACTATAACTTATTCATACACTGACATTGCAAAACGTGAAATTATATTTCAAGCAAAAACTTAACATCAAACACAAGTGGAATCACAGGCATATACATAATTATACTTCTCACACAGCACATAAAGATAGCAACAACATTTGAACATGACAAAATCAACTTATATTATAAGATCACACGAAGTTATTCTTTGCAAATAATTTTATTACAGTTGCATATCAAAGACTAACATGGACAGTGATAAAAAAGAAACAAAAAGATGGCAGATGCATCCACACTCCATCACCAACTCCCCCAGCCTACTTAGCCGCAGGATCGGAGCCCCCAGCATGTGGATCTGAAGTTCCACCTGTCCAGATCAGAAGAGGAATTCATTAAACGAACGATCAAGTTATGAAAACACGAAAAGAAAAGAAAGGGAAAAGAATAACTCACCAGCATCCGCCGCTTGATCCTCATCATCCAACTGCACGCCCGCTTCCTCCGCAGCAAGCAGCCGCATCCCCTCCTTCACCGCCGCTTGCTCCTCCTTTGAGAACTGAGCAGTAACCGCACTCAAGTTGAAAGCCTCTCCGCCTTCCTTACCCGCGTTCACCCTGGCCTCCTTTAAAGCCTGGAGATACACCTTGGCCATGACCCGAGGGTAATCGTCCATCCAAGACAAGCCGCCCTCTTTCCAAGTATGGAAGTACATATCCTGAAGCATCTCATCCATCATCCCCTCATTTTCCTCAAACTCCTTCACCCGAGCCTCGGAAGCTTGCAACTTAGCGACGGCGACGTCCCTCTCTGATTGGTATCTCAAGCAGTCAGCCTGGAGTGACCTCCTCATTTCCTCCTCCTTCAACCTAAGGGACCTCCCCATCTCCTCCATCTCCTCCTTCAACTCAGCCTGAGCCATCTCCGCAGCCTCGAGTCTCCCCGACAACTCCTCTACCCGCTCGAGATCCGCATTTCGAACCTCATCCACCGTTGTAATGGCCATGTTAATCCGCTCCCTGCAGGTAACCTCCATCTTCCGTAACTCCGCCCTACTGGCCTTCTCCATGGTCTCTTTCAGACGCTGGGAGGCTTCCTCATGCTGGGAGATCTGGATGGCTTGGTCGGCAAGCTGCTTGGCCTGATCGGCAACCTTTAGCCTTAACCGAATATTAGCACTCCCAATCTCCTCCCCGGCCTTGACCAATCGAGCATGATGCTCCATTAACTTCTTAGTCTCTTCGGCCACCCGGTCAATATTAGCCTTGGCCTCGTCCCCCATAGTAACTACCCGAGTAGTAAGCAGATCAAGATCTAGGGACTTGGCCTCATCCAGCACACGTACCATGGGGTTGCGGGGAAGTAGGTGCTCGCCCGTGGTCTCATCAAATGAAATGTCCCGAAAACTTGGGTCTAAATCAGGATGGCCGGCAAAAGGGTCACGAGGCACGGGGCGAAGCACATCGGGACGCCTTATATGAATGACAGTAGAACTCTTGGAAGGAGGAGGAGGGGGGCAGGGCTCCGTGCTCTCCTCCGTAGTATCACAAGGAGGCTGAGTAGGGGGAGACAGAGTAGGAAGCTGCGAAGCAGAAGAAGACTCAAATAAGGAACGGCTCCGCTTCCTTTTCTGAATGCCCTCTTCGATGACCCCAAGAAGAGGGCGGTACTTGACTACGTCCCCAGTGCGATCAGTAGAAGGTTTCGCGGAAGCCCTCCTCGACTTAAATTGTTCAAGGCGGTGTCGAACATCCGACGTTTTACCCGCCTGGCCTGCCCCTGGAATAAAGAACAAGTGTTACGAACATACAATAATCCGCAATTCAAAAAATGTGCTGAGTTAAAAAGAAAGAAAAGTGAGGAGACACATCTGTTATACAAACCCGGCGGAGGAGTGGGATACTGCAAT
Organism: Allium cepa; assembly: GCA_030765085.1. Lineage (NCBI taxonomy): Eukaryota > Viridiplantae > Streptophyta > Magnoliopsida > Asparagales > Amaryllidaceae > Allium > Allium cepa. The sequence continues at coordinate 596,019,414 of CM060943.1, read as the reverse complement.
AAGTCCTGGATCTCATTCCAGGACGGAAGTGAACCGTAAAAAATTTCTAAGTCCTTATCGAAAATAGAATCGGCAGAAGACAAAAGTTCACCTTGCATCGCCGGGGTCACCCTAGCTGAGGAACCCTTAGAGGATGGGTCAGTGCTAACCACAGCTTTGCCGGTTTCCTCTGCCTTCTCCGTTTCCTTCTCTGTTTCCGACTCCCCCTCTGACTCCCCGAAGGCCCGACGGAGAGCCTCATCCAGTTCGAGGTCCTGCTCAGAGGTTAGAGCAGCAACACCGCTACCACCCTGACCATCGCCATCTCCTCCACCCTCCGACCCTTCTCCAACTTCACCTCCTTCCTCCTCTTCTACACCTTCCTCCTCCGGGACATCCGGGCAAGTACTTGGAGAAGGGCCATCGGACTCCTTGAGCTTCTTGCCTCCAACGACTGGACGTTGTGCAAAGGGCTTCCTCTTGCCACCCTTCGCTGTCACCCCACCTTTAGGCTGGGCAGCCTTCTCTTCTGCCGTGTCCCTCTGTTTGACTACGGACTGATGTGGGAGGATCAAATTATACATCAAGAGCCTGGCATTCCTAATCAAATAAGCAGCCGATCTGTCTCTCCCGGAAATAGCTTCAATTTCAGCTGCCATCTGAACCAAGCGATCATCTTCCACAACCGCAAAACCACCTGTCGCTAGCAAGAAATAAAAGCGCATAAGAGAGAGAATTACAGCCAAGACAGGAATTATGAGTAGAGTTTTGACTTACATCCGGAGGTAAATCGGCGAATAGAGACGGAGTCATCCCTAACAAAGAACCATTCCTTCTTGAACATGCTATACTTCGAGTATAAATCCAAAACCGGCTTGAAGGAAACGGCTGACTCCAAGCTAATATATGGGGACCCCTTCCTGTACCCCCTCAGATTGTACAGATATCGTATTTCCCGGTTGGAGGGGGCACGCCCGTATCTCTTCTGGAAGATAGCATACAAGCAAACCAGAATGGCATAAGAGTTGGGCTGGAGCTGGAATGGAGCCACCTTCAGATAAGTGACGAAGCTTAATATCCAGGCGTTGACTGGAGGAATAGCCCCGCACATACAATGGTAACGGCTGTAAGCGAAGTACCCCTCAGGGGGATCATATGGCATGACCCCCTCCCCCGGTAACAGCATAAGAGCCCTGTCTATCCCAAAGGAACGGGATATAACGTCAAGTTGCTCCTCCTTTAGGGAGCTAGGAAAGCAGTCGGGAGGGGAGACCAGAAGTTCCTGTGGACCATGTCCGTCCACCAACGACCTCGGAACAGGTCGATGTTGCCCGGATCCTGGTTGGGCTGGGGGCACAGAAGAAGACTCTCCTCCATCCTTGGATTTCCGTCTGTCTGATCGTGTTTCCGCCTTGCGAGACATTTATCTGCATACACAAAAGTGAAAAACATGATGTTAGAACAAGAATACAAGCAAGCATACATAAGTCCAGAATTCCACCCAAAGACCGAATACAAAGTTCATTCGGCACTAGGGTCTTATGCTCATTCGGCACTAGGGACTTAAGTTCATTCGGCAATGGGGTCATAAGTCCATTCGGCACTAAAAAACACATCCGGTATACATATCATTCGGTAAAACAAAACCCTTCGTGTGCATTCGGCAATCATATTCATTCGGTGATAAAAAACCATTCGGCAAAAGAATATATACCTAATTCGGTATAAGCTTGGTTCGGCAGAAGTTTGGTTCGGCTAAAAACTGATTCGGCTCTCTTTGGTTCGGTAAGGGAAAACTAAGGGGGGTAGCCTCTATATATAGGCAAACTCAGGATTGCCGAACCAGCTGGTTCGGCCTACCGGACCAACATACCGGACCAGCGTACCGGTCCAACCAACAACCGAATAAAACTGTCTCTACCAGCAGAAACCAGAAACAGGGGGCACGCAAGGCGCTTCACTCAGATAAGTACCGAACTCCAGAACTAACTAATAAAATAAGATTATGACAACGATGAATAAGTCGTAAAACTCCCACTAGCATGAATTAAATCGTTCACACGTGTACGCGACCACGAATGGTCCATAGGCACGCTCTGAATGGTCATTAACCCTATCATCGTGGGAATTTACACTTTGACACGCATTTTTAAGCCCATCGGTCAAATGGATATTTGATAATTGTGAAATGGCTAAGCTACTTACACATGTACGGGGTCGCGAACGATCCCTAGGCATGCTCTGAGCTGGCGATAAGCCACCTTGGCAAACGACCCAGGGACCCACTCTAACGTGAACCTGGCATCGACGATGCTAAGCCCCTTCGGGGCACACTTGCTCGTCCCGAGCGACACAGTTCACTTGATCACAAATATTTCGACCCCGAACGGTCGTTATTTGAAACCACACTAAAACTATAAATCTCTTTGCAGGACATCCACAAGTTATAAACATCCAGCCCATGACATTACAAGACGAGTCTTCCCACCAACGAGAAACAAAGCGCGACACGTGCAAGCACGTGCCCCACTTTGGGGGGCAAATGTTGGGCGGATTTTCACCCAGAAGATCTCGAGACCGAGAAACGTCAGTTACACCCGGGTTCGTAACCTCCAATCCATTCGGCAGACACAAGGCTCAATGCTAGCATAAAATCCATTCGGCAATTCAAGCATGGTGGTTCATTCGGCATGGGTTCATTCGGCATTCCCAACCTAGTCCGGCAACCAGACTCCCCCTCACAATCCCACTACCGAACGAGGTTGGTACCGAACCAATCACCACCGGTCCAATACCACACAACCAAACCGGACCAATCTCCACATCAATGCCGAACCAACCTCTTCATCACCGGACCACCATGACCGGACCACGTACAACCGAACCAACCTCCAAGCTCACTACCGAATCAACCATCTCAGAGACCTCAACACGGCCGAACCAAGGCTTCGCCGAACCAGAACGCTACCAGGCCAGATTGCTTCAGCCCGGGCCCACTAGCAGCTATATACTTCCATGACCCCTGCCCCCTACCTCATTCTATAAATAGAGGGGCAGGGGTACAACAATGGCAGACAAGTTTGAGAGCTCAATCGAGGAAGGAA